>JAPDEO010000008.1:0-600000 GCA_027569155.1 Aspergillus haitiensis | reverse complement strand
CTATTCTTGGTGCATACTGTCAATCAATGTACGCGAACTGTGTTATATATGGATATGATGGATGGATTCAGGGTACCAATCCTGAGATGGCTATGACTCTCTCTGGAATTGCAGCAGCACCCCCTTACTCTGAGCAGCCCTGTGTATAGGATTGCTGCTGGTGATAAGCCATCAGCCATGACCATCATGACCGTCGTTTGCTAACTTGTTCGCTAGAACTGGCATACGACAGGTGATGATCTCTCTGCTATACATGTATCTAGTCTTTAACCTCAGAATATGTTCGGATGTAATCAAGCTGTTGAGTTTCTGCTCTTATAATAAGTGGTTGCTTTTTATTTTGAAGAGCGGTATCCCCGACTTTGAGAGAGGATTATCAGTGACATGGAAGGAAAATGGGAAGGTAGTAGATAGTAAAAAAAAAAAATATCAAATACGAATAGGATAGTCCTGCAAGGCTTTTCCTGAGTTGACACTGATATGCTCTAGTAGCCTTATAAAATAGACCGGCCCTTTTATAGTTTGCAGTAGCAACTGGCTTTTTATCAATCTGAATATGAAGCACCTGACCTATATCAATCAGGAATTTAGACTTAGTAGGTTAAATTTATGGCAAATTATCATAGAGGGAACAACTATTCCCACTTCTACTATGTTGAGTTATATAAAGCCCACCACGCTGTCTTTTATATAGAAAAGAGTAGTATGCCTTATGAAATTATAGCTTAATGAAAGTTATATCATGCCTTTTACATAGTCTTTATCCTGTCCAAGGGAGGAGTTATTAATAAGACATACATAAATCGTCACTGGCAGGTGTGTATACAGTGCTATTATAAGATAGTTTATCCCAGCTGTTAATTATGCAACCAGGTTTCCCAGTAACTTTAATTATACTACCGTATTTTCTGTGGTCTTCTTACAGGAATGTGATATAAAAGATGACGGAGCTATGGTTGGAGACCAGGAGAGAATGAAGACGTCATGATGATGGAGATGATGGAGATGGGATGGGTGTCTAGCTACAGAAGTGAGTAACATGAGGACGGGTCATGTGTCCAAAAAAATATAACTACATTCATAATACAGTCACTTTTTTTAATGCTCAGTAAAATATTATTACCTACCTAGATTTGGTTAGTAAACTTCACTTTTATACAAAAGCATCAATTTATATTTTTATATTTTCATTTTTTTATTAGGCTGAGATACAAGCACTAGGGGTATGCAATGGAATACAAATGTATTGATCAAAGAGTATTGTAATGGCCCGGAAGTGGACTGTAATTTCATCCTTTGGAACGATGAGGTCCTATTTTTTGAAGTGATAGACAATTTTCCTTGCAGTGGTGACATGAAAGGAGGCGACAACGAAATGCTAGGGAATTTTAAAGAAACTCAGTTGGTGTCTCCATCCGTACTGCCCTCCAACGAGCAAATGGCACTACGAAATTGTCTGACACAATAAATTTTAAAATTGGGATTCCACTCTGGGGTATTCCATGTTAAGGCCCGAATTCGCAATTCAAGCCATGTCTACCGAGTGCCCGAACAAGCAGAGATGATGGATCTTCATCCAAGGCTACAGGATCCACCCACCGAAGGCGCAAGTACCTTCCTTATTGAGATGAATGGTAGGCCTCCAGGCGACCTTGACACATGTGCAAGCGCATACGCAAATGGGATTGATCTGTTTGCCGCTCAGATCTTGATTGCAATAAAAGACGAATATAGACTGCAAGCCTTGTCTCGACAAATGCTTTTTTCTTCGCACGTTGTCATTACAGCAATTCCGGCAAAACAGCCTGGTGTTGTTCTCTCCAATAATCCGTGGGCTGACTTGGAATGCAAATACCCAGAGCGCATGTTTCATGTGGTACAACACATTATGAATTTTGATAAAGGGGATCATGTAGCGGACCCAAAATTGCCTACTACCCCTTGGCTTTCAGCCTTCACAACATATTCACTTGCCAGCCGTGCTGATGCGTTACGTATTTCAACTCAAATCAAGACAGAGTTTGATTGCATCATTGTGTAGATAGCGATAACACTGTTTTTAATTACCATTATCCATTCACATCCTGGAAATGTGTATGAATATTACTTTATGCTTCTTAGAATTAGTGAGAGCCCATGGGCCTTGAAAGAAGCAGTTTTCCAGACCCATGGTTAATAAATGGGTTTTAAGGGTGCAAATGTTAGAATATGATTCCTGTCTCCCATCACAGCATGTGATCTAAGGAAGCACTAAAATCTATGTTTTCTAGCAATTCGGCATTTCCCAACTCCAGGAATAGGGAAACATCATTATCATCGATTATTTCCGGGTCTAAACCCGTCTCGATGACAGCATTCATCGCCTTGGGCTCCAGAACCTCATCAATGATGGATGAAAAAATGGCGATAGCGCGACTGAAAAAGGGGGAATTGGCCTGATCGGGTCGATTGATGGATTCTAAATGTGAAATAAACACACTCAAGTTACGGATAAGGGTAGCCCGAGACCCCGGAAATACAATCTCTTGACCTGTGCGAACCTGCGTTCTTAGAGACCTAGTCAAAACACTAGCACTCGAAAAACCATACAAAAGGATCTGCAAGGATTTGGTTAGCGATGAGGAACTAGCTGTCAGAGAAAGACTCAAGATTTCTTACAATCCAGACGAAATCGCGTTGGATATCAACAGAGCGCTCACGTTGTCGGCCCATGGTCAAGACCGTTGAGAGGATTAGAGAGCTCACTTCAAGTAACGCCGGATTGGTACCAGAATGCTCCTGAATCAATAGACTCTGAACGAGGAAGTCATTATACAGATAAGCCAGATAGGAAATGATAAGCATTATTTTGATGCCCACGGGAAGCACGGCGTCCCAGCAACTCGGCGTATAGTGAAGGTGACCTGGTAACGAAGTCCATGCTTGCGAGCACCGCCGAGAAACATCCCTATCTAGATATGTCAGTCTGATCAGAACAAGCAATCCGGACATTTCTGGGGGCAGAATGTAGCTTGCCTCAACCTGTCTGCCCTCTCTGCGCCCGGCTTCTGCAATGACAGCTCAAGGATTTCTTCTCGAAACGTGCTGATAATGAATCTCAATCGGATCCAAGCTGATCGTTGGTAAACATTTTCCATACTCCAGCCTTCGGAATCTAAGGAGCAATGTGCAAGCGCCACTGCTTCTGGACTTCCTGCTAAGACATCATCACTTATATCGAGAGGTAGGCGACAGTCGGAGTGTCTCCATGATATCCGAGGCGGTCGCCCAAGCAGCGTTGCAATACTTTTGTCTAATTGATAGGCCGCTGCAAAAAGTCTACGTCGGGACTCTAGGATGAAAAACGGAAGCTGGGACGGGCTCGTGATATCCCTGTGGAGCCCCAGCTCAAATATGCCAGTGGCAAGCTCACCCAGTCGACGCCAAGTCACGGAGCCTGCAAATGACGTTGTCAGTTTAGATGTGCGAGAGTAGAAGCTCAGAAATAGATACTAACTCGAATCGCCGAGGACCAGGCTAGACAACAGAAGGTTTTCATGGAGAAGCCACAGTGTAAGATCATTTAAATAGGTCAGTTTTTGGCAAACCTCGAGCGCAATATCGCTCGCAACAAGCATCTTGCGAGAGAATTGAGCCTGATATTGGGCGTTTCGAAACCTGCCGTCTGAGAGGCCAAAGTGGCTAGCCCGGCCAGCGAGAGCACAAATAATCCCGATAATTTCAAGTCGAAGAGACGACGCCGTGAACAGTGTATGAAATACCGTGCCATCCACAGTCGACGGGATCTGAAACGACTTCCTGGTATTCTGGATTATTGATGCACTCAGCGTGGAGGTTTGCTCATCAGTCACGATTCCCCCCCTATTCTCATATGTGAGTTGGATCTGGGTCAGGGCGTTGAGGATCAAAGGAGATGCTATAACAGCGGCTTGAGTGACATTGTAGTAGTCCTGGATTAAACTTTTTATTGTAAGGAAACCTTTCAAATGGCTGACGACTTCTATGGCCCTTCTTGTACACCAGGGAGACAAATCTGGACTAGAGCTCTCACCACCGTCCCGTATGCCCTGATGCACTGCACCAGAAGGCAACTCTCCATCGTCTTCTAGAGCTCTTACAAAACTAGTGGGCCCCAAATAGCCCGTCAGTGGTGGATCATCCGCTTCTGGGGTTGGGGGGATCAAGGACGACCACTCTGCGACCGACCCAGGAGGCTCAGAATAAGGCCGCGGAGTATCTTGGTCTTCTAAACGATTTGTACCCAGTCTATTGAGGTCCAGCTTTTAGTCAATATGTCGTTGAGCTATTTAAAACATTAGTTTAACGACACCACTCACATGTTAGCAGCGTCTTCATCTCGAGGCCTTTTAGAAGGACGGGTCAAAGGCGCCGGATGGTAAAAGCAGCGACTCGCGGCTCCCCGTTGCTGACATCGCGAGCACACAGGCAACGCGTGGTCACAGCGCACTTTAGTCTTGCGACAAGGTTCACAGGACGCGGGTTTACCATTTCGACGCCGTGCGTTCCTAGGAGCGAATCAGTGGAGAGGAAATCTTCAAGAATTGGGATCCAGCGTGTCACCACGAACATCTTGCCCTACTAGCAATCGAGTGGAGCTAGTATGAGCTTTGTTGCTTTCCGTTGGTCGGGTTTCGACAACAAGGCTGGGTCTGGCAAGAAGATCCGAGATATGTCAAGAACGAGGTGGATTTATCTCCCCAATATGTTTGGCAAGGAGCAAACACTGTGCAGGGATGTCAAATATGCAAGACTTCCCAGAATCATCGGAGTTCCAGTTGAGAGATAAACAGAGAGCCTGCAACTTCGGAGTTAAATTTCATTTGTTGTCAGTAACAGGCCACTTATATCCCACTGATAAGGAATAACCCCTCACCAACATCAAGCAAGCAGACCTAATGGCTACTACAAAGTCCATCAGTTAGTGTATTGCGAAAACGCATGAACCTGAGCCGCTAGATTCAGTAGCCTCGTTCTTAGGTTGCATCTGTAATGCTTATGCCACCCAAGTGCTTTGCCTACAACGCTCAGTTTTCTCAAAGCAACAACATTCAAGAGCAACCTTAAATACATTTATTTTTTCACATCTCTTATATTTAACTGTTAGCATTCCACATCTCTCTAGATCAGAGAGTCGCCCTATACTGATTTGGCTCAATGATGAGTCTTAATTTGGTCATTCTCACAGCGGGGTTTTCCTCAGCAAATGGAATTAGGATCAGCAGCACTAGTTAACTTGGAGAGATGCAACGGGACGGCAATAGTGTTCCCTTGTCCAGCCGCTACCAATCATCACTACCACCTTATATGAAACTAGGTACTAGCCATGCTTGCTTTCTAGAAATCATCACTTAGCTCCCAAGTAAATCCCACCCATTGAGAGACCAGATTCACATCCCTGCGCGGAATTTACGCAGTCATGAAACACCACTTTTTTACATCCATTTACGCAATTATTCTTTAAAATGAAAGGAGAAATATAGCTTACAATCCTCAGAGACCCTTACATGTATCATATTAAACCATACTATCACCAACACAGCACTGCCTGCACTAATAATCTCACAAAAGCCACCGCGCAAGCTCGTGCCTTGCTCTCCGTTTGGCGTGAGTCGCAGACTTCAGCTCTCTCCACCTACCCACATGTGATCCTCATCCGTGGCAAAGGTGTGGTGCATTTCAATGAGGGGCCTGATGTGATTGTCTTTGCAGATGTTATTCTTAAGGATATTGCAATAATGCGAGAAATGCTGCAATACAATTGAATAAACCTACACAGTAGCTAACGGGGAGTAAGAGAGGTATGGGTATGCCGCCATGCTCATGTAACACGCAGGTCCAGATAATTAGTCTCGAATTGTCAAAAGAAACCTGGGGGAATATGGGAAACACTGCTTCTTCCTGCGTCCCGTCATCAAAGGTGCAACCACACTTGTTGTTGTTTTTGATTCCCAGATGGAGCCTTTCCTGCTCTCATGTCCGAACTAGCAATTTAGGCTTTCCCCAACGCGCTTTCTCTTCATTCTCCCACAGTTTTTCTAAACAGAGCGTATGGTGATTTCACACCCACAGGTGATTGCCTGGACATTACATCCGCCAGCTTTCTAAGCGAAGTGGGAAAGGCAACTCCACTTCTTCGATATTTATCCACTGTTTACCCCGCAGCTGGTTCTGGGGACAATGCGCATGATGTCCACGGCAAGCCGATCAAGCTGTATACGGACGAAAGGGAAATCGGACTGGATATTCAATACCACAGTCAGCCCAGGCTATTTCCTTTTGCTCTGGACAAGCTTGCTAATAACATGATATATATATATATAGCCTGTTTTCTTCTTTCGGGACTTAATCAAGTTTGCTTCGCTGAGCCGGGCACCTGAGCGACACCCTCAGATCCACCTTCTGAACCCTAATGTGGTAACCTCAGAGCTTCCATGAGCTGCTCCATCTCTTTGGTGATCGAGTATCTCCTGCATCCCTACGTCACATGAATGCATATACTGAACATAAGTACAAATTTACAGCTAAGCTATAGAAGGCCTTTCCATGGTAAAGCCAGCGGATTATTATATCTAGTGAGCATTTTTACTACTTTTCACGATGGTGCTTTCAAATACGTCAAGATTCATATCAAGACAAACCAAGGGGTTCGAAATTTCACCAAAGAGAAATCGGTGTGGATTGCCGGGAAATATTTAGGCTTTCTCATCCAAGACATGTTCTACGCTATTCAGAAAGGGGACTGCCGAACTTGGAACGTGTAAATCCTGGCCATGGATCCCAGGGGAATTACTAGTGAAAGATTTATAATATGATCAAGGCCTGACCACATAAGGACTTTCCACTCTGTTGGACTAGCAAGTTGATTTTAAATCATGATGCAAGTTCCTGCAGATATATATATAGGATATGATTAATAATAGACACTAACTAAGGTACCTATAGCTCAAGTTAGCCAAGCAACTCTTTCGCTGATATCAAACAAGCGGCCTCTTCGTCTTCTAATATGGTCCCTGCAATTGAACCATCCGCTGATCCGAGTATGTGATAATATAAATCTCCGATCTCTTTCCAAATTTCAATAGGCATTTCTCTAGTCTTGCAAGCAAGGATGTTCTCCTACCTCGACGCAGCGCGGTATCGACTTAGAATGAAGGATCAGCAACTACGTACGAATGCTTGCAAGGCGCAAGTTTACTGTCCTTTCAGTCAGATGGTTTTATAAATTTTTCTAACAATTACGGGGCTGATCGAACCTATGTCGGATCGTCTTTTCAGCCTACCGTCTTGTACCAGGATGTTAAAGGGACAGAGGCCAACTCTCTCAGCGTTTTGACTGAGCGTGAAAAATGGGTGGGTGAAGTTAGTAATGTTGTAAGCCCCATCATCGACGAGGATTTTCGTTCGGCCCGCTGCCCTTTGGGAGGTCATCAAACGGGAGCCAGGTCATGAGCAAAGATTCTATAGTAATATCACTGTGCAGCTTAGCAGAGTCAAAAGTGACCGTCTCCACCACGATGTCTATCTTGATTGTGTCCCGGTTTCTCCTCTAATGATAATGGTAATGGTGCTGGTTCCAGGATCCGCATCTTTTTCACGCATTAATCTTGAATTGGGGGCTGGAGTGGTAAAGAAGGCCATGTAGGAACTCTTAGCTACCTAATACCATTTTTATTTATTTATATCTAGTTTAATGCTAGCACTTTTGTGACCTTAGTTTTTAGTTACTAGTGCATAATTTATAACTTGAAGACCCGACCAAAAGGTCCAGTATGTGTTCAGTTTCTCGTCACATCAAACCTCCGTAGGTATTTCCCTCCTCTTCTAATTCCTCGTCCTCCTTTAGGTAATCCTTGAGCCGTGACTTGTCTTTTCTTACATCATCTTGAAGCCTGTCCTGAGGCCCAGGCTTGTCTTTCATACTATTCTGACGCTCGGCCTCGTTGTTATGGCGGTTATGATGGTGAAGGACTCTATCAAAGAAGGACTCTCCGTGCTTGGTAGATTTCTGCTCGTCTGCTCCTGAATCTCCAGTTAGTAGTGCAGAAAATCGGTGGACAGAGAAACGCGACATATGTACCTTGAGGCATATCGAATCAACAGTTGATCTTGCTTAATTGTATCTAAACAGTGGGCCTTCTTTTGTATTGTTTTTTTTTTTTTCCGATAGGCACTCAGCATCTATCTCCTATATATTTTTTAGAGCTTTGATTTAGGCGGAACTATTGGGGAGGTAATGATGTAACGACTCTCAACCCTTTTAAGGTAGGAATAGCAGACTCCAAAATGTGTCGTTGCCGTTGTTTACTATGAATCTGCAACGATATTTTTCAAGTTCATTAAACCCAAATAATGTCTTACTATTCTTGAATTTTGATTGTCTTTGGAACCACCTGGTAGCTCTTTTACGTGATTATATCGGGCACGGAATTGTGTCTTGATTTCATTTTCCTATGTAACATTTTCCTCTGTAAAATCACCATAACCGTCATCATCATTGTATGTCGCTTTAACGGGGGGAAACCGCTGTCGGGATACGTAGTCAGCCACTGAGCCGGGGTTTGCCGTAGATGACGACACTTCCAAGTTCCCGGTTTTCAAGGAAGGAAAAGCTGGGCACGACCGATGAAGATCATCCAGCTGACAAACAATGACGAATGAGGGACCCAATGACGCGGGGTATAGAATATTAGAATACCTTTATATTCCTACTTCCTTAATTTCCCTGCTCTCATGAGGAAGTGTACTATCTAAAACATTGTCCTCCCTCCAAAATGGCTTTCTGTATGTTTTCGAATCGCGAACGTTCCAACTGTCGGCAGATTCTAACTACATACTCCTAGATAATCCATTTGCTCGATATGAGTCGCATAGTCGACGCTCACTTCTGACTCAGCGCGTCTTAGTCCCTTTGTCATGGCTTCTGGTGGTGATTGTAGGCTTCTACTTCACTTTCCACGCCCCGCATGACGTCAAACATGGCCACAAGCTCTTCAAACAAGCCCATCGCCACACCACACCATTCACGCTGAGCTCAGTCGTCACAGAAATATATTGGTCTGTATATTCTATTGAATAGAAGACTGGTTAAGGGTCCTTATATTGACTGTCGCGTAGGATCCTCCTCCTGTTACTCCAACTTAGTTTTGTCTATCACCTCTTCCACAAGGATGCCGCCGTTGTCACTGCCACCGCCAACATTGGCTCCCACTTCGTTCTCAACAACATACTAACCTTCGCATGGATCCTGCTCTGGACTCGCGGCTTCTTTTGGGGCGCCGAAGTCATGTTGGTTATCAACTTCCTCAACTTACATGCCGCGTACTGGCGTCACCGACGGTCGCTATCGCTTGTGCACTTGTCCGCGATCGCGGCACCCTTTGCCTGGACGTTGATGGCCCTGTTTTGGAACGGGGCTGTCGCAGTAGGTGGTAACTCGTTCCCCGCGCGTATCGCAGCGAATATTTTTATCTGGGTGATTTTCTTCGTGGGAATGGGCCATATCACTGCCGCCCAGGACGATCTGTTGGGGTATTGCTTCAGTTTTTTGACCTTAGGTACGTTTTACCCGTCAAATAGACGAAATAATTGTGAGGGAGGAGACAGTAACAGAGCAATCTTATAAATAACTATTTACCAGGTCTCGCGCTGAAACAGCTCTCTGTCAAGATTATTGCGCTCCAGTGGATCTTTGCATTCGTCATCTTTGCTCTTTTCCTGATCGAATCCCTTTACATCTCAGTGACTCGTTATAATGGTCGTGACATGCTCTTCCGCGAGATGGTCCATCCGTCTGAGGACCGTGAGAGGGCACCATTGCTCCCTGAGCGGACGTAATCAACTGGCTTCACAATTTTTTACTTTTTTGGATACGGTGGCACAACCTGAAGACCCACCACTTTATGGAGGGGAGTTACAAAAATAAAAATTAATCAGAGTAAAAACGACAGCGGGGGGCAGAGAGTAAAGAAAAGAAAGAATAGTGATGAGTGTGAAATTTGCGGTCTCCAAACCGAATTAGCTCCGCAAAGCAAGAAGAAATATCTCCTATTAATGATTTTTTTCACGGGGTATAATAAGAAAGGGTTTTACATCCTATTGTGGCTTCTCAGCATGGAAAATTTGAAATATTCTTCATTCTTCAAAGTATATAGCCGTTGCGCTCAAGGGCAGATTAAGAACAAGCTTAGCCTTCATTGGCATTTATTATCAAGAGCAAACTCAAGGCTAGGAATCAAGGGAATTTTGGTGGTGTGGTGGCTTGTCAAGTACAAGGTCTCCAAGCCAGGAGAGGTTTTGAACACATTTGGGTTTGTCGAACAATAGTTTTGTTAATACCCCAACCAAGTAGTAGTATGGGTAATTTGTGAGGATAAATGAATGTGTTTGTTCTTCATATGGCCGCTGTCATGTAGCTCCCCCTTGACTTATATTTCAGATATCAATTGGATGGGCCTTTTCATAGATCCTCCAAGTTCGAACGAGAAACATCCTAAATCGACCCTTATCAATGTAAGGTTCAACACTGGGTATAACATAACATGCAGTATCACATACTTGCCTAATCTATGTAAGATTCGGTTAAATGGACCCTCGTCCCCTAACACCTAATAAAAGAATCATAGCACAACGGGATTTTGTCATTATGAAAGTTCAATTCTATTCTTACTCACAGTTCAGAAGAACCATCCCATATCAGGCTCAACTACACAACTAAGAGGGGGTAGTGGAAGCGAAAGAATGGCCTTTGGTTGTGTTGGATTGTCAGCGTGTTAATATTCCAGGCGCTTTTCCTCATTACTTACTTCAACATGTGACACGTGGTTCTGCGAGCGCTGCTTGACTCTTCCCTCCTGACACACATATGTGTCTAAGCCGATGACTGGCCTGCCAATCGAGACACACAGAGGCAAATATACTAAACAATGCGCTATTACACATGCACCGTACAAAGGCTCCTGATTATCGCGGAGCTTTCAACTCAAAAGGGCTTTTGTCTCAAACGTCGATTGGCTCCTCGCAGCTTAGATTTTTGAAGGAGAATGACAAAACAATCAATCATTATTATAACCCATTTGCTAGGTCGAGGTAAGAAAAATAAAATCTCCTTGCAAATTACCCTACAGGCTCATACAGCTCGCATAATCTTATCCACATGACGTCTCACTCTTGGATAAACATCCTGATAGGCTGTTGCCCCCATCCATGCATCTAGATGCCCCTTGCCCACGAAGACTTCACGCTCGTACCACTCCCTCCCGTGGACATTACACAAGGTCGTATATGAAATGTCCGTGTTCTCCGCCGTGAAGACCATGTTCCCAGTCCCTGAAAGGAAAAGAATTGGGATATCTTTCAAGCGTTTTAGGTTCTCGGGCGTGACTAGATTGGTGTACGCGGGCCCGTTAGCCGCGACTGATTCCATTCGGCCAGTGGTCATGAGCCATTCAAGTGACCGCATCGAGGTACCACCTATGAACGACTCGAGTTGAGAGTGAGTCGCCTCGTTGAGATTCTTATGTGTCCAGAGGCTGATATTTCCCTCCAACCGTTAGCGGCAAGATTTCCCTTCGAAAGAGCATTACAAGGACACACAACAAACTTACCGGCCAAACACAAGCTCACTTCTATGGCAAACAACAGATCGACAAGACTCGCGAGCCTCCCCGACTGGATAGAATCGCAAAGCTTGGTTCAATAACCCCTGTATGAAATCATCGTTCTGGCTACTAGAACAATTCCAGTATGATCCAACGAGCCTGCGATAAACCGATGCTACAGGCACGCGTGAGAGGATTGAATTCACTTTGCCAAACTTGGGGTTCATGAAGACCATTGAAGCCGTAATACCCTGGATCCAGGTTCCAGAAATAGTTCCATCTAACAACCCACAGCAGAGCGCTAACGAGCCCGCACAATGAGCAACCACGTAAACCTTCGGCGTCTCACTTGGACTGAGAGACTTGATACTTTTACGAATATGTGCCAGCGCAGCGTGGATATCCCGGCGGGCGTCGTACGGGGTATATCCTTCTTGGGCTACTGCAGTGCGACCCACCCGATGTGTAACACAGTACACACGGTATCCTGCTTCGCGGAAGTAGTCAACGGCATTTCGATCAATAGTTGGTAAGGCAAAAATTGTATGGTCAACTGCTGCTCCGGGAATGAAGAGGATCGTAGGTGCGGCACCCACATTTTCCGTGCCGTCAGTCGAGAAAGGATTCCACATCACCATTGTGGTTTTTACGCCGTCAGTGGCAATCAAGGGAATCACCGAGGAGGGAGCTATGTCTCTCGATAGGTTGGTCATTCGTTCATCCGGCCACTGAAGCCGACCAAGTGGAGAAAAAAAAGGAACAGCGAGCTGTTTCGTGAAAAAAGTGAGGAAGCTCGCAATTGATCTCGTTCTTTCTAGCAGTCCAGGTCCAGATGTCTCGAATGTCTGAATTTCTTTGGCAAAGTCACTCGGTTCAATGTGTAAAATTCCACGACCGATCAACTCGCCGTTACCAGGCTCCGACACTGTGGCATACAGGGTTGTTGTTTGTCCCCAGAGCTTGAGAGGGTTTAAATTCGCTGCCGTGTTTACAACTTTGTAGCCATAAAAATGAAGCCGCTTCCCAGATGGGGATATCATATCAAAATCATATGTCAGATTTGTTGTATCAGGCTGTCGAGGATCTTGATTAAAAAGCTGGAAAGTTCCTCGTTGGACAATAAAGACCCCCCCGAGAGCGTTACTGGTGAATGTCCCTGTTAGATTTGCCCGGTGGTTTCCAGTATTTAAAACTAAGAATCCTTTGTTAGCGAAATTTCGCCGGTAAAAGAGGAGAGAACCTACATTCCGTCGTATTCCAGCTCCTCACGCTCAGGAAAAATCGGGCAGATTCACCCCGACTGCGGCCAAGATGCGCAGCCGTCTCAAAATCTTCTATTTCTCGTCCAATATGAATGAAACCTGTCATGATCTCGGAGAATCCAACGCCTGAACTCTTGTTTTCTGCCGCTTCCTCCATGCTGCTTGCAACCTTATCGATGCCAGAGTCTCTCTTTAGCGGAAAGGCTGGCGTACCAAACACATCCAGTGCACCTAAATTCGCAGTGAGCGGGATGCCGCGATAACACCGAAGATAGCATCCAGGAACTCACCATTTTTAGTCGTGTAGTCGATAGAAATCCCGTACTTTTGGGCCGCTAACTCCATGGATCTCTCTGCCAGGGCTGTGATGGTAGCCAATGGGTTCACACCAACGGCTGCTGGTACGATTGAGCTATCACAGACAATCAAACCATGATATGTTTCGGATCCGTTGCCTTGGAACACCTCACCCATGTGGTCCACTACTCCATTATTGCCAGTATTATCTTTGCTAATCCGAGCCCCACCACTGTCAACTCATGTTAGCCGTTAAAGATGCTGCATTAAGAGTTTCAGTCTTACATCGGGTGAACGGTGATCTCTTGGCGCCCAAGCAAAGTCCAAGCGGGATTAGCCACGAAATTCCCTCCAACAGCTGCCGTCATCTTCTCGAGAATCTCATGGATTCGTGACACAGATTTTGAGCGGCCAACACCTGAATAAGTGAGTGCGGGCTTGTCATCTTGGAGAGTCATTTTTCCCTGGCTGCCTACAAGTCGTTAGTGAATAATATTCAGCAAATGCCCTTGACGGCAAGAACATACTATCGTGGGACATAACCAAATATACTGCAGTCTTCTGAACACTGCCACCCGGCTTATAAGGCCCGAAAGTTTTGCTTTTGACCCTCGCAGCAGTCTTTGCAACGGTCTGGAGGAGACTCTCTCGGGCACTTTCAACGTAAGGCAGGTGTTCTAGCATGCTATGCATTAGGGGTGATAATGCATATGGCACTGCGCAGTCCTCAACCACGAACCCATCCAGAGGGTTCGTCTGGTCTCGAAGGTCCAGTACCGATGTTATACATGGGCCCACAGGGCGGTTGAGGGGAGGGTTTGGTCGTCCCATACAGTTTGCCTCATGGTCTGTGTTATACCTAATGAATGACGTGTCAGTCTCAATACATGATGGTAAAGATAAAATACAACTCACCCAAAACCTAGCATATCTCCGTTACCGCTCATTTCCGTACCAAGGTCATCACTCATATCCAAGCCCATCTGTTTGCTTCGCAACAGCATTTCGGTCGTCCCAATACTACCTGCTCCAAGACAGACAAGTTTCTTCGCATGAACCCACATCAAATCCTCATGGAAAGTAGGGAAACGGCGTCTTTTGCAAGAGTCCCAAGCAAAGTACACAATATACCCGTCGCGGCCAGGGGCCTTGGTAATGTATCTCACCTCGCAGTCGCAGAAGATCTCAGCACCCCAGTTCCACGCGTCGCTTAAATAAGTGACGAGTGTAGTGGTCTTGCTCCCATCGTTAATCCCGGTTGCATCCATTCCCGTCAGCTTGGATGCCCGCATATTCACCCCCGTACCATTCGGGCCATCTTTGAATCGTGTTGTTTGTGGAACACGGTAGAAATGATCCTCCCATCCCATTAACTCTGCTTGGCTTTTCAGCACCCCAGCTTTGAGCAAATCAGGTGAAGTAAGCGGATACACCGATGGTTCAAGGGTTCCTCTCGCACGATCATAGTCTGGTGCCACATTAATTGAAAGAGAAATAAAAGACTTGGCCGCTCCAGAAGGGAAACTTACACTTCGCCCACTTCTCTGCCCCCCTTAGTTCCTGTGGCCATATTCCCATATTGAGAACGGCCGGGTGACTCTCCAAAAACACATTAGCATTTACTAAACTCGTCCCTCCCAGGCCATTGCCCATATACACATTCTGGCCCTCCCCAAGAAAAAAGTGATAAAGACCACTCGGATTACCCTCATCCACGAGCTTCCCAGGGACACTTCTTCGGTCTCCTGGGGCATAATTTCCACTCACATGAAGCTCGTGGAGTGCGTCGGGAAGTTTCTCGGGGAATTCGCCAGGCCACCGTTCCTTGCCTCGTTCAAGTACACAGACGCTCTGACGCCCTCTCGCCATTCTACTTGCAGCCACACCTCCACCATACCCCGAACCGATGACAACCACATCGTAAGAATCACGCATCAGTTCAACGGGTCGGGATATTCGGGCGTAACGACGATGATGAAAATGGTCGGAAATATTTTTTGGTAATGCCACATGGGGCAGGCTCTGCGGCTCTGTGTACAAGCCGTCCTGTTGGTCACAAATTCCGTCGCTGTCGCCCATCTTTGGTTCCGACGTTTGCCAATCATCCCCGTCTGTCTTGTTTTCTGAGTCCATTGTGAGCGTTTCGGTGAGGTATGCAGTTATTAGAGTATCAAAGTCGTGAAGGTAACGTTACAACTATTATATAATTTCTGTCAAGGACTTGTTCTTGATAGTGTGACATCAGCTTATGAAAGTGATTCCACAGATTTAGGTATAAATATTTCTCGGAGGGATTAATGGGGCTTGATATCACATGGGTGAGTAAATCGATGTCAGCACAATCAATATAATTCCTAGCCACTCGTGCATTGACTATTATGCAAACATGATGAAATGAAATGACATGTTTAGAAGAGAAGCTTCACCTAATATTTTACTAAACATGTGCGATCGCGAAGGATGTTGCCTTTTTTTTCGATCCCAGAGACTCTATTATTACCTCTTATCATGGCATGACCTCAGTCTTGGCCGTGATAAAATTAGCCTCAAGAAGAACCATGGATGGCTGTCTTCTGATCAGCAACGCTCTAGCTCTCCTAGTATTTAAGGTTCTGCCAAGGATCAACATTGGTCACCCTAGAACGCTAATAAAAGAAGCGTCTAGACCTTTCACAATATCCCCATCCTATCACAAGGAAAATTAACCACACTAAGGATCTGAAGTATTGTATTTATATATTGACAATTACATTAAGTAGGACAACTGCTAGTATGAAGAGGGGTAAACAACCTCACCCAGAAATTCACCTATCCGTCAATATGAGCGATCCTGAAACGAAATACCCTGCGATATTGGGCCAAAGGACTACCAAAGAGCCGCCTAACTACACTGGCTCCCCCTGGCAGTTATTCTTTCAGGATCTCGGGCTCTTCTTTCATAACTTTATGTATTTGCCCAATCTTTTCCTACCCTTATTTCCATGGCCATCAGGACGGCTCGATGAGTTATATCCGAGCACCAGAAATCTCCTCGATATTGGCCTTCATTGTATTTTGTTTATATTGCAGTTATTATTCTTACTTTCTCTACCACTTTTGGTCATCATTCCCTTTTGGGTGTTCGTCTTATATGTAGGAGCCGCGGTGGCTATCAATACCCTGATCTGTCGCCTTCTCAACGGAGGTATCCCAGAAGACGGTCTCAAGTCCACAGAGGATGAGTACAGCCGGACATGGCCTGCACATGACGACGAGTATTGGATTTTTCTCAACGGTATTTGTGTTGGGTACGTATCATATATTCATTTTTGTACCTCGACCGACCTTGTAATAACAAAGTTCCTAAACCAGGAAAAATTGGCTTCAGAGTAATGTTGATCGGCTTTCACGCACCTTTCATCGGCCAGTTGTTGGCGTTCATAACAAGACGTACAACTCCCGGTTCTAACAAAGAACATACACAGGCTGCCATAATCGCTAACAAGTAAATTATCCCCTACCAGGTCAGGCGTGATATTTGATATTATCCAATGTCTAATCCAACGTGCACTCTGCCTCGCCACTAGCGACGTCCGAGAATGTTACGCCTTAGTAAAGAAGGCCCTGTACAAACGAGGAGTCAAAAAGGTGATCTTCATACTTCACTCCCAAGGCGGAATCGAAGGCGGATTGATCCTCGACTGGCTTCTGGATGAAGTCCCCCACGATCTTCTCCAGTATCTAGAAGTCTACACCTTTGCCTGCATCGCAAATCACTTCAACGACCCAAGTCTGCTCCCAACCGCGGGCGCATCCAACCCAAACCAAACAAGGAGCCGCGCCATATCACATATCGAACATTATGCAAACACCGACGACTTTGCGAGCCGGTTCGGTGTCCTCCATTTCACCCGGGAGACACCGGCGCATTCTCTCCAGAATCGATTTATGGGGACCGTCTTTGCGAACTCGAGATCCGGTCACCAGCTTAACCAGCATTATCTCGATCCGATGTTTCCTCTCGATTCCCAGGGCAAGTCTGCACGCGACCCAGTTCCCGGGGACTTTATGAATATGCGCGTCTCGACGAGAAATAATCCCCACAGCATGGGCCATGGGATTGTCCTGGGACCCACGGTTCCTGGTATCACGGCCCGTGAGACGGAGGTGTTAGATGATCATCCAACCACTCCTCCGGATATCGAGTACCCGGATGCGACCGGTCGGGTGAACATGAAAGCACCAAAGGTTTGCAATTTGAGCCGATTGTGGCAGTATCGAAATGGGAGATGTCCTGCTTCATCCAGTAATCGCATTTTTAATTGCAGGGATTTGGCTCGTAAATTGTATTGAATTTTCATGTTGAAAGGCTTATTTTTTATTTTTATTTTAATTTTTATTTATTTTTTTTTTTTTTTCTATGATGTGAAAGAGGTGAGGGCTTTTCTTGGAATGTAATGGCCAGATGCGGATAAGAGATCAATTATATATATATTCGGAATGACGGTTCAACCGTACACACAGATTCAAGTGTTCTAGCTTAAACTATATAAACCTTGGAATTTCAAAATGGTAACCATTTCATCATTATTTTCTTGGAAAGGTTAGGATCAGTTATCTGGATAAATCCCCAAATCTCCCGTAGTTCACACGGCAGATTTGAAAATACATCAAAGCCCCGTTCCTTAAGTGTGTCCACACATTCAAGAATTCGGTCTTGCTCTTTGGGCATTTGCAGCGCAGCGCCTACAATGGAGAGAACGGGGGCCAACACAATCGCTTCTAAATGGTTGACTCGATTTTGCACCCAGTCTAGCGCTTGGACCGCTTGCTCCTGCGCCAGTACGTGATCCATTGTTGGGAGAGCGCAGCCAAGAGTCTGCCACGCGGGCCACCAAAAGGTTTGCGAAATTCCTACCAGGGCCCAGTGGTAGTAGGGCAGGAAACCTGACGCTGGCTGAAATGTAGCGGGGCTGTTGCTTGTTGGAGAGGGGGAGGAGTTTGTAGAGCCGCAGTCAATCATTGCGCTGATGATGGCACGTTGGAGCTTAGAGGCAAAGCAGACGAGATCTATGCCTCGAACAATGTGATCGGAAGGGACCGTGGCTTCCTTCATGGTAGGTGTAAAGGATCTGTTCGAGCTACCTGTCTCCGTTTGGATTTGGGCTTCATATTTCATATGTTGCGATACCCACGCAAGAGAACTTGAAATGGAGGGGGACGACGTAGTATCTTGTCAGCCAAGAAAAAAAAAGAGCTTGTTCAGGACGGAGGGGTAGTGGATGGTGACGTACCAGAATCTTAATCTAGCCCATAGTTCGACAATATGAGTAAGTCTGTAAAGTTCGGCTTCGCGAGTGGGCACAGTGGCCTGCGGCCCGAGCCCAGGGTCGGTATCCAACGACATCATCCATGAGTCAGGAATGGGTATGTTTTCTGCAAAGCAGATACAGCGAGTAGCATCACACATGCGTGCGAATAGATCTAACATTGTGTCCACATTAGTTTGCGGGACAGAGGAGTTCTGCAGGGCGAACTGCCGGGTGAGTCGAATCAGATATGTCCATCCCTGGCTAGTGTGCGCCTTGCCGAGCTAATAGCAAATAAATCACACATTGAATGTAGTTAGATGAGATGATGACAACCGTTCAGAAGGGAAGGGGGAGGGGGGGTTTGGAAATGCCCAACGCTAACCCACCTCAACGAAACCTAACAAACAAGCGGCGAGCAATACAACGGTAAAATCACATGGTGCAGGGTTTTTCATCTTCTCTAAAACCTGGACACGGAGCGCACGGTGTTTCTGGCGATCAGGTGGACGAGTCAGTCCCTTCTGACGCGCGACATAGGTATCGCCTACTAGCGAGACTAGGTCCTGGATAAGAGGGCTACTGTGAAATATGGGACCAATGTACTCAAACGAGAAAATTTGCATCACGGGCGACATCGACGAGCATGTGGAATCGAAGAAGAGGCGGCTATGGAGCCAACCATCGTTCTTCAACCCACTTACGGGAGTTGGTAAGGCACGCCTGGTCTTGTGGTAGGCTACGAAAGCCAGCTCGGTAGAGCGATCCGCTACTGAGACACATCTATAGCCCTTTCGCTGGCAGCGTGCGCAGGGTCGGTTGCCGTCGCACTGTGCAAGTGGTTATTTCTCGGCAAACCTAGCTGCTCTTTAATCCGATATGCATGCTCTTTAATCCGATACTGAAGACAGAGATTACCTACCTTGCAATGTTCTTGTCGACAATTTAAACACCGGTGTCCAAGCCGACGCTGATCTTTGAATCCGCATGGCATGTTGGGTCCGTCTTCTGCCGTTGGTGAGCTGACTCTGGTCTTGGATTTCCACACCCTCAAGCGCTGGGTGTGACAAACACCGATTAGGATAAAAACTGGCGAACTTACTTTTCCCTTGGGACAATAAATCGTACCCGAGCTTCGTTGGAAGGCAGGGGTTCCTAAGGGGGAGCGGAGCGTCAAATCGGAGACGGCTCCGTGAATGGGTGGAGATCCAACAGCTCCTCCACGGTTTTATTCGACGATCTGCTGAAGCCGTAGCAGAATGCGAGCTAGTGTTCCTACAGGCAACGTCTTGGTATTGCCTTTGTATGTGATTGGCGAGAAGTGCCAGGGTATTTCTTTAGCGTCGCAAGATTTCTTCCTATTTGGGATAGGTAAGGGCGGGACATCTTAATGGAGTGTCCTATCATGCTTATGGAAAAAACCTTCTTGTTGTTTTGTCCAGATCTTTATGCTAAATTAGATTTTTGGGGTTGTCCTGCCTAGGTGGAAAGTAAGAGGCTCTTGTCAAGTCTGGAATGCAATATTCACTTCAACAAATATTAAACTTGCCTTCTTTGTTGTCATGGGTCCCGCTCTTTCTTCCTCAATTAGGAAATGTTGTCGCGAGAGCAAAGGAGGCCAATATTGTTATTTGGTTCCCTAACATGTAGAGAAAGAAGGGGGTGTCTTTGGGTATAACAAGGCCGACTCTCTCTCTCTCAGGATGATACAGCCGTCTCAAAACAATCACAGTTTAAGGACGTGGACAAAACGAGGTCAAAATGATGGAAGACTTGCAGACCCGCATCTTCTATTGCACTCTGGAGACATGTCCTATCACTACATCCTTCTATAGTTATAGAATCGATATCATTCCTAATGCAGTCTTCCTCGCGATCTTTGCCCTGGCAGTGCCCTTTTTCAGCTGGGTTTACATCTCCACCAAGCGGGGACTGGGCTTTTTTATCTGCATGCTCTTCACACTTCTTTGTGAGGTAATCGGGTATGCAGGGCGCATTTTATCCTATCAGAATCAGTGGAACGAAAACTACTTTTTAATTCAAATTATTTGTCTTACCATCGGCCCGGTGTTTCTGGCGGCGGGTCTTTATCTCTGCCTGTCCCGTCTCGTCGCAGTGTACGGTGATCAAAATTCCCGAATTCCCGCTCGTTGGTATATGAGAATTGTGAGTAACAGAAACAAAGTTAATCCATCCGTAAACAAGAGGAAAACGAACTAATCTTGGGCGCTACATCGCAGTTCATTCCCTGTGACATCATCTCGCTTGTACTGCAGGCCATCGGTGGTGCTCTTGCGGCGATTGCCTTACATGGAGGCCAGAATCTTCAGACCGGAACCCATATTATGGTTGCAGGTCTATCATCGCAAGTCTTTTCACTGCTAGTTTATGTCATCCTATGTCTGGATTTTGGCTACCGCGCCTGGCAGCGCCACAACCGTCTTGGCGACAAGGCGTTCACCCAAACACCAGTGTTGAATGCGGTGCGCGCATCTCGGAAATTCAGATGGTTCTTATTTGCACTAACGTTGGCGACCTTGACGGTATTCTGTCGCTGCGCATATCGAGTCGCTGAGCTAAGTGAAGGATGGACTGGCCCATTAACACATCATCAGGGCCTTTTTATTGCTTTTGAGGGTATCATGATCATTATCTCTGTAGTCTCACTTGTTGCATTTCACCCGTCAATCGCGATGGGGGAGGCGATGAGTGGGGAGTGGCAACAGGAGACGGTTGATGAAATACCTATTTGAGGTCAATTTTTGAGCAACTCAATATTTCAAGTAGGGATCAAGCGTTTTATAGGGCGTATCATCTTTTGTTAGCAGATACTTGAAAATGAGGATCAATTTGAGTGGGAGACATGGATACCTTATGATAAATTATCAGGTTGAAGTGAAAATGCATGAAGAGCCTTGGTGAATGTCGTGATAATATAACAGTTTCGGGTTCTAACACTCATTGGTTTTCGAAAATAGTTAGCAGGAGTAGTCTCGTCAAGGCACCTGACTTGCTCGCTTGGGTGGAAGTCGGACTGCCTCGCTTGTTTCCCAACAAAAACTACCTGACCATCGTCAGCAGATACCATAGATGAAGTAGAGAAAATATACATCGCCTTCTCCATCTCTCTTTTTTCCCCCTTGTTTCCAGCACAAAACTTTCCAAGCCAGCCATGGACTTTTTGTTTAGGGGGGGTATTGGTTGGAACTTTTCTATTCCGCCTTATCGCCTCCTGCTGTTATAAATCCAGGACAAGGAGAGTCTAAACCATATATTAGAGGTAATTTCGTTAATATAATTATCACTTGGTTGTATATTCAGAAACAAAGCTAGAACTAATACATGAGTGAAATAGGCCCCACGTATACCATGGCGGAATACACCGTAGGGCACATATTTCCCTGGCCAGATTCCTCTATGGCAGTCGCTTCCTCTTATTTAATTCGAAATTTACGCCCTGCAATAAATCTTGCTAAAGCATAATATTATCACACTGCTGTGGTTTTTTTTGGCTAGCGAGCGTGAGATCAGATTCCGACTTGTTTATTCTTGGCTTCTATTTCCAAGCGGACCGCCAGGGAAATACCAAAGCTGGGCCCATTGGTGCTTGAAAATGCAGAATCAAGGTGAAAAATAGCAAGAGGACATAAAGGAAATGGGGAAGGAGTAATAACTGTCGCGAATACGGCTATGGATAACATAAAGGAAATATCATGATGCCTATTGCTATATTCCCCCCTGGCGGTCCAGTTTGTGGGGGTTGGTAAAAGGGAAGGGAAAAACAAATAACCTGGCTGCTAGCCTCAATCTGGTTTAGGCAGTGTCTTGCTAACAATAACAGCCGCAAGGCACCAGGACAGGAGAGACAGGAATACAAAGAATTAAGTCGGATCCCAGAAACGAGCTTTTGCTCCAAATCCAATTCGCAATCAGGAAAGGTTTTGAAACTGAGCAAATAATTCAGATAACCCAATCCTTCGCCCCCGTTCAATCCAAGTTTTAGGACTGAACGCAAGCGGAGAAATCCGCATTTTTAACTTTTTGTTTGCGAGGCCTCCTTTTGATTCCTCATTAGCAGATCGCGAGTTGATATTCCACTAGGTTCCAATGAGTCAAAGTGGAGGAGCAGGAAACGTCCTCGCAAGCGGCCCCACAGGTCCGCTCGCGTTCAAGGTGAATAGCCCCTCCAATGGAATTGGATTTGCAAGTCGAAAACCAATGTACGGCTGATATTCGCTGGGAAGATCGTTCCAGCCACTTTGGCCTGTACCTCCCGGGTACACGACTTTATACCTTTTGTGATACGTGGCCACTCCTGCCTTAATGCCGAAGCCCCCGATATCCCACTCTCCCCTAGTTGAATTATTGATAACGTTTTCCAGAAGTTGAATCACCTGATCGAGAAGATCAAACTTTATGTCATCCAAAGATTGCCCAAACTTGGCGAGTTGAGCACTAATTTGCCATTCGGCCCATACTGGGAGAGCCACACCGCCTGAGATAACAGTACCCAAGATGCCGATAGCGACTTCCCAAAGTTCGACGACGTCTCCGTAATAGACATCCCACCCGCCCTGTGCGAGCTCTTCTCGAACTTTGTCACGATCACTATCGTACTTGATGCTTCCCCAGCCCCGTGCGAGGTCGTCTCCTCGAACTTTGCAAGGATTACTACCGTTGATGACACTCATGTTAGATTGCCAGCAGAAACTTGGAAGGATAATCTTGTTCGAATAATTTAGTAGGTGCTCATCTACCTGGTTCCTAAGAGTAGGCACCGATTGTCGAACACAGAAAATACAGGGCCAACGGAGATACTTATAAACCATTTGAACCTTTAATCTGGCGAAACGGCTCACCTGGATGCTGCATTGCGTCAGAATTTGCACCTACGAATTTGACACTGACACTATTTGCATTTTAGCCAGCCAGGAGCGGATCATACGGGTCATGCTATACTGCGTCAAAACGGTCTAGACTCTCAATACCAAGCGATGATAGCGCTATCCGTGAGAGAGCCTCTCCTGCCG
Source organism: Aspergillus haitiensis (assembly GCA_027569155.1). Lineage (NCBI taxonomy): Eukaryota > Fungi > Ascomycota > Eurotiomycetes > Eurotiales > Aspergillaceae > Aspergillus > Aspergillus haitiensis. The sequence goes on along the minus strand of JAPDEO010000008.1, from coordinate 576,505 downwards.
GGGTGCACGGTGGCGTCTAAAATCGACGTCCAGTTGCAGTCCATTAAAGGTTGCCATCATCCTACCTCCTTTTACGTGGGGCCTCTCACTGTCTTGCCTGTCCTCTGGCTGACACTGACCTAATTTTTATGATAGACATGCTCTCTTACCTTGCCAATTAGCGTATTTGATCTACAAGAAAACGCGCTTAGAGTATTCCTCCCATACCTACATATATGCTTTAGGAGGCCTTATTTTAGTTACGAGGCATACCTTTGTCCGCACATACTATCAGGCCCGGCGACCTTTGGGTTTAACACGCTGTAACGCGAACGTACTGGTATGATAACTGTATAAAAGAGTGAATCAGCTGCAGCTTTTGGAACTGCACGGGAAAAGCAGCACGACGACAAGATGTGGAGAACCAGTGGAGTGGGCACGAGGCAAAATTCACACATTTTTAGTATGATATTAAAAAAGGTCAACTCGACTTCTAGGGTGGATATAACATGAGGGGCAAAAAATGAAATGACAGCATCGCGACGTCGAGGTTTGTGAAAAAGATGCTTGCGCACTCGAAGTTCATGGGTCGTTCCAGAAACTCGGACGGCCAGAATGGAGATAGGCTCTGAGCCAAGCTTTCTGTCAGGACAATCAAACTTTAAAGAAAAAACCTTACTTCTTTAGCTTGAGAATTGACTAACCGTGGATCGTTCTTCATGGTGCTCGGAGATACGAGCCGCACCGCGTAATTTGATACGCTGCGTTGAAAGGAATCTCTGCATGCGGTTCTGGATTCGGTCTGGCCACTCTTTTGTTACACACACTCTATAATTATGTATCATTGACAATCGTATTGTGGGGTTTGATGTCAGTTTCATGTATAAACCTAAACTAGAATATCTCAAGCACTCCTATATTGGAAGGTCTAAAATATAAAGGGGGCTGATGGAGCATTTCCCGGTGCTGAAAGAAATTGTGTATTATTATTCCAATCCTGAGAATACGCAGAGATATTCTAACGACCAATAAATTTCAGATATTCTGTCTTATCTCCACCATGTCGTGGCAAATGAGCTCACGTCAAATCCCCGGTCAGCCCTGGATTTATAAGTCTAGGGGGCACACTCATCTTCAGGCACAATGCCTTGATGAAGAGGGTGACTGGCAAAATAGCGACCTTGACCTGGACACCTGTATTGGAGATGCGGGCGGTATGAAGCCGATAAGTACCTTTATTTTGGCACTTGAGCTGTCGCTGACGGTCGTAGATGTTCTTGTTTGGGGAGAACAGGACTTCACTGCAGAGTCAAAGGCTGTCTCCTTTGGCTTTGAACAAACCCCCCCACAGCCTATTCTGCGTGCCACGTTTCATGATGGAAACACCGCCCCGAAGAATACCGCGGAGAGGATCTATAATATTGATGGTCACCTTATGTTCCAGTAATTTCCGGCTACCCTCTTTGATGTAGTGCTTTGACTGGGACCCAAAATAGTTCTTATCTTCAAAGGACCTCTGGTTCTATTCTCTGTCTTTGTTGTGAAGGTTGCAATTTAGTATGCAATTTACCATTGTATATCGCCCCTGCTTGACGGGGGAACAAAATTTGATTAGTATTTAATAATGCTCGAGATAAAAAAAACCTTTGAATCTAATCCTACCGAATCAGCCTCGTAGTACTCACTCCGTATGCCAGTAAAACGCATCTTTTTCGTGATGGCTGAGAGGGAGTCCCCGGCTCGATCATATTGTGCAAGGAGTGTAAATTTAGCAACCTTTAGTATGTGCCAGAACCTCAAAACAAACTTAAAAAAAAAAAAATAAATAAATAAAAGAAAGAAAAGCAAACTCGGCGCAAATTTCACATTATCGTCTAGCAGAGCGGACTTCCGTTATCAGGTTGGCACTGAAAAGTCACCGAAGAACCCTCCACCAGATAATCAAGTAAGCAAACATTACGAACATTCTTCCAAGACTCCGGATAGTTTCAAACGCCTTCAATAAATACAAGGTCGGACTCTACATGGATAAGTGGCTTCTTGTAACGTTCCTTATATATCACATTCACAGTACAAAATTCCGCCCAATGAAAACAGATAATACTTGAAAAACACCTCCCCCCCCCCCCCCTTTTCGTTAACAGCCGCAGGTACTAATTCATACAGAAAAGATATTCGGCGGACCCTTGAGTAGTGACGCACCCCCAAGTGTAGCCATACTTATCAGTAATAAGCCCTGCCCCGACATGGTACTTAGCGCAACCTGGGCCCAGAGAGCTTAAATAGCCTGATATCAGGTTTGCCATGTTAAAGTTTGTTATCTTGGCTGCCCGGCAACGTACACTATTCTTTTTAAATCCAAGCTGGTCAAAATCCATGGTGGTGAGTTTGCTATAGTGTGCTGCATTCTTCTGGTTAAGATATTGTCGGAAGACGCTCGTCGGTCGATCGCACACATGTATGTGAATCTGCTCCTCGGTCCTTGACGTGACTGAGTTCATTGCGAGGGTTCCACGAGCCTGGCTGGAAACTTGCCCCGTCGATAGCGCGATCTGCCCAAGTTGCCAGCCACGATTATCTGGGCCCTGCTGCAAGATTCCTGGTAAAAGCTGTGGTGTGGTGATTAATTCCTTGGCATGGAGGAGCGTCCAAGCGCCCGTCGATGGATTGTGAAAGCAGTTACCGTCACGTAAGCACCGACAGAGGCCACTAAAGTATAGATCGCAGGTTGAACAGTCCCTATTGTTGTCTGTACAGCCTACTGAGCACTTCTTGACCTTGTTTGGGCTGTTTCCGCATCCACCGCCAAGGGGGCAGGTTTTTGGGCAGGAAATGAAAGAGTTTGGACAAGTACAACCTGACACCGAGAGGCGGGAAATGTCACTCTGTGTGCATTCAGCAGCACTAGTAACCCAAGGTAAAAAAAATATTAAGAAAATGAAAGACGACATTAAATGTGTTTCTTTGAATGCCATTTTCTTTTCTTTGCCAGTACTTCACTTTCTTAGTAGAGTCGTTCGCGAAAATTAGTTGCCGAGCGGTGTGAATTAGGATCCTCTTCTAGAAATACAGAAGAACTTTCTATGATATAGTTGTAAGAATATAGTAAATATTTATAGAGAGGGAAAATAATGTTTGAGGGCCATAAGCTTTAAAGACAATTCTCGGGTCTAGACTACAGTACCTAATGGTTTATTCCTCTCCGGCAACGGGTATACTTCAGCCGTTTATGGATCTTGGGGGACTAGACTCTTCGATCGCCCTGAGAGCAGATAATAAGGTTCACGCCTATTGAAAGTATATTGGCCAGGAGATGTTGGCTCCAATAAATTTGAGTTTGTGTGGTGGCAAAGAGCGGGACTGAGATCATTTTTATCCTGAATTTTCCAGAATCTTATTTGAAAGATCTGGGACGAAGATCATGGAACCGACAGCGGCCACAGATTATAATAAACTACACTATTTCGGATATTATATGCGATCTTACCATAATAGGCCTTTCCGTGGAAAGATATAACGGGTCTGATGATCTGAAGATCAGTCGAGTCTATCACCGCTCACTCCGTTTTGTCCCCAAGCCTTGCAAGAAGATGGACAACCAGGTAGTTGAGGGAGGGACGGGCCCTTCCTAGGTCCCACCTGGTCTTAGAAGCATAGTTTGAAGACTGTCTGGCAAGTGTGTTTAAGATGCCCGCATGCACCTTAAAGCCCACCTTATGAGGCATCAGCTGGGTCTTGGACGGCTAGGTCTTGGTTAACCACTCTTCCTATGGAGTATAAGGATCCCTAACTAGACCAACCTACTCTAGCAAAGTAACCCTACCATATGCAGACATTAGTGAAACACGCTACATGGACTAAATAGGGGTATCCTGTACATTCTCTATGCAAGGGACCATGGGGTTATCTCGCTGCCACCACTTACTATATAACAGCAACATGAGCACGCGTTAGGGAAAATATCAAATCCATTCGGGGAAGGGAATACGTACTTCGCCATAGCGCGTAGATCCCAGGTGGTAGTGACTCGACTGTCAGTGGAATATGATTTGGATATACATAGATTTTGGAAATGAAATAAACAAACAATGATGAATAATTTTTCTGTACCTGGTGATTTTCGCCTGGGAGTAAAAGGCTGTAATGGTGATCTACCTAGACAACACCTCACTAAGTCTCGAAAATGTAGAATATTAGGCTTTTATATGTCTTTTCTCAACAATTACGACACAGTTATGATCATACGCTCCTGCCGCGCTTAGAAACTGTATACGATGTTCAACCGTAATGAGATATAGGCTGCGGTGTAATAATCGCCCCTGGTAGTAGATGTATACCTGGTAGCCTTTCCTGGTGCTTCAAAAATCCTTTTATCTCTGTTGCCTATTGTAGCTTAGTCGTTGCTTGGTATTACTTGGAAAACCCCCCTATTTATGTTTCCCCGCCATCTCGTGTCTCATATTGAATAGGCTTCTCATCAAACCACTAGACGACCTTGGTTGTCAGCAACACTGCCCTACAGATAATAATGCGCACCTCTGATAATCATACTGACGAATACATGAAACCAACCTCCTTCAACTGCACCGTTCTCGGGGACGCGGGGGTAGGCAAAACAACCCTCCTCCTCTCCCTTTCCCTCAACATGTTTAATGCTGGCTCTTTACCCCCTTGCGTGGAAGGCCTCGTCGCCAGCACAGTTGTTGACGATAAACCTTTCTCCCTCGAATTGCATGATACACCAGGCAATGAATGGGATGTTGTCCGTCGGGTGCTCTATCCCAACAAAAAAGAGCGGTTGGCGATCCGCCCGCTCCATCCAACCCCTCACGTTGTCCTTGTGTGCTATTCCATTGTATCTCCTGCTTCGCTTGACAGTGTCCGAGAAAAGTGGTTTTCTGAACTAGATAGTCGATTCAAGGGCATTCCGTGGCTTCTGGTGGGCACAAAATTGGACCTGGGGAATCGCGATAAGGCCAACGCCAATGAGGTGGTCGATGCGCAACATGGCAGGGCAGTCGCAGAGTCCCTTGGTGCGAGAGGGTATGTTGAATCTTCCTCCTTTACCCAGAAGGGGGTTAAGGAGGTCTTAGAAGGAGCTGTAACGCTTGCTCGCCAGGGAATTGAGCAGAAGATGAACAGTAAGGAGAGCTCCTGCCTTGTTCAGTGAACCAACCTGGAGACCTTTTCTATTGGGAGATAAAAACGGTCGCTTGGCAAATAGGAAGGCACAGCTACTGGCAATTATGAAAATATTAGTCCGTTCTGCTTGTTGGATCTAATCAAATATCTGTGCGAGTATGCTGCGACGTCTAGGAGATGGTAGAGTTGGGGAGCTTTCCCGTCTCAATTGTAATAGCACAGGATCCACGTTCCATACCTACGTCCACATCAATTGTCATGCCTCTTGTGTTTAGAAACACTTAGCATATACTCCATTCGTCATTCAGCATTTCATAGAGCTATAAGATCAAGCGTTGGATAACATGTTTGGCCTAGTATTACCGTTTCTTCCCACGATCACCTCGTAGATATCCGGGACTACTGGTCGATGGACGGGCAGGGTTGGTGCTAAGGTGCAAGTTGCTCCGCTGCCACTAATGCTGTAAGATTTGTAGTTTTCATTGGATGAAGACCTCCAAGTTGAATACACATAATAGTGCTGTTTATGTGGATATAATTTGAGCACAAGAATGATATATCTCAACAAAGTAAACAAGTAGACACAACACTTTAGGTGTAGAAATCATTTTAAACAAATAACCCCAATGGTCACACGGCGGTCAGTGGTCGTGTGGTTATAAAACAAACCATACACTTACTATTTGCATTCACTCCATTCACAAGTATACAAGATCAGTGCTCAACTATTCATGCTCCACCCTCATTTAAAAAATTTTTTACATAAATCCTCAGGGCTAACCGGGCGTTAAACGTTAACAGAGAACTCGTTTTTGAGATGAGTGAAATAACCACTTCTAGCTTGAACTAGGTAGGCTGTAACCAAGATCTTGAAGATAATATGCAGCTTCAAATTAAAATTTGGACCGCAGGTTGGCTAAATCTTCTTTTTAGCATAGGTACTTCGCTCACACACTTAGGCTGCCATGATGTCAGGCTGTGCTCCACGAAGGCCTTTATCTCCGCCCACACTTCTCATCCCTGCTGACCTGGCGCGTCGATCCGGCAACAACTCAATATGCCCCCGAGCAACTAGTCATTAATAATAAACACTCAGATGGGACCTACATATATGTGCATAACCTTCAGGTGGTAGAGGAACTGTGGGTACGGCCCTATACTCCATGAAAGGCTGAAAGAAGGACACCATCATCCTAGACCTGCAAACATTATGGTATTTATAAATAACTTAAAACTCATTACCTCTTCGGTTTGGCGTCTTCGCCCATTTTTCGTTATTTTTCGGCTCTAAATGATCTTAATGCTCAGGAAACAAAAAGCTTTACATATTAACTCGTAGTATTGGATCTTTAGGAGTAAATCAAATTTAGATATTATCCTAGTACTATTTTAATTGTTGCTACAGCTTATGCAAATTATATTCTCGTAAAAATATGTTATGATACTAGATAGTGATCTTAAGTACTGCTTATCACTGAACTCATCTTGACTTCACCATTACGGCTAATAGACTCCAACACCACGGTGAGGTGCGAGTTCGTCGCTGGAGGCCTGGGTTTAAGACGCGGGCGCCAGCAGCATGACGAGAAAACGCCCGATGTGCGCGTCCATTTGAGGGCAAGGCCTAATAGTACGACAAGAAAACATGCGTATATCAATCTTCAACTATAACAAAAGGATTCACAGAGGGTTCTTCCGCAACATCTCGAACCTTGGAAGATTCTCTATGCCGAGAATAAGGGGCACCCCGAATTACAACTCAACAGAAGTTTGAGGGATAAGAGGATTGTTCCTCAAATACCACCATGGGTCCTCAAGGGGGTTTATAGAAGCAGCAGAGCGATCATAATTTGTGCAAAATGTCTCGTATCCATTGCATTCCGAATGTTCCATGGGCCGTATCTATGCATGTAGGCAAATCCAGCATGCTTAATACTCCCGAGGCCACCATTGAGATCGTGTAGCCATCTCTGATCATATCGAAAGACTGTGATATAAAAATGTGACCCATCATCCGGTCTACGAGGGTGCTGTTACACCCATACCACCATCTGCGCCACCTCCTGCGTATCAACAGCTGAGGAATGCGTCTCCCGCCGCGGTCGCTTATACTGAAGGAGTGCCAAAATCTGACGGCTGAAGGTATTCCCCAAAGAGCCATCGATATATGCAATAAACTCTCTTTCGCGCCGTGGGGTACTAAAGTCTACCTTCAGATTGGGTTCATCAGCTGTCCATTGACGCCCAGGTTGAGGAACTAGATCCGTGATAGCTTGTAAAAATGAAACGCAGGAAGTGCTAACGCTAACTTCGCGATCGTCGTCACGAGTCACTTGTTGTTGTAATATATCTAGAACTCTGAACAGTCTATCATTTCCTCCCCAAGGTGGGTTCAAGGTCGGGTGCATCTCCCTGGTGGTGACATCTAAGATGTAATCACTAAGCCACACTACTCAGGATCGGTTCTGCTTGCGGCATGAGATGCGCTATATCAGGGAAGCAGGTGTTTCCTGGTGATGGGGCCACATCCATATATCCAGACCCAGGCCTTCTTCTTGTTGGACTTGTGGTAGTCAGTAAATCTGTTTGAAATAACCTTATCTCAGGAACAAACCAACGGTATGTAGGGGGCTTCTTTCGTATCTAAGCCACGCCGACCACCACAGCTGCTGCAATAGTCGGTCTGCCAGCCCGCTTGCTCTGCTCGAGATCACCAGATATAGTGTTGAAAAGGGGGACGGTATAGTAAGGGAGGACTTGGGAACGAGTTTGTTGACAGTGAGATAAAAAAAAAAAAAAAAAAGAGGGAGGTGGAAGATAGGTTGTGGCGGGAAGAAGAGGGGGAAAGAAAAGAAAAGAGAATACAAGAAGCAGAGACGAAACGGGGAGAAAGTGGGGGTTCCTGGGCGCCTGCAAAAGGATCAAACAGGGCCATATACAGGAGAGCTTGTGTTGCGAGTATTTACTACCGCGTTCTTCACTGATCTTGGCCTCCCTGGTCATGCGCGTGACTAACATGACATTCCTCGGTCGTTGGCTTTACAGTTTCGCAAAATTGGAAAGTAGGATTCGACAATCATTTGCTTCTTCTTGCAGTACGTGACTATCTCCTGATGCTGGCAACACGCATGGAGCTGTCCGAGTCCGTCATCACTGTACTTGATGCCAGTTGTGCCTATAATCTATGAAACAAATCTTAGCCCAATTTGATTTACATGCGGTGACCACACCTGCGCATATGCCGTCAGTTCTTCAATTTTTCCCAAATTGGCTCCTTCTCTACCTTGCATTTGAGTGAATCTCTTTATTTTTTCTACCATAATTAGGTTATTGTATATAGATCTGGTCTTCTCCCATTAATTTAATTAGAAGATCTATTGTCTTTAAACCTTTCAAAGATAGCGCTCTAATTACATGCATTTTCCTTTATTTTAGGATATTTATCCTCAGTAATAAATTAATTCAGTCAATGTTGTGCAAGGCCAAGGTCCTCAAGGGAAACTCCCTTGCTATAGTTTTATATACCAACAAACCAGAGGCCAACTACCTCCTTGTTCACGCCTGGTGGCTCTGGCATCCGCCGTCCGCCTGCGGTCGCCAATGAAAACAATAATTTATCAGAATGCTTGGCATTATTAGTAGCTAATATCCCGACCCTCAATAAGGAAGTAAGAGGTGTCATCAAGGACCTAAACCTTAGCAGACACGGAGACCTGTGTCTCATCGATCAGGCCTCCAGCGATGAGCTCGTACCTCTATGGAGTCTAGTAACCTATGGCGAAGCTAAGGTGAGGTAGTTTGTATATTAGAAGGCTACCCCAACAAGAAAGAGCGGCTGGCTATTCGCCCACTCCATCCAGCCTCTCACGTTGTCCTCATGTGCTATTCTACTGTATCTCCCAATTCACTTGATACTTTCTGGGAGAAGTGGTTCCCTGAACTGCATAGTCCATATCAGGGCATTTCCTTGCTTCTGGTGGGCACAAAACTGGACCTGGGGCATCAGTATAAGGCCAGCGTCTATGGGGTGGTTAATACTCATGGTGGTAAAGTAGTACCAGAGAACTTTAGTGTCAGAGGCTATAATGAATCTTCCTCCCTTACTCAGCATGGCGTTAAGGAGGCCTTGGGAGGATCTCCGACATTTTCTTGCCAGGAAATTGATTTGAAGAGCAGAAGAGTAAAAGTAAAGAGAGCTCCTGCCTTATTGAGTGAACCAATCTGAACACTATTTTCCATTGGGTTAAGAACGGTCGCTTGGAGAAAGAGAAGGCACAATTACCTGGCTATCACAGTGTTGGTCTACTTTGCCTGTTGAATCTAAACACCTCGGACCTTTGAAAATTCTCTATATGGGGAACAAGCGGCACCCTGTGTTATATATCACCAGGATTTTGAGGGATAAGAGGTTTGTTCCTCAAAGCCCACTATGGGGTGGAGCGACCACAGGTCCTCAATGGGGGTTATAGAAGCAGCAGAGCAAGAATGATTTCAGCGAAATGCCGCATATCTATTGCACTCTCAATTTTCCATGGGCCGTATCTATGCATATAGGCGAACCCAGCATGCTTAATACTGCCAAGGCCACCATTTAGATAGCGTAACCATCCCTGATCATACTGAAAGACCGAGATGAAAAACTCTGTACCATCATCTGATACCACAACTCGCCTATAGTTTGCTGGTCCACCAGGGCGCTCCTTTACCCATGCCACCATCTGTGCCACCTCCTGCATATCAACAGCTGGGGAATGGTCCTCCCGCCGCGATCGCTTACACTCAATAAGTGCCAAAATGAGACGACTGAAGGTATCCTCCAGCTGGCCATCAGTATATGCAACAAATTGCCTTTTGCGCCGTGGTGTACTAAAGTCTGCTGTGAGCTTAATCCTATCAGCTGTCCATTGGCGTCCGGACTGAGGAACTAGATCTGCAATGGCTTGTAAGAATGAAACGCAGGAAGTGTTAACACTGGCTTCGGAAGGATTTTTATTCTGATTGCTGTCACGAATCACTTGCTGTTTCTGGATAGCTGGAACCCTGAACAGTTTATCACTTCCTCCCCAAGGTGAATTTAATATCGGTTGTGTCTGCCTGGTGGTGACATCTGAGATATAGTCACTAAACGCCATACTACTCAGGATCTGTTTGGCTTGCGCCATGAGATGCGCTACACCAAGGGCCTGGGGATTTAACTGCCGTGGTGAAACAATGGGGGGAATGATAGTCCTAAAGAGAAGGTACTGCTTGTAGGTCACTTTTGACGCCGAATACAATTTCACATTCATCCACAGGGATTGATTTTTCACCTTGTATTTTGCTGCAGCCTGTTTCCACTCCCTTTCATCCTCGGGCAAATCTTGACTATTCATTTTGATATAGCAAGCTGTATAGCCAGTGGGGATGTGTATCAAAGATCAAGATGGCGTGTGGTGATAGCTAGTAAGATGGAAAACGAAAACCAAGAGAAGGATAGTACAAGAAAGGATGAGAACTCAGACATTTCGAGAACCAGCACCCGCCCCCCCATTCGCCGCACCAAACAAGGAGGTGAATATTGTTTTGGTCTCTCTTTTGTTGCTATATATACTATAATAATGGCTTTTCTTCAAGGACCTTGATTCTATATACTATTTACTCACCTAATTTGTTACTAAAGATGGCTATATTTGAAAACAAGGAATATGCATGTAATTGGCGCGTTTTTTGTGAAGGCCTGGGTTTCCATATATGGATGTGGTACCCATCATCTTCTAGTAGGGAAAACCTAACCCATGACCGAACTCGGCCAACGGATATGGGCTTCTGTTGAACAACTTCAGACAGCTCAAGTAAGAAAATATATGAAGTAGGATTTACATTTAAACAAGGCTAACACTGGGCACAGAATAGCTTGGTGGCAGCTGTACTTGCAGCACTCTCTCCTTCCTCTCATGGTCCCGGACGCACCCAGTCCTGGCCCCCCTTCTCCCTGCCAAATCTCCGAGTCGTTGTAGCCGTTGTCGCAGTGTTGCCCCGGGTGGTGCGAATGCGCCCACACCTGGTGGCTCTGATATCCGGTACCTGCCTGCGGCTGCCAATGAAAGCAATAATTCGTCGACTAGAAACCAGAACGACTAAGTCATGAGGAAGATTAATCACCGGCAAAGGCCCTGACGCGTACGGGCGCAGGCCTGGCAAGCTCGCCAGGAGGGGTAGCAGCAGCAACAGCAAAATACCACAGCCAAAGATACTCGGGTGGACATAAAGGTGCCTACGGTTGATCCAGCCAGGGCGAGTCAGCTGGAGAACACAGGTGCTCTTAACGCTACTCATGGAACTGAACTGTAAGTATTATTGCCATATTGCTATGTTCGTTCATTGCTTGATAGGTTAAATGTCTTTCGCAGGCTGAAGGACGCTGAATCATTCCTCTGAGCTCTCTTTCTAGGCTCCGAGAGTAAGTCTTCTTAAAACCAGAATGATTGACGTTAACTAACACCCCCACACTCAATAGGGAGGTAAAAGGTATCTTCAAGGACCTTCTAAATCCTAGCAGAAACTGAGGCCTGTTTCGCATTGAACAGGATTCCAGTGAATGCGGGTGCCTGTGTCGCATCGATTAGGCCTCCAGCGACAAGCTTGCACATCGATGTGAGTAGCTTATGGCGAAGCTAAGATGAACTTCTTTGTAAATGACTTGGTTTGGACCCTGTAAACGTACTAGATAATACTACACATTCCTCGACAAATGTTACCAAGAAATAATTTTCGGTTTGCTTCTGTGTATAGTTAATACGTGGTCCTCAGCAAGAAGAAGGTTGTAGAAGGGCTTCGAAAAGACAACACACAATTTAAGTTGGGAGATTTGTCGTCGTTATGACTCCTATCACATGATTGTGGCCTTACCTTTTTGTTCGTTCTCCTTTCTTACTCACCATCCCCGCAACTGACCACCAACTGCAAACCTTCAACTACTTAACCCTTTCAACCCCTATAATCACTTTTTACTCGAATTCCCTTCATAATGGTAGACAACGTGGCACATGAACGAATAAGATGGCTGAATGAGATTGTTACTAGAGGAACAGACAAGTCCTTTGTCTCAGATGAGCCTGGTTCAGAAGGAGATGTTTCAGCATCATACCTTTCAAGACATGGCATTAATATTATTCCTTGGGACATTGAAACAATATCCTTGAATTCAGTAACCGCAGTCCCATTCAACCCATTACCTTGTTCAGTATTGCAAAGCCATTCACCTAGAACAAATATTCTCTTCCCTAACTACATCCCACCAGAAGAGAGGAGCGAAACTGAGGACGACGACTGGTGGTCCGCCGAAAAGTGTTCTGTCGAGACAGCCTTCTTCTTCTATCAGTGGGCTCGTGCCGGGCGAACCTTCCCGCGCAGGCATTGCAGCTTTATGAGTTTCTGTGGAGTACACACCGTAACGTATGTAGGATGGATTTTCGTTCACTGTCTAGTCATTAAATTAGGCCCGCTTATTGACGTACTGCAATTTCTAGATTTCCTAATCCTTTCTTACGTTGCTGCCCAAGATCAGGATGGTGTCCACCTAGTGGAGGCCACTGGGACATCCGCTTTTTCCTTGAATATGACATGCAAAACACCCCACCACTCCCACATATTGCTGTGACCGCTTCCCAGCCAGTGAATGCCAGAAACAACTCCATTCTATATGGAGAGCTCGCTGTAATCCTTTCTGTTATGAATGCCCGTGTCAGTCAGCCAAAAGTGGGGAGTGAGGAGGAGATGGAAGAAGTGTTTGATATGCAGAAGGAAGAGCTTGAGCAGGCCGCCCAGAATAGTCCTGCTTTCCCAAACGAGCAGAAATTTCCCGTTCTCCTTTTTTCCTTCGTGGGCCCTCAGCATGCAAGGATAATCTGCGCTTCCATGAACCAGACGCAGCTGATAATTCGGATGTCGAAGCTTTATAGCTTCGAAAGAGAGGAAGGCGCTCCGCTTCTGCTGTTCGGGTCTTGGCTTTTTTCGCGGCCCGTGGTGGAAAATTAACTGTGCTTAAGCGCCAGCCTGGCTCTTACTGAGATTCTGGCCGGTACATGGTAGTTGAAAATGCTAGAAGAAAATAGTCCCTGTGTCGCATCGATCGGGCGTCTAGATATGAGCTCGCATCTTACCGCGGTGTGACATTCCTACATCACTTAAGTTCCAAATTCCTGGGGCCTCTACGACCTTCCATATTCTCTATTTTTGACAGGGCGCTTCAATATGAACTGTTGCACACTTTTCGAAAATAAGAATGCTAGGTTTTTGTGTGAATTTGAGAAGATAATTGTAATTGCTAGAGTGTTTTATTTCTCACTAGTCGTCGATCGCTAGGTACTCGTCGCTTGCTCGTCACTGTCGGTCGTAAGTCGTCCTCCGACGCCATCAATTATCGGTGCTTATAAGATCCAGTTAACAAGGAATAAAGAGACATACACGTATTTATGAAAAACATTATCATAGTGTTATGGCTAGCCAACTAGCGCCTAACCAATATAAAAATCATGCGGTTTATTCCCACTTCAAAAGGGGAGTTCCTACCGGCCGATCCCCGAGGAGGGGTGTAACATGTTCCCCGCTTGTTTCTCTAGAGGATTTTGCACGGGCAGATGATGGTTCCTGGCATAGTGACTGGAAGTCCTGGTGGTAGTTTGTGATATTTCAACCGAGATACCCTACCTATCCATGATGTTGAGCACGTCGCAGCACATGTAGTTATCCAACTAGTAAGCTTCGACATCTACGCGCAGAATAGAGAAGGGAAACACTTGATATGGGTAAACTATGGAAAATGACCTCGTACTGAGTCATCTTGCTATACATACATACTAAATTATAAACAAATATCTGCGATGGGAGTGATCGGATGGTTCCCTATGACCATAAGCTGGCCGCCGATGAATTGACAGAGTTGATTCTACTGAGCCCCAGGGATGGGAGAGCCTGCAGGGATGGACATCGAGATTTATTAGCAGGGTGTGTACGGTAGATCTGCAGAAGGTGCCGGTGGTGATTGGTCAATATTTCGGCACACCCGTGATAGGTGGGTCTCTCTGTGCTGTACATGGTCCGCAACGTGAAGGGGCCGGAGTGTGCAAGATCCCAACAAGAGGTCTCTGGAATTACTCCTGGAGGATTTTCTTGAGATATTGAAGCTGAACAATGTGTCTCCAGGTTGGAAGGCAGTAGGATCAGGGAAGTGGAGCATAATAATATCTTCTGCCCGTTAGAACACCTAAGGGACGTATAATACGACCAAGATGATATAGATTATGTAGGTTGGTAATACTGAAATGCTTATAGTCGGAGCTTTGCATAAATCAACGTAACGTAGATACCCAATGAACATTGTTCAAGTTTATAGAGTAGTATGAAAATTGAGAATCAAAGCCAGTAATATAGAATTCACAAGCAATTTATCCTATACCTTATTTACCTACTGAAGAGGACTTTTATCAGCTAACATATTTCTGACTGCTTCACTATTGGCCCTGCTGAAAACACTAGAGACAGTCCAGTCATAGTAAGGGAGTTGTTGATATGGTTATGATTGCTACTTTCCCGCCCTATGATGTTATTTGCAAATTTCCATGATTTTTATCCATATAAGTGTTAACTGTGTGGAACATGTATTTTGTTTTGGATATGAAGGAAAAATCAACCAAAAATTCGATCCCATTTGTCAAATCATGAATGGTCATCACAAGTCTACTACTGAGAGGCTATAGAGGGCCTAGGAGTGCCTTGGATATGTATTAAATCATTGTGAGATAGTGGTGGAATGATTGCCACTCGCGCAAACTCGATATCACCAAGCCTGGTTAACTCAATCTTCCGAATCAATGTCTTCAACGAAGGCACTTCCAATTGTCGCGGAAGATTTTTGCGACCACATTCATTTCCTACGGCCCACATAAAACTGATGAAGATTTGCTGAGCATAAAGCTGGCCAAGCGATATATTTGATACTCTCGTTAGCATGGCACCAGAGTCGCTATCTAGGTTTTTGGGGGCAAATATCTTCTTAGTAGCCAGCGTGGTTGTTTTCCTATTCTCTTCACCCACTTTTTCCATAAACATGTCATCAACCCCAGCGATCATTTCCGTATCGAATGTTATTTTGAGATCCTGAGACTTATCCACTGGCGGGGTCTGGTAAAGGCCGAGGTTAACGAATTTCCCAAACGCTTCGAGATGCTCTGCAATGGTCGACTTGCTCGGACCGATGCACAATATACTTCTTCTGGGGTTGGTAGTATCTCCTAGATGACCACTACTGGAGAGGAGCAGTGACATGACAGCCTGCAGCTCCTTTTCATCCGCTTGCCATTCATTATCCGTTTTATTCACTGTAAGTTCGACAGTCTCTGAAATTGGACCATCTACTTGAACTTCGAGTCCCCATCTCCACGTATCGATTTCGGCCCACGCATTGATTTCTCGGCACATGTGTTGCATAACTGCACTCACGGCCAAACATAAATAAGATGCCAGTTGAACATGTTGGCCTTCGTCGTGAGTGATATTGGCCAAATAACGTCGTATGCCTAAAAGATTCTGGGCACACTTGCACCCGCCGAAGCTGATACCGTTGTTGTTAATATCGAGAGGGTGTAGCTTCCAGGCAATATCCGGGTCATCCGGGGATGGGGCGCGGTAGAGGTTTTTTGGATCCAGCAAAAACATTTTGGCAATCCAGTCCTTGCAGTAGCCGCTCTGTATCTCCTTCACCCGATCTGGTGGATCTTGACGACGCAGATAGCTTCGGGCGAGGAACATAATGATCGTAGCAAGGAACTGCAGCACCTGAGAGGGCCAATGCAGTGCAGATAACCCAATTGCTTGCAGGAGGAATCCAACGGCTATGCAGAGGATAATTAGAAGCGAGAGTCTGACGACCGGAGCCTTACCGCATGGGCGATGCGAAGAGACAAACTCGTGTTTTACCGTCTTTGTGATGACATAGGATGGGACGCTATCCGACTCGGATCTCTCTTGGAGCCAGATGGCAAGAATATCTGGTTTATTAGGCTTCCAGAGCACGTCCTGGGAAGCCAAGTCGATTGATCTGGCACACACAATGAGGCCGAGAGAAAGCAAACCAGTGCCACCACTAAAGGAATAGAAGGACCAGGCCTCGGAACGGAAACAATTTCTCATCGGTGAATAGAAGGTTGTGAGGGCAGCGATCATTATTACGGCGCCCTGTAAAATGACGCCACCAATGCTACAAGCGCAGAGGAAAGAGAGTCTCCTGTAAGGTCCCAGATTCAGGGTCATATTTGGCGGGTAAAACTTTTCTAGTTTTGGATTGCGTTCTGTCTGTGTCCCAAAATGCTTATTCCAGAGTTGAAATTCCCAGTCTCGATCGATCGTCCAGTCATCTATGCTACTGTCAATAACGCTAAGGGTGGGATAACCCTGCTCGGGGTTGTGTCCAATGCGTACGTTTTCTCGTCAGAATGTTGTCGCGGTACTTGGCCTCTTGTGCTGTGTGGAATCCATATGGCGGCCCTTCCAGGTCCAAACCCGTGAAAAAGAGCTCCGAGACTCTCGATGGACCGACTATCCGCCTTACCTGCTCCCCATCCCATAGTTCAGAGACTTCCTCCGATGTTGATGACATCAAATCTTTTTCGACGTCGGACACTTTATCTTCCGCCAGTCCAGCCATACTCTTGAGAAATTTCATCCGGGAAATACGAATAACCGCGAGGACCGCGAAAGGGATCCCCAAAGGGGCCATCGAAAATGTTACCCAGTCAAGTACGCTGACGGATTGAGAGAGAAACTGGTTGGTTACATCACGTCCAAACAACGCAAGGAGGCTTCAAAGATAACATAAGTACCCATTTCACCAGGAGAACAGGACAGAATCGGGATTTCTTACATGGTTACACCTGAGATAAAATTTCTGGTTGTAATATCTCCGTTTTTAGATGTGCTGGAATCCACACATAAATCATGTTCGCTTATGGGAGCCATCTTGTCTTGTTTAAAAGACATTCGAAATATGTCTATATCTCCGGGCAGTTATTTGGGGGTGCTTTAAACTTTTAAGGCCCACCCAATTCTGCGACGCCCTTGTTAGAATATAGCGCAGCTTTGGTACCTGGTCTAGAATACAGGAGGGCCTGACTAAGTAAATGAGTTGACAACGGCTCTTTCCGTTTGCGGGATATCTGGGCCGTTCTTAAACCTTCTTTTCAATGGTTCGTGGGTCGAACCAAGCAATAGCTTATTTGTATTTATCCTGTAGGTCAGCAACAATAGAGTGGGACCGCTGGGTGGCCTGATTAGAGTGTTTTCTTCACACGACAATACAAAATGACCTGGGAAGAGGGCTAGATATGATGCCTAACGCCATTCCTCTCACTAGCTCAGTGTCTGGAACTTATGCAATATTGCCACCCTTCTGGCTAATAGATGGCTATAAGAATGATGCAAACTTGAAATGAACATACCGAGAAACTGTCTTTCATTCATGCTATTCAAAAATCTAATCCTCCCAGGAGAAAAACGCTTTCGGTTGCTAACTGATCGCAAACAAGGCCAGGGTGCTTAGACTATATCAGTGAACACATGCCACTCTGGTGCCAACCATAGTGGGATAGGTAATTGAGAAGAAAAACAACTAGATTGAAAAAGAGAAAATAAAAGACCAGAATCATCCACTTGGACCAAGAACCTGTAATCATGCCGGGGAGCTCTGTGCAAAATCAAGAAAGTCCCGACACGAACAACGAGCCCCGTTCCCAGCCCCCGGTCACGTCGGGTGGCCCTGTGCGAAATCATGAAAATCACGAGACGAACAAGGAGCTGCCAGGAATAGGGCGCTGTCACCAGCGCTTTTTTGGATGCTGTAAGTCAATTATCCGTTGACCGTGTTAAATAGAAATTGAATGCTGAACTTTCAAGTGGGTGTTTTCCTCTCCGTCACGACATGCTGCTGTTGCCGTTGGCCCTTCAAGGATCTCAAAGAAAATGAGGGAGGCATACTTATCAAGAGTAATGGTGAGATTCATGAGGTGTCAAGTAGTAAAACATTTTATGTGAATCCTGTAACTGAGAGACTGGAGCGAGTTGAAACCCAGGCGAGGGTGGTTGAAATCAGTCAGAAGAGTTTCCCCCTTCGGAATGGGAGTGTGTCTGTTACACCTGTTATTTGCTTCAAAATTGAGAACCCCTCGAAATTCCTTGAGCAGGTTCACCATGATGTTGAGAGGTTTGTGGCTTCTATGGCGCTAATACATATTGGAAAATACATTTTATCTCAGCCGGATCCGACAGCGGCAGTACAGAGCTTGCAATCGAGCTTAACCGTCCCGAAGTAAGTGCTCTTGCCCTTTATGGCTGCTGGCTGCTTAAGCAGATCATATAAACTCTAGTGGGCTAAGTAAAGTCTGTAAGTATATACAGATCTGATGGTGAACGGTCCGGAAGGCACGCAGGTAAGAGTCCACAGGGAAGCGTGGATCCATGTGGAGGCGAGGAGACACAAGCAAGTGACGGTGGGTCTACACTCCTTTGGCAAGGCTGGTTCCTGGAGAATAATAGCATCAGTAGAAGTATTCTCAAAGTCTGCTGCCGGTTTGCTAGAGCACGGCATTAAACTCTTATGGATTGAATACCGAAATGTCCGAGCAGATAGGGGCTCACTCCCTACGTGGCAGGGAACCAGAGTACCCTCAATCGCTTAGAGCTTAGAGCTGCCTAAAGAATTTGTTTGCCGAAACTCGCCCTCTGTTGGTTGAAACTTTATTTATTCTTTCTGTTCGAAAGCGGCTATTTTAAGCTAAAGAAAATAGCAACTATCGCACCTAGTGTAGTCTCCATAAATAGTCATTCCATCAGTTGAGTGAAGATTTAATTTGCATTATAGAAATTTTCCATTTTACAGAACGGAAGCAATGACATGAGTAAGATAAGTTTTAAAAGAGGTATATATAGTTTGAAAGAGTACACTATAGGAATAAATAGTAATGGTGATATTAAAATTCCAAGTCAGAAATCTAATCAGGAGGGGCTGCCTGTTGTGTTGGTAGTTGTGGTTTGGGTCCTGGGCAATGAATCGGAGCCATTTCAGGGCAACTTGAACGCTCGGAAGAGGCAATGGAAAAATTAACTTCGGTCCAAATGGTTTGTTTCCTCATCATTTGGTATGTCTCCTTTTCTGATTCCCCCTTACACCTCATTTCCGATTGTTCGCTTTTCTTTCATTCTATGCCATTTCCTTCTCACACTTGAAGTTTATCGTATGCTGCTTTGGTACGGGTTTCAACTTCGAGTTTCTCGCGGGGTGTTGCCATATGCCCTACTGAATGCCAAGGTGAAAAAAAAAATATGTGAAGGAAAAGGTCCCATTCACCACACCCAAAGCCCTCTCAGTATCCCTCATTGCATACATAATAATCACAATCACAGCAATCTATTTAATACACAAAGGCCTAGAGTCAGCATTCCTTTTTTTTTTTTTTCCACCTAGGAATCTTTCATAAGGGGTAGGTGTTTATTTGCACATTGCGCAATGAACCTGAGCTTCTCTATCGTGTCGTGGAGCGGCTAGTGGATCTTGGGGTTTGCCACGTCCTTGGCGCCATTACCAAGCATATCTCTCACATACTCTGCAAAAGCCACTGGCATCGTTCCCTGATGGAAGAATCATTCCGGGCTGTGTCGGACTCCAGAAGGGGTCCCACATCGAGCCCATCAGCCAGGTAATCGAGTTTACACATAGCCAGGGGACTCGCCTATTTCTGGGGCGCACTCTACTCACGAACGAGGCGATGTGGGCACCTTGAGTCGGTTCGCCGGTGCTAAGTATCTCTTAACGGACTGCCTGAAGACGCGCTACTCTATGCATATCTTCCGATAAAAAAAAAAAAAAAACCTCTTTGACGCAATTGCCGCTGGGAGGGCCCTGCCCCGGTTTATTCTATTTTGCGAGCAGCCCTCACCCTCTGGTTCACTGTGTTGTGATTCAGAGGAAGGTTGATTGTTCTTATTCTCACCAGAAAACTTGAGGGTTTGTACTGGATACATACACCGTAGAATGAATCCAGCCAAAAGAGTTTGCGTCAAGTGAAGAAACGCCATTTTGATGAAAAGCAGACTGACTCCCCAGTAGTACGATCTACCACCGTTCTAATCCCTTCATATCCCCATTATCCCTACATTCTTTCATGGCATTCACCCACGTCTGGATCCCCTTCGGATAGTACCCCCATCGCGCCGGTATCGTCTCCGGCATCCCGTGTGCATTAAAATATCCTGGCGGGCAGGACTGCGCATACTGCAACCTCTCTGCACCCCCTTCCTCCATCTGCTTTATCCAGTCTGCTTGCGCCTCGGCTGACGGTTGGATGGCCTGGAATGCGCCCCTGTCCTTCAGACACTCGCCAATGACCTGCGAGATATGATCGGCAGCCTCGTAAATTGTGTGCATGAAATTGAACGTGACCCCGGCCTGGGAGGGCCCGATGTACAGCAAATTGGGAAAGTCGCGAATATGGATTCCAAACAATGTGGACGGCCCTTCATCAGCCCATGTTTCATCCAGGCTTCGACCACTGGCGCCCACAACCTGGATTCCGGTCCGCTCGTAAAAGGGGGTCCCAATCTCGTAGTCGAACCCCGTCGCGTAGATAAGGAGATCAACCTCGTATTCCTTGCCGTTGGCGACGACTGCGTGCTCGGTCAGACAGGAGACCCCCCGGCCGTTGGTGTCGACGAGCTCCACCGTGGACAGGTTGAACGACGGGAGATAGTCGTTGTGGAATGCTGGGCGCTTGCACAGGAACGGATACCACGGCTTCAGCTTCTCGGCCGTCTCCTGGTCCTGGACGGTCTTGCCTATATACTGTCTGATACGCTCCATGAGGCGGAGATCCGCTTGGAGGTACAACTCGCCCATCCGCCCGGGGGCCAGTTCGTCCTTGCGCATCCCGTTGAGGACGTTGCGCAGGCTCAGAGCATCAAAGCCCTCTGCGACGCCGCAGTCTTTGTCCGACATCTCGTGCTCTTCGGCCTCCATCATCTCGCAGAACTGGGCCAGTCGCGCCCGCTGCCATCCCGGCTGTTGGAGGAGCGACTGGGCCGTCGCCGGGGTTATGGCGTAGTTGTCGCGGACAGTGATGGAGGACGGCGTCCGCTGAAAGACGTAAAGTCTCTTTGCCTGTTGCGCCAGCTGTGGCACGATCTGCACGGCCGATGCCCCCGTACCGATAATTCCCACGGTTTTGGTCGCGAGCTTGTGCATTGGAACAGAGCCCGCCGGATTCCCCCCAGTGACGCCGTAATTCCAGCGCCCACTGTGGAACTGGTCTCGTTGGAAGCGCTCGATGCCTGGAATCCGCGGCAGTCGCGGTTCATGAAAGAGTCCCGTAGCAAGCACCAGGAATTGGCTCGTGAAGTTATCCGTGCGGTCGGTCCGGACGTGCCAGCGACGCTTCGATGCGTCCCACTTGGCCGACGTGACCTGGGTCAGTGGATAGAGATGTTCCTCCAGGCCCCATGTTCGGATAATCCGCGCGACGTGGGCGCGGATCTCGGCCCCCGACGCATATCTCGTCCGGGGCATGTATCCTGTCTCCTCAAGGAAGGGCAGGTAGATGAGGGACTCAATGTCGCACGCCACACCAGGATACTGGTTCCAATACCACGTCCCTCCACACTCGGCACCTTTCTCTAGTATGATGAAATCGTCGATGCCTTGGGTTCGGAGCTTGACGGCGGTCACTAGGCCGGAGAATCCGCCGCCTACGATCACGATTTTGGCATTGCTGGTTCGAGGCGAGCGAGCACAAGACGGCTGGTCGATGCCTCTTCCTGGGGCACACCCGTGGCTCAGTTTGATTGCCTCCTGCCCAGGCACGCAATTGGACAGGCGCTTCGTCCGCTCTTGCTGGTACCTGGCTAGGATAGTCTCCTGAGGGAGCCCTCCGGCCTCAGACGTGGCTGCCAATGGGGATATTGAACCCATGATTGACAAGCTAGATTCAACGAAGATGGTGATTAGGGGATGACAACCAACTCAGCCGGCGTGGTTTACCATCAGCTAATATTTCATTCAGATATACAGCACGAGTGGAAAGTCTTCTACAACTCGAAAGGCTGCAGTATACCAAAGGGGACTCCTCAGTGATCCATGGCCTTCGGCACCCACCATTGCACCTGAATTTTTGCACCTCCCTTGCGCCGATCTTTTTGATGGGTTAGTAAAGGATGAGGCAAAATTGATCGACAGACCTAGCAAGGAGCCAGCTCACGTAGGACGAACTACGGTCTCTCCCAGGCGACGTCCCGGGCCACATCGAGCTCACAAACCGTTTGCACCGAATAGCAAATCCACAGCGTTCCTGGGCGACGCAAAGAAGAGACTCACAGTCCCAATGCAACAATGAAATGGCACCCTTGCTATCGATCGACCAAATGCTCTTAGCTCCTCGCATTGAAGACAAGGGGTTCAAGGATCCGCGAGCGGACACGACAGTTGGATCGGCAGGGTGGTTCCCGAAAGGCTCAAATCTAATATTCTATGCGAGAGGCAAGGGTGGGAGATATCCCGCGATGTCGCAGCAAACAGCATAGAGAAGATGCATCGGGATAAGCAGCATTGAGCGCCACACCGCCAGGCTGAAAGAGGACAGAGCCCGACATACCGTCATATCAGTATCTGTGATCTGCCCGGGCCTGGGAGACCAACAATCCGTCACTCTCCTACTCTCCTTCTCTTGGGACCTGGGTCTTCCCATTGCTATATCTGACGAACTTTCTCCTTCAACACCGTTTTGTTCGTCGACCTCAACCTGTCGACGAGAAGTCATGGCAGCCGTCCAGGTCCTAGAAAATAGCACTCTATCCCAGTCCGCACCTACGGGGTCCGGGCTACTGGAGTACGACCCCGCTCGTTTCCTGTCCTTCGCTCTGGCCACGTTCCTAGGCTACCTGCTCCTGAGGCCGCTCTTCGACAAAAGGCTCCCTCTGCCACCGGCTCCCACTCGGCTTCCCTTGCTAGGCAATCTCCATCAGTTCCCCGCGTCGGACCTCTGGGGAACCTACAAAAAATGGCACCAGCAGTATGGCCCTATCATGGGTCTGAAATACGGCCAACGCACGGTGATCAGTCTCGGGTCGCACGCAACCGCCAAGGATCTCCTGGAGAAGCGCAGCAACATCTATAGCTCGCGTCCGAATTTCGTGGTGGCCAAGGCCTTCAGCCACGACGCCAACAGCGCGCTGATCGCCTATGACCAACGGTGGAAGACGCACCATGCGCTCCTGACCACGTTCATGAACGCCCGCATGGCGTCCAAGTACCAGTTTTTGCAGAACATCGAGAGCAAACAGGCGCTTCATGACCTGATGACCGTTCAGGGTACCGAGTGGATGCAAGTCTTCCATCGGTACACGATCAGCGTCACGTACACCCTTGCCTACGGCGAGCGTATCAAGGAGCTCTATGACCCGCGCATCCACTTCATTGACGACCTCACTGAGACCATCTCATCGAATGTCGAGAAGCCCAAGAACCTCATTGCCGACTGCTTCCCCGTCCTGAGCTACCTCCCGAGCGGTCTAATGCGCTGGAAGTCCAAGGGCAAGGCCTACCACCAGAGCGCAATGAATTTCTTCCTGGAGAACCACGCCGCGGCGCTCGCGTTGCCGGGCTGGAACTGGGTCAAGGAGAGCCAGGTCTCGGACGATGCCAAAAAGCTCGACCGCGACGAGGTCATCTACCTGATCGGTGTCCTCATCGAGGCTGGCGGCTCCACCATGAAGACCTTTGAATTCTTCGTCATGGCCAGCCTTCTCTTCCCGGAGAAGGTGTGCCGCGTCCAGGAGGAGCTCGACCAAGTCGTCGGACCTGACCGGCTCCCAACATGGGATGACTCACCCAACCTGCCGTATCTGCACGCCTTCATCCGCGAGGTGCAGCGCTGGCGGCCGATCTTCCCCTTCGGCGTCCCCCACTCCAACCTGAAAGAGGACACCTACAACGGCTATCGCATTCCGAAGGACTCGGTCGTGCTGGCCAACCACTGGGCCATGGAATCGGACGGCCAGGTGTTCCAGAACCCAGACGACTTTTTGCCCGAGCGCTGGCTGGAGAACGAAAAGCTACCGTTCCTGGCGTTTGGATACGGGAAG
This sequence comes from Aspergillus haitiensis, assembly GCA_027569155.1. Classification (NCBI taxonomy): domain Eukaryota; kingdom Fungi; phylum Ascomycota; class Eurotiomycetes; order Eurotiales; family Aspergillaceae; genus Aspergillus; species Aspergillus haitiensis. The sequence goes on along the minus strand of JAPDEO010000008.1, from coordinate 552,226 downwards.
CGTGTCTGTCCCGGGCAGCACATCGCCAAGCGGTCGTTGTTCATCATCATCAGCCGCGTGCTGTGGGCTTACAATATCAGCCACGCCTACGAGAAGGGCAAGCGAGTGGAAGTCGACCCCCACGCCATTGTCCAGAACATTCTCGCCGGCCCGGTGCCGTTCAAGGCGAATTTCCGCCCCCGCTCGCCCGAGCATTGGCGAGTCTTTGAGGACGCTTTCCGCAATGTCGGGCAGGATGAAGCGAAAATTTGGGATATCTGCAAGCCTTGAGTTTCTGTCTTGTTGATGAGCGATCTGAATGGAGGTGGGAGGATGCCGGGCAAACACGCGTATGGACGCATATGGCCAAAATTGGAACCTAGTCACTGTTGCTGCTTTTTTTTTTGTGCTGCTTTCTGGGTTTCTGACTTCCTTGTCGAGGACAAAAAGAGTAGGAAACGCCTCCTTAGCCGCTCCAATTTAAAAAATTTCTCTGGCTGCTTTGGCTTAAAATCGCTACGTTTGTTCTCTGTAAACCTTCATTCTAGTAAAACGGGTGCTCGTAGGCACCCGCCTGGCCCTGCCTGGGCGAAGAGAAGGTAGCTCACCAGGGAATCCCGCTTTTGCTCATCTGCCGCACGGAATGACTGGTTATCCGGAACGGTGCGCTCCCACGTACAGGCTGTAGATCATCCTCGATTTGGGATCAAGAGGGACACGGCGGCATCCGGCCGCGAGAATGGCTGACTGTAGCGTCTAGTCGACTCCCCTGGCAAGGAGGCAAGTTAAAACTTCACCTACAGCCTCAGCAAAGCGAGGGGCATGCAGCCATGTCTACGTGTGTTCTCTCCCTGCAATTTATATGGGAATAAGCGCCGAACCCGCGGTAAGAGAGCAAGTCGTGTAGGGAACCGGTGTAACCTTGATGCAAAAATGGGTACAGTCAATCCCGCTATGTTGGTTCATTCAAGTCATGTAACCATTAAACTGCCCTAGTGAAGCTGCGTGTAGTCGATCTGCAATTGATCTGCAGGTAACAAGGGTGGCTCGGCGCCACCGGATAGCTCCGTGCAAAGTATGCATGTACATTCTCGTTGGCTTGTTGTCCTTTTGAACTAAGGCATCTCTCCTGCACAGCCCAGTATGGTTTGTTTAAGCAAGGTCCAAAGGTATGGCATGTCGGTCAGCCAGCCATGCTTCGATTATCTTTTACCAGGAGGTATGGAAGAAAATCCAACAGATAGGGGAAAGAAAACAAGTAATAGAGTTGAAATTCGAAAGAGGAACGAACCCACGAGGGTTAAAACCAAAAAAATAAAACGCACGTTGTCGGCTCCAGACAAGGAGATATATAAACAGCAACCAGCATCATTTTAGTTTCGCGCATCAAGTCTATTCTTTACACCGAACGCTAGCACAATGGAGTTGATCCAGCCTACCCCCCATGACATCGCAGGGAATGAGAAGACAGCGATCCAAATTTCCGCTGAGGAGATCCCTGGGGAACGGCTGAAAATCTCAGTGTCTCTTCCAGACTTGTTCGTCTCGTTCTGCAGCCGAGCCCCCAGGGTCAATCCATACTACGCCGAAGTCAAAGCCGAGTCTGATGCCTGGTTTGCCAAGTCAGTACCAAGCAGAGCCGTCCCTGTCCGTCTCATCCCATCGCTGATTGTCTAGGCTGTACGACATGCGTACGGAAAAGGAAGTCACCAAGCTCCGCAAGGCAGATTTTGCTCTTTTTGCCGCGTGGTGGACTAGTGAGGCTGGAAAGGCTGAATTCCGTACCATATGCGACTGGTGTAATTGGGTAAATCATCCCAGCCTGCGTGCATTGCTAAATGAACTTGCGCCGACTGCGATACTGACGAACGCATGAAATTAGGTTTTCTATTTCGATGACCGTAAGGAGATTCAGATAAAAAGCCTTATTGCACGCGGCGACGAACACTAAAGTTGTCTCATACAGAGTTTGACGAGGGCCATCTCTGCGATAATAAGGAGAAGGCGCAGAGAGAGGCCGACATTCTCACGCAAATCATGACCGTCGGTCTTGGGGACGACGAGTATCCGGACGACGTGCCCCGAGCGAGAGCCCTTCGTTACGCCTTTCGCTCCGTATGGGAACGCATTTCTCAGGTAACTGGACTCCTTCTCCCTCTCCACAATCGCCCCCTTGGTCGGTTTCACAGTGGCATGTCACTAACCCTCACCCTCAACAATGAAGCGTGCCTCTGCCGGTCAGCCGCCTCCCCCCATGCGTCGTCTAGCCATATGCTGAAAAACCTCCAGGTGTGCAAAGACGATTCAGGGAAGCGATGCAAGCCTTCTGCAGAGGCCTTGTCGCGCAGGTTGGAGTCAGGGAGGATGTAGACACCAGAGAACTCGATTCTTATCTCGCCTTCCGTCGCAAGTCGATCGGGGTTGTTCCTTGCATAGTGTTTGCTGAGTATGGGCAGCCCCAAAGAGAGCACCCGTTTGGATCAGTTCAGTTCGACTCACAATAAACGCTCCCAGGTACTTCCACGATCTGCGTCTCCCTGACGAATTCTTCGAGCATCCGTCGGTGAAGACCGTGATGGATCTCGCTGCCGAGATTACCGTACTGTAAGACTTGCCTAATCCCCCTATACCACAATGCCTATCTCGTGGGAGTGAAAGACCTGACGCAAAACGGCCAGGCACAACGATGTCCTGTCATATCACAAGGAATACGTGAGTTGAGTCACACTTTGAGCATCGAACTCCAGCGCTCCACGCGCCGCCTAGCTCGGAACATGTCTTCTAACCTGCCATAGGAAATGGGAGCAATCCACAACATCGTGATTATCTTCCGGGAGCGCGGCATGACGCAGCAAGAGGCATATGACGAGGCCGACAAGCTGATTCAAAAGCGCCTACGGGAATGGCACCTGGCTGTGCATCAGCTCCCTTTCTATGGCGAGGCGCTCGATGTCCAGGTCCAGAAGTTTGTCCAGGCCTGTCAGGAAGTGGCCGTCGGCAACCTGCACTGGAGGTAGGAACCTCATATTGAAACAATGGAGATCCTCACTAACGAAGTCCCTTCAGCTTTGCTACGGAACGGTATTTCGGAAAGCAAAACCACGTCATCAGAAAGACCCGACAAGTGAAACTCATTAACCTGGATGCATAGGCGTGCGCCCTCGGATGTGATTGGGCCTACAGACCAGACCTTACCTGGGTTCAATCCCGGTGATTAGATCATGATATGTGTTTTACAGACCATCTGTCCTCCATCTGATTCCGTCTGAACCTTTTCGTACTACCCACCATTGGGCGTGCCTCTCGCTGTCCATGGATCTGCTTAAAACACAGTACCCTTTTATGGCACCCAACCTGGGCCCAACCCGGTGTTCCTTAGGTCCTGGACATAGTATATTACAATCCAAGATCAAGGTTCCTTACTCATTAGGTAACTCATAGGATCAAATCATTATCGGTTAACACAAGGAATCTCTCAGGAATCAGGCTAATAAGCCGTAGTTTACACCTGATAGTTTACATTCATGGTGTTCTATCCCCGCTGTATTATGACATAGCATCCTAACCAGGCTTGTCATTCATGTTCACCTCGACAGTAACCAGCTTCTTACTTTCACCGCTGTCAAAGTATATCTATTATCTTTTCTACCGGGCCGGGATTCCTATGGAGAATCCTCGTCTTTAGTGTTATCAATCTTGTCTATTAAATTAGCCTTTTTCTAATTGTCAAGGTAGAAGCCTATTAATTAGTAAATTATATTTCCTGTTATTATTTCTTTACCATTACGTAGCTCTAAACTGCGTAACCAGTATCTATAGCATAGGATATTACAGGGGGGTAAAATTTTTTGGGAGCCCGTACAACACGCTCTGAGCCCGCTCCCAGCAAAGGACCACTCAGCTAATTTTAATACAGATAACTGATAGGGCGCAGAGAGATTGATCTATAGAGAGAGGAAATATATGATCCTATGAAGTCCTTAATAATGACTAAGTCCGGTGTGAGATCCAGGGGTCTCTGGGGATTGTATACCACTAGTGTGACAGGGAGCAATCGTAGATATCACTCGAATAGGCAGAATAGTAGTATTCACAATAAGTCAATATATTCAGAAAATTGACGCTAAGTTGGAATTGTCTCGCCGTGGGCTCGCCCACGGCGAGGATCCTACCTCTTTGTGGGAAATGATGGATCTCCCACTTGAGCCCGAGATCTGAACCCTTAGCCCGGCCCTCAAGAGTAACTACCCTGACCCGACCCTGAGGGTCGGTCAGCTTACTCCTGACTCTGTGTTTATTGAACTTCAACGCCCTCCATCCTTCAAAGCGTTGGTTCGACCAGAACAAGGGACTCACCCTCCCCTCTGAAAGGCGATCAACATGTGCACGGGATATTCTCTCGGTCCCTGCGACTGGTGCGGGAGTTAAGAGACTCTTCAAATTTACTCATGATATTTGTTACTATCCTTGAGGTCCTCTAAACTCTAAAACTTAGGGATCTCACGATATTCATGCGTGCATTAAGGTTCGACCTCCCCGAGGATCGCTGAAGAGTAACTCTCACATCAGCACGAGGCAGCGAAAGAGGAAGATAACACCAACGGGAGCGCGGGAGCGCTTTTGATCCAATCAGTGATACCAAGGAGGAAGTGGAGTTAGCGTCAACTCAAGAGCAGCCCCTTGATTAGCTTCTAAGTGGGAGAGCAATTCAGAAAAGGGCGAAAGAGCGGTATATTTGAGCGTAATGACACTGATATTCCCTTGCCTGATACAGGGATATCTGGCAACGTCCGAAAGCGTTCAAAGTACATTAATGAATATGACTAGCCCAAGTGTGATGAAGAAGACCCAGTAGATCATAAATGAATGATTTTGAAGGTTATTTCTGTCTGCCTGCATGACTCCATGAGTATACGTATACGAAGCTGCAAAATGAATACGCGAAAATACAGGCGGATACTACTTAGTTTTATGTACCCCAAGTGGCAAGTCCCTGTGTTTGCCTTGTTTGATGATTCTCCATGACCCTGAGGATTACCCTCTGAGGGTCGTAGCTTGGAAGAGGCCGTGCCAGGGTCAGGGCTGTGAGGGTACCCGCGCCGCAGGGGGGTGGAAAGGTTGGGGGTGGCTGCGACCTAACTTGCATGCAGAGGCGGCCAGCTTTACATTTCTTTTTTCTACCAAAGCCTCACCTGCTATGTCGCACAAAACTGTGCATGGACACGGTTAGTCATCCATTGTGTCAAGTGGACCCCAGCCTCGTCAAGCTGACCTGTATCCTGCCACAGTACGGCAAGCCATAGTATTGCCATATGGCTTGCCGTACCACAGTGTCATCCTGCTGTGCTAGATTATGGTACTATGATAAAATGAAGCTTGACTAGATTTTTAGGTTCTAGCTCACACTCTCACAAAGTAGCAATTCAACATTTCCTTAAATAAAGATACCTCGGACCTACTAAGATTATCTTAATTCTATCTGTTCCGGTGTTGCTTTACCTTTTTTTGTCTTGTTCCCCCTCTGATACGCTGATGTTCAATGAAGCAATCATGGCAGCAGATCGCGCGGCACGAGCCATAACTCGTTGCTTCCCAGTGGGTCTTTGGTCGCCTACATTCACCTGCAGATTCACTTATCATTAATCCCACCTCAGGTTAGCTCCAAGTGCCTCTGTAGGCGGAAATGATCCATATTCTAACCACTCCTGCATGCCTTCGTCGGGCATGTGATGTTGTTCATGTAATCAATTATAACACAGTCCGCAACGCAAGGGAGGTACGGCAGCCCCAGTGCCCTAGCAGGTGAAGTCCACTCGAGGTCTTGAATAGGTGTGAATCCGAGCCATTATCTTGTCCATTGCATCTTCTGGTTGAAATCGTTCATCTATTGAATTACAATTCCTCCTTACAACTTTCATTCACGTTCTACTTCGCTATTTCCCAATAGTGAATTTGCAAACTGACCACGGCAAGTACGATGTCTACTCAATACACTTGCCGGAGCACCAACCCATGGGCCGACAGTAGTACCATCTATGCAGGATTGGTAGTGAATTCAGTACTGGACCGGAAGATCCTCCATGAGAAGCAGATGGAGCTCATTACTCTGTGGCCAATTTTGGGAGGTACAGTTGTGCGAAGTGTTAGTCTTCCCTATTTCAACTGGCCTACACTCAATTTATCTGGACTATAATTGACTTGCAACAAAAAGACCAAGCCTTGGTCTTTTACGTGTGGTTCCCATGTCGACTTCGACAGTCGAGCTCTAGATGAACCTGTAAACACATATTTCTCTAGCGATTGGAGAAACACGGCGGGTCCATCAATCATTACATCCCTAGAACCTGCCATCATGGACGGGAAGTTCTTATTTGGTATTGAATCTGTCCCTTCGACGATCTTCAGGCTTCGGGTGACTGTCTTACGAGATGCAACTCTGGTTTGCTTTGGAATTACGCATCAGGTTACTGGCGCCGGGGGCTGCTTTGAGGTCGTCAGTGCATTTTGTGACCTGCTGTCCAATCGAGCAATTTCTCCTTTTGCTCTTCCTCCCGATGCACGTGGAATAAGACTGTCTGAACACATCATTGGTAGTGACCAAAAGGCCTATTCCGATTACTTTGGAGACTTTGAACCCCCCGAGAAAAATTGGAATATCGGGGTCGTCGAAGCGGCCAAAATGATGTGGAGGGTTGCGGTTGCACAGCTCTGGAAGACTCTAGGACTTCGGGAAAAATTGACGGAGAAATACATTCACCTTCCAGGTGGTTGGGTGGACAAAATCCGTACCCAAGCACAGAAGGAATTGTCAAAGTTCCCAGAGGCATATGGTGTCGAGCTTACGCGGAACGATATCATCTCGGCCTGGTACCTGAAAACCATATATGGGCCAGCATCTTCTTCCGCCCGTGACACCACCCCAGCAGACTTTTATGTGGCAATTAACTACAAGGGGCTTCTCAACCCCGTGACAACAGGGGGTGGTGGTTCTGAGGAAAACCTTTCCGCGGAGAAACGGCACTCTCACTATCTCCATCACAGCGTTGCCATGTTCCGCTGCATGTTCTCCGCTTGCCAGCTGCAAAATGATTCCATTGCCAGTATCGCATGGAAGATCCGTCGCACGACGCTTCACTACAAACAACCCTCGTCGGTCAAAAAGTATGTTCGCTTTGCTGAAAAAAACAATTCCAACCTCCTAGTTGTCGATATTCGTGCAAGAGACCCATTCTCCATGGTGGGGCTCTCTTCCTGGACGACATACAACTATATGGCGCTCGACTTTTCTGGGGCGATCGGTGATAGGAAAGCGCAGCAGGACAGAGTCTGCGTAACTTTCGTTAATCCGCTCGCTCTTAGTCCTATTACCGGTCGCACGTTGTATACATTGAAGGATGGAGAGGGGGGATATTTGATTCGTATGGCAAATACAGAAACGCAATGGGGGCAGCTAGAAAAGTCCTCAAGTATGGAGAACTTGTTCCCGGGTTTTTAGGGCAGCTTCAAGCCCAGGCAATGACCAAGGGCGCTCATTTTCTTTTTTTTTTTTTTTTTTTTTTTTTTTTTTCACGTAGATTGTTCATCTATTCAAGATCACGTTAGATTTTATTCAAGCTGCCCACCTTGGAGATATTAAACAGGGCCGAACGATTTGTTTTCTCAGCCGCTGTCCTGTCGAGATATGAATTCTTCCATCCCAGATCCTCAGAGCTGATGGTACTTTACTAATAGGCTGCTGTATGTTGTACATCCCGAAAACTAGATCATATGACCCTAGCGGCTATGCATTTTGTAATAGACCTTAGCTCCTTAAGTCGTGTTTATTCTTTCTTCCTCTTCTAACCAACTCGTACATTTTTATTTGTCTATGTCTATCATTCTCCTGACTGAGCTTTACGTTTGGTGGGCTTCCACTCCACAACGACGGCGCCGGCCAAAGACAACGCACTCAATGCCACAGCAATGTAGAAAATATGAACAGTTGCGTCATTCACGCACAACAAAAGACGATCAAGGGCTTCCCCGGAGGCTTGCTGACGCAGCTTGGTGACCGCTTCGGACAACAATGGCCCGGGATCTATCTCCGGGACACGGGAGCGGACACTCGAACGCAGCTGGTTCTGGAAAACGGCTTCGCCGAGGGCGATAAAGATGGCCCCGCTCAGGAACTGAATAAAGGATATGATAACTGTTCCTGTGGGAACGTCGGCGGGAGCGAGGTTAGAGGCGGCTACCACGAATGGCAAGTGTTGACCCATACCGTACCCAATGCCCACAATGGCCTGGTATCCAATCCACTTGTTAGGACCACTATGAACATCCAACAAGGTCATTACCCCCGAGCCAATCGTGAGAACTACGGAGCATGCCAAGAGAAATGGGTTGCACCATCCGGTGTAAGTCACCAAAAGCCCTGTGAGCACCGACAAGGCGACAGAGCTTAAAATGAGGGGTAGGTTCATGACTCCTGACTGAATGGCACTCGAGCCCTTAACAACCTGGAACCAAATTGGGAGGTAGTAACTAAAGACAAAAAAAGCCCCTGAAATGCAAAAGGCAAACAAGGAAGTTCCCCATATGCTGCGTGACTTGACTAATCGTGGCGGTATTGCGGCATTGTCCTTCTCCCTTGTTTCGTTGGCGGTAAAAGCGAGCAGCAGTACCCCGCTGACGACGAAGGGAGCAATAACATGAGCGTCAGCCCAGGGATGTTTGTTTCCACCTGACTGGAGTGCCAGCAACAGAGAAATCACCATTCCCAGAAACAGAATGTTGCCAAGGCAATCCAGATTGATTAGCTTGGCTTTCAGTCCCCGGGCTTGAATCAATGATGGTCTCGCAGGAATGAAGAAAAAGAGAAAAATGCTCGTGATCAGACCGCAGGGGAGATTTATATAGAAACACCATCGCCACGAGACCTTGTCCGTGAGAGCTCCGCCAACCCTGCCATTGAGTGAATGAGAAGATCACATAAGAGGGGCACTGTCAGGCACATACAAGGGTCCAGCAATACTGGCAATGTTATACGATCCCGAAAGAATCCCGGTAAACACCGGACGCTTGTCTTCGGGTGTCGATCCAAACATAACAAGAATGGCTCCAGAAACCAATCCTCCGCTTCCTAAGCCAGCAAAGGCTCGACCGATGATCAAGCCCACTGAGTTAGGAGTAATTCCGCAGACCAATGAGCCCAGTTCAAACAGAAACAAGGCACCTAGATAGACCCATTTGACAGGAAACAGCGTATAAAGCTTGCCGTATAGGAGGCTGACGGCGCATGTTGTCAGAAGGTAGGCGCTGCCGTACCAGCCCACATCATCAAATGAATTGAATTGCGCGGCAATGCGTGGATTTGCCGTAGCAACAATTGTGTTGTCCTATCATTAGGTACAGGGTCAGATGTTATATAAATCTCATTCGGCTATTGTCAATAGCTTACCAGGCCGAGGCAGAAAGTGGAGAGAAGGAGGCCAACAAGCACTGGTATGGTTTTCCAAGGTCCTAGATATTGAGGCTCTTGAAGGCTCACGGCCGCGGGTGGCATATTGCTTTGCTCGTTGTATCCATCAGAGGGGTGTTCTGGTTTCATTTTGGAGGATTAGAGGATCAGATTCCGGACCGAATCAACAATTTGACTATCGGCGCTTAATGAAGTATCCGAAATGTTTCAAACCCTAAGTGGCGACTGGTAACGGGTCTATAGGGATCGGGGAACATGAGTAACCGACATCTTCTCGCTGAGTCTGAGACAGACGCATTAAATTTCTGCAAAGTGCACCAGGGCATATCTTTACGTTGTACATGTGAAATCCATCGTCCCTTGCCTGTCGCATGCCAGCCCCTGCCTGCTGCATATCGAGCCCTTACATATCTTTTTACATACTATGTGTACAACAGGGAAAAGCTCCAACTCATCTACAAATTAACTAATTACTCTAGACTTCGCCAAGAGCGGATCTTGGTTAGGTTTTCAATTTGCACCCGCTCACGGGTACCCATCTTGGGTGTTGGTCTTCATAAACCCGTTCGAAGGTTCTTGGTGGGGGACCTATGAGCGACCCATAATACTTCATATACTATGCATTTCCACGCCACGTATTAGAATATCAACTTCGCACTGATCAACAAGCAATATTACTTAATATCCATATCGTACGATAGTTTGGCCCCTTGTTGATCTGATTCAAACTACTATAAATTCCGTTCAGGAAGTGGTGGCAAGTAATATACCGAGAAATAAGTTATGCAAGTCATAGGATTTTGTGTGTTCGCATTGTTTACAGTTTCATGGAACTTCCGCTAAGACAGATGTCTGCCTAACATCTCTCTTCATAGGTGGGGGCCTTTCATGGAACAAAATTGAGCTTGATTTTGTCCCGTGGAACAGTTCCTTGGAACTATTTCCATGGAGTTTATCAAGGAGTGCTTGCTAAGCACCTGGTGGGCGTCGGGGTGAGCGGCTAAATCAGCGAGCCTCACTCAACATAATGAGGCAAGATAGCACCTGCCCGCAAGTCCACTATATTATAGAATTTGTCGCTCCAATATTGATTGTTCTAGTGTCTAGCTGTAAATGTCCTATTTGATTATTCAATCACTGAGACACACTCTTGCAAAGCCTTAGATAGGCAACGACCTTTTCGATCGCGCTACCCCCAGCACACTACATTCGAGATATTGCTTTCCTCGGTCTTCACTTATTGAGATGAATCGATCTGCATCAGCGATAAGCGATACATCACTCGGTGTGTTGGAAAGACTCATTGTTAGACCATATAGAAGGGTCGTATATCTACTAACCACTCAGCATGGTTGTTTGTAAGTTAGCAAAAAAGAACAAAGTTTCTCATACAGGATACTTTTCTTAGCAGACAGAGTTGTTGGCTGATACATGGCCGTTGACTATCAGAGACACAGGAGACCGCCATCAATTTCAGTGGTCAAATCTGTCCATAAAAAGCCCGTACTTACAAATACCACTAATAGAACCATTGAATATCACTTGACTCGGGGAGTCCAAGGACCTCCCTGGGATCCTTCAGGTCGATGTGACCACCGAGGGGACTACTGGCGCTAAAGCCAAGTCGCTTCTGCATCCATGGGGAATATTCGCGGACCTTCTCCAAAGGAAGGGTGTAATAGATATTTTCTGTCTGCAAATCCAGTCAGTCATTGATGGCATGCCAAGCAGTAATTCACAGGCAAAAAAAAGGACGGAAAAAAGGCCGATACTAACTTGGCGCAGAATGGACTTGACGGCGGCGACCGAGTACAAGATCCGCTCTTCTCCATCAGTCAAATTGGCTGATCCGGCGTGGAAAGTGCTTCCCAGCATGATAAATGCGTCACCCGGCTGCATCTCGATATATACTGCTTGGCTCTCATCTGGTATATGCAGGGTGTGTTGTAAATGCGACCCAGGAATGAAACGTGTGGCACCATTCTCTTTGGTGGTGCGGGTTCCCGCGACTAGTAAGGTGACGACACAGTCGCGGCCGGCCTCGTACTCGTCAGGGGTTATGGCCTGTAGCATATTGTGGTGGTCCATGTCGTCTCGATGCATGCGCTGAACAGCGTTCCCCGGCAGGGTGGAGAAGGCAACGGTGTTGCCGAGGACGGGAGGTGAGTGGAAGTCGTACTTCTGCTCGCCAAAACGCGACGAGAAATGTGAGGTGATCAACGCGTCGCAGACCTGCGTAAAGAGTGGATTTCCAAAACATTTGTTCATCAGGGTGGGCGACTTGCCAGGCAGCCCGCACACGACGCGGGTTTTGTGGGAGAACATCGGATCAGTGTTCCAGCCCTGCTGGAAGTGAGGCCGGAGCTCTTTTTCGATCTGCTGGAGGACATCCTGGGATATCAAGCCTTCTACGATCACACCACCGTGGTAGGTGAGCAGTGGGAGTATCTTCTCAAGAGAAGTGTTTTCTGCCTGCACTCTGTGAAGCCCGAACTGGGGCGGCTCGGATGGTTGCTGAGACAAAGTCATATTTATTGACAATAATCGTTTCCACTGGAGTTGTAGTCTTGTTGAATGTGAAGTCGCGGGATGAGCAGGGAAGCAAAAATAGGTTTATAAGCTCTACTGGTCCTTCTCTTGGCCATTCACTGGGACTGACATTTTTGTGTTGGCAGAGATGGACAGCAGTTGGTTGCACACCGCAATATCAGCACATGAGACAGGGTTGGCCGAATCTGGAAGGGCTCGTACAGGCAGAAAATAAAAAAAAAAAGATGAAGCACAGCCATGATGACGTGGCAGGCATGGATGGATTTCGCATGAGTATATTGCATGACAACTCTGGTAAGCCCTTGTTGCATCATGCAAATGTTATATTACGTCGATTCAGACATCTTGCAGCTTTCGACCAGCCAAGGCTTGACATCCTCGGGTGACCAAGAGGACTTGAATGCCCTAGGCCTGTGTATGGCAGGTATTGCACTCCCAATTTGACTCTACTGTCCGATCACGCCACTTGGGCATTCCGAAACGCGGTATGGTTGTTGATATCTGAAAGTTTGGATCACAACAGTCTCCTTGCAACATGCCTGGTATGCTCCAAATTCCTCAAGGATTCATTGCCTTTCACACCTGCTCCTCCACTTGCACATTTTGTGGATCGAGGCTCGACCAAGTAAACATGAGAGCTTCGTATACGGAATTATTCCGTGTGGAATCAGACTGATTGGAAATCAATCCGATAGTCATATTGTATATAAACCCTCATTTTCTCAGATATGAAGAATAACAATCAATCTTACTCTGAATCACAACAGCACACCTATAGCTCTCACCTTCCCTTGGCCAGGTCCGTGCGAATGTTCATAGTAGGACAAGGCCTGTTGTAATCAATAAACAAATTAATGAAGCAACGCAAAAGCACGCCCAGAAGATTCGTAACAGGGTGTCCACCCGATACATTGCTCGTCTAGGATGTATCTCGCCTCTCCCCTTGCGCGGAGTTGTAGATCATTACTCTGTGATTGAGCGCTTCTATCTCCACGTCCTTGGATAAACGCTGTATCGGCTTCTCCGAAGATTGCAAGTCTCGCGCATTAGCAGGACAATCGTTTCCCCACCACCATACCTCATCATGTACAGGCTATTTTAAAGCATATGGCTGGAAAGTAGTATATAAGCTACTAAGGTCTAGAGAGTTTCGTACTAGATTAATTAGGAAGGCGGAATCTACTTGTGTACTAGCGCTTACTGTGGAGATTTTTAAAAACTTTTGTCTAGTACGGCAATGACTACGGCAAGCCATCGGGAGAAAACCGAAATAACTATTTTCTCTCCCTAAGTACCCCGACCGCCATATATTTCATATAAAATTAAGACCTGTATTTTATTGTAATCTTAATGTATTTTAGATACTTTATAGTAGATTTAATATTTTTATTCTTAGTAGTATCTATATTACAATAATAATATAAGTATTTATAACTATTTTATATTAATATTAAAAATTGGTAAAGTTTTTACATACATTGAAATATTATAGTATTACAATAACATCACCACCTACTAATCTTATCAAATTCTACCCTATTCTTATATCTATTTAACTATTCTATGATCATTCTACTGCTGTATTCTGCCAGATTTAAAGATAATTATTATTTTTTGGTATTTATTGTATTCCTCTTTTAAATTAATGTAATTTTTTAATTTTTAGGTAGTATATTAAAATTATTATACTATACTTACTATTAAGTGCCTTTATTATATAATTATAAAGGAGTTATACATATTTATAGTCATGAATTTCAAAAATGAAAAATAGAAAAGAGTTATTTCGGTTTTCTCCCGATGGCTTGCCGTAGTCATGGCACTGTGGGAACCTCCTACATGGACACCCACTAGAAGTTGTGTATTCGTACGCAAGACCCCTCACTGAGTATCGCCGCTGTCCACCTACCAGACCCATACAAAGAAAAGTAGAGTCCCGTCAGTATCAGAGCCAGCTTCAATGGCCCGAGCCCACCTTGGGGCTCTTGGGGGGAGGTAGAGTCTGCATCTGGCGCTGATTCCCTGTTATCAATTTTTGTTATGTTTCCCATTCTCGTACGCGGTGAGGTGTGTTCACGCCGGTTGATTAGCGAGTGACTAGCGTACTTAGAGCGATGGTGCATCGTTGATTGTAGTTTATATGACAAGCTATTATCCGACAGGGCGGAATTATCATTGTGGTCTCGTCTCACCCTTTTTCATTCAGGCGCCGATAGTGGCTTCTTAGCTGCAGAATAACCCCGGTGGAACTACTTCACTGTGGATATGGAGAAATACAACGTTTGGAATGCAATAAATATGCCGCACTCCTCATCGAGCAGCAATTTTCAATGGGTTGAAAAGGGAAATCTGAACCCCGCCGCAAATCCCCCTTCCCGAGACGCCCTTGCTGATTGAATGGCGTCATCTATCAAAGGATAGCATCACTACACCCTTACAATGAGCGGTGAGACATGATGCAGGACCATGGATGTGCCCTTGAGTATCGCTTACAGCTTTCAGTTGTCTTCAAGACCTGATAACTGATCAGCAGCAATGCTCGTACGAACTATGGTCGAGGTGGCCCAAAAAAGAAGATCTGCACAAAAAACGACGAGCCTGACTAAGACGGGGTATTTTCGCTCTCTCCCTTATAATTCAGGAGGCATAAACCGTGGCCAGCCAATCTGGGCAAGAAAAATTAGTCAAAGCTCCATCATTTCTAGCACGCAGTGTGATAAAAAAAGGTATCTTATTCCCAGGAAAAGACAAGACCAGACTATAGAATTTCCTCTTACACAGTTAACTAGATATCAACCTTCGCCTCCACAAGTCGTGTCGAGTTCTCGTTTACTCGTTGAAAATGACCATTACTGATCAACCAGACTTTGGCCTCCACAGTGTGGATGCAACCGCGCCTATTAAGGAGATAACAAGTTTAATGAAACGCCATGGAGGAGTAATTGTTCGAGGCTTAATACGTGAGGAAGATCTCCAACAAGTTGGATGCGAAATCAAGCCATACTTCCAGAAAGGATGTGATGACGGGCTGTTCTCTGAGAGGACAAGGACTGTGTGCTCAATTCCTAGCAAATCCCATGCGTTTGTCGAGAAGATTTTTGGAAACCCTGTCTATACCGCTGTCTGCGACGAGCTTCTCACTGCCTATCATGAGGCGTGGTACGGGGACAAATATTTCAAGTTTGCATCGCCACCCATCTACAACGCCTCCGTCGCATTTTCTACCCTACCGGGTAATTCACCGCAGGTACTTCACCGCGACGACACGGACCATCATGGGAAGCGGCCGGCGTGCGAACCAGGTGAATATCCTATTGGCAGGGACCATATTGTTACAATGTTCGTGGCAGACAGCAGAACAACCAAGCAGAATGGAGCCACGCGATGGATTCCTGGTTCTCATCTTCAGCATCACCTCGACAAGCCTGACGCAAGCAGAGAAGTCTACATCGAACTAGAGCGCGGGGATGCCTTTATCATGCTCGCTTCGTGTTACCACGCTGCTTCTGAAAATTTGAGTGAAACAGAGGAACGCATCGTCTACTCTGTCTTCACCATAAAGTCTGTATATCGGCAGGTAGGTACAACCCTTCTATGTCCTGAATTAACTAATCACTGTTTGTATCACATAGACTGAAAACCTATTTCTCTCGCTGTCATTGGAACGTTTACGGGAGTTCTCTCCTTCGATGCAAAAGCGACTTGGCTTTAGTGCAAGCAGTCCACTTTGCGGTTGGATTGACTTGAAGGACCCAAGGGATATTCTGAAGCTTCCTGAACCAAGTGAACTTCAAGCCTTTTATTAGTATGTAAGGTTGGAATGACAGATTGTCAACCAATATTCCGATAATATGTATCGAACGGTAAAGCAACACTTTCCGATTCTATATATATACCGATTCAATTGCCCGAATGATTATTCAGCCATCATCACGACGATCATTATCAAAGTGTTGTGTATTTAGGAAGCTTAAAATGAGCAGCTAATTAGGAGATTCAGACCCTCCATTCCATTCATTTATGACTGCTGTCTTGGTGTAGGAAAAATTACCGATTTTGTCCGACAAAACCTACATCCTACGCCCGGCGTATATCATCCGGACCGATGCACGCCTTTAAAGCGATGGTGTTTGGAATGTGTTTGGCTCTTAAATGGATCAACTAGAGGAAAATGATTGATATCGCATTGGAGGTGAATAAATGGAGAACTCTCAATATTCACAACCTTGTCTACCTAAGGTTCTTTTCTTGGCCTGACACTGACCAGTGTGGTTGTTGTTCTATAGCCTTGAGTAAAGAGTTATCCTAATGCAGATTCCACGTCACTAATGCTGCACTAAGTACATAAAAAAGATGACGACATTATCCGTTAAGGTAGGTGTAACCGTTGTGCACATTCTCAGTACAGTAACAAACACCTTTCGGTCTGACTTGGCCACTACACTACGGTCGTTTGGTCACTCCGCAGATATACGTTTGGCCCCTGTACTTTCCACGTTATAAAAGCATCTACATTCCACAGGTCGAGGCGTTTCTCATCTTCGTCTTCCATTATTCAGGCACTGGTTGGGTGGGCAAGTTGGCGTTGGTGGAGCCAAATCAAACCCAGCCCTTCCAGACTTCCAGACACTTAAAGACGGGTCATGTCGTACCATGGAAGCTGTGCCAGGCAAATAAAAATTTTTCTTGGCAGATTTCGACCAGATAACAGCACTGACAATAAATAGTTAAATTGCATTATCGACTCAGTGTTGCAACCACAAACGCGATATCTGGTCGGGTTCCGATCATCAGATACATCAAAGTACCGATAGCCGAACTGTTGCAGGCTTTGTCGGAGCCATCAAGCGTAGACTCGTCTGGTCTCAAATCCAGCGCTTTTGGGAATCATTGGAGTGTCCTTGGGCTGGCAACTCTCCATGCAGAAATCAGACAGGGTCTTCTGAACATACTGCCGCTGATGCAGAGAGAAAGATCCACCATCGTGAATGCCGAATTGGATTCCAAGAAAAGAGCGTGGAGTCCCCAGATCGTTCAGTTTGAACTCTGATTCGAGTGCGCTTCTCACAAGGCAGATTTCTCTGTCATTGGCTTCGCCGACTAGGAAACCATCAACATAGACACAGACCACACAGTTCTTCTTGTAGAAGACGCAGTTATCTGATTGTGCTATGAGGAAATCATGTGCCTTTAGGACTCGCCGTTCACAATCATACCAGATCCGCGCAGCCTGTTTCAGGCCATAGAGGGATCGTCGCAGACGGCAGACGTACCCTTCTTCCTGGAAACCTTCCGGCGGCTCCATAGAGATATCGGTGTCAACATCTCCATGAAGAAACCATGAAGAAATGCTGTCACCGCGTCGAACTGGTGAAGTTTCCAGCCTTTCAGGATAGCTCTGGCTACAATACCGCGGACGGAGTCCATTCGAGAGATCGCCGCGAGCGTCTCATGATAATCAATCCCAGTCCTCTGGCGAAAGCCCTTAATGACCAGGCGGGATTTTCGTACTCCATTGGCCTGAACACCCACTTGTACTCAATAACCCGATGTCTAGGTGGAACGTCTTTCTGCGTAATTTTGTCCCAAGTACCATTTTCCAGAAGCGAGCTGTACTCCCTCTGGATGGATGCCCACCATTCCACATGGCGTGAGGTCTGTGGATTACGGTCTGAGGACGCCATCGGTGATGCAAAGTAAACTTTGCCCATCGCTTCGAGGAGTCGTGGAGACGGCTGCGGTCGTCGCCCAAAGAGCGAGTATCCTAGGTCCGGTATGTCTTGCACCTCAGACGCTATGGGATTGCTCGTTTCGGAAGCGGTGTCGTGTGTACTACCGCCCAGTTCTGGCTCGTCTGCTTCTGGTGGAGGTTGTGGGGGCAGCGCGATTGACGGTATCGCTGTTGATATCGGCTTCGGCGGACTGAGGTCCACAGCAGCGGTTGGAATGTTGGAAAAGTCTAGTGACGGAGGGTCGTTACCCGGGAGGTCGTCGCCAACTGCCCCCTCGATGATTGGCGCCACTGGGGTCCTCTCATCGAACTCGACGTCACGGGAAAAGACGATCCGTCCAGAATGGACCTCGTATAGCTTATATTGATTTAGTTCGCTATACCCGAGCAGCCAGCACTCAGAGGAACGGGGCCCTAATTTGGGCCGCTGTCACCGCGTCCCCACCGAGGAGCTCGACCTGGACCGGAATTAAAGGGATGGCATCGACAAGATCATGCAAGAAAATGACCTCCCAGACAAAGGATACCAGATTGAAGATGTCGCGTGGCTGAAGAGGAAAGACATCCCCCTTGGGCGCTCCGCAACTCTAGGCATCTAGCATCGGAAGGATGATCTTCCTGAATATGATGATGTGTTGAGCGGAGAAGATACCCCTACAGATGACAATTGCTCATTAATATATGTAGTCGTATGCATGACAGCCACACTGCACAGTATATCGTCTATAAAATGTCCCTTGTAAATATTCTCGCGGCCAAAAGTAGTCCGTCAGAACATATTCCGGCGCCGAAATTTCACATTCAGGCATCTGCACGTAAAAGTAGTAAATCCGTTTCCGGGACACCATGGGCCTACCAGTCATATGATACGATAGGCTGGGCGGCAGATGAACAACACCGAACCGAACCCCCATTGGTCATACCCCTCGCTCATGAGCGTGGGAAATCCCATCATCATCTTATCATCCCGAGGGTCGTATCCTTTGGCGCCCGATCAGGTTCGCTCTTATTTCTCCCTATATTCTATAATTACGTCAGTCTTAAACGGCACGGTCTTTCTTCCTTTATTCTCACGGTTACCAGAATCGTCCATTCTTCAGAGAAAATCTCCGTCGCGCCCACCGTTGTTGGAAATAAGACGGGAGTGGATTGGGAGCGGCAGGATACACAGTGAACTGAACATTAACGATAGCTATAAAAGTATACAGTATAGTTCGACCTTAGCGAAAACCAAAAGACAAAGATCTATATTAATAGGGGTGCCCATCTTTATGCACGTTGCAGGAATAAACGACTCAGCGCAAGTGAGCTCTAGTTCTGGGTGATTATTAGACTGCACTAGAAAGCTCCGCTTCTCCTTCCCCCCGACACTGGTGGGCTCGAAACGGTATTTGGTCAGCTTACGTCGACGAATGGATCTGCAAGGGAACACGGCCCATATCAGAAACGCTATTTATTTACCGATAAGGCCTGCTTAGCGACTGATAATCCCCAAAAGAAGAGCGTTTTCTTACAATGCGCTAAAATGGCTGGGTTGCAAGTGATCCAGTATCCTCCATTTTGCTCCGATCTTAACTTAGCCGAGGATGATCTTCACTACGTCAAGAAGCAGCTTCAAACTTCGACGTTTGATACTGTTGAGCGTATGAGAACGGGAATATCTTGCCAATGGGGAAATATATCTATCTGTCACATCAACAAGCTTGTCGGGTCTCTTCCGTCAAGAACCGTTAAAGTCATTCAACGAGAAGGGCGTCCCCTATAACGCCTTTTTGGTGGCAATGGTGCTCGTGCAGCTAGGGACATATATCAAGAATTGAACCGGAAAGTGTGACGGAACATTTGAAGGGTACCGTGTTTAGTTGGGATAGACTAAGCACAACTGAGTTGGTGTCACTTTCCAGATCTGTTGGTGCTTCAACAGCTGATAAAGGTGCCTGCAGCGGTTACCTACTATCCTGAGGCTCTTGCGATATATCCCATCTGTTTCTAGACAATGTGATTGACTCCTCTCAGTTACTCCCTATTTTCCACTTTTGATGTTACTCAATGTAGATACATCTGCTTGAAGACTGCCAGAGCTGTTGTGCTCCAAGCCAGTAAAGCAGCCAGGCAGCGTCTAACATGCTGATCAGTTTTCGCCGTCAGACTGCTTATAGTTATAATAAATTAACCAGTCAATTTCAAGTGCATCGTGCATACAACCACTGTTAGAAAATGTCTCCCCAGGACTTAGACTGGCAGCAGCTGTTGGTGCATCTTAATTATTATCTATAAATCCTAGACTATTAACCTAATCATATCCGCCTAAGACTAAGTATCAGCCTATATCTAATTCTGAATCCTTACTTTAATCTATTCCAGACGCTCCAGTAATATTATTATATTATCTTACAGGGCTTGTAGCTACTTATAAATTATAGACTCCACACTCCCGCCCTGATCCCCTAATTCCTAATTTAGAGGAGATATATATTCAAGTAGGAATTAGAATTGATTAAGTCCTCTAAACCCTTTCTATTATTATAAAAGTGAATAGCCCAGAAAGAACACCCAATATTTATATGGAGCTCTATATATGCACCTATAGAGTGCTTACTTATTAATTTCTTAAAAAGAGGTTGAGTGAAGGATTAATAACATGCCATGTATAATGTATATCTTCTCCTCTATCTATAAGATATACTGTAGAAAATGTAACATGAATCCCTAGCCTCTTACCTACTTAATAGGTCAGTTACTTTTATAACTATTAAGCCTTTAGTATACTTTTATAACTTTTAAGCCTTTATTATACTTTTGTGATAGAGCTCATGAGATGGTTGGGGAGTGGTGCCTAGGGACCTCTCAAATGGTCCTGAAGCTCCCACTCCCCTATTTAATTCTGCCTAACTAACTGTCCATCTTCCTACAGACAATTAGGGGCTTATATGTTGATTATCTTGCTGACTATAAGATGCTTTCCCCATTAAATGCTTGAATAACCTTCTAATACTATATTCAAACTTAATGAATATCTATATTACTAGTCTTATATTATTTAATACTAATATCAATACAGCTATTATCTTAATATTGCTTATTTACAGCTGCTAGCCCCTTCTAGTACTTATTCAGCCTTAAATAATTATATTCTTTCCTACTTAAGCTAAACACCACTCCAGCATTTATATAGGACTTTTAGCTGTATTAAATAGCTTTAAAAGTAATTATTTATTTATTTATTTTTCTTATATTATTTATTATAATTATTATAATATAATAATAGCTTTAACTTTATAATATTTTTTCCAGCTAATTACTGAGGTATATTTTTTACTAATATATTTATATATTATAAAATATTATTTCTTTATTTTTTAAGTAATTATCTAGCTCTTTATTTATACTTCTTACTTTTTATTTATTATTTTCTCTTATTTTAATATTCTCTTTCTCTTCCTCTTTTTTCTTATTTTTTTTATCCTCTTTATTCTTAATATCCTTAATAATAATTATAACTTATTTAAATAATTCTAGTTTAAATATTATTAGAGGCCCTATTTCTAATTTAGATTAAATAATTAATAATA
The DNA here is from genome assembly GCA_027569155.1 of Aspergillus haitiensis. Classification (NCBI taxonomy): domain Eukaryota; kingdom Fungi; phylum Ascomycota; class Eurotiomycetes; order Eurotiales; family Aspergillaceae; genus Aspergillus; species Aspergillus haitiensis. Next base: position 530,934 of record JAPDEO010000008.1, on the reverse strand, counting down.
ATAAATTTATTCTAGATATAGAAGTTTATACTATAGCTATTACTAATTAATTTAGAATTAAATTTTTAGAGCTAGAAATATTATATATTTATATTCTTAAAGTTATCTATAATTATAATTAGTATTTCTATTTAAATGGTACCTCTAATATTAAGCTTTTTAAGAATTTAATTTAATAATTAAGTTTAATTCTTTAATATTATAGTATTATTATAAATACAGCTTATTAAATCTATTAAATAAATAGTACTTTTATTAATTATATAGTATATTTTAAATTTAGTAGCTATTTTCTATAGAGTAGTATATATATAAATTATCTCTTTAATAAAAAAGTAAATAAATATATTCTTTATATAGTTATTAATTTACTTATTTAATTATCTACTTATAATTTATAAGTTATTTTTTATTCCTTTCTTTATATTTAGCTAACTATTTATAATAATATTATTATCTTTAGTAGCCTTTATAGTACTATTCTTAATTTTAAAACTACTATTTTAATATTAAAGATAGTATTAGATTCTTCCCTTAAATCTATAAAAGCTACTACTACTATTAAATTAAATATAAATATAACTCTTAATATTATATTTATAGTTTCTAATTTTATAAATATTAGATTAGCTTACTATACTCTCTAATCTAACTTTAATAATAATAAAATATAGTAGTCTATCTTACTAATAGTTTAATTAAATCTTATTTATTTATAGATTACTTATATTAACTTATCTTACTTTATATTAATTATAGATATAAAGCTTATTATTTATAATCTTTCTATAAATAATAATTATATCTTCTAGTTAAATAAGATAGCTTTTTTAAATTTTAGACCTACTCTTATTTATATCTTTTCTCTTTTATTTTTTATTAGTTCTAGCTAATTTATTTCTTTAGAATAATTTTAATAAAAATAAGAGTAAGGATCCTGGTGCTGGTAGTTTAAATATTAAAGATAGAAATAATAGTAATAGTAATAATAGAGGTAGTAATAATAGAAATAATAGAGATAATAATAAAAATAAAGATAATAATAATAATAGTAGCAGTAATGATAATAGAAATAATAATAAAAATAATAATAAAGATAATAATAAAAATAATAATAGAAATGATAGTAATAATAACTAATTATTCTTTTATAATTTTATTTATTCCTATAATTAGTAGCTTTAATATATAGTAGTTTCTATCTTACTTTATTTACTTCTAATAAATTAAAATTACTATAATAAATAATTTTTCTTATTTAAAGCTTTAGATATTCTTTTAATTAGTTAAATTTAATTTATTTTTATTATTTAATAATTTCTCTGCTAGCTTATTATCTAAAGTAGTTAAATTATCTAATAACTAATTACTCTCTAATAATTTCTCTATACTTTATATTAAATAGCTATTTTATCTAATAGTCTACTTAATTATTATAGGTTTATTTATTCTCTTTTTAAATATTTTCTTTATAATTAACTTTTTTCCTATCTATTTTAAATATACTTTTATATATTCACGCTTCTCCCATTCTTTCTTAATTATTATAGATAGGTTTAAATAAGGGGGAGAATCTAATTTAATAACTTTTAAAATTTATTAAATCTCTTCTAGCTAATAAATTATTAGTCTAGCTTTTTATAGATATTAATTTAAAACTATTAATATTTATAATTTTTTAAAATTAGTAATATTAGCTTTAACAAGCCTCTATCTATTAATTAGATTTTATATAACTTTTTTATTTAGTTCTTTAATAGTATATATCTTTAAAGAATATATTTTTAATATTTTATATAATTTAAATTACTTATTCTAAAATTTTTTTAGTAATTTATTCTATATTAGTATTCAGTTATCTTTTTTAAATCTATATTTCTTAATAAAGTTATTATAGATTTGTTATTATTTAATAATATAATTTAATAGTTATTTATTAGCTAGAATTTATATATATACTATATATATAATTTATTCTTTTTTTAAATCTTTTATATCTTTTATTAAATTCTTTAGGAGTTATAAAGGGACCCTATAAAGAAGTTTAAATAGATTAATTTTTAAAATATTATATATTTAAATTTAAACTATAAAGATAACTTATAGTAAATATTTATTTTATAATCTTATAAATTTCTCTAGAAGAAGTTTTATAAATATTATTTTTATAATTTTATTAAGGTACTTAACTTTTTCATTTATTTTAAAGTAATATAATATTATAATTTAATACTTTATCTATAATAATTATATATAATATTAGATAATTTATAATAAAATATTTAGACTATTGTTTGATAGAAGCTCTTTTATTATTTTATAATTAATAAATATTTCTTTATATAAGAATTTTATAATTATCTTATTTATAATATTTAGAGTCATCTTTACTATTATCTATTTAGTAATATAATTTATAATAATTATAATCTATCTATTCTTATTAAATATTATTAATAAGTATCTAATTAGATTAATTTCCCACCTTTTAAAAGATTTAATTTTTAAATTTATTTAGTGGTATTATTTCTTCCTTTTAAGTATTTTTTTTAATTTTTATAAAACTTAATAATTTAAATATTTACTTATAACTTTTTAGATATTTTACTATATATTAGATTATTATACTCTTATACTAATAATATCTATAAGTTTTAAATATTTAAGATATCTATATAATTTATATATTTTTTTTATAAAGTTCTTTTAAAAAGATACTTTAAAATAGAGAGTATCTCCTTATTTATTCTTTTTCTTTTATATTAATTAGTTAAATTTTATTATCTTCTTATCTAATTATAATATAGAGTATTTAATCTAGTATTTAAATTCTATTTATTTAATTATTTATACTAGCTTCTTATTTTTAGATAATATTCTCTTTATAAGAAATATTATTATAATTAAAAGTTACTTTTTTTCTATATTCCCCTCTAGTACTTTAAAAAATACTTTTAATTATTTATATTATATATATATTATTAGATTCTCTTTCTTAACTTTATTCTCTAACTTATTTTCTATTAAATTAAAATATTTATTAATTATATCTAGAATTATAGCTTCCTTCCCTTTTTAATACTATATATTTAAATTATATATTTAAAATTTATTTATTTATTAAATTATTTATTTAGAATACACCTATATAGTAGCTAGGTATTTAAGACTTTTATAATTTATAATAATTATTATTCTTATCTTATTTTTAATATAGTATTTCTAGACTTAGAGGCTCTTCTTTATTACTAAAAATTCCTTTTTCTAGATAGAATAGTTCTTTTTTATTATATTTAATTTCCTTCTATTAAAAGTTATTAAATATTAAAGATTATTAAATTTCTTTTAAAGCAGCATTATGCCTATAGTCTATTTAAATATATTAATTTTAATCTAAAATTATTTATAGAGGTTTATAATAAATAATATTAAAGTACTAATAAGTATATACTTTAGCTCTTAGAAGATTTATTTATAAATAGTTATCTATATAATTATTTAATATTTTCTCTTTTATAGTATTTTATTTATCTTTTTAAGCAGTTTATATATTAGAGTAGTAATATTGTTATGACCACGCTAGAGGTCATCTCCCGCAAACCCTAGCCAATCAGTCTACCGACCAACAGGAAAGCGGACACAGGAAATGGATACCTTAGGATGAGATAAGGTCATGTGATGGAATAGCCAGCCAAGAAATGAATAGCAGAGCTATTCATGAATAGCTTAGTTACTTGACAAATAGCCAGGCTATTCAAGCTACTCAAGCTACTCAGGGATTCAGGGAATATATAAGGATGCTCCTTACCACATATAAATAAGCTTTAGTTACTCATGCTCAATTCATAATTATAATTTAATTACTACATTAGCATCAAAGACTACTTGCTAGATCAACTTGTCTACACTATAACTGACAGTAGAAGCACACGTGCTTCCACTGGCCCTCCAGAGATCAGGAGTTATCTGAAGTATAGAATATTACAGTAGCTAAGTATCAAAGCTCTAGAGAGCTTACCCTTAATCTGAATACTAAACTAGTTGTAGAACTTACTAATTAAACCAGGATTAGAAACCTTAGGGTTTCTTAAAGGGTTTTATAACATATTGAGCATTAGTCAGTATAAGTTGAGTTTAGATTGAAATTGAGACACCAGTTAAATAATATTGAGTCCAGGGACAAGAGATATGAATAACTTAAAATAAAATAGCTTTATAAATGCCTCAGTAGTCAGTATCTAGTGTGTAAGAGCTTGCTAATGTTATTAAATAGCTATAAGTAAGGATTAACAAGCTTAAAGTATCTAGCAATAGCCGGACCAAGCAACTATAAGAAGAACTTATTAATATAAGAGATTAGATGGGGAAGAAGGGGTTGAAACCATAACTACTAGAATTATTTAATAGAACTTAAGAAAAATTATAATACTTCCTTATATAACTTGATGTATATATTAATATTAACAGTAATAGATTTAAAATGGAAGTAGAAAAGATTATATTTATCTCTATATATTTAAAGGGATTAGTATATAAATAATTTAAACTCTTTATAAGGGACTATCTTGATAATAAGGAAACTAATAATATTAATAATAATATGGTTGCAATCTTCAGAAGTTATAAGAAGTTTAAAAAGGAACTTGAAGATATATATAGAGATATTAATATTATTAAACATGTAGAATAGAACCTGCAATAACTATATAATAAAAATAATATTATAAAATATATTTTAGAGTTCAGATAACTTGCATTATAAGTAGAATGGGATGATGAAGTACTAATAGTATAATTTAAAATAGGAGTAAGGTTGAAGATATAAGATAGAATAATTATGCTTGACTGATTTAAGATATTTAAAGATCTTATCAGAATTTATAGATGAATTAGCAGTTAACTAGAAGACTTTAAAAAAAGGAAGTAATATATAAGAAATTAGCAACCTTAGAATAATAAGTAATAGAATGCTAAAAGAGAAAAAGACTCTTATAGATTTAAATTAATAGAATTTAATATAATACTTTCTAAGAAAGAAAGAGAATAGCACTGCAGTAATAAGTTATACTATAACTATAGAAAATTAGATTATATATTCAGGGACTGTTAATAAGGAAAGAGTAATAAATTAAGGAAATATTAATTAAAATTAAATTAGAAGAAAATTAAAAAGCCTAAAAAGATTTAGGCTACATTTATATAGATTTATACTATAAATTATGAAATAAATAAAATACTTAATAAAGGATTAGAATATAAAATTGTTGATAGGGTAGATAATATTAAAGAATAGATTAATAGAATAATCAGATAAATTATTACTGAAAGTGATAATAGAAATAATGAGAATTTAGAAATTATAGAACTAAAGGGAGAGCTAATACTTATAGTAATAATTAATAAGAGTAATTAGAACCTGCTCATGAATATAGTATATAAATATTAATAGAGGATTAAGATGCAGTCAACCTTAATTAAAGAAGACTTATATAATAAATTTCCAGAGATCACTATAAATAAAGATTCAGGTAATAAAGATTTTTAGTTAATAGAAGAATCTAATAATAGAATACTAGAAGAAGACATTAATAATTAAATATAATAAATATTTAAACAGCTTAGAGACAATCCCTTATAATATATTAAGGAACTATAAGAAATGCTAGGGCAATACTTGTATTAATTTATAAATTATTAGATAGAAGATAAGTATTGATTAGATTATTTAAAGAAGTGTAAAAACCACCTAAGGTACTGTTAAATCTATTAATGAGATAATATAGACTATCACCAATTTACTAAAGAAGCATCTAAAAAATAATAGCAAGGTAGAAGTCATAATATATATAATAAAGTATAGTATGAGTGCATATATTATAATAAATATAAGTATTATTATATACTATTATAGGCAGCTTGCTACTTAATAGAATGTAAGGAGCATTAGAATATATATAAGATTATAGAATGAAGGATGATTGCATTATAGATAATCAAGATAAGCTAAATATATCCATGCAGGAGAAATAATTACATATATATAGAATTTATAACTTATTTAGAATATAGAGAAATATATTAAAGTTTCTACTATAAAGATAGATACCTGATACATTACAGTAGTAAAATAAATATAGGATGATTTTCACACTATCTGTAAAATAGACTACTAAGATGGGAAGTTATAGAGAAAGAATCATTTAATATTTAGAAATATAAGTATCTAAAAAGTATATTAAAATAGAATCTAGCTATAATAGGGCATGGCTAGCATTTGAAAAAATAAATTAGAATTAATGAATATAAGATTAGTATAATGATTGACTTAGGTACTATAGAAAACTTTGTCAGCTTATAATATATTAAAGATTGCAATCTCTAATTAAAGAGGAAAGAGAGACTAGTACCAATCACAGCAGTAGATAGAAAGCCAATTCTTAAAGGAGGAATAACACATGAAACATATCCTATCATGATCAAAATCAAAGGACATTTCAAATAAATAGTCTTCGACATTCTACCAATTGGGTACGACGTCATACTCGGCATGCTATGATTACAGACCAGGAACCCAGTCATCAATTGGTGTACAGGTGATATCCAACTAGGGGATAAAGAGATGAGTCATGAGGAACAAGGGGATCTGGTAGAAGCCATACTAGCAGCCACTGAACAACCATCAGAATATATGTGGATTATTGAATAGAAGGAATGAAAGAAAATTAGTATAATAATATTTAATGTAGAAACTAGACAGCTAGTAAAAGATAAAGAATATAAAATAGCAGCAACTAATAAAAATATTATAATTATACTACCAGCATATTATAAAAGATTTAAGGGAATCTTTAAGAAACTAAAATAATTAAAGCTATCTAAGAGAGAAGTATATAATTATACTATACTACTTAAGAAAGGAGCAGAATTAATTATAAAGATATTATATTCTATATTAGAAAAAGAATTAGAGATTCTTAAAAAATATATTAATAAGTAACTTGTTAAAGGAAATATCAGACCCTTAAAGTTACCAGCAGGGCATGGAACATTATTTATAGTAAAAAAAAATAGAATACTTAGATTATATATAGATTATCAGCTACTTAATAATATTACTATTAAGAATTAATATCTATTATTACTTATACAGAAAATATAAGATGCAATTAAGAGAGTAAAAATTTTTACTAAGTTGGATATTTTAGAAGTATACTATTAGATATATATTACTAAAGGAGAAGAATAGAAGACAGTATTCAGGACTAAGTTTAGATACTATAAATATTTAATTATATTATTTAAACTAATCAATGCACCTGCATCATTCTAAAGGTTTATTAATAAAGTATTAGAAGAAACATAAGGAGTCTATATATTAGCATATTTAGATAATATACTCATCTTTTTAAAAACAGAAGCAGCCTATATAGGACATGTAAGAGAAGTGCTATAAAAATTATAAATTATAGAGTTATAGTGTAAATTATTAAAATATGAATTTTATATTATAGAAATAGAGTTTCTAGGATATTAGATCTTGATAGAAGGAATATATATTAAAAGAAATAAGATTTAGATAATTAGGGATTAGTCTATATTAATAAATCTATAAGAATTACAGCAGTACATTAGATTATTAAACTATTACTGATAATTTATAGAAGGCTATTCTAAAGTAATGAAACCTCTCTTTAAACTTATATGAAAGGATGTCAAGTTTATATGGATAAAGTAGTAAAAAGAAGTATTTAAAGTAAGTAAAAATATAATAATAACTGCACTAATACTCATGATTTATAATGTAGAATTAAAAATAATACTTGAGATAGATGCATTAGACTATACTATAAGTGCATGAATAACTTAAAAAGATAAGTAAGGAAGGATATAATTAATTACATTCTATTTATAAAAACTCACACTAGCAGAGTTAAATTATAATATTTATAATAAAGAACTACTTGCTATAATTACAGCATTTAAATACTAGAGAGTGTACCTTAAAGATGCTAAGTAAATAGTTACTATAAAATCAGATTACAAGAATCTTACTTACTTCACAACAACTAAAGAGTTGACAAGAAGATAAGTAAGATGGGCTGAGATACTAGCACAGTATGATTACAGAATCGTACACTGCAAGGGAACTGAGAATGGGCATATGGATGCACTCAGTAGGAGGCCAGATTATAAAAAAGAAAATTAAGTCAAACTGCAAATAGTAATTTTAAGATATGCTAATAATGGGACTATTAAATATAATATAGAACTAGCCTCTATTACTATTACTATTATTAAAGAAGATTAGAAGTTTTATAATTAACTTAAGGCAGTATAATAAAATAATTAGTTATTAAGCTTTATAGATGGCATTTAAAAAATAATAAAGGAAAATAGTATTATATATATCAAGGGGTATATTATAGTATTAATAGTTATAGAATTAGAAGTTATTATAAGATATTATAATGACTTAATAAGAAGATATCTAGAAATTAATAAAATTATTAAATTAATTGGAAGACATTTTTACATCTTAGATATTAGATAAAAGGTTGAAGTATATATTAAAGAATGCAAGAAATATAATAAAAATAAGGTAGTATAATACTTATCTTATAGAGAAATATAATTAATAAAAGTATCTAAGAGATCATAAGAATAGATTATAATAGATTATATTATTAAATTACCTATATTAGAAGGAAAGGATTCTATACTAATTATAGTTAATAGACTTACTAAATATATATATATAATATCAGTCAAAGAAGCAGATAACACATATAGATTAGTAACTATATTATTTAGAAATATATTTGCAAATCATAGATTTCTAGTAAAAATTATAATAGACAGAAAAATACTATTTATATCAAAATTATAGGGATTACTTATAAATTAAATTAGAATAAAATAGAAACACTTAATAATATATTATTTACAAACTAATGGACAAACAGAACACACTAATTAAATAATTAAGTAATATTTACAACATTACATTAACTATTAGTAGAATAACTGGGCAGGATTATTATCTATAGTATAATTAGTATATAATAATATAATAAGTTTAATGACTAAAGTGTTACTATTCTTTATAAATTATAGATATAATATAAGAATGCCAGAAGACCTGCTTAAGAAAAAACTAGAAGTAGAAAATATAATATAGATGACAGTAAGACTAAAAGAGATTTATAGAAATCTAGTAAAAGAAATTAAATTTATTAATCTATAAATAATAATCTACTTTGACAAGCATAGGTCAGAGAGATTAAATTTAAAAAAGAAGGGAAAAGTATATCTTTTATAATATTATATTTAAATAAAGAGATTAAGTAATAAACTTGATTATGTTAAAATAGGATCTTTTAAAATTAAAGTAAAAATAGGACCAGTTAATTACTATTTAAAATTACTTAAAGAAATGAAAATACATCCAGTCTTTTACATTTTATTATTAGAACTAGTATTAAACAACACTAAACTCTAGAAACACCTTGAAATTGAAATAATAAAAAAAGAATATAAGGTCAAAAAAATTCTATCCAGTAAGAAAGTTAATGATAAGATCTATTATTTAATTAAATAGAAAGGGTATAATACCTTAGAAAATACTTAGAAATCTATCAAGAACCTTAAAAACTATTAATAGGTAATAAAGGAATTTCACTAATAAACTACTTTAAAAAACTAGAAGAAAAACTATCAAGCAAATAATTTATAGAGTCAATAGACTTGAGAGTTACAGCTATATTTAAAAGATTACTAGATTATTCATCATCATCTTCCTCTATATAATCTAATATTATATTATCATAATTTAATATCTTTACACCACATTATTTTAGCATCTTTTATTATTTAAATAATCACACAATCTTAGTAGAAAGGTGAGCTTGTTCAGCTAATACTTTCTTAAGATCTTTATTTATTTTATCTTCAGCACTTTCCAACTTCTTCTACTTATTTTTAGAATAGAATTATCTTTTATAAGGATGACTGCATTCAGTACAAACAGCATACTTTTTATTATTTAAGGCTATAATATAATTGATACTGAGAGATTTATAACAAGTATAAGGGGACATGAGGAAATTAAAAAAATAAATTTAAGAAGCTTAAAGGTAATAATTTTCCTTTATCTACTTATTTCTATTAGTAGCAGATCTTATTATTTTAAAAATTACAATATTACTTATAGAAAATATAATCTATAGACATGATAAGGGTGGCACTACAACTTATATATCTTTAGGGATAAAGACCTGAAAGAGGGGAAGTAATATTATAACTATACTAGAGGTCATCTTCTATAAATCCTAATTAATTAGTCTACTAACCAACAGGAAAGTAGACACAGGAAATAGATATCTTAGAATAAGATAAGGTTATATAATGAAATAGCCAGCTAAAAAATAAATAGCAGAGCTATTTATAAATAGCTTAGCTATTTAATAAATAGTCAGGCTATTTGAGCTACTCAAGCTATTTAAGGATTTAAAGAATATATAAAGATGCTCCTTACCATATATAAATAGGCTTTAGTTACTTGTACTCAATTTATAGTTATAATTTAGTTACTATATTAGCATCAAAGGCTACTTGCTAGATCAACTCGTCCGCACTATAACTGACAGTAGAAGCACACGTGCTTCCACTGGCCCTCCAGAGATCGGGAGTTATCCGAAGTACAGGACATCACAGTAGCTAAGTATCGAAGCTCCAGGGAGCTTACCCTCAATCCGAATACCAAACTAGTTGCAGAACTCACTGATCGAACCAGGGTTAGAAACCTTAGGGTTTCCCGAAGGGTTTCGTAACAAATATTTATAAATTTTTATATATATCTTTAATAGTATATTATTAATTCTAGAAATTATTAGATTTTATATATATTCCTTAACTAGGGCTAGTCTTAGATAGCTTTAAGCTTTATTAAAATTAATTTAATCTTTCTATTTCTAATAATATAGCTGTAAAACTCTAATTTATTAATAATAAATATATATTTAAAGCCTTTTATATATAGTTTTTTATATCTTAATATTTTTAATATTTTTTTAATATACTATTTATACTCCTTAAGTATCTTTAAAAAAATAAAAATATTATTAAGATATACTAGATAGGATTTAAATAGGAATAATAAAAGAATCTTATTTATTAATATTTAAAATATAGCTGGAGTATTATATAGCTGGAATAATATAATTAAATATTTAAACTTTTTAAATATAGTATTAAAGACTATCTTTTTTATTAATAAGGGTTTTATATAAACTTACTAGTATTCTATTAAAAAATTAATTTTAAATAAATATTTAACTTTTTTAATAAGATTAATTAGGTTCTATATTCTTAGGAGTAGATATTTATTTTTAACTATAATTTTATTTAGAGTCTAATAATTAATATATATTTACTACTTATTTTTTAATTTTTTTATAAATATTATAGAGAAGCCCTATATATTTAATAATAATTAAATAATATCTTTCTTTAATAATTTTATTAGTTAAGCTTATAATTTATCTATTTTTTTCTTTAATAATAGGTAGAGTAAAATATTAGTAGATATACTATTATTTATATTAATTATATAAATTATTCCTCTATTAGATAGAAATATTAGAAGTAATTTGTCTGTTGGAGCAGCACTTTTCTACAGCTAAATCTGTATGCTTTGAAGTCGCGATATTGAAGGCCTTATTCTCCTAAACTACCTATCCTAGAGCTCACTTAAATACACAAAGCTTCATAAAGCTATCCTATACTAGTATAAAGCTATATTGCTATATTTAGATAATGAATATCCCATATTTTGACTTATTATCCTGTATTTTAGAGTTAAAGGATTATACTATTATATTGAGGTATCAATATATTATATTTAGAATGGAATTAAGATGGCTTTATTTAGGATTCTAGCATCATTTATCTTAATAATATCTATCTAATATTTTATTATTTTAATATACCCTCCCAGCAAGGCCAATATATATATTAGCTAGTTAGATAGTAATATTCTATTATTAATATTAATGAGGTTGAGCATTTTAATAAACTCTTTATATTATAGCTGCCCTAAGTTCTTTATAAGTCTATTAATAGTTATTTTCTTTATTAATATTTAGTTAATTTATATATATCCTATCTAGACTTCTTATTAAAGCTAAAGACATTATATATTAATATACTATAAATTAGTTTTTAAAGTTGAGTCTTTCTTTATAAGAATATTAATAATTTATTGATTATTATACTGGATAGAGAGATAATACTTAGGATTAAATTATATAGTAGTAAATAATTAATTTTATTAAAATATTAACTTTATAACTTTAGATATTACTAATAATTTAGTTTTAATAGTTAAAATACTTACTATTTTCTACTTATTTACTTATTAATTTATCAGGCCTCTATATAATTAATAGAGATACTCTTCAGAGCTCTTCTTATTAATATTATTTATAAATAAAGTATTACTAGAATAAAGAAATAAATTATTATATATTAATATTCCCTATAAGTATTAAATAGTACGAAACTAGATTAAATAAAAAAAGGATATTATTTAATCCACCTCTAAAAGATATATAGAGAATAAATTTATTAAATACTCTATTAATTTACTAATAATAAATATAATATTAAATTATATAATAATAATAGTGTATAGTAATGACCCTATTTTTTATTAAAACTATTTTATATCTTTAGTAATCACTATTTCTAGATTCTATATAAGCTTTATAGTAGGATTGAGTAGCATTCTAGAATATTTTAATAGATTATTAAGGTGGTATTAGGCTGCTATAACTTTAATATATAAATTCTAGTAAAGTTATATTTTTCTAGCTTATTAATTATATATAATATAAATTTCTAGGAACTAGAATACTTTATCTATATTCTATAATTTATATCTAGTACTAAGAGCTTGCTTGAAGATATTAGCTATATTTTAACTCTCTTTCATTAGTTTATTAAGAATAATTATATTATTAATATAGAATAGTATAATTAAATAATTATTAAAAAAGAAATATTTATCTTCTATAATTAATTTAAGTCTAAATATTTTAAATATTAAAGCTAGCTCTTTTTACTATAATTAGAAAGATCTTTATAATTTATATAGTACTTTAAAAAATAATTATATCTTCTCTTTCCTATTATATCTATTAGGGATTCAACAGTATATCTTTTTATTTATTAAAGTATTTAAAAATATATTTATAATATCTTTCTATAATATATTAAATTTAAATACAGCAGCTAGTATTATTATTATTCTAAATATTCTTATTATAAAAGTTACAGCTCTTTTTTTTATATAACTTTATATTTAGAGATTACTTTATATATATAATTATACTTTTACCTTTATATAATATCCATCTTTATTAAATTTATATATAAATATTTATTTAATAGATAGTATTCTTAATCCTTTTACTTTTAATTTATTAACTTCCTAGTAAGTTTCTTTATTCTTAATAATCTTTACTTCTATTATATATACTTAGATGAATTCATCTCTTAGTAAATATTTAAATATAATATTCTATATTTCCAGTACTGCTGGCAGCTTATCTTAATAATATTATTATTATTAGGGTTGCTGTATTATATTAATATTAAATATTATTAAGATATCTATAGACTCTATAGACTCTCTAATATAATATATTATATAATTAAAATTATTTTATTTTATATAATTTCATCTTCTTTATATAATATTTAAGGTGTCTACTTTATTTTTAGATCTTTAATAAGATTATAGCTCTTTACTATATTATACTAATATAAAATCTTTATTATCTCTATTCTTTAAACTTACAGTAGCTGGCATGCTTATATTTTAACTTTATATTAATAGTATTTTATCCTTAATTTCTTCCTATCCTCCAGATAATCAATACTATTCCTGGGGTGACTTATAAAAGACTTTTATAGATTCTTTCTATTCTATTAAATTTTTTAATAAATTAAGTAGTAAATAACTTAATAAATTATTTTATTAATAATTTTTAATGACTCTTTCTTCTATAGCTTTAATATACTTACTTCTAATTAGTTCTAGTATTAGTATTAATTTAGATATAGATAAGACTAGTAGTATAGTTACTCTAGTTTCTATTTTAATTTATAAGACTTTTATTAGAGGCTTACTTTATAAGAATTATATTAGATTATTTTCTTTAACTTTATCTTTATCTTTCAACTTATTAAATAGCTCTTCATCAATATTTTTATACTATTATCTTTAATAGAGTAGTATAGATGGTATTACTATTTATATATAAGGCTTTAGTAATTCTACTATAATTAGATTCTTAATAAATAGCTATTTTAAATTATATAGCTAATCTTTATTAAAAATAATATCTCTTAATTTATTTACTTTCTATTACTTAAATATCTATATTTTCTATATATTTAATACTTTATATTCTACTAGATAGCTAATTAATATCTATAGTAATATTTTATTCCCTTTTTTAATATTTAGATTCCTTATATATATCTGATATTTAAATATATATATATTTACTAGATTCAGCTTAATTCTATATATTAATTTATATGGGGTCTTCCACTCTAGAACCTTTATTAAAGTTTAGTTTAATAAATAAGCAGCCTATTTTACTATATATAATTATATATTCTATAGAAGCTTTACTTTATATAGAAAATATTATATCCTTACTAGAATTATATTACTAGATCACTCTATAGGGCTATTTTAACTAGATATTTTATAGATAGACTAATAATAAAAAATACTCCTCTTATAAATTAATTATTTTTATTTATTCCTTAATATCTATTTCTTATTAGATTTAAATACTTTAATCATGCAATTCCATTAATTTTTAATTATATTAATAAAGTCTTTAATTATATAGATTAATATACTTTTTATAGCTGATATATAGATAAATTATATTTAATTATATTTATTATAGAAATAGATAATTTATCTATCTCTATTATATCCAGCCTATATATAGATTAGATTAAAATAGACTCTTTTAAATAGAGTTTTCACCTTTATTTTTACTCTTTAAGATAGTTGGGTGATTACATTTAATATTTTATATATTTTATAGTTCTTAGAGGTTTTAAGATTATCCTGATTAGTAATTATTATATCTTTAATAATTTTAAATAGGTGTTTTAACACTTTATAATTAATATATTCTAGTTATTTATATTATTACTTTATATCTTCTACTAGTTGCAGCAGCTTTATTAACTTTCTTTTAACTTATTTAATTATAAATACTTCCTTCTATTATAATTAATTTAATGTATATTTAATTACCTATAATTAATATATCTTCTTTAGTTTAAAGACTTTTCATTCATTCTTTTAAATTATATTATTATTAAAATCCATGCTAAGTCTTACTTCTTTTAGCTTATATAATAATATTAAATTTATATAAAATTCTAATATATATACCACATTCTATAGGATTATTTTTAAATTTAATATTCTATAATTTAGCTATATTACTATTATTCCAGTACTTTATATATTAAATATCTCTTCACCTACTAGTATATTTAATTAATTACTATTTAGAATATAATTAATAAATTAGGATATATTATTATAAATATAGATTATTACTTCTAAATCTAATATAAAGCTATCTTAAAGTTTATATACTATCTTTAATACAAATCCTATATAAATTAATAGTAATTCATTAGCAATTATTATAATAATATCTTTATCTTTATTTTTATCCTTATTTTTATCCCTATTTAATATACTTTAAAGCTTTCTTTTAAAAGATATAGTATATTTTACTATTCTTTTAATTTTTACTTTAATATCTAGCTATAATTCCCATATTTTGGATCTTCTAGAGCTATTTAGATAATAATAATTCTTTAATTAGTATTTCATTCCATATATATATAAATAATTATTATTTTTATTATTAAATCCTTTATTTAAATTCTTAATAATTTCCTTATTATTCTCCTTTAGATTATTTAATATTTCTTTAAATATAGTATGTGCAGACTTAGAGTGGCATTCTTTATTTATTATTAATATATTATTAATATATTCTCTAAAGAGGACTATTAATTTTAATAATATTATATCTTTATCTCTCTATAGAAGATTAATATAGATATCTATTTATACTGGAGTATATCAGCTAACTACTAATAGAAAATCTTATATAATATTTTATCTACTAACCTTTAAAATTCTCTAGTTTACTTCTTTATAATAAGTGGCTTTAAAGACCATTATTCATTTAAATATATTCTAATTCTTTATTAATATTATCTTTACTATATTATATTTCCTCTATATAATCCTTTCTTATTATTCTATTAATAAAGCCATCTACTCCTTAAGAGACTGTAGACTTTTATAGATTATTTTATTAATAATATAGTAGTATAACATCCTATTAATTATTATTTAAATTACTTATAATACATCAGCAATTCCTTATTAATATTCTTAATACTCTTTCTTCTAATAGATATATAAACTTTATCAGTTCTTTCCTTATTCTCTAGATATATTATTTAGGATTATTAGATATTTAGAAGCTATTAATAATTTATTTACTTTAATATTTAGATTAATATACTCTTATATATCTCTTATCTTTATAAGAGTTACTATATTATTAAACTATATCTATCAATCACCTCACTCTAAAAGTATGACTTGAACCTTTATAGTAGTAAATTCTATTATTAGTTTCTATAGAATATTAATATATTATATTTATAATAGATTTAAAGATGTTTCAATAGTATATTAATATTAAAATACTTTAAAAAAGGCTTTTCTATATATATTAGGGAAGATATAAATAGCTGGGGAATATTTAATAATTTATATAGCTAACTAGACTTATAACTATCTATTAGAGCAGCACTTTTCTACAGCTAAATCTATATACTTTAAAGTTGTAATATTAAAGGCCTTATTCTTCTAAATTATCTATCCTAGAGCTTACTTAAATATATAAAGCTTTATGAAGCTATTCTATACTAGTATAAAGTTATATTGCTATATTTAGATAATAAATATCCCATATTTCAACTCATTATCCCATATTTTAGAGTCAAAGGATTGTGCTGTTGCATTGAGGTGTCAATGTATCATATTTAGGATGGAATTGGGATGGCTTCACTTAGGATTCCAGCATCATTTGCCTTGGTGATATCTACCCGATATTTCGTCATTCCGACATAATTCTTCTTAGAATATATTCTTAAAGTTATTTAATATTATCTAGATTATTTAATAAATTATCTTACTCTTTTTCTTTACTAATAAATAAATAATATAGAGGAATACTTTTCTTTTTTATTTTTAAATAATTCTATAGACTTACTTTACTAATATTAAGCTTAATTAATTTAATACTCCTCTAATTTATTATTAAATATTTATAGAGTGTATTATATAGATGCATTCTTTTTATAAATCTTTAATTTTTATTTAGAATATCTTTTAGCTAATATATAGATTTACTTATTTTAACTAGTCCTATTCTAGAATTAGATTATAATTATTTATTTTTAATGTTTAAAAGTAAATAAGATCTATTTATTTATCTATTTATAATAATATTATTACTTATTTTTATATTTCTATATATTTATTATTTAGCAGCTTTATATAAAGTATTTTATTCTTAATAGATTAAAGCTTCTTTATTATTTTATCTATAATTTATTATATAATAAAATAGTAAATTACTTTTAAATTAATTAAAATCTTTACTTTAATTATTTAATTTATTTCTAGCTCCTCTTTATAGTAGATTATTTAATCTCTTAGAGTATAGAGATATCTATAAATATAATTTTTAAAAGAAGGTATCTTATTTATCTCCTTTCCTATACTCTTTTTTAATTTAAGAGTATTAAAGATATTAATTTTATTAATAGTAGAGACTTTTTATAGAGTGATTATTAATATCTCTATATTTAATAATTCTCTTTATTTTTTAATTTCTTTATTTCCTTCTTTTATCTATAATTTCTTTATAAATAATTACTTTTTCTATATTTAAAGTAGGTGTTATTACTATAGTACTATTTCTATTATTTAATTATTTTTTTTTTTAAAGTTAAAGAGTCTTTAAAGGCTGATAAATTTATTAAATTAATAAAATAATTATTATAAATATTCTCTCTTTTAATAAATTCTATAATAGCATTTCCTTATTTATATTAGACAAATCTTTAGACTACTTTATTAAATTTCTTTAATTAATTTTTTTTCTTTATTTATATTCTCTAAAGGTGTCTGGATGCCTTAATTATAAATTTATAAATAATTATTTCCTTTAAAATAGTTAACTATATTTAAATAGTAGTATCTACTAGATAGGTAATATATATTTATACATCTAAATTACTCTATTTATAGGCTTTATATTTAGCCCATCTTTTCTTCTTATTAAGGTATTCTTAAAAGTTTTCTCTAATCTAGTCTTTATATAAGGTGCTCATAGCAGCTTGGGTTAAGGGTATGACTAATGTGATAGGTAAGACACTATTCACAAGAGGATAAAATATAGGGGTATCTGTAAGATGCTTATAGTAGCTTAGGTTAGAGGGTATGACTAATGTAATAGGTAAGATGACTATTTATAAGAGAATAAAATATAGGGGTATCCTTATAAATAAGATTCTTACTAATTCTAGAAATATTCCTTATAAAGACTCTTTTATTTCTATAGACTAATTATCTAATCAGTCTATCCTTTATAAAAGTAGTTATATATAAGTCTTAATTATAGTATCTTATAATTACCCCCCTCTCTAGAGGATTTTAATCCCTCAAGATCTTTTATAACTCTTTATTTCTTATTTTAATAGATAATTTCTTTTCCCAAGATCTCTTTTACAGTAAGGAACTAGTAAAAATCTTTATAAATAAAATCTCTCTTATAAGAGAAAAACTTTTATAAAGAAAAAGGTCTTTCTTCTACTTATTTTATAAATCTTTTAGAAATAATTTCTTTATTATAAGGCTACTTAGTTCTTAAGTTATTTTTCTTTTTTTAAGATTATTTAAACTCTTTTATAAGGGCCCTTTATTAGAGTTTCTAATTATTTTTTATAAGCTTCTTTTATAATATTATTTACTTTATTATTTTATAATACCCTGCTGAATTTTATTTATCAACTTATTTTATTTTATAAATATATTAATAATAATACTTTTCAACTCTTATAAATTCTTTATTTCCTTTTTCTTATTTACTATAATAAATTTTTATTTACTTAAGATGGGTTTCTATTCACCCCCTTATAATTTTATTTACTAGAGTTTCTTTATTATTTTATAAAGTCTCTTAATTAGAATTATAAATATAGTAACTTCCCTTAAATAGATTCTCTCTTCTATAATAATTTTTCAGATTGTCTTTCTTTTCTTAATTTTCTTTTAATTATTAATTATTATATCTATAATTAATTCTCCTCTTTTTCTTCTTTTATATAATCTCTTATTCCCTTCAGATTAGGAGCTCCCCTCTCTAATAAAAAGTAATAAATTAGTTATTAAAGATAAAGAAGAAGTCAAATTCTCTATAGAAGATAATAATATAAATAATTTTTTCTTCTTTCCCTTTATAAAATATATTAATTTATATTATATATAGGCTTCCCTTATAGAGAAGAAAAAAAATAATAATATTATTATTATTCCTCCCTTTATAAATATTATTACTATTACTACTACTATTATTACTCTTATCTCTATAGTTACTATTATTGCCCCTATCTTTATAATTACTATTATTATTTCCACCTCTTAGCCTTTACTTATCTCTATCAGTCTAATAATAGTTATTAATCTTTAAAACTTTTATATTACCCTTACTAATATTCTTGTAGTATTAATTTAATAGGGTCTAGTTAATCTAAAATCTTTCTTATCTATAGTAGATACTCTTAGGATTATCTAGAATAGATAATCTTTAATTACTATTACTATTTAAGATTAAATTAATATTTAATTTATTAATTTACCTATAGATATATGGTTCATCCCATGTAGTTAAGAGTAATTAATAATAATTTTAAATTTATCTCTTTAAATAGACCAGTAATCTCTATCTATCTATAAATATTATTAAATACTTAAGCTAGTTCTGCAGTCTATCTTATTCTATAGATTTAATTATCTAATATAGTTGACTATATAGACTTAACTCTATAAAATACTTTTAATAATTTATATAGATGCCTGACCTTCTATAAGTATAAAATATAGTATATATAGAGATTCTAGTACTATACTAGTATTCTCTATTTATATATTAGAAGAATATAACTAGAAGTATAATAACTATTTCTTCTATAGATATTAAAGTTACTTCTTAATATAATAAGAATAATCTCTATAGAGAGATAATTACTTACTAGTCCTTATAATAGAGTTATACTTATAATCTAATTTAATTATTATTTAATATTTAAGGCTAAGGAGTATTAAATATAGATCTATATTATAAAAATTTAATTTATCTTTATTTTTTCTTTTCTTTAATAGAATTATTCTTCTTACAGATATACTTCTTAAATATATATAGATATCTTAAATTTAATACTAGTTTCTATATATTATTCTCTATAATATATTCTTTTTAATAAATTTAATAGATTTTCTCTCTTCCTTCCCCTTATAATTTTAGAATTATTTTAGAATAATATTTATAAGATTCTTTATTAACTATCTATAGAAAAAATCTCTTTAATAAGTTAACTCTCTTTATTTTACAGTACTTATAAAATATAGAAATATAGAAAATATTATAGATATTTAATTTTACTAGAAGCTCTATATAATAGATTAACTTCCTAATTCTTTCTATAATTCTATAGAATCCTATATTAAGCTGATCTAGCTTCTTATTTAGCCTTATTTATAATATATTTTTTATATTTATTTAGACTCTTTATCCAATCTTGAAGGTCTTTATAATCTTTTTCTGATTATAGTAATTCTTTTAGTATTTATAGGCCTTCTCTAATACTTCTATTATTTTTTTTTAAATCTTATAAAGATACTCTATCTATTTATACATCTCCTCTTCTATAATTAGATTCTTATAAATATTTAATATAATTATTTATAAATTACTTCCAGTAACTATATAAAAGAGTATATTTTTAATTAATATTTAATAAATATTATTATAAATAAACTTTACTATTAAAAGATAATCTATTTAATCTTCTTAACTAAAATTAATATATATTTATAAATACTATTTAAATATACTATTAAGCTGCTTAATTTAATTATTACTTTATAGATAATAGAAGGTATTAATACCCTAGTAAATTTTTAAATAATATATTATATTTAATTAAAACCCCTTTATAAAGACTAAGCTATAATTACTAATTATTTTATTAGAAATATTATATAGATGAAAGACTTTATAAAAAAGAAGATAAATTAAGGTTTTATCTAAAAGAGACTTTTATATAAGAATAAAATATATTATCTTACTAAATTAATTTATTATTATTAGTATAGTATTATAAGCTTCTTATAAGTATTTACTTATAGATATACTTACTAGTAGATCTATAATAAAGTTTATTATAATTTAAATTTAGAGCTTTATAGAAATCTCTAGAGATTCTAATAATCTATATTATTTTTCTTTTATTATTTATAAATCTTAATATATCCTGCAAGCCTAGTAGTAATTTTTTATAAAAATTAGAAGATCTCTCTACTAGAACTATCTCTTAACTAGTTCTAAGATTCTTATCTCTATAAAATATTCTATAAAGGGGTTATTATATATTTTTATAAGTAATTTTAATTATAGCTAATATTAATTAAATATATATAATTTATTATTTCTATATAATAGCCCTTTATAGTACTATTAAAATAAAATTTCATTCTTCTTTCTCCCTCTTATAGGGGAAAATAATTCTAGATCTTTAAATTCTAGAAATATCTCTTTTATAAATATATTCTTTTTTAATAATTATAGAATTATCTCTAATAATTTTTATAAAGAATCTTTTTTATATAGCCCCTTTTTATAAATACTCTAGATAATAGATTTACTTTTATACTAGAGTATTAATATCTTCTTTAAATCTATTAAAAATATCTTAACTTTTAAACTTTCTATTCCTGCATCTAGCTCATCTTTATAGAGTGGTAATAAATAGAGAAGCTATTAAAGATAATTTAAAATCTCTTCCTCTAATAGAAAGTAATCTTTCTTATAAGCCTCTCTTTTATAATTAGACCTCTATAAAAATCTATCTATAGAATTTAACTTCCTAGTATAATAGATTATTTTAAACTAGAATCTAATTAAATATTAAATTTAATAAATCTATCTCTATAAGAGCTCCTTCTTTATAGTAAAACTCTATAGAGTATTATAATTTATAATAACTTTAAATACTTACTTACTATCCTTTAAATAGTATCTCTACTTATAAAATATATTTATTATTATAAGGAGTTCCTAATTATAAATAATATAATTTCTTTCTACAGTAATTATCTTCTATAAATAAAAGATAATTAATATTTATTATTTTAATTTCTTATCTAGCTAGATTAATACTTCTAAAATTATAAATTCTAAGATATTAATTTCTATCTAAATAAGTTAACCCTCTATAAAATAATTTAATTTAATTATCTTTATAAAGGCATCTTTTAGCTCTTAAACTACCCTTTATAAATCTTTTATTAGAAAGTCTTCTTCTTCTCTCTAGAGCTTCTTTCTTTTCTTAGACTTCTATAGTTAGTTTATTAATAAGGCTATAATTTATAAATAGTATTTAATAAATTATTAATACTAATTTATAAAGTTTAAAAATACTAATATTTTATAGATAGTTTTTAATATTAATTAGTTTATAATAGTAGCTACTTATAATAACTCCATCTTAATATCCTATAGAATGATAATATAGCTTAAAAAATTAATTTAATATATTATAAATATATATTTCTTAAATTTTATATAGAGTCCTGCTTCCTGCAGGTATCTTAATATTTTATAAATATATTTTTTATACTTATTTATATCTTATAAATAAATAATAATATTATTAATATATATAATAATATAGATATCTAGTAGATTATAAAATATCTAATTTATAAATATCTAGAATATTATAGATATATTAGTTAGCCTAAATAATATAACTAGATATTTAAATAATCTATATTTTATATAAAAGGCTATTTTCTATTTATATCTATAAGTAATACAGATTATATAATAGATATTATAGAGATCTAGTTATATAAAGATCTATTTTAAGAAGAGTTATTTAATTATCTTTTTAATAAGTAAAAGTAAATATTAATTCTTAATAATAATAGTATTTAGACTATAATAGTCTATATAGATATATAAACCTCTATTCTTCTTTAATATAAAAATTATTAGTACTTCTATAAAGGACTTAGATTCTTAAATTCAGCCCTTTATAAATATTATTAGTATATATTTATAGATGGCTGCTAGTTCTTAAGGTAATAATTAATATAATAGATTAAATAGAAGTATTTTATTCTCTTTAAAATTAATCTCTAGATCTATATCTTTATAATACTCTAGTAGTTAGATAAACTCCTCTTTTAAAAATATTATTATAAAGTTTATATATTATTTTAAAAGTTCTAAATCTAAGATAGAATTCTTCTTTTTATCTATTCTTAATATTAAGACTTTTATTACTTTTTTCTCCCTTATAAATTTAATTCTAGATATTAATTTAATCTAAATTAACTCTTTATCTTTAAATTCCATCTTATTTAATTTCTACTATATAAGAGAATTATATATTATAAATTATAATATTCCTACTACTAAATAATCTACATCTAGAGTTATTATTATAAATATTTTAAATAACTTTCTTTTTTCTAATATATTTTATAATTCTATTTATATTATAATCACTCCCTTATTATAGAGTTTATATTTTATAACTAATTCTAGAAATATATTCTATAGATACTTCTTTTAGTCTATTTACTTTATAAATAGAGCTAATATTATATTTATCTCTACTCTACTATTTATTAAAATTCTTTATAAAGTTATCTCCCCTCCTGAAAGAGGGATTCTTATAGAGAGGTAGATACTAGAGTAGATAAGTAAATCTAATTTATAAGATTCTATATTAATTATCTCTATCTCTATAATTACTTCTATTAGTTAGATTCTTTTAATATCTATAAGTTTTAAATACTTTATTTTAAAGTATTCTTTCTCCTTATAGTAAAAATAAAAGATTTTATTAAATCTTACTTTTATTATAATATTATAAGTTAACCCCTGAAGGTTGCCTCTATTATAATAAAATTAGTTTTTATAATAGAATCCTTTTTATAAATAAATAGATCCTCTTCTTCTATAATAGTCTATAATATAGTCTATAAGGGACTATAATAATGGGGTGGATATTATTTCTTTATTTTTCTTATTATATAGAATAGTATAATATTATAAGGGTGGCTATTTTAAATTAAATTATAATTTTATAAATAATACTGCTAAATCTTATTAAATTTTTAGAAATTCTAACTACTTATAAATCTTCTTCTTTATATAATTTATATAAAATTTAAAGAATATATATAGTAGTAGACTCTCTATATTTTTTTCTTTCTTCCTTAATTTAAAATATTATTTATTTTATTACTAGAGATAGATATAATAAGATTCTTCTTTATAAGACTTGAACTTCAGTAGTTTTAATTAAATCTTTTAAAGTTAATTTTATAGATTATTTAGTTAAAATTCTAAAAAGTTATAAAATTTTAATTAACTCTTTTTATAATAGATCTATAACTTATTTTACTCTTATAAATTATAGAGGGTATAATCTAGATAGACTATTATAATCTTTACTTTTTATTATTTATTCTATTTATTTACCTTCATGGTGATATCTTAACTAGTAATGAATAAATAATAGATTATATAATTATAAGTATTATATTACTTAATATTAATTAGTAGATATATCTATATAATTAACTATTTTATAGATGGTAATTTAGATCTATTAAATATATCTTTAAAGTTTTTTCTCTTTATAAAATTAATTTTTTTTTCTAAGTATTAAAGTTATTTAAGTAGCTTAATTCTTTTATAGAGTTAATTTAAATTCTTTAAGAAATTAAAATTATTTTCCTTTAATTAGCTCTCCTATAAGGCCTCTATATTTTTAAATAAAATATTTAATTTATTTTATAAGATTTCTAATTCTCTAACTATAAAAGTCTATAAGCCCTTATAAGTAGGCATCTTACTTATTAGATTAGTTATAAGATTTAGAGTAAGAAAATTATAAGATATTTATAGTAGCTTAGGTTAGAGGGTATAACTAATATAATAGATAAGATAACTATTTATAAGAGGATAAAATATAGAGATATCCTTATAAGTAAAATTCTTACTAATCCTGGAAATATTCCTTACAAAGACTCTTTTATCTCTATAGGCTGATTACCTAATCAGCCCATCCTTCATGAGAGTAGTTATATACAAGTCTTGATTATGGTGCCTTACAGTATCCTTGTAAGTAAGATTCTCACTAATTCTGGGAATATTCCTTGTGAAGACTCTTTTATCTCTGTGGGCTGATTACCTAATCAGCCCACCCTTCATAAGAGTGGTTGTATATACAAAGGCTTGATTATGGTTCCTTATACTTTAAATTCTTTTAAAGTGGTAATCTCTATTTCTAGCCCCTTTCTTATATAAACTTTATTTACTTCTTATTATTTATATATACTCCTCCTTAACCTTCTTTTTACTATAATTATTTATTTAAGTTCTGTAAGGTTCTTTCCTGCAAGAGTGTATTTATTTTTAAAGTAGTAATTTAAATATCTTATCTACTTTTAAATAGCATTATTTTTAAATTTACTATAGTAGAGTAGAATAGATTTAAAATTAGCTACTTTTTAATATAGCTTATAATCCCCTTCTTCTAAAATAATTATTACTTCTAGGGTTGGGGTTTCTTTATTAAAGATAATTATTATAGAGATTTCTTCTAATAGATAATTTACTACTAAATATTTATTAAGTTGGCTAAATATTATATAAATAATATTTAGATTTCTATTCTTATTTAGAGTAGCTATTATTTAATAAATTTACTAGAGATTATTATCTATACTCTCTAGTATAGGCCCTTCTAGATTTAGTAGAGAAGTTAATTTATAGAGAGTTTAAATATTTAGAATTATTACTTTTTTTTTATTTCTTATTTACAGTTATTAATTTTATTTATTTCTAATTATTTTCTTAAAGTACTCTATTTCTTCTCTTTTTATTTTTAAATCTATCTTTTCTTCTATATAATTAATTACTTCATCACTCTTTTATTATATTTTATTATATATAAATAGTGGTCTAGATTTTTATATAATTAAAGAATTCTCTAATAAATATATTAAAGATTATTCTTAATAATTTATTGATTAAGACATACTACTAGATATAATAGAGCTTATAAAATAATTAAAAAGTAATATTTAAAGATCTTTTAAATAGTCTTAAAATTTTTACTTCTCTATTTAATTCTACCTAACTAACTATCTATCTTCCTATAGATAATTAAAGGCTTATATACTGATTATCTTACTAACTATAGAATATTTTCTCTATTAAATACTTAAATAACCTTTTAATACTATATTCAAACTTAATAAATGCCTACACCACTAGTCCTGTGTCATTCAACACTGACACCGACACAGCTGTTGCCTCAACATCGCTTATTCACGGCTGCTAGCCCCTCCTGGTGCTTATTCAGCCCCGGGCGATCACACTTTTATAACTTTTAAGCCTTTATTATACTAATATATCTTAATAAACTTTTTCAATATATTACTCTTCATTCCCTATATTTCTATATTTCTATTATAGCATGAAAACTCTGTAATTACTTATCATTTAAAGATCTTCTCCATGTCATAGGATCCCGCAGAAGAATCCTGGAAGAGCTGATCATGGACTACCCCTGACCATCCGCTTAGAAAGTGCTGAAGCTTGCTCATATCTTTTGGATAGCTTATATTTCTATACAGCTATTCTGCTAATCTGTGGGGGTATTAGAGGCTAATCATATAAAGGAGGAGAAATATTGCAGGATATAAAGGAAAGTACTAGAAGTCTTTTATCTCTTTAATCCTTCTAATTCTTAAGAATTAGTCTTATATTTCTATATCCCTATATCCTTTATACCTAAAGATATCTTAATTAGATAAGATATATTCTTGTTCTAAATTAATATATATCTATAGAAGAATTGCATTTAAATTCTTATCTAGCTAATAAGTCATCTATTTAATAACTAGAATATTCTTATAATTCTAATTCTTCTTTTTAGCTACCTAAGAAATTATAATACTAAACTAGAAAGAAAATCTAAGAGAAAATATCTTATATACTTCTTCTCTATAAAACTCTTCTATACTAGATTTAAGTAAGATAATAAAATAACTAGAAGAAGAAAAAGAGAGGCTCTAGAAAATTAAGGTATTAAAAAATAAAATTATAAATTTTAAAAGAAGAATAAGTACTAATAAAGTAGTACTAACCCTAAAGAAGTCTTAATAAGATAAATAATTTATATTTAATAATATAAAATATTTTAAAGCCAGTACTAACATTTAAAAAAGATATAATTAACTTATAAATATAGAACTTATCTTCTATAGATATAAAGTGAATATCTATAGTAATATAGATAAGATCCTTCTTATATTAATAAAGATTAATAATAACTGCTATATGAGATGGGTCTACTATATAAAAGAGTTTTTAAAGAATAAAAGAAAGAAAGTAGAAAATTTCTAGCCCCTCTTTATTAAATAGATTAAGGATCTTCTCTAGAATAGAATTATACTATTATTAAATATAATTATTTAATTAGAAAAGGCTTAATAATAAGCTAATTAAGATTCTAATAATTTTAATATTTATTTAAACTTTCTAGAGTAATATCTATCTTATATTAATAAAAAAATATAAATATAAATCTACTTCTTAAAACTTTATCTACTATTAAATTAATATATTAAGAAATATATAATTAACCTATTAAAGATATAAAATAAAATGATTTTTTTAATATTCTATTATTATATCTGTTAGAAGACCAAGCACTTGTAACTAATGGATTGTGTAACCAGCAGCTAGTGTTGTTATGAGATTATGGGATAACTATGTTCCACCTGATTATAGTGATATGGATATATTAATATGATGCTAAGATATCTTATTATAGTAGGACTATTATAATGCTATAATTATTATAATTAGATAGTAATTAAATATAGCAGATTAATATAATTAATATAATTTTAATATATATATAAGCACTATTATTACTATATCTTAGTTTAGTTTACTATATTAAATCTTCAGTAATAAAGATAGCCTATCTTTTAATTTATAAATCTATTTATATTTACTCTCTAATTCTTTCTATTTAATTAATAGAATATCCTTAAGATCTAGACAACCTCTTAGACCCTAAAAAGGATTAGCAGGCCTTATCTAATAATTTAATACTTTTATAATTTAAGAGAAAGAAGTAATCTTCTATTATAATAATTTTAATAACTAGTATAACCTCCAGTAGTATTTAAACTTTTTATAAGAAATTTAATAAACTTTAAATAACTATTATAAATCTCTTAATCTAGATAAGAGCCCTCTAAATATTTAAAGGGATTAAAATAAATAAAATAGAAGTATTTAAAGATAAGTAATTTACTTTAAAAAGGTATCTAACCTTTATAAATATATATATATAGATTAACAATCTTAAGAATATTAATATATATAATAAAATTATATTTATAGGAACTTACCTTACTGAAGCAGCTTTTAACTAGTTTAAACTCTTTATAAGAGAATATTAAAATATCCCCCATCATTAATAGTATATAGTAGTAAGGAATATATTTACTAATTATAAAAAATTTAAATAATAAATTAATACTACTTTTAAAGATTCTAATACTAAATAAATTACTAAGTAATAAATCTATATATTATATTAAGGAAAAATATTAGTTAGAGAACTTACTATAAAGTTTTATTAAATTATATTAAATCTTATATAGAATAATACTATCCTCTAAGTAAGATTCTATTAGTATTTATAAGATAATATCAAGAACAGATTGATATATCAGGAATCTACTTTTTAAATATTAGATAAACTTATTAATTAAGTATTAAAAATTAAGAACTGATTACTTGACTAATATTATTAAAATAGATAGAAGAATAAAGAAGCCTAAAAATGAATTAATAAGAGAGATAAGAATAAAGATATTAAAATATAATTAAATACTATCTTTAAAAAAGATAAGTAATAATAGAGAAAGAAATTTAATAATAAATATTTTAATTATAGAAAAATTAGATATATTAAGAAAAATTATTAAGAAAAGTCTAAGAATAATAAATTAATTATCTAGTATTTAATAATTACTACTACTTTTATAATTATATATAATAATAAAGAACTGGAATACCAGCTCTTGCAAGTATTTATAGAAGAATTTAATAAATTTAAAATAAGAGAAGTAAGGTATAAGATTAATCTATAAAAGAAAGAGGATCTAAGGAAGATAGCCTATAATTAATATTAGAATAATAATAAGAAAGAATTTTAAAAATATTATTAAAAATACTAAAAATTCCCTGAGATTAAGGACTTTAAGAATAATAAAGTAATTAAAGAAATTCTAAGAGAAGGAATATCTTAGGAAGAAAAGCTATCTATAAGATAATTTTAATATAATTAAGAAGATTATCTTAATAATAATAATAAATATTTTCTATTAGCTGAAGAATTCCTATAGCTAATATTCTAGAATAATAATAAAATAGTAATAAATTAGATAGAATTAGACTAAGAATAAATAAAAACTCTATAAAGTAAATAGATAGTATATAAGACTATAAATAAGAAAGAATTACTTTAGAAAGATAAACTCTATATCTATATATCAGTAAAGGCAGTATATTAGAAAAAGTCTTATTAGATCTAATAAGACTATATTAATAAATATCAGCATTATAGAAAATAGACATTCTATAATTATATATATTACAGACAAATTAATATATAATTTATTAAGAAATATAAATAAATTTCAAATTTAAGAGAAATTTAATTCTATAATAAAACTATAAATTATATACTAAACTATATATGTAAATATTACCTACAGCTAAATTAATATTAATATTATAGAATATACTAGATATATTACTACAATAAAAAATATACTAAATATATTTTTAATAAAATAAACTATAATTATTAGTTTAAAATATTAAAGATTCTAAAAAAACTAAAGTTTAAATACCCTAATAAGTTTAAGAACTATAATTATATATATAAAGAAATTATATACTCCTATTATATATAAATTAAAATAAAGAACTGCAAGGCAATAGATTATACTATATATAATAAAAAGAGATAGAGAACTATAGATAATTAGAATAAATACTTCTCTACTCAGTAAAGATACTATAATAAATACTATAGTTATATATAATTAGCAGCCATTAGTAACTACTAATTATTAATTATACTTATAAAAATTAATAGATATCCTATATAAATTATAATTAATTTAAAGACATTAGAAAATTTCATTAATTAAAAATTTATAGATAAATATAAGATATCAATACAATTAAAAGAATCTAATAGAAAAATCTGGAGAATTAATAAGAAAATCTTATATAAAGGACCCTATATTAGAATAAAATCTATTATATTAATAATTAAAGAATATTAATACTTACTTATCTTTAAAATTACTTCTATAAGGACTAAAATATATAATAGAGTCTTTAAAATGAAATAATTATTGTAATAAGAATCTATAATTAATTAAATAAAAAGAATAGTCAGTATTAAAGAATAATATATAGAAATTAGAAAAAAGATACTAGCTGAGTTAGGCATTAGATATATAGAAAAGAGATTGAAGAAAATCCTTATTAATAAGAAATTAATAGTAGTGTTATCTTAAGAAATTAAATTAATTAAGAAAGAAGTTATAATTATTAAGTATAAGATATAAATAAAGTTATAAGAGTTTTATAAAAAAGAATTTAAGAAAGTATTTAATAAACTACCTATAAAATATTAAGACTTTATTAAACTATTTATAAAATCAGATTACTAATTATTATAGTATAAAGAATACTATAATATAAAGATATCTCTAATAGAAAATATAATACTATAATAAGTAAAATAATTTTAAAAATTATAAAATAAGCTAAAAATTAAGAATAAGTTTATTAAGAAATTCCTTATTATAGAATATATTATGGAGTTAAAGTCATCTATATTCTTAAAAAGTATATTTATACTAAAAAAAGATAAGAGCCTATAAATAATTATTAACTATTAATATCTAAATAATAATACTAAAGATGATGCCAATAAAGCCCTATATATAGAATAAAAAAGAGATTTACTATAAGAAGTAAAAATCCTGATCATGTTTAATATATTTTAGGGTTATTTTAATCTAAATATATAATTAAAAGACTGATGGAAAACTATATTTCTAATTAATAAAGAATTATATAAATAGATTGTAGTATCTATAAAATTAAAGTAATTATTAACTAAATTTATAAGATATATAACTTATATATTATAAGAATATTTAAATAAATTTATTGCTATTTATTTTAATAATATAATTATCTATTTAAAAAATATTAAGAAGCATGATTAATATATATAATTAATTATAACTGTAATAATAAATACTGAACTAATATTAAGTATTAAAAAATATAAATTTAATATAATTAAGATTAAATACTTAGAGATAATATATTTACTGGAAGAATGATGAATTCTATAAGAAAAGATTAATATAATTATTAATTAATTAATATTAGAAGATAAAAAAGGCATCCAGGAATTTCTAGAAATAATAGAATATATTTAAGAATATCTATTTAAATATATAAAAAATATTAGATTATTAACTAAGTTACTTAAGGATGATAAACTATTTAAATAGATAAATAAATAGTAGAAAGTATTTAAAAAAATAAAAAGAATTATTATTAAAGTACTGATATTTAAGCTGCATGAATCAGATAAGTAAAATATTATAAAAATTAATACTTTAGAAGGAGTAATTAGG
This sequence comes from Aspergillus haitiensis, assembly GCA_027569155.1. Taxonomy (NCBI): domain Eukaryota; kingdom Fungi; phylum Ascomycota; class Eurotiomycetes; order Eurotiales; family Aspergillaceae; genus Aspergillus; species Aspergillus haitiensis. The sequence continues at coordinate 498,677 of JAPDEO010000008.1, read as the reverse complement.
TTAGTATTAGAATAAAGAAATAATAAAAGAAAATTATAGCCCATCTTATTTTACTCTTAATAATTAATTCAAGCTAAATAAAACTATAATACCTATAATTAAGAAATACTTATAATAATTAAAGAATTTAAGTATTAAAAATACTATCTATAAGATATATTAAAAGAAATAATTATTTAAATTAACTATAAAAATCTTACTTACTTTATCAACTCTAAGAAGTTAAAAGAAAGGCAAGTATAATAGATATAAGAATTATCTAGATTTAAATTTAGAATTAAATATATTAAAGAGAAAAGAAATATTACTATAGATATATTAAGCTGAAGATTAGACTATATAATAAATATTAAAAACCTTAAAATTAATATTTTATAATAAGATTAAAATAGATTAAGATTTAATTAAAATGCATAATTAGTAATAGCTATTATTATAAGGAATAAAGAGCTATTTAAAAGAATTAAATAACTATAGTTAAAAGATAAGAAAATCTAGAATTAAATATTCTATAGCATGAATATATAAGAAGAGTATGATAAAATATAATATTAGAATAAATTAATTATAGTACTTGAAAAAATAATTAAGGAAGTAATTAGATAGTATTATAATTTATTAAATAAAGAATATCTAGAAATTAATAAAATAATTAAAAAAATATAAAAGATCTATTTCTTCCTATAAATATACTAAAGAATCTTTAAATATATTAATAGATATAAAGAATACAATAAAAATAAATCTATAAGATATAAACTCTATAGAAAAATATAACTATATAAAATACTAGAGAAAGTATAGAAATATATTACTATTAACTTTATATAAGAACTATTAATATTAAAGAACCCTATTACTGGAATCAGCTATATAGAAGTACTTATTATAGTAGATAAATTAATAAAATATATAATTCTAGAATTAGTAAAGAAAGATGCTACTGTAGTAGACCTTACTATATTAATATTTTAAAGAATATTTATATAAATAGAAGTACTGAAAATAATTATATTAGATTAAAATAAGCTATTCATATCAAAGTTTTAAAAAACTATTATAGAAAGTAGTAGAATTAAGTAAAGACTATTTATAGTCCACTATTAATAAATTAATGAACAAAGTAAATAAATAATTTAAATAATTAAATAATATTTATAGTACTATCTAGATTAGAATTAAGAAAATTAGATTGAACTGCTACTACTAGTATAATTTATAATTAATAATATATAGAATGCAATAATAAAATAAGTTTTATACTTTATAAATTTAGAAAGATATCTAAAACTAGACTAGAAAATACTACTACTATAAGAAAGATTAAAGAAAATATTATTATAGACTGCTAATCTATCACTCCTATACTAAATAATGTTAAAAGATATTAAATAAATAAAAGAAAAAATAAAATATTACTATAATAAGAAGTATAAGAATATACTCTACTTAAAGAAGAGAGAGAAGATTTATCTATTATAATAAATAATAGGATAGAAAAATTTCAATATTTAAAGTAAGTAGTTAAGTAATAAATTTAATACTATAAAGTATAAATCTTTTAAGATTAAAGAAAAATAAAATAATAATAATTATTATTTAAAACTATTAGTAAGAATAAAGATGCATCTAGTATTTTATATCTCTCTATTAGAACTAATAAAGAATAAAGAGAATAATCAAGATAAAGTAGATAATAAAGAATATAAAATTAAAGAGATACTAAATTAATAATTAATAAAAAGATAAATTTACTATCTTATAAAATAGAAAGGATACTTATATAAGAAGAACTTATAGAAATTTATATAAAATTTAAATTACTCTAAGAAGATTTAGGCATTCTAAATAAAAGCTGATTAAGAAAAGAAGAAGAATTAAGATTAGAAGATAAAAAGACTAGCTAATTATTATTAACTAATAAGTTAAGAAGCTAACTATTTTCTATCTCTAACTTCTTTTATTTTTACTCTTCTTTCTCTAATCTTTCTAACTTCTTAATTTTCTTTATATTATAAATAATAAAGTCACCAGCATACTTTTAAAGCAATTATTTTTATTTTTATAATTATTTTATCTTTACTAATGCAAGCTTAAGATCCTATTCTATCTTATCTTTATTATCTTAAATTTATTATTAAGCCCAAACTAAACATTTCTATATAATATTATTAGAAAGTTTTATCTTAATATATTTTATATTTTCTAAATAAATATACTTACTATAATAAATAGAACCTTCTATTTTAATATATAGATAACTAGATTTTTTATATTAATTATAAGGAATAGTTATAATGAAACCTTTATTATAAATATGCTAATAGAGTAAATTCTTATAAGTAGAGGATTTAGAGGCTATAATAATTAATATATATCTATAAAATAATAATAGAAAGATAATTACCTCTTTATATCTACTAAAGATACTGTATTATTTATCTTCTTTAGAATAAAGAATATAAAAGAGGGGGATTATTAAAAAACTAAGTACTTATAATTAATAAATTATATAACTAGCAGCTAGCATTATTATAAGATTATAGAATAACTATATTTCACCTAATTATAGTAATATAGATGTATTGATATAATGCTAAGATATCTTATTATAGTAGGATTATTATAATATTATAATTACTATAACTAGATAGTAATTAAATATAGTAGATTAATATAATTAATATGATTTTAATATATATATAAGCACTGTTATTATCATACCTTAGTTTAGTTTACTATATTAAATCTTCAGTAATGAAGATAGCCTATCTTTTAATTTATAAATCTATTTATATTTACTCTCTAATTCTTTCTACTTAATTAGCAGAATATCCTTAAGATCTAGGCGACCTCTTAGACCTTAAGAAGGATTGGCAGGCCTTATCTGACATAAAATCTCTTTTATAAGAGAAAACTTTAATAAAGAAAAAAATCTTTCTTTTACTTACTTTATAAATCTTTTAAATTTAATTTCTTTATTATAAAACTATTTAATTTTTAAATTATCTTTTTCTTTCTTTAAGACTCTCTAACCTCTTTTATAAAGGCTCTTTATTTAAATTTCTAGTTACTTTTTATAAGCCTCTTTTAATATATTATTTACTTTATTATTTTATAATACTCTATTAAACTCTATTTACTAATTTATTTTATTTTATAAGTATATTAATAGTAATATTTTCTAGATCTTATAAATTTTTTTATTTCCTTTTTTTTATTTACTATAATAAATTTTTATTTACTCTAGGTAGATCTCTATTCATCCTTTTATAATTTTATTTACTAAAATTTCTTTACTATCTTATAAAGTCTCTTACTTAGAACTATAAATATAGTAATTTCTTTTAAATAAATTCTCTCTTTTATAATAATTTTCTAAATTATCTTTCTTCTTTTAATCTTTTTTTAATTATTAATTATTATATTTACTACTAGTTTTTCTCTTTTTCTTCTTTTATATAATTTCTCTTCTTCTTTAGATTAGAAGCTCCCCCTTATAAATAAAATAAAGAATAATAAATTAATTACTATAAAAGAAAAAGAAGAGAAAATTAAATTCTTTATAAAGAAAAATAATATAAATAATATTTCTTCTCCTCTTTTATAAGATATATTAATTTATATTATATATAGACTCCCTTTATAAAAAAAAAAAAGAAAATAATAATATTATTATTTCTCCCTCTATAAATATTATTATTATTATTATTACTATTATTACTACTTTTATCTCTATAGTTATTATTATTACCTCTACTTCTATATTTATTATTATTATTCCTCTCTTCTAACCTCTACTTATTTCTATTAATCTAGTAATAGTTATTAATTCCTAGAGTTTTTTTATTACTCTTATAAATATTCTTATAGTATTAATTTAATAGAATCTAGTTAATTTAGAATCTTTTCTATTTATAATAGATATTTCTAAAGCTATTTAAAATAAATAGCCTCTAATTATTATTACTATTTAAGATTAAGCTAATATTTAATTTATTAATTTATTTATAAATATATAGTTTACCCTATATAGTTAAAAATAATTAATAATAATTTTAGATTTATCTCTCTAAATAGGCCAGCAACCCCTATCTATTTATAAATATTATTAAATATTTAAATTAATTCTATAATTTATCTTATTCTATAGATTTAATTATTTAATATAGTTAGCTATATAGACTTAATTCTATAAAATACTTCTAGTAACTTATATAAATATCCAGCCTTTTATAAGTATAGAGTATAATATATATAGAGATTCTAGTACTATATTAATATTCTCTATTTATATATTAAAAGAATATAGTTAAAAATATAATAACTATCTTTTTTATAAATATTAAAACTACTTTTTAGTATAGTAAAAATAATTTTTATAGAAAAATAGTTACTTACTAATCTCTATAATAGAATTATATTTATAATCTAGCTTAATTATTACTTAATATTTAAGATTAAAGAGTATTAAATATAGGCCTATATTATAAAAATTTAATTTATTTTTATTCTTATCTTTTTTTCTTAATAGATTTACTCTTTTTATAGATATACTTTTTAAATATATATAAATATTTTAAATTTAATACTAGCTTCTATATATTATTCTCTATAATATATCTCTTTTAATAGACTCTATAGATTTTCTCTCTTTTTTCTTCTTATAAATCTAGAATTACTTTAGAGTAGTATTTATAAGATTCTTTATTAATTTTTTATAGAAAAAATCTTTTAAATAAGTCAACTCCCTTTATCTTATAGTACTTATAAAATATAAAAATATAGAAAATATTATAAATATTTAGTCTTATTAAAAGCTCTATATAATAGACTAACTTCCTAATCTTTTTTATAATTTTATAAGGCCTTGTAATAGTTTAGCATACTCAGCCATAAAAGCTATAAATGAATAGTTACCAACTATTCTTTGCCAAGTATAGTATATATACTAAGCTTTATAATCACATCCTCCCCCACCTAGCCCTAAACCTGCCCTCAAGTTCTGCATGCTGAGTCAGCTTGTTGCTCAGTCTATGCCTGCTAAGTCAGCTAGATCAGCTGGCTAATCTAGGGGTCATATAATCTAGGACAGATACTTAGTAATATAGGAGTTTTAAGAGCAAACCTTAATCTAGAGTAAGATAATTATAAGTAATAAGTAACTAATAATTATATTAGTATATTAGTCAGATTTAAATCTATAGCTTTTAGAATTTACCCTCATTATCAACTCTTTAGATACTTTTTCAGATTTAGTAACTATTCAGATATAATAGTTTAATATACTCAGCCATAAAAGCTATAAATGAATAATTACTAACTATTCTTTACTGAGTATAGTATATATACTAAGCTTCGCGATCACAGCCTAGTATTAAACTAATCTAGCTTCTTATTTAATTTTATTTATAATATATTTCTTATATTTATTTAGATTCTTTAACTAATTTTGAAGGTCTTTATAGTCCTTTTCTAATTATAGTAATTCTTTTAATATTTATAAGCTTATTCTAGTACTTTTACTATTCTTTCTTAAATTTTATAAAAATATTCTATCTATTTATATATCTCCTCTTTTATAACTAGATCCTTATAAATATTTAATATAATTATTTATAGATTACTTCCTATAATTATATAAAAGGGTATATTCTTAATTAATACTTAATAAATATTATTATAAGTAAACTCTATTATTAAAAGATAATTTATCTAATCTTTTTAACTAAAATTAATATATATTTATAAATATTATTTAAATATACTATTAAGCTACTTAGTCTAATTATTATTCTATAGATAATAAAAGGTATTAATATTTTATTAAATTTTTAAATAATATATTATATCTAATTAAAATCCCTTTATAAAGACTAAGCTATAATTATTAATTATTTTATTAAAGATATTATATAGATAAAAGACTTTATAAAAAAGAAGGTAAATTAAGACTTTATTTAAAAGAGATTTTTATATAAAGATAAAATATACTATCTTATTAAATTAATTTATTATTACTAGTATAGTATTATAAGCTTCTTATAAGTATCTATTTATAGATATACTTATTAATAAATCTATAATAAAATTTATTATAATTTAGATTTAGAGCTCTATAGAGATCTCTAAAGATTTTAATAGACTATACTATTTTTCTCTTATTATTTATAAATCTTAATATACTCTACAAGCTTAGGAGTAATTTTTTATAAAGATTAGAAAATCTTTCTACTAGAATTATCTTTTAATTAGTTCTAGAGTTCTTACCTTTATAAAATACTCTATAAAGAGGTTATTATATATTTTTATAAGTAGTTTTAACTACAGCTAATATTAATTAAGTATATATAATCTATTATTTCTATATAGTAGTTTTTTATAGTACTATTAAAAAGAAATTTTATTCTTTTTTCTTTCTTTTATTAAAGAAAATAACTTTAGATCTTTAAGCTCTAAAAATACCTCTTTTATAAATATATTCTTTTTTAATAGCTATAGAATTATTTTTAATAGCTTTTATAAAGAGTTCTTTTTATATAGCCCTTCTTTATAAATACTTTAAATAATAAATTTACTCTTATACTAGAATATTAGTATTTCTTTTAAATTTATTAAAAATATTTTAATTTTTAGACTTTTTATTTCTGCATCTAGCCTATCTTTATAGAATAATAATAAGTAGAGAAGTTATTAAAGATAACTTAAGGTCTCTTTCTCTAATAAAGAATAATCTTTTTTATAGATCTCTCTTTTATAATTAGGTCTTTATAAAAATCTATTTATAGAGTTTAACTTTCTAGTATAATAAATTATTCTAAATTAAAATTTAATTAAATACTAAATTTAATAAATCTATCTCTATAAGAGCTCCTTCTTTATAGTAAAACTCTATAAAATATTATAATTTATAATAATTTTAAATATTTACTTATTATCTTCTAGATAGTATCTCTATTTATAAAGTATATCTATTATTATAAGAAGTTTTTAATTATATATAATATAATTTCTTTTTATAGTAATTATCTTTTATAAGTAAAAAATAATTAATATCTATTAATTTAATTTCTTACTTAACTAGATTAATACTTTTAAAATTATAAATCTTAAAATATTAGTTTCCACTTTAGTAGATTAACCCTTAATAAAATAATTTAATTTAATTATCTCTATAAAGATATCTTTTAACTCTTAAATTATCTTTTATAAATCTTTTATTAAAAAGTCTTCTTCTTCCTTCTAAAGCTTCTCTCCCACCTTAGGCTTTTATAGCTGGTTTATTAATAAAATTATAATTTATAAATAGTATTTAATAAATTATTAATACTAGTTTATAAAGTCTAAAAATATTAATATTTTATAGATAGTTTCTAGCATTAACTAGTTTATAATAGTAGCTACTTATAATAACTCCATTTTAATATTCTATAAAGTAATAATATAGTTTAGAAAGTTAATTTAATATATTATAAATATATATTTTTTAAATTTTATATAAAGCCCTGCTTCCTACAGGTATCTTAATATTTTATAAATATATTTCTTATACTTATTTATATCTTATAAGTAAATAATAATATTATTAATATATATAATAATATAAATATCTAGTAGATTATAAAATATCTAGTTTATAAATATCTAGAATATTATAGGTGTATTAGTTAATTTAAATAATATAATTAAATATTTAAATAGTCTATATTTTATATAAAAAGCTATTTTCTATTTATATTTATAAATAATATAGATTGTAATAGTTTAGTATACTCAGCTATAAAAGCTATAAATAAATAGTTACCAACTATTCTTTACTAAGTATGGTATATATACTAAACTTCATAATCACATCCTTCCCTACCTAGCCCTAAACCTGCCCTCAGATTCTGCATACTAAGTCAGCTTATTGCTCAGTCTATACCTACTAAGTTAATCAGATTAGCTGGCTGATCTAGGGGTCACATAATCTAGGACAGATACTTAGTAATATAGAAGCTCTAAGAGTAAACCTTAATCTAGGATAAGATGATTATAAATAATAAGTAATTAATAATTGCACCAGTATATTAATTAAATTTAAACTTATAACTTTTAGAATTCACCCTTATTATTAACTCTTTAGACACTTTTCCAGGTTTAATAACTATTTAAATATAATAATTTAGCATACTCAGCTACAAAAGCTATAAATGAATAGTTACTAACTATTCTTTGCCAAGTATGGTATATATACTAAGCTTTGTAATCATAAGATTATATAATAAATATTATAGAGGTCTAATTATATAAAGACCTATTTTAAGAAGAGCTATTTAATTATCTCCTTAATAAATAGAAGTAAATTTTAATTCTTAATAATAATAATATTTAGATTATAATAATTTATATAAATATATAAGCTTTTATTCTTCTTTAATATAAAGATTATTAATACTCCTATAGAAGACTTAGATTTTTAAATTTAGCTCTTTATAAATATTATTAATATATATTTATAGATGGCTGCTAGTTCTTAAAATAATAATTAATATAATAGGCTAAATAGAAGAGTTTTACTCTTTTTAAGATTAATTTCTAAATTTATATCTTTATAATACTCTAGTAATTAGATAGACTCTTCTTTTAAAAATACTATTATAAAGTTTATATACTATTCTAGAAGTTCTAAATTTAATATAGAGTTCTCCTTTTTATTTATTCTTAATATTAAAACTTTTATTACTTTTTCTTCCTTTATAAACTTAATTTTAAATATTAATTTAATCTAGATTAACTCTTTATTTTTAAATTCTATTTTATTTAATCTCTACTATATTATAAAATTATAAACCACAAGCTATAGTATTCCTACTATTAAATAATTTATATTTAAAGTTACTATTACAAGTATTTTAAATAATTTTCTTTTTTCTAATATATTCTATAATTCTATTTATATTATAACTACTCTTTTATTATAGAGCTTATATTTTATTACTAATTTTAAAAATATATTTTATAGATACTTCTTCCAGCCTATCTACTTTATAAATAGAACTAATATTATATTTACCTCTACTCTATTATTTATTAAAGTTTTTTATAGAGCCATTTCTCCTCCTAGAAAAGAGATTCTTATAGAAAAATAGATTTTAGAATAAATAAATAAATTTTATTTATAAAATTTTATATTAATTACCTCTACTCCTATAATTACCTCTATTAATTAGATCTTCTTAATTTTTATAAATTTTAAATATTTTATTTTAAAATATTTTTTCTTTCTATAATAGAAATAAATAATTTTACTAATTCTCTTTTTTATTATAGTATCTTAAGCTAACTCTTAGAGATTATTTTTATTATAATAGCTTTAATTTCTATAATAAAACCCTTTCTATAAGTAAAATAATTTTCTTCTTCTATAATAATCTATAATCTAATCTATAAGAGATTATAATTATAGAGTGAATACTATTTCTTTATTTTCTTTATTATATAAAGTAATATAGTATTATAAGAGTAGTTATTTAAGATTAGATTATAGTCTTATAAATAATACTATTAGATTTTATTAAATCTTTAAAAATTCTAGCTACTTGCAAACCTTCTTCTTTATATAATTTATATAGAATTTAAAAAATATATATAATAATAGACTCTCTATATTCTTTTCTTTCTCTTTTAATTTAAAATATTATTTATTTCATTACTAGAGATAAATATAATAAGATTCTTTTTTATAAGACTTAAGCTTTAATAGTTTTAACTAAATCTTTTAAAATTAATTTTATAGATTACTTAATTAAAATTTTAAAAATTTATCAAATTTTAATTAACTATCTTTATAATAGACCTACAACTTATTTTACTTCTATAAATTATAGAGAGTATAATCTAGATAAGCTATTATAATTTTTACTTTTTATTATTTATTCTACTTATTTACCTTTATAGTGGTATCTTAATTAGTAATAAATAAATAGTAGATTATATAGTTATAAATACTATATTACTTAGTATTAATTAATAAGTATATCTATATAATTAGCTATTTTATAAATAATAATTTAAATCTATTAAATATATCTTTAAAGTTTTTTCTCTTTATAAGACTAACCTTCTTCTCTAAGTATTAAAGTTATTTAAATAGTTTAATTCTCTTATAAAGTTAATTTAGATCCTCTAAAGAGTTAGAATTACTTTTCTTTAATTAGCTTGCTTATAAGGTCTCTATATTTTTAAATAAAGTCTTTAATTTATTTTATAAAACTTTTATTTCTCTAACTATAAAAGCGTATAAGCCCTTGTAAGTAGATATCTTACTTATTAAATTAATTAATTCTCTTATAGAGTTAATTTAAATTTTTTAAGAGATTAAAATTACTTTCCTTTAATTAGCTCTTCTATAAGGCCTTTATATTTTTAAATAAAGTATTTAATTTCTCCTATAAAACTTTTAATTTTTTAACTATAGAGGTCTATAAGCCCTTATAAATAGGTATCCTCCTTATTAGATTAATTATAAAATTTAGAGTAAGAAAATTATAAGATGCTTATAGTAGCTTGGGTTAGAGGTATAATTAATATAATAGATAAAATAATTATTTATAAAAGAATAAAATATAGGGGTATCCTTATAAATAAGATTCTTACTAATTCTAGAAATATTTCTTATGAAGACTCTTTTATCTCTATAGGCTGATTATCTAATTAGCCCACCCTTTGTAAGAGTGGTTGTATATACAAAGGCTTGATTATGGTACCTTACACTAAGAGGAAATCCCATCTATCTAAATTTATATTAAAAAATTAGAGAAACTCCACTCAGGACTTAAGAAATACTAGTAAAAGGTAAATAAATATTATATAAAATACTATAATTAGTAGTATATATCTATAATCTTTAAATTAAAAGATTTAATTGCCCTATCTATTAAAAATCTGAAATTAAAACTATTATTATTAAAGTTTAGTTCTAAATTTATTAGATCCTTTTAAATCTTAAATATAGTTAGACTATAAGTATACTAGCTTATACTATCTATAAAATATAATTAGATCTATAATATCTTTTATATATCCCTACTAGAACTATAGAAAGGAAACACTACTAAAGAGCTATTAATATTAGAGTTGGATAATAATAATAAATAAGAGATAGAAAAGATAAAGAATAAATAATTATTCTAGAATAAGCTCTACTATCTAGTAAAATAAAAAGGATAATCTGCTAAATATAATTAATAAATTTCTAAAGAAAATATAGGAAATATATAAAGACTTATCTATAATTTTAAAAAATATAAAAAGAAAGGTAGATAAAAAAATAATAAAATAATAATAAAATAACTATAGAGAAAAGTCTAAAGCTCTTTTAATATAATAGAAAATTAGAAATTATCTATAAAATTTTAATCTATACTACTAGTCCTACTACTATATACTATAAGAATAGCCTCTTTAATAGTAGAGATAAACTAGTATTTAATAATAAAAAAAAGAATATAATTTAAATCTCTTAAAAGGAGATAAAGTAGTTTAGAGAAATAATATTTCTATAAAAAGTTAATAGTCTCTAGATTAGAATAAGAAATATAGAAAAGAAGTTTCTAATACTAAATTATAAATTCTTTATACTTACTCTTCTAGTAAAGATTAGAATAAAAAGAAAGAAAATTAGAATAATCTTATCCTTACCTCTTGATACTTCTTCTAATTATTTATAAAATATATAGTAGTATATATAGTATTTACTATTTTAAAGATAGCTGCTAACTTATTTAATACTTTATAGATAGTATTATAGATTAAATATATTTATAAGTTATTTTAATTCTAATTTAGATTCTAGAACTAGCAAGTCTATTTAAAAATTTCAGAAAGGTTATATATATCCTTAAGCATTCTAAAATAAGTCTAGAAATAATATTAATATAAAAGGATTAATATTAAAATATTTATAATATCTACTATATTATAAACCTTCTTAGCTGCATTATATTACTTATATAAAATTAATATCTTAATATTTAGAATATATTTAATTAAAAAGGGTGCATCTACTCTAGAATTATAATTATAATAGCTGGTATAGAAGTAATATAGATACTATAAGTACTTAAATAATTAAGGCCTATCAGAGAAGGGATGTATTATTATAATAAAGGAATTAAATAAAGATAGAAAATAAAAAATAGATAAAATTAGATAAAGAAGGAGAATAGAGAAGAAATAGTATTAAGATTCTATAATTTAAGAAGTATATTACTATATAATTAATTATAGAAGTAATATATAGTGCTAGAGTAATATATATATATAAAGAATAAATAAAGATAAAAATTAATATAAATATATAAAATAATAGGGAAAGGCCCTATTTTATCCTCTAATTAACTTAATAATAAAATAATAAAGAATTATTATAGATATTAGAATAAGAAATAAAGCTATAACTACTATATATAATAATAGAGAAATCTGGTTCCATTCTAAAATATCCCCCTAAAATAAATTATTAATGAGACAACAAAGAATTACTATAGATATATAAGATAATTAAGAGAAGAATAAAGTAAGGCTATAATTATTAGACTAAATAAAGAATTTATAATAAGATCTAAAATAGATTCCAATTAAGGACAGTCAGCATAGGAAGGGATATAATTATTATAGAATTTTATAGAAGAATTCTAGAAGAGTTAATTATAAATTACCCCTAATTATCTATTTAGAAAGTACTAAAGCTTACTTATATCTTTTAAATAGCTTATATTTCTATATAGCTACCCTGCTAATCTATAGGGGTATTAGAGGCCAATTATATAAAGGAGAAGAAATATTATAGGATATAAAGGAAAGTACTGGAAGCCTTTCATCTCTTTAACCCTTTTAATTTCTAAGAATCAGTCTTATATTCCTGTATCCCTATATCCTTTATACCTGAAGATATCTTAATCAGATAAGATATATCCTTGTCCTAAATCAACATATATCTGTAGGAGAATCGCATTCAAATCCTTGTCTAGCCGACGGGTCATCCGCCCGACAACTAGGATATCCTTACACTCCAGCTAACATTAACTGATAAAAGTAGCTATAGTAAATACTAATGAGATAAAGTCTCTATTAATATTTAATAAACCTTGTGATTAGAAATTCTATAGTTTAGGATTTAATTATTTACTATAGTATTTATTACTATACTCTAAGAATTTAATAACAAGTTTATATTACAATAATTAGTAGTTTTAAGTAATGATATAATCTTTATAATATAAAGTTTAATTATATAGAAGTAATTAATCTCTGTCGGAATGACGGGATCTCGCCAGAATGATGAGATATCCGGGGAAATATCGCCAAGTCGAATGACGCCGGAATCTACCCCGAATCCATCCCGAATAATATGATACATCGACACCTCAACGCGATGGCGCAATCATTTGACTCCAAAAACACGGGACATTCATTATCCCGATATGGCAATATAGCTTTATACTAGTGTGGAATAGTTTCATGAAGCTTCATGTATTTAAGCGAGCTCTAGGATAGGTAGTTAGGAAAATTAAGGCCTTCAAACCTCGCGAATTCGAAGCATATTATTTTGGGTGTGGAAAGTCGCTGCTCCGTCAGACAATCTCTTATCTTCTAAATAAAATTATTAATTAAATTTGGCAGGCCTGCTAACATTAGTCTAAGTTATATATATTTAATAAAGATATTACAAATGTAATAGGAAGCCGAAAGTGCTCTATTCATCCACATCGGGGTGCTTCTTTCATGAAGTCAGATATCCGTTGGAGATTCTCATCTGATTCCTTGCCTGGTCGACGGGACGTCTGCCCGACAACTAGTTTTATGACTTTAATAGATAATAATAATATAGATAGTAGCAAAGTGCATACATTAAAGTATTAGACTATTTTATAAGGAGGGGTGAAAGGTCAATAAAATATTATAGATTTATTATTCAATAGGTTATTTAGCACCATTAAAGGAATAGCATATTAGGAGTGTGAGTATTTATATAGAATTGCACCTATCTATAGTATACTTATGCTAGTTGCGTGAGCACCAAGATTACACACCAACTCGCACCCTTTAAGTGCAGCCACCTGACTACTGACTGCATGTAAGCCACACGCTGGCTGGTTAGTAGTATGGTGGGTGACCACATGCAAATCCCTGCTGTTGTATGTTTTTTTGTTTTTTCTATTTTTTATCCTTTCTTTGAAGAACTGGTTACAACGAACACCAAAGGAGGTGGCTGTCACATCTGAGAATAGGCAGCGGAAGACTTCTAGTGGACTTGGATCACATTATTTCAATCTCATTTTCGGCCATCTAATGCTAGAGCCCTGTGTCAACACTCTAGGCTCTAGGCCTAAACAACAGCAGTATAAAATATTATCGAGGTACAAGGAAAATAGAGCTTCCCATTCGAGATAACGATCAGAAATGCAATTAACAAGAACCCCCCATCCAGCAATACTCACCACGCCCCTTAATAGTGAATAATGCAGAAAACTAGTTCTAACCTACGAAAGCAGTACCAAGACATTAGTCTCATTTCGAAGGCGCATCTGAATAATAGTATCATCCAATACTCGTCACTTATAGTGCCGAGTGAATTATTACTTAGATATAAGGGAACAGGAAAACAATGGGATATTTATCTCTGAACCTATATGGTCGGCCCACGCTCTTATACCTACAGCCAGCTTTCGAATAATACAGAGTAGAGCGTTCGTTTACATAGACGACGCTTAATACAATCTGAATGAAAGATCTTAGTAGCTCCCCAGTCTTGCCCCGGTAAGCAAAATTGACCGCGCTTCAAATAACATAGCCTGTATGAGACCTGGTCACGAAATTATCCAAGTTTGTCTACTCTTGTTTCCCCACAGGCTGCTGAGGCATCTGTCAGTGCCTCAGTGCTCGAATTCTACCGCCTTCGCTGAGGCATATACCTAGTAGTAGCTCCTTCTACTTTCCTTCTGTTATCAACTACTACAGTAGACATCTGTTGGCCATGAAATATGACCTATTTTCATCACTGAGGTAAAGGAGACATCTAGACATCAGCTTCCGCTGTTGGTTGATATTTGACCCAATTTTCAACCTGACAATCTGCTATCCGTTCGGCAAGCTCAAATGTCATTCTCGCGTCTACCTTGTGAAACCCGTATCTTCTCTTTTCTTCTACCCCACAAGTCACAAAATGCTCCTTGTTTCTATCTTCGCCACCCATACCTAGCTCACTTTTGTTCCAGACAGAGATGGAAATTATTTCCGAGATTCATGAAACATGACGTGCTGGGCTAATCACAAAGATTATAATATATGTCGACTCAGCAATGTGGCGATGTTGTGGTTGGCTGACGAAGAAAGTCTTAACAATTATATTAAACATCCTTTTGCCATCGCCGTCCCTAGGAACATTGAGAACGTTCGCGCCCTCAGAGCCTGTAAGTCTTGATATATACAAAAGTTTTCATTTCCACTGACAATAAAATAGGGCTGGGACGTACAAGAAAGCAAATATCTATAAGGGAAATGAAAAGAAGCGGAGCAGGAATAGCCAAAAGAGAGACTACTCTGAAATAAAAGACTTGGATCCAGGATCTCCTAGAAGTGAGGTGGGATCGGAGCGAGCCCAAAATTTTGCAAAGAGACCGATGAAAAAGCCCGTATCCTTATACTTGTGCAGGAGCCACTAGGGATATGTCATATGTTTCCTTTCACAGTGGATAAGAAAGGACGATCCGTCATATCTTTTGAGGAATCTTGGCAGGATTTTAGTCTAAAGACAGAATATCTGCGTGGAAAGCCGAGATTTTAGGTGAAGAGGGTACAGAGGTGTCCCGAAACTTGCTAGCTCTCTGTGCAAATGCCCATGGGCTCTGGGACAAAGCCCGCTTTGCCTACTCTAACTACTCTTATCCATGTGTGATAGAAACCAAGTCCAAAAGCTCCACTTAGGAGAAGGTTCAACTTTGGCCACTACCATGATACGTCTAAACGTCAGATAAATAGAAGGGTATCGAAATTCTCAAGTTCTTTCCAGGGACCTATCTTGTGCTTTGTCAGGGCCCTCCCTTTCTTAAGTGCACGCAGTGATTTACGGAACCTTGGCTGTCTATATGAGTGAAAGGAAAAGGGTAGAATCAAGTTCAAATATTAGGTGTCTCCAAGGAGGATGTATATATTTTACTTTACTATTTCCCTTCATATATTTCATGCCTGAGGAGTATTTACGTTCCAAGATGCTGCACATAATTTAGTAGTATAGGCTTAGTGCGCGGGGGAAAGTACTCTGTGATAAAAAATGATTTCTGAAAACCTGGTGACGCCCCCCTAGGACCCGGGATTACCTAGCAACGCTCAAGGCACACAAATAAAGTCGGGGCCAGTCTTGATAAGCTCAAAGAGCGAACCGCTGAAGCCAAGCTGTCGCTGTTCCCACACGTAACGGTTAAAGGCCAACAGGCCATCGACGCAGGCTGGGCGAGTGCAAAGCCTTGTTGAAATCTCCCAAATGCCTTCGCCAGGGGATGGTACCTCTAAAAGAGCCAAAAATATTGGGAATGCAGAATGCTGCAGCTTCGCCAAGGGCCCCGCAGCGGCGAAGAAGCGGGCTCTTGCGGCAAGAATTTCATTCGCAAGGGCAGTTGCAACGGTGTCACTGTCGGTGAGAGGCTGCCGAAGCCAGTGAATGAGAAGTAGAATCGCTGCCCGGTACATGGTGGCCTGTGTGCGTATGGACAATATCTCGAGCCTTGTATATTGTGTTGGGGACAGACCAGATTCGTCAGGGTCCCAGTGACGTATCTCTTGCTCAATTCTGTCTAGATCGTCATCACTTGGCTGGCCATTCTTCTGGGCTGAACTGAAGACACAGAGTTCGTATAGGGTTGGCAGGAGAGATGTGCAGAGACCTGCCACACGATCAATCACTCCCTTCGAACTTAGAAGGGGCCGGATAACAGGCACTTCACGATGTAGCAGACACCATACTGTGTCCCAAAAAATTGGGGCTATTGTGATGGGCTCTAAGAAGCGAATTCTGGCAATGCCAGGGTACCACGGCTGGATCAGGGACAGTGAAAAGCGGAGGATGGATATAGTGCCTGTTGCCATGATTAGGGAGTTAAAAGCAGCCAATGCTTGTCCGAGCATTAGGGACCCAAGAGCATCATGAGCAGTTACGATATTTATGTTGCGCAGCTTGTCAACGGATACTGCACCGCTGCGGACATCGATCCTGTCCGCAGGGAATAATCCAAAGCGAGCCCAGGAGAGGCCGCTTTGAAGCGCAAGGTAGACTTCATTTAGCAATCCGGGAGAGTGAAAGTCACAGTATTCTAGGGCGCGCCAAAAGTCTCTGGCAAATGTTGGCCCGAGCATGTAGATATCGCTTAATAGGTAGAAATTCTCCTCCGACAATGCCCCAGGGGAATAGAACGAACAAGGTTGGGGAGGGGAACACAGCTCTTCTCCTTGCAGGCTACCTGTCCGAGGCTCATGGTGATCGTGGCCGAGTGGACTTCCAGCTGCACTCTCTGTCGGCGAAAAGATGTAATCCCATACCCCCAGCGAGTCCCTAGAAACACCGGCAACCTCTTGTTTTGGCGGGCGGCCTGGACGGAGCCGTTGTCGAGAGGCCGTACATGCAAGAGAGAATTCCCGGCATCGAACGCAGGCTGAAGAACCTGGATATATCAGACACCTTTTCTTCTTGCTATAGCAAATATCGCAGGCCTTGTGTTGTATTATCAGACTCATCTTCCATTCCAATCTCGCTAGGTATGACCGAAGAGTAGTTGCTGAGAAGAATTTTGCGATGACTCAGGCTGTAACCAAGCCGACGATAGGTAATGAGAGAAAAGCCCTGCCGAGGTCGCTCAGCTATCATACTCTGCTTTGCCTTCTTCTCCTCTCAGGTAACAGTAGTCTAGAACAGCTAGGAATCTCATTTCAGATCGTGTTTTGCTTAACTATCTGTTAACTGGTTCACAGATACCGACCGAGGTGGTCAACACGTGGAAGATGACATAACCAGCCGGCCCCACAGGCAGCGGAGGGTTTTAGTAATTTAAGGACTAGCGTCATCACTGCACAGTCTGGAGTACACGGGTCAGTCTGGAGGGTGTCAAAGATTTCTAAAACTGTCCTAGTCTTGTATGTAATGTCAAAACACCTCGGGTCGGGTATTCGTATGGTGACGAATGAGCGATCTTTTTGAAGCCGACTTTGTCATTTTAAATACAGTCAACATAGCAACTTTAAAATACATAACGAAGAATGACTACTCCGGGTAGTTTAGCCAAAAACAGTATTCTCCACTGTGTGTGGAATTTGGGCACTACCATCCATGGTCAAATCTTGTTGACGCTTTATTTGATTTCAGGGATGGCTGCCTCCTTCCTTATCGGGTATGGTGTCGGCGTAATCAACCTCAATATCAGGTGTTCTTCCGCAACTCTTGCTCAAATCGTCGTAGCTGGACAAACGATTGGGATGACTGATCCCTCAAGTACTCCTGGAGCCAATTTGGCAACCCTCGCAGCATGGAAACAAACCCATACGAGTTCGGCACAACAACCTGACCTCCATTTCCCTTCACTAACTGCCGGATGACTGCGGTTGACACTTTCTCTGGTGTCATGATCGGCTGTCCAAACTGTCTGCGATGTTCAACAAGATCATTGATCATGGGAGTTTGAACCCAGAGCGGGTGAATGACACTAGGTTTGTCTGCATCAGCAGGAATCGCCCAGGATGGATGTGTAGTTCGGATGTAGCCAAAACATACCTCGTGCGCACTCTCCTCGACCCATACCAGTGCTTGATCTCTTGAGTCAAGCTTTCATGGAAGGCGAGCGCGCCAGCCTTTGATGTTCCATAATCTGCCATTTCACCCAATGAAGCAAAGCTCGCCATGCTGGCAATCGTTACAATATGCCCATGATCGTTCTTAATCATACTAGGCAGGAACTCCTTGACAGTCCAGAAATGCGATAGCGTATTGACCTCTAGTGTCAAGCGGATCTTGTCCTCTGGTTCATCCAGGATGGTGCCCGGAAAGCCGACCCCGGCATTATTGATCAAGACGGTCGGGTGGCCGTGTGCTCTGTATACCTGGGCTGCCGCCTCCTTGATCGCAGCCGATGAGGTGAGATCGACCTGAAAGAAAAACGCACTCGTTGCTGAGGCAAATTGTCAGTACGTAACCTCCGATAGTGACGGGTTGAGTTGCTCACGTAATGGATACTCAGGCTTCTGAATGTCGAAAATAATGACCCGGACGTTTAATTTGGTCAGATCAAACACAATTTGCTTTCCAATCCCGCTACTTCCTCCCGTAACAAGTACTAGCTCCTTATGTGCGTTCCATGGCCGGGCTTCCACCCAATTATTCTGTGCCTTTTTAGAGAGATAATAATTGAAGCCCCTCAATACCTGTACTGCTGCCAATAAAGCGAGAGACCTGCGTACGAGTGAACGCGCAAGATAGTCTTGGAGAGTCACAGGCAAATGTGAGATGGCAATCTGGGCCTTGTTGGAGCACAACTGCAAAAGGTAGTTGACTGACATGTTTGAGGGTAGCAACAGGGGTAAAGATAGTAGGCGGTTCTTTTCTGCTCTTCACGGCAATTCTGGACCTGCCTCTTGGTCCCTTTTATAATTCTAGGACAGCAGACCGCTCCATATTACCTTTCTTCTCACATGTAATAGGCGCCCGCAAGGCCTCTCCTATGATCGTTTCTGTTAAATATCGCAAACTATATCTCTTGGCTTTTCCTTGTGGCGGTGGGGCACTGGCGGAGGGTTTTAACCGAATTAGGAATCATGAAGCAATTATAGTAGGAACATGCGAGGCCTTCGCCCTTCAAGCCATGGCCACAGACCGCATTGCTCCATGATTGTATTAGTATACACGTACACTGCCCAGGATGATGTGAATATTGAAAGACATGTGGTTTTATACCTGTAAAGCTAACCTAGGTTTTCTTGTTCTTACTTTGGTGTTCCCAAACCAGTCCAGCATCCCCTCACTTCCAGTCGCTCACCCTTGCAGGAGGGGTTTCGCTTTGCTTGTGGAAGTGGAGTATTGGCGGAGGGTTTCTTCCCCTTTTGAAATGCGCTACCCCTACTTGTTAGGAGATATACCATTGAGGCCCGGAGAGGAAAATGAGTTTACACTGTATAATACTTTTCAAGCTCACTGGCATTGCTCTATTTAACCTCGGTCTTTTTCACTGAGTAGAGTTTTTTTTTTAACATATATTGGCCCGCCCACCTCCAGATAATTTACCCCATCAGGCCCAATACTATACATGCATGTAACTTTCACCAGCTTGTCTGAATGAGTTATTCTCGTTCACCTTCTTTGACAAAATGACATCATCCACGTTCGATGTCCTCATCATTGGAGCGGGAATATCTGGCATCAACGCGGGATATCGACTACAGGCCCAATTTCCCAACTACTCCTTTCTCATACTCGAGGCACGCAATAATATTGGCGGCACTTGGGATCTCTTCCGTTACCCGGGTATTCGATCAGACTCCGATCTGTATACTTTCGGCCTCGAATGGTTTCCGTGGAATCAGCCCAATCCTATCGCGGAAGGAGGAGATATCTTGAAGTACCTAGACGATGCTGCAACCACTGGCAATGTAAAACAGCACATTCGTCTCAACCACCGTGTCCATTCGGCCGACTGGGATGGCCGCAAGTGGGCCCTAGAAGTCGAAAGTCACAATGGCATCCAGCAGCTGCGCTCCCAGTTTATCATATTTGCAACAGGCTACTATGATTACCAAAAACCGTTGGAGGCTGCTATTCCCGGACTAGAGAACTTCCAGGGCAGCATCATCCACCCTCAATTTTGGCCAGAAAGCTTTGACCCGGTTGGCAAAAAGATCGTTGTCATCGGTAGCGGCGCTACTGCTGTGACGCTGATCCCTTCTCTAGCCGAGGATGCCGATTCTGTGACAATGCTGCAAAGAAGCCCGACATTTCTTGCCTCTGTACCAAACGAAGGGCGGCTCAATGCGACATTTACTCGCCTAATCCCCAGGGCTGCATTATTCCACTTTCGTCGCTTGTGGTTTTTGGTGTTTCCCCAACTGTTCTATTCTTTCTGTCGGACATTCCCCAATGCTGCACGGGCTCTACTGCAAGCGGGAGTGAAGTCTCAGCTGCCCTTCAATATGCCGCTTGATCCTCACTTCAACCCTCGCTACAACCCCTGGGAACAAAGGCTCTGCGCCTGTCCTGATGGAGACTTTTTCAGAGCTTTAAGGTCTACCAAGGCCAAGGTTGAAACAGGCGTCATTAGACAAGTTGATGCGGGTGGGATACAATTAGTCTCGGGAAAGAGGCTTGATGCTGACACCATCATTACCGCGACAGGCCTCCGGATGCAGTTCTTTGGTGGCATTCCCATTACCCTCCACGGACAGAAGTTCGATCGAGCAGGGAAATACATGTGGAACGGGCTTATGCTGCAGGACTTGCCCAACGCCATGCTTATCCTGGGCTTTACCAACGCTTCCTGGACCCTGGGCGCGGACATCGCCATGCGCCTCACCTGCAGACTCCTAAAGCATATGCGGAACAACCACTATGTGTCTGTTATCCCTGCACTGGAGAACGGAGACAATATAGACGATCGGCCAGTCATGGACCTCACAGCGACCTACATCAAACGCGCCTCCCGGGAGCTGCCGAGGGCGTCGACGCGGCGGCCATGGGTATCGCGCACAAGCTACTTTGCGGACCAATACTTCTCTCGATTTGGGAATATCAAGGAGGGGTTGATGTTTTCTTGATAGTCAAATTAATGCTGTACTTATGTTGGGGCCTCCATACAATGTCCTCTCCTATCATCATTCTGGAACAGAACTTGCCTACGTGCCTCTCAGATAATACACATATATCAAGCTTCTGTTTCGTCCCTACTGGCGATGCAGTCTTCTCCTTCTCTGTCCATTTCAGGACCCTTAGCAAATTTTACAGCTCCACTCCTTATCTCTAGCGCCTTCAAATCTCGTTTTTTGAATAATAAATGTAGAGGTAGATATGCAAAAAGCCTAAATTGGTACCTTTGTCAGGTGCATCAATACGTATATATATATATATACTCTGCGGTTGCGTGCCCCAAGAATCCCGAGGCAGCCACGTGTAGGTGGTTGTGTGGTGACTATAGTACATGTTGATAGATGGTTTCATCGCGGTACAATTATACTAACTAAATGGAATACTCCCTTATTGACTGTAAGATAAAATCTATACTGATTTGACTTATCCCGCTAAGCACTTTAAAAAAAAATGCCTGATTCTTACAAATTACCCACTTTTGAAGGTACCTACTTAAAAAGATATAAATATTAGATGTAGTAGCTCTGTCAAATGCTTTATCTTTACCTAAAAAAAGGGATGATATGGAGGATAGATTAAGGAAATGCAAACCATTATAAATCTCCAGTAAGTTAGTAACATGCCAGAGTAAACAGCGCATGAACTCCTCCCAGCCAGAGTCACTTTTTTAACCGCACTGATAGATAACCAACTCCCAGATCCAGAAGCCGCTAGCCTCCCTCAAGGGTTTTTCTACTTCAGTTTCGCATGTCTTGTCAGGCAATGCCCTTATTGAGCACAAATAAGGCCCTCCGATATCAGTTGGAAATTGTTGGGTCTGGTTTAGAGGCAAAAAAGTATTATGGCTTCCTCCTGAACGTCGTCAATCTCAATGTCATGATATCAAACGGGTCACAGCCACTCTAGATGACATGATGTGATGTACGCCAGAAGGATTAATACACATGACTGTTTTTATGCGGTAAGTACGACATGTATCATTTGATGGACGAGCGCCTGCCGCGGAGATAAGCACAGCAGCCTGGGGAAATGTCCCCACGATGGCACATCTCCGGCTACCCCCGGCTTCCCCGAAGGGCCGTTTCTCCCACTGTTTGTCACGACCAAACCTGCTTGTCGGTAAGTGATATATAAGAAAGAAAAGCTCCACTGCCAGGAACTAATTAGCCCCAATCTTATCTTTATTGGTTCTGTCAACAGCTTCTAGTCCAATGTCATCCCCAACCTATGCAGCCGCATTACTCGTTGCCTGGGTACTGGGCGTATGCGGTTATAATCTTTTCTTCCATCCCCTGCGAGGAATTCCAGGCCCGTTTCTAGCCAAGATTTCTGGGCTGTGGCTTTTTGCCTTGGAATTGACCCCAACTCCACACCAGGAGCTTTTCAAACTCCACAGCAAGTACGGTATATGGTCGACCTATTACTCAAGTGGTACACTCTATGGCGGTGCTGAACCCAAGTATCAGGGAGCATCATGAGAATATCTCCTAATGAGGTCTCCTTTAACGACATCGAGGCCTCGGATACTATATACGCCCAGATGTCCAAATTCGACAAGTCGAAATACTTTTATCGCGCTTTTGAAAACCCCGGACCCCACTTGTTCTCGATATGCAATCGGCAAGAGCATTCCCAGGACAAGAGGCTCATCTCCTACGCAATGTCCCGCGCGAATATTACTTTACACGAGCCATCAATGTATGACAAGGCCACCTTTTTAATGGAACGAATTGCACAGCTCGCGGAAATTGGACAAACAATTCCACTCTTTCCTATTTTCCGTTGTATGACGCTGGACACAATCTCTGACTTTGCCTTTGGGAAACCCTCGCGAGCCTTGCATTTAAAAGACTTTCACTCACATACTTTCGAAGCCATTGAAAAGGGGAATGGCACCGCCGTCTATGTGCGTACCTGCATACATTTATCATGATTTGAGCATGACGTACTGACCGTCATAGTTTCAACATTTCCCACTGGTCCATCAGCTACTAAATTGGGCAACTCGCCGCAACATTGGCTTCATTCCCAACGGATTTAAGGACCTGATCAAGTCAGCCGAAGCAGGGGTACAAGATATCGATTCAGTTGGTCGGTGGACCCTGTTCAAGGACATGGTCTCTAGAGCTGAAAAATCAACCCCACTGACAAAAGAACACTTGATCGGCGAAGGAATGCTCATGATTGTGGCGGGAACAGATACGACGGCGGCGAGTCTCTCACTTAGCCTCCACAGTCTACTCCAACAACCGGATACGTATAAGAAATTGCAGGACGAAATCCGAAAGTCATGCCGTCGCCTAGCTCCAGGCCCAGTATCCAAGCCCTCGATACTTTACCCTTGCTTGGCGCTTGTCTCAAAGAAGGATTGCGGATCGCTTCTCCCGTTCAATGTCGGCTTCCACGCGTAGTCCCCGCAGACGGCTGGAATTTCAAGGGACGTTATTTTTCTCCTGGTGTAAGTCGTGCGCTTTTTAAGTATCTCATGTGCATAGATTTGAAATTGACTGCTCATAGGTGAATGTTTGTACATCGCCCTGGTATTTTCACTACAACAAGGATGTTTTTCCCGATCCAACACGTTATGACCCATACAGATGGCTGGTTGAGGGTGAGCAGAAGAGGACGATGCTGTCCTACTTCCAGCCGTTCTCAAAAGGTCGTCGGCAATGCATCGGACAGAAGTAAGAGCTGCAACGCACCCTCAACCAAAACGTGCTTCCTATGTATCCACTAACGTTTCCATAGTTTGTCGCTAGTAGAACAGAAAATTGTGCTAGCTATGTTTATGAGACAGTTTAGTCCCAAAGAAGTGCTCAGAAAGAAAATTGATTGGAAAGAGGCAGTTACTGCGATTCCGATTGATAGCGTCGATGTTCGTGTGGATCTCGTGAAGGAAATCTTGGATCGCAATATAGTATTACCTTCTATTATTTATTATATCATTGCGTTTCCCCACCACCAGGTCGGCAATTATCATCCACTGGATAACAGCAGTCTAGCAATGCTGCTCAGACGGGGAGCCAAAGCTCCATGATCTGACGGGAGAAGCGGTCTGCCGGAGCCCCCGGGGCATCTGCGCGCCACGGGGATCGGATATGTGCCCTACTACTGGGGAGGAAAGCGAAGTCCCCATTGGAAAACCATACCACGTTTTCAAACAAACATGATGGGATATGAAGTGCAGTTGGATAGGCACCATAATCATGCCGCTACATGTATGGCGTCTAACAGGAACAAGCGAGAATTGTATCATTACAAGGGGATTAAGCTTGAGCATCCCAAATCAGATATATGTTTTATCTGCAGGAATTACCTTCTGATCCACGCTTCTTTCAATTAATCTTCGTCTCCTGCAGTATGCATATATATGAATCAAACTACCCTACGTAGTTTCGTAAATCACAATGGACAAAGCTTCGAAGACAGCATGCCACACCATATCTATAAAACTATATTAATCCACCTTTGTAAGAAGCGCCTCCGCCTGGTGGTTTTCTTGCTTTTATAGTACGTCGTACTACTAAAAACCTTCTGTTGCATCCGCTGATGTCTCGTACAACTGAAGCTTTCAATTCTTCATTGGCAGTGATGGGTGTGCTTTTATTGCAAAAGCCCTGGGCTACCATTCACTTGCTACCCATCATGCTCACGGAGCTTCGGGCACTCCTGGATACGGCTATGGAAATTCTACTTGATTAAGATGGCGGAAGCAAGACTATTGTGAAATGCCGATGCACCTTATCCAGATTGCTTGCTGTTGTTGACTCAAACAGTACGTCCGTCGCTCTACCCGAAAATGATGATTGTTACTTTCTTCAGTGCAGGAGGAACAAATGAGGTGCTAACTTCTCCATTTACATTGACACCGTCTAGCCTTTGGGCATGGCAGTGCCTAGACTCAGGCCTTCTGGGCTTGGACGCTTCTCTACTTCTAGCACCTGAGACTACAAATGTATCTGACATCCCGTAAATGTAGAGTGAGAATATGGCGAGGTCTTAGGGAAACTGCATGGCCTAAAAACTAGGTTATCCATTGTGATTGGAGGTTTTGGTTTTTTAATGAGTTCGATAATTCCGTCTTAATTTCAATATTTAAACAGCCTTGTGAGCCTATCTGGGATACATACTTTCAGAGTTGGGAATCACACTGGGCTTGGGACACATTACTGTTCCAAATACCGGACTTCCCTGGCGAGAGAATACCGTTCGGATCCAAGACATCCTTCAGGTTGGTGTTAAACCGAGTAAACGCAGAGTTATTGAACTGCAACCTTGATGCTAAATCATCCATGTAGCTCACATGTGTGCGATACGGCAAATATGCTCGCTGTATGCCATCCTGCAGAAGATCCTCATACAGCGAATTCACTCGTCCCTCTTCCTCAGGCGTAAAAATAACCAACTCAATCCCGACCACATAACGTGGGTATACGTGGGAGTCAGCAAAAAAGTCGAAGTTGGCATTGATAGTCAGTTGCTTTGCAGTCAAATACCACTCGTACAGTTCTCTGCCTGACGGCGGAATAACAGGAGAGAAGTCTAGATGGCAACCTCCTTTCTGGCCGCGGCTGTCCAAGATCGCCAGAGGGGCGAGCGTCGGTATTCCACTATGTGGGATCTCTTCTTCCTTAATTTCTGCGGCCGTAATGAACTGTCCGGGCGAGCCGGGAAACTCGCGGGTGGTAATTCTCACGCCAGGGATATGAGCGAAGGCCCGCTGAACGGTTATCAGCAGAGCCGGGAGCATTTCGACCGAGCCATAAAGCGAGAAATACGCTTTCCAAAATCCGAGTTTATGTTTGGCGTCGAGCTCTTCCAGAACCGAATAGGGAACATGTGAATTAGGTTTCATATACTTCGCAAGTTCAGACTGGACCTCGGGAATCTGGGACATCAAGGCAAGGCGGAAGATATTTGCGATAGACGGTGAGTTGAGGATGATAAACCGACGCATAAGGTCAGAGAGCGTTCCAACTAAAGGCACGAGGTCTTCCTCCTTTGGGACGCTGACTTCAACTGTGGCGTAGGCTTCGGGGGCCGGGGTGATATGGATCCCCAATTTGGTCACGATGCCTGTGAAGTTAGCGGCAGATTCTTCATGACCACAGGTGTTATAGTTTACCGAAATTGGATTGAAAGAATAGTCCGTCAAGTGCTGGTCCAAAGCCTCTATTGGTATGCTGCATTAGTGGTATGCACCATATAACAAAAGACAATCATATCTGCAAGACCACGTACCCCTTGTATAGCGGGAATGTTTTGTTGTTGTCCATAGCACCCATGCCTGTACGGAGCAATTCTCCATTCGGCATAACGACTTCCATTCCACACTGGGACTGCGAGTGCTCGCCATTAGGTGTATAACCGAAGCCGCGGTCAACAGTGTTGCCCAAAACTGAACCCCATCCGATGGCTGGGACTGAAGGCCAAAGATTCAACCCTTTTCCTTGAATTTCATTAAACAGATCGAAGAAGGATACCCCTGGCTCAACAACGGCGTATCCATACTCTTCATTGACCTCTAGAATCTTCTTCATCCGGTGAAGATCTAGAATCACACATCCCTTGGTTACGGATCCCGAACCGCCGTATCTGTACAATTTATTCTATTAGCAAGGAACGAAAATAGAACTGCTGAAGCCCCATACCCGAGATTCTTTCCCCGGGAAACGGTCCACAATGGGATCTTATGCATGTTGGCGAGCTTCACGATTGCTTGAACGTGTTGAACCTCGCTCGGTCGGACAGCGCCGCTAGGCATATGTCTTCCTGTGGTGGAGAATGGGTCTCCATAGGAGTCATGGCCTTGTGTTCCTTGCAGAGCACCATGCTGCGGAGTCCGTGACACGTTATTCTCACCAATGATCTTGCTCACTGCATCATAAAAGCGGCGCATAGCCTCGCGGTCAGGAGCAGCAGATTTTGAACGTGTCATGATTGTACTGTATGATTGTTGCCAGGACCTTGATGGTTAATATGAAATGTACCATTTCTCTTACAGGCCACAGGATATATAAATAGGCTGGACAAGCGAAGGAAGACATCCTTCGCCAATTTGAATTCCAGCTTATAAACACTATTTCGGGTATATCGGGTACAGACACCTCGAACAACTACTCTAGCCCCCCGCCCATTGGCAAACCCAAGCTGACCCCCTTAAGGTTACAGCTTACGTATTAGTTTCTTCCACACCAAAGTTTGACTCCGTAGTGCCAGGAGCTTGTTTAGTGATATTGATATATAATGTTTGGGAAAAGCACGCTTGCATTTAAAAGCGCCGTCTGATTTTGTTACCATCGGCAATATCAAATTAGCTCTGCATTTGCTGGTACAGTACCATTAATTGTTCCCTAATATTTTTTTTAAAAAAAAAACTTATAAACTTGTCTCAAGGGTATAAAAACAATAATTGAGAAGAATGGAATTTCATCGAATCCTTACCTAGCCCCGCGGGGACACCACGACTCGGGGCTGTTGGGGCCACCGGGGCCCACCGGGGAACTCGGGGAAATGGAGATCACAAGGCAATATGCATTATCATAAATACTCCTGTGCTAGTTCAGAAGTGTTCATCTACGTGTTCCACGGACCTTTTATCAAATTTCAACTCTGGGGTTAAAATCTGTTGGAAGCTGCCGAAGGCGTCGACGCAGCGGCCATGGACCTCGCGCACAAGCGACTTCGCGGACCAATATTTTTCTCGATTTGGGAATATCGAGGAGGAATTGATGTTTTCTTGATCGTCAACGTAATGCTGTACTTACCTATGTTGGGGCCTCAGTAGAATGGCCTCTCGTATTTTGAGCTTGGGATATAGAGGTAGATATGCAAAATTCCCAGATTGGTACATTCGTCAGGTGCATCAATACCCAGATAAGTTAATATATACACGACACCTTCGGTAACCTAAGCGCAAATCCCTAATATGTATTTTAGTTAGAATATTCCTAGTACATACGACCACAGGGTGTGGAAAACAGGGCTTCCCGTCCGCTCAGCCGTACTTAAGCCACACGCCGGCTGGTTAGTAGTTTGGTGGGTGACCACAAGCGAATCCCAGCTGTTGTATGTTTTTTACCCCTCTATTTTCTTTGTTGGTTAAAAAGAAAGACATTTTCGGAAGGTAGTAAATTCATTAAAAGCTCATTACACATAACTATAAAACTCGTTGGATGCTACGCACGATAACCCTTATACGACAAACCTGCATCTAATATAGTTTTTGTGGTGTTGTACATGGTATTCAGGAGGTGCTACAGGTGGGGGGGAGGAGGTACATCTTCCTGGAACTTATCAAGTATCCCATCCCTTTTTTAATATATACGAGCAGGAAACATCGGAACGCCACTCAACATGCCCTAAATCACTTACCTCAAGTGTTCATTCATTCCAGACTGAGTTTGGCACGGGCACGGGCGCCGCTGGCACTAGAGTCGATACTGAGACATGGGGCCAGCTCAACTTGTCGAAATTCATAACAACCATCTGAGAGTACTGGATCTGTGTTGAAGTCACAGTGATCGTCTTGGGTGAGGTGATTTCATATGGGGGGTTGACAAGGAAGACGCGGCCAGGCTGGCCCCACTGTAGCGGTGGAGCGGGGATCTGCAGAGGAGGCTGTCCGGGCATGAATGCCGGAACTGAGAGAGAGTACTCTACTGTCTCGACCCAAAAAGTAGCTTGGATTTGCACTACGTCGGCATTTGGGTCCTTGGCTTTAATGTCGCCTAACAAGAACCCGATATTGTCCGTTCCACCACCGAACTCCAGAACAGGAGGTGGTGGAAATGGTGGGAAGAAGTGAATCAGAGGGGTCGTTGACACTGTAAATGCAATTGTGTGGATGATATTTTGCCCCTCGATGGCGCTTCGGAGAATAGTGTTTGGGTCATCCAGAATTGCTTGTGTTATTGTACCCGCGGTAACAAACTTTGAAAGATTCTGCGGGAGCCTGGGAGTTTTTTTCATTGTCAACGCTTAGACTATCAAGGCTAACCCTTGATGATGGGTCGTTCAGAGGAAATGGCCGTAAGTCAATCGCTGGGAAGAAGGGTGGGTCCTTCGAGCCTTTTGCAGGTGCCAGCGCTGCAGCATTGATGGTTGTGCCATGTGGAATACTTCCCATGCGCACCAGTGAATCACCAAGGATTGGGTTGTCATTTGTAGCCGGGATATTCATCCACAATCCAGTCTCAAAATGAATGCCCACAGACTTTGTGGAATCACCCTTTCCAGGTTTCGGCAGTTAATTGGGGCCAGAGCGACGCGTTGAATGTGAGGGTTTATTTCCAGAATGGTACCCAGGCCACGGCTGTGAGTGGGTGGATGTGGACGGGTTCGTCTTGGGGGATGGGGAGGGCTGCTCTTCCTCCTGCGCAGTGCTGGAGGCAGCTTTCATGGTGAGTTGGGTAGTGGTGAAATGGCCGTCTTTTCAGTCTGAATGGGCTTTATGGCCCTTATCTAAGTCTAGTAACCCAATGAAAGGTGTCTTTGTAGCCTTGTACTATCGGCATCTAACACGCATGATATCTCGATACTTGAACTTTGCCTTGTAGCGAAAATGATCAAATCCTTCCGGCCTCTGAGCTCAAACATTCATTCTGTTGACACTTGGTGTAATTATGCGGCAAGATCCCCAAGTGGTTAGGGTAGTAGATCTGAGCTTTACAAAAGCTTGTCCCTACTAATTGAGAGAGAGCCATGCTCCAGTCCCAGTCGTGCCAGCCTTAATTTCCGAACCATATTTACCTCCTATGTCCCCCTTGAATAAGATCCGCCGCCTTCTCCGCCACCGCATAAACCGTACTCTGCGTATGCGCCCCCGGCAAAACCGGCATAACCGACGCATCCACAACCCTCACCCTCCCCCTAGCCCCATACAACCTCAAGCTCGCATCCACACACCCACCCTCCTCCCGTCTCCCCATCGCACAAGTCCCACTCGGATGCGCAAAGCTCGGGGCCGCACTCCCCCTCACCAACTCTCTGAGTTCCGTCTCCCCCATCCCCGGCGCGGGACTCACCATCACCGCCCCCATACTCTTAAACGCGTCCGTCCGAGGGAGTATATCCGTATTAAACCGGACCGAATGCACCAGCATCTCGATATCGATCGGGTTACTGAACGTTCGGTAGTCGACCAGTGGCATTGCGTATGGATCAGATGAGGAGATGTGGATTGACCCTCTACTTAATGGTTTCTGGAGACAGGTCAGACCACCGAAGAGGTTCTCCGTTAAGGCAACTTTGTTGGCGGACATGTAGGATAGCATATTCGCCTTAAGTCTCTCGTAACCCCTAACTACGCGTTTATCGAGACCCGGGCGCAGGAATTGCCCGCTGGATTGTGTGGCGGCTGTAATAAAGTTAGAGGAAGAGAAATTGAGGTGCTCCGCTGTGAGGAAGGCGAATGTGTTTCCGGTTGAGACGGTCCAGGGGCCCGTTCGGTGAGAGGCGTAGAGGGCGCCCATCTCGGCGTCGTAGGTTGCGTTTGTGCTGAGGTAGGATGCGTCCTGGGTGGGGTCGGTGAGGTTGAGGGTCATGTAGGCGTATTGGACTGGGTGGTCTTGGAGGTTTTCGCCTACGCCGGGGAGGTCGATGATCTGCTTAATGCCGAGTGGCTGTAGGATGGAGGACGAGGCTATCCCGGACAATTGGAGGATTTTGGGGGTGTGTACGGCGCCGGCAGCGAGGATGATTTCTTTCTTGGCTTTGATTTTGCGGGGTTGTGTGTTTGGGGGGCTGGTTGTGAGGGATGCGTTGTAGTTGGGGATGTATTCTACGGCGGAGAGGTCGGGGGTGAGTTTGGCGACCAGGGTTTCGGGGAGAAGGTGGTAGTTGGGTCGCTTGTTGGATAGCTCGTGGTAGGTTGTGCGGGCGTAGGAGCGCTCTCTTGTTGTTGGGTTTAGGGAGTTGGGATACCAGAAGGCCCCGAGTGCGTTTGCGCCGCCGTCTTTTTGGACGGGGATGCCGAGTTGGCGGAAGGCGTCCATGAACGCTTCTACACCTGGCATTAGACGTATAACAAATAATAAGTAGATGACACGTACTCCCGGTGTTGTAAATGAAAGGTGGGAATGAAGCTTGCACAGGGCCGGTGGTCCCGTGCACCGACATATCATACGAAATCCCTAGTTCCTCCTGTTGCTCTGGGGTCGGAGGTGTGAACGTTTCACTCTGTCAACGTGTTAGGAGCAATAGGGCCATCAGTTACCTGAGGGTGAGTACCTTAATGAAGTACGGGAGGAGTCCCTTCCAGCTCCAAGTGTGATCTCCAATAATATCTCCCCAGAGATCATAATCTCCCGGAGCTCCACGGTCAAAGGCCATGCCATTGATCGCGCTCCCTCCCCCAACGACTCTTGCAGACGGCACCATTGAAGTCCGGTTATTGAGTCCTGGAATTGGCAAAGAGGTGATGGGCCAACTGTAGTTTGTTCCTGCGAGTGCGAAGTAGCGTGGGTACTGGACAACCGGGGAGTAATTGTCGCTGTACCACTGTTAGTTGAGGGTCAACCTGGGAGGAGGGAAGGACGAACATCTTTCCAGCCTCAATTACAAGTACGGTCGCTATTTTGTCTCTGTTCAGCCTATGGACCTATGTTGGTGGCGATTGGAAGACTCACTATCGGGATCTTCAGTAAGCCGATTGGCAACAACCAGACCACTCACACCCCCGCCAACGACAACGTAATCATATGCCTTGAGCAGGTCCTCATGTCTCTCGATAATTGTCCCAGGAAACGGACTAGCAAAAGCAATATTTGGACACGACACCAGAAAGGCAATCAATGCCGTCGACCTCTCTTTACCCAGACGCATCGTTTTAAACCACAACTGAAACTCAAAATTGACAACAACAACAACAATGGCACTTGCGGGCTCTCCGCGTCTTCAAATAGTTGGATAAAGTGGACTCTGTCTCCTGATTTGTGCCAAAATCTGACGATTCTGGTAAGCTCTTGCAGGGGTCTGGATCCTTCGCCGTTTCATGTTGCTATTAGGGCTATTCAGGCTTATTTCCGGGGAGTTTAGCCTCTGGTTGTCGGTGCCTGGCGGCTGATGTTGCATGGTGCTATATTAGTTCCATGGAGCAATAACTTGTTGGGTAGGATAGCCGATTGGGTTGGAGATGGTAATATCCAGGTGTTGTCTGATAGGCTGGGTTTGATATGGGACCTAGGTACTCTATACCAAGCTCGGTTTGTCCTCCACGAGCATCTCAAGCGGTTTGGAAAAGACTTACAGTGCCAAACCAAGAAGCATGATTTGGTCCACAAGCCATGTGTTAGCTTTAGGTGGGAAATAAAGTTTTCCCTACTCACACTGGCTTGGTAGTTTATCTTGGGATATCCGAGCATTAGAGAAATTAAGAGCTGTCTTTAATTTTATTGAGTAAATGATAATTAGTTGATAGATAAATTAAACTAAGTAGAGATTACAAACATGCTTCATAGTAGCAGATGTATTTTTAGAATATTAGTCTCTTCTTGAAGGTAAGGAAGCGTTCAAGCCCTGACAAAAGTCCTTAATAGGGCATTTCGTGGAGACAGTCTCGTGAACACAAAAGCTATCAGGCAGTAGGATGACCTCAAAGAAGTAAACAGCTTCATAGCTTCAAAGACCTACTTACTCACTGAAGAGCTCCAGACTTCACTCATATATTACTCATCCCTGGAGCTACCCGTCTGGTTTCACTGGCAGGGTTCTCATTCACGATCACGTACACTAGGCGCTCAACGCTTGGTCTAGACTGCCTCATATCCGCCTCATAATTCAAGGCTGATTTCACCTAAAAACCTCCGGGGTAAAAATTCAAACCCACTCGTTTAATGGATATTGGTGTCTTGAGTGCCATTAATTGAGCGCTAACCTAGCCTAGGCAACATGATTTTGCTTGCTTCTATTAGCTAGACAACCTGCTGGGCATACTGGCATCATTCTTAGTATATGCTGCAAGGGATGTGGAAAGGAATGTTAAAAAAGATATTTTAAGATAGTCACATATCATTAATGACCTCATCAAGTCTATTATGATTGGTCTGCCGCTTGATTGGCTGGAGAGTGCCCAAACATATGTCTTGGCATTTTAACAATAGTACTACAGCCTTCACAGAGCTGATCTCCCTCATAGCTTGGATGAAACAAACTGAATTTTTAACAAAGGGCAAGCCTTTGGGTAGTAACCTTTACAGTCACAAGATGATGCTAGTATTTATGAACCAAAGAGTTGCATGAAATAGTATTCGCTTAGCCTCTTCTGATTGGTCTGCAATTTTTCGCGTCTGTTATATATATCCCAGCGTTGCTTCACTTCACTCTGCAAATCAGAAGTGAGGTGGGTGCAATGGTTAGTTGATTTTAATTGCACTCTCTCTTGCGTACGGATAAATTAAAGATATGGAATTGAGAGAGACAATAATTATCATACCTTTAAAGCCCAAATATTAGTCTCCCACTGATACATCACTGGCCTGTATATCCTGTGGATATACAAGAGCACCAGAAAACCAATATGCTTTAGAATGTTGCACAAATAAGCGCGAGTATAGATACAATAAAGTTTGAGGGAACAAACCTTAAGCATAATATGTGAGGCAAGGCGAACCATAACCCTGATATCTTGCGTGTTTCTGTAGACGGCACAAAATCATTCCGGCACGACTCACCACACTTCTATTGGTTTTAGGTAGGCTTCGTTTGTAGATTACGCCTTCTTGTAACGCACCCCGCTCCTCTCAGTTGGAAGACATTAGTTCTATTAAAAGACTTGAGGGTCCGGGAGGGCAACATGATCAAAATGACAGTGGTTCAATAGTGTAAGGCTAATACATCGCCCACCCCCCACTAGCCGAGATAACCTGGCCAGTAATCCACCTGCTCTCTTCACTAGCAAGCCAAACCACCACCGGCGAAATATCCTCCACGGTGCCTAACCTGTTCTCTATCGGGGTCTGATTCCTCTGCATCTCAACCGTCTCCTTGGGAATATTGTCCATGAGTTCCGTCTGGACCGGGCCCGGGTTAACGCAGTTAACAGTATGCCCACTACCACCAAGCTCAGCAGCCCAGCATCTTGTTAACCCCTCTAGTGCTGCCTTGGAAGAGCAATAAACCGAAAGCTGCTTAAACCCATGCCGCCCGCCAACAGAGCCAATATTAATAATTCGCCCTGGGGCCCGTAAATACGGCAAAACGGCCTGCAGCATGAGCATGGGCGCCCGAACATTCAGGTCATAAACGAACCCAAAATCGGCCACCGTGATCTCCTGGAGGGGCTTGACAAGCTCGACACCAGCGTTATTGACTAGAATGTCAATATGCTCACCCAAATTCTGGATTGTTTCTCGGACGATTTTTGTTGGAGACTCAGGGTCTCGCAGATCGGCCTTGACAGCGATAGCAGACGACCCGTTGCCAAGCATACTGATGCGCTCGATCAGAGTGTTCAGGCGCGGCTCACTGCCCGCGGATACATATGTAATCGCAACCTTGATAACATGTAAATAACTCTCGTTGTTTTTTCTTGCTTAGGGGCCGTTGAGAAGCTCCAACCTTGGCTCCGTTCAGCGCAAGCTCAAACGCAATGCGCTCGCCGATACCGCGAGAACCCCCGGTGACTATGGCTACTTTGCCGCTGAGACGAGTAGTGCTCTGAGAATCCATTGTACTGACGACAGACTTGAAGAGAGACCTGGAAAAATGGGGTGGAGTATCGGGACTATAAAATCCGGCTGTAGGCAACTCACAAATATATGACGGGTATTGCCCTGAGGAAAGTCTACCTTTCACTAATCTCCCAATGACCCCACCTTATATATTGTAGAGCGAACCATAAATCCGTTACCTCCGTGTCGGTAGTAGATTTAAAGCCAGTTTTTGCGGGGGGAGAAATATGATAATGTGAGGGTCGCGCAATACAATTCGAGATAGTAATCTTGGCTAATCTTGAGATCCGGATTTAAGTCTCTTGTTCCTCCAATCAAAAGAGCGACGACAGCAGACTCCGAATATTTTCGGCCCCACCCTATGACGAGCAAGGCAAACCTTATATATAAAAATTAGTAGAGAATAATAGCCTTTTGATAACATTATGATTATATGAATTACTACTAATATTTCATAAGAACTTGCTTATAAGGTCCCCGGGCATTGTAGAGATAAAAGAAGGAGATTCAAGATAATTATCATAGAGGGAAAAAAAAATTAAAGCTAGAGGGGGTATAAAAGAAAAAGAAAAGGGAAAATCATAATTCTATAATTTTATTCTAGTTACCCCTCCTTTAAATATACCAATCTATAAAACAGTACCCTCAATGTACAGTGTGGTATACTTAGACCCCTGAACATTCACCCTAAAGAGGCGATAAACCAGGCGCTCAGAACACATAGAAGATGGATAAGCGCTGCTCTATAAAAACTGTTATATAGATTTAATTTTTTTATTCCTTCGAATAGTTTCCTCTAATACTCAATACCATTAACATCGCTCTTAGCTCAAGCAGCCACACCAGATGCCGTAGAGATAGACAATTTCACAGCACAAGATCTCGACTCGTTCTAATTTTGCTGGCTCCTGTCGGTCAGGCTGACTGCTGGGCGCCCTTGTTCCTACCTCAGGTAGTAACATGTACTGCAAGGGTTGTGGGAAGGAATGTCTAAGAAAGGAGTTTGGGGTTTATATATAACTTGAATGACATCACCAGGCTTGTTATGATTGGTCCGTCAATTGATTGGTGAGAGAGCGCCCAAACATATGTCTTGGCGTTTCAACGATAGTATGGCCTTTGCAAGGCTGACCTCCCCCTCAACTTGGATGAAACAAAGTGATGTTATTTTTGTCAATTGAATATGAATCAAATTCTAGAACTGGCTGTTAGCTACATTTTGGGAGAGTTTTGTATGGCTACGTGGATGGGAAAGGGTATCGAAATGCAACTCGGTTGGTACTGCAGCAGGTAGCATTCCGGGGAGCTTGATGTGTTGTTGTGTTGACCGATCGACAGATTTCGGGACAAGGCAGAAAAGGCCATGAGAGTGTGGCGCCATAGGATGGCTAATGTGCTGTGGCGCAAAAGGGGGATTCACTACGAGGCTCACCTGAGCATCCTCTAGCATTCGTAGGCTCTGAACGACCAACAGTCTTATGCCGCCCCTGCTCTTTTTGATCGTAGCTTCCTGCAAACTGCTGCGCCGCTGGCTCTTAGGCAGAAACGCAGGACAGTCCTCCCTCCGTCAAAATGCATTTAAAAACAACGCTGTTCCCAGTATTATGGTGGGTTTTCCTAATTTCCCTGACTATAACAAGTGTGACAAACATGACTGAATCTCGACTAGATATACCTCATACCCCCATAAGGAGAGGTAGGGTCCATCCAGCCCGTGGTAAATCACCCATACCATCACTTTCTCCAGAGCTTTATACTCCTGGGTCATCCACAGAAGATGATAATGAGCCGCCGATATTTAGCCCTGCATCCTCTGTGCAAACCGCAGTTACGGAGGATTATGACTGGGACACGCCAACCAGGAAACCTACCACAGAGCGGGACCACTCGCCATGTCCGGGGTCGGGTGGGAACACTCCGTTTGGGCTTGAACTGGGCGAGCAAAACGCTTCCGCTACGAGTCCATCCTTGCGTGGACGGCGTGACGGATGGGTTGGCTTGCCCTTTGGGGTCTCGACAGTAAAGTTTGACCCGGTGGGTGATGGAAATACATTATCACCCAAGAATAAGAAAAATATACTACGGCAAACCGATAGTCCAATAAAACGGCCAAACTTTAGGAATTACCGGTCAAGTGCAACAAGTGCCAACGATGTTCACGAATCGCGCGATGGAAGTGAGGTTAACAATGCGGGGGAGAGACATTCCAAGCCCACCTTCCTAGTCGTGTCCCAGGTCAAAACCGACACCCGAAGATACTCAAAAAGCTTGGACACCCTGAGTCTCAATTCACAGAATGAAGGAACAAAATATCAACGTCGGCCGAGGTCCCAAAGTGACCCGGGTCTTCGCCCGTCTTCTTTGCGAAATTCCCATGCATTGAGGTCCAAAGAGGTAGCCGGGGTGGCTACTCTTTCCGGTACTCCATTGGTGAACCATGTTGCAGTAGTTTCACCACAGAGGACACCTGCGCAAAGAATCAACATTCACGAGTTGGATGTTTTGCGTCGGGAATCATCTATTCGTGTTGGACGATCGTGCCCACGTCATCCCAGGTCAGCGTCAGTGGATGCTATCCGATCCGGACGCTCCAGACTCCCAGTGGGTAATCAGAACAAAACTTTTACTGCCCAGCGCCGAGGGACACCTCTGCACAGAAAAAGACGAAGTGCAGAGTTTCCCGTCCCAGCCCCAGAAGAACCCTCAGGGACATATCCGCAAACATTAAGCCAGGAAGCTGCGCCATACGACGATAGCCTGCACGATCAGTCCGGCACGGGGCTTATGAAAATATTTCTGTCTTCAAGAGGGAAGAGGCGGCGACCGGGACCATCATGTCCAAAGCGACGGCGAGTGGACCCGCTGGCATTGCAGCAAGGGAAGGTAGTAAGGCTGGATTTGGGAACAAGGGGTCCGGATTATCGCTTCACGGCCGGTGCCACATATCATCAACGACACGATGATTGTGTAAGGTTGTCTAGAACATCAGCTTACAGTACGCAAGAAGATGTCAATTCTCAAATACGATTTACTGGAGATGCCGCACCGGTGCCGAGTAGCCAAGGAGACCCTACCGGGAGTGTTGTCGGGCAGTCACTCACTACGGCGTTACAACGATATATTCAAGATTCTGTGAGCGAAAACGGATCTCGATGTCTGGCTGTTCTCATCGCAAAGAGCGATAACAAAGGGGGCAGATGCACAAGACGTCACAAGAGTTCTGAGGCGTCGATCTTAAGAAACCTCAATAAACTCATAAATGATGAAACGAATGCAATTTCGCCTTACACGGACCTTCTGAAGTCAGCTTTATGCACGCAGCACCAGAAAAACGCAGAAAAAATAAGCTTCTGGGAGCGATTACTTCATTCAAATACCGATATCACGCACTACCTGGCCCAGATTCTAGAACATGTACCCGGTGTATCAGATGATAGGAAACGCGGAAAATCTAACGGCCAGCGATTACCACCAAGAGAACAAAACCTCCCCTCGCCTTTAGTTTCGCCGTCCCCGCCCCCCCAACAGATACGGCAGATGCCACAGAGTACAGGACAGGGAATTTGTAGCCTCCAAAAATTTGAACCCTATGTGCCAAAGTCACAAGAGGGAATCTCAGTTGATCAACTGCTGAAGCGCATCATTAAGAAGCCTCTGTTATCCTGCGAAATCGAGCGAGTAGGGTTCATCTACATGTATTGGGTACCACCGAATTTCGGCTACGTGAAGATCGGTCTCAGCGGGAATGTCAAACAGCGGATGATGGGGTGGAAGTCACAATGTCGCAAGACCCCTTATTTGCATTACCCGACTGGAGATGATAGTCTTGCACCAGTACCGCACATTTACCGCGTTGAGAAGCTCATCCACGCAGAACTGTCACAGTACCGCCGAATCGAGGCCTGCTCAGGCTGTGCTGTCCATCATAAAGAGTGGTTTCAGCTGGACGATGGATTAACCCACAATATTGCTCTGCAGATTATTGACAAATGGACCAAGTGGATGCTTGAGCGGCCGTATGTCCAGGGGCCTGGAGGCGGCGATTGGGTGTTGGCTGATGCCCAGTCCAGGAGGATCGAAGAGCTTATAAAACCGCACGAGAAGTTGCGCGCCAGTGTTTCCTGACTTATTCCGCACTTTCTTTGATTATTTTGTACCTGTACGACGATACGACGAGATGTACCTGATTCATGCTATCTATTCTTGCCTGAATTCACTTTTGTTTCAGCAACTCTCGTAATAGTTGTAGGACCAGTTGTGTGGATGTTTTCAGAGATGTAATGTTTGGACTGTCTGGTTCTATAGATTAGGTTATGCGCCGGGGAAGGCTGGTAGGCCAACATGTTCTGTAATTTAGGGTAATTTAACAGAAAAAAGTAGAAAAATATCACAAATCCGACAATCCCATGACAATTAGGATCTTGATCTGGCCATGGAAAGGCTTTATGTTTGACAAAATGGAGAAAAAAAGCTTACTCTGGATTGGAATAAAAAAATGGTAAGCATGGTAATGATTAGTGTAGATATCAACAGGTTAGGAAATTTGTTATTATTTTTATCGGGGGCGAGCTAAACTGATCGGCTGCTAACTGGATTAGACGAATCGGACTCAGCCCCTGAAGTGGTGGCCTAGAGCACCATGGTTCCAAATGCCTATCTTTGCCCCTAGCGTCGACTGAATTGATTACTTAACTAGGCGTGAAAGTCCGGGGCGGTCTCTAGGTACCTATACCTTGTCCGACATAACGAGCTAGATGTAATTGGCTGGGATTGCCGCTGAGGCTGTTTCTGCCTGACGGGGGCTGAGCCTAGTGCACACGTAATTGCGGAACGAATGCTCAAAGAAAGCTCAAGAAAGACATAAATTGAGAAGGGCTGCTTCGATATCTTCTTGGTTCTCCCAAAATACTAGTACCATTCATCGATCGCCCACTCTAACGATTATTGTGAAGAGAAGTCTTGCCGTTCCCGAAATGACGTCCACCGCAGAGGTAAAAATAAGAAGTGAGCAGGTTGAGGGCACGCTGGATCACATGCCATTCAAGGACTGGCTACTCCCAATCAAAAGTGTTGCCTTTTTACGCAAGAAAAATCGTGACGTGCAAGTAGGCGACGCCTTTGGTCTTCTAGTTCAACGGGATCGGATCGCCCCATGGTTTCTCGAGCAGATGGAAGGCCCATGCCTCGACACCATGGGCCTTGCCCTTGAGATTTTTGATCGGCACGGTCGTCTTCAAGGGGAATACATGCATCACCCGGTCCGGAGAGGCCTCGGAATTTGGCAAAACGAACTAAGTCGGGGTAACTTTTTAGTCATTGAAACAGTGACTGTTATGAAAAAGGCCCGTCGCCAGGGCATTGGACGGCAGCTAGTTATGGATATGATCCGGAAAGCAAAGAGCTTAGATAATGCCGTTCAGTTCGTCTTTGCATATCCGACTTGTTTACACCAGGGTGAGGATCTTCAAGAACGCGCCGGGAAGACGAAACAGGAGCGTATCGCTATCGCCGATGCCCAAGCAGAAGCTGCCATTCGGGTTTTTAGACAATTGGGATTTCGCCGTATTGGAATCAGTCGTTGGTTTGCCTTCGCCATGGATGCCAGCCACCCCTCACGGACCACCTCAGTCGCCGACGATCCGGATCCACTTACGCCAGAACCACCCCTTGACAGCGACTATGATTCGGATGATTCACAGCCGGACATCCCAAAGGGAAAATATATTATAGGCGGCGCACCATTCGGCGAGGACGGAAATTTTGATTACAGCCCGGCCGGGTTGTCAGATGCCAGCAGGACACTAGCGGAATTTTATAAAGAAGTAACAAATCGCCGAAACGCCCGAAGCAAATATGCTCAGCTTTACCCGATCCATCATGCGCTCCAGAACCTCTCCGATGCAGAATGTCTTGCGCTACTCAAGGACCGCAAGGCCAAGAATGATAGGTCCCAAGAAGAACTCAGCGAAATGAGGGACAATTCGAGAAACAACATCCTCCACACAGCGGCTTGCCAATTCAAGCCCAAATGCGTCACATGGATCCTCGACTCTATTGCCGTCGACCACCCAAGCCTTAAAGATGCCCGGAACATTGAGGGCAACACTCCACTGGAGGCATTGCGGTCTGAACTGGACATGAAGCGTTTGGGTGAAAGTCATGGAGATCGTTTCATAGTCCGAGCCGATAAGTTCGATGGGTTTGGTGATGCAGCGGTCTCATGTATGCTAGCTCTGCTTGGGTGCCCCACCGATGAAAAAACGGAATACTGGAGACGGGCTCGTTTCGGCTGCAGCTGTGGGTTCTGCATTGAAGGCTACCTGAGCCATCGTATGAGGCAGAGCTTGCAGATAGTTGCCGAAGAGACCCTTGATAGACTGGACGAATCTGGAACGGAAGACAATCGCTTTTGGTTCATTTCCAACGAGGATTTGCTTCAGTACGTCCCAGAAAATATTCGTTTGGGATTCAAGAAACGCAAGGTATTACGCAAGGGATTCCGAGAGTTCATCTCTACAATAATTGAGTGTTTACAAAGTGGGACATGCCCTACGCCACAATGCTTGATGTCTTTTTACAAGAAGAAAAAAACTTGGCCTCAGATGCATACCTTCTACTTCAGGCAGGGTGGAAATATCGAAGCGGCTACGAACATTATTCTAGACCTTGCAAGTGAGCGTTTCGAAATAGACTTCGATCATAATCCTGACAATGAGGAATTTCCTGCCCTTCCACGGTGTCGAAACGATTTTGAGTTTGAACTGGTGAGACGGCAGTGTACAACCGCTGCGTGCGATGACCAGGATCCAAATGCCTCACTCAACGAGCGATTAGCGTGAGTTCTCTTTGTTTTCTTTCCCGCTTACACTTCCCTTGTTACAATTAAATATGGCATAAAACTCATATTCTACTCTGATTCTAGACTTCAGGCGCCATTCATCCCGTTCTTAATGCAGATGATGGAGAATAGCAACGGTTTTTGAAAAAAAAAAAAAAAGAAAAGAAAAAGAAAAAAAGAAAACCATAATTTGATTAACCATTGTACGGATGAGCTGAAAAAAGGATGATGACATTTGAAAAGAGAGCCCTACTGGTGACCTAGACTAGCTTCTGGATAAAATCATCCATTTCCTTTGATAAGACTTTACCATATTTTGACGGGGAGTTGACGAATGGGATTAGACTATGAACCTCTAGATGGAGAAGTTGAACGATATCCTGGTGATCGCTGGTAGATAAGAGATGCTTTCCAAATTTAATGCCTGCCAATAAAAGACTTAGAATTGTAACTTCACGACGTTGAAAAAAATTGGGCGACTTGCCTGGTTCATAAGGAACGCGTAACAAAATGTTTGGCCTACGGACAAAAAGAAACAAAGTTTCAGATGCCCTTATCGCCAGTAAGGAGAACACGGATATGCTACACCTTCGATCATTCACTAGGGAAGATATAGTCTGTTCAGCGTCCTTGATCTCACTCAACAAATCACCCTCGGTAGACAAAGAGCCTAATGCCCGAATTCGGTCTTCTGCTTCATTGATAAGCTCTTCATGGCGTGCTATGCACACGTCTGCCAGAGTCTCGTTGCAAGCGTTGACAATGTCGAGCTCAAAAGAGCTGCCGAATGGACCGTCAAGCAAATCTTCTATCTCGTTGAAACAACCTGCTCGCGCGGCCATGTGAAGCGCGGTGTCACCGGGACACTTTAGAGACCGAGGATTGACCTGATAATTGAGGAGCTCGGGTGCGTTAAAAGCCTGGAGTAACTGTGAAAGAATTCTTGGTTTTGCAGTTGCAGGGATTACTATAGTGCCAGGCTCAGGTTTTTGTCGTGTGAAGGCGA
This sequence comes from Aspergillus haitiensis, assembly GCA_027569155.1. NCBI lineage: Eukaryota > Fungi > Ascomycota > Eurotiomycetes > Eurotiales > Aspergillaceae > Aspergillus > Aspergillus haitiensis. The sequence continues at coordinate 455,286 of JAPDEO010000008.1, read as the reverse complement.
ACTGAAGGGCTGTGAGCTTGAAGCCATGATTGTCAGATGCACACTCCAAAAAAATTTTCCTCTTTGATGCAAGTGGAAGGTATGAGGAAAATAAGTGCAGCAGGGCACCAACTCTATCCTTGATGATTGGGAAGGCTGCATCGAGAATAATTATTTCTGCTAGCATTGAGAGACTATTGTTGTAATTCATGGTGAAATTGCACTGGCCATACTGGCAGAGTAATTCTGCGGCTGCAGTATTTCCCGCACTAAGAGCGACAAAGAGTGGCTTGGTGAAATCGCGTCTTCTTGTAGCTCCAGATGAGGCCTGCTGTGATCTGGTATCCATTGAATTAATGACAGTGGACATGTAGTATGTATCAGAAGAATAGGTGCAGAGTTTGGCCAATAGGTCTAGCTCTAGTTTATGGGTTCCAGCAGTCCAAGGAATGTCGTGCTGGTGTGCTAGTAGAAAGTCAAATATATCCTGATTTGAGTTTTGTACTGCGTAACCAATGCACTTGAAGTACAAACTTGGGGATGGCCGCAATTTGCCCGCATCGTGGTTCCACAGAAAGTTCAGCAAGAGAAGATTGTTCCCCTGACACACAATTTCAATTGCATGGACTGATCCACCCCATCGCTCTTGACTGAGTCGAAAGGGATCTGCACCATAGCGAAGCAACATCTCAACCATTCTTAACTGAGCATAATGAAGATTTGGACCATGCACTAACGTAGACCTCAGTTGAGTAAGATACCTTCTTTGCAAAGCGTATAGTAATGGGGCAGCTCTGGCACATCGATCTACCAGGCGAAGATCGTTTATTCCGCGCTTTATTCTCTCTGCGTTTGTGCATGATGATAGGAGAAGGTCGAGGATATCGTATCTGTACATAGTAATGGCATGCTCGATTGGAGAAGAGAAGATGACCACATCATTGGTCATCTGCCATTCATCCAAATAAATGTATGAAAACATATCTGCGCCATGCCTCAAGAGCTCCCGAATAGCAACCAAATTGCCTGTCACAACTGACCATAGTAGAGGCGTCCCTTCTTCTACACCAAATCGGCCATCAACTCCCTGTCGGTAAAGTCTTCCTTGTTTGGAATGAATATCCAACTCCGCGCCATGCTGTAGCAGAACATCGGTGATTTGAGGAATATCATCATCCGAAAAGGCGCTGAGAAAATGCAGCGGATGAACATTGCTGAACGTTCCAACTGATGGGTCTGCCCCAAGTGTGAGGAGAAGATTGACAATATGTGCATGCCCAGAGCGACATGCAATCATCAGAGGGGTTTCACCCAGATCGTTTTGGGTATTGAAAGTTTGGTGAGGGAGATGGGAGAGCCTTTGGAGGCTCTCCAGTTGGCCATGTGCGGCAAGATTATGTATGAGGTTTCGGGGAACGCCCACCAAGCCTGCTGTAATTAAAAAAAGCCATTGTTCCGCGTCTTTCCACACTTCACCCTCAACAAAGGAACCATTATATTTGAAACGTATCAAATGGAGTGCCCCTTGGTGTGCAGCGGGACTAAGCACCAGCAATCGGTTCATGGCAGTTAGGCTCCCTTTTAAAGAGACCTGGAATGTCCATTCAATCTCCTTTTGGCGGTCAATGGGTAGGGTATGGCCAAATAGCTCAAACAACCTGCCAACTAAACTCTGAGCCGGATGGTGCCCCAAATTTGCAGCCTGGAGTACGTAGTGAAGAGCTCTTGAAATCAGCTCTGGTTTCATTTTAGAGATGTCGCTATAGCACAGAGCCATGAGTGCATTTTCAAAACAGGCAAGACTGCGACGGCTTTCGGTTTCTCTGGGAGAGCTAGCAATATATTGAAGTTGCCTGATGACTTCCTTTCGAACATTTGGTGACAGGAGCCAGGTATATCTTTCGTCTAGAGTCGCCTATACAAAGCAATTTCTATTTAGCTATTGCTTATCTTCCAAGAGCATAAGGAACACCGCATGAAGATGACAATGTACTCACCTGGAAGATCTCGCCCTTATCTGTCCATTTCTGATAATTGAATTTCTTGTGGCCTTGACTGCGCAAGTTAATATAGCTACGCGATATAGGAGCCAGGCCGAATATAAATACCTCCATTGTCTTATCACTAGTTTCATATACTGTTTTACTTTGTTTGCATACCAGGCTACAGAGGCTTGATATCTAGTTGCGGTGTTAGGATATTAACAAAGGCATAAAAAGGCATGGAAGGCTCTGAACATACCTCTTTTGCCTTTGGCATTTTAATCCTAGCGGATGCTTGCGAGTAGGAAGGCGACGTCTCGCCGGGAACTTGGAAATACCTCCAAATCGCCATATGAAATAAAAATCACGAACAAAACTCGACGTTCTTGATGGATCTAAAAAATAGTTTAAAATTATAGTGTCAATCTCTTGGCGATTTAGATTCCATATGCTCAAGCCCTCATGTAATCGATCAGGGTTGAGCCTCCTTAAGCTTGACGCAACCTCTTCTTCGTACCGCATTTGGTTTCGGCGGCTTGGATCATACAGAACACGAAGTTCTAATGTCAAAATCTGTCTGAGATCTTGCAGGACATTGTGCACGTCGATAGGTCGTCTGCTAGGCTCGACCGACAGGAGACGATTGACAAGATCAGAGAACAACATTTCTGATTTTTCACGCTTCAGCCGATCATTTCTCAATGTAATCCAATCCTGGTCATCGAGGGCGTCATCAAAGCTTGGAATTTTTCCTTGCGCTCGCAGGGCTTGTAATCTATTATCCTCCTGCTTCCCATACCAATGCCAAATCCCACGTTTGCGCTCTTGTTCACTTGCGTCCTCACCGAATGTATATCTTTTCATGCGGCCTTGAAACCATGGATCTTCGTCTTTCAGTATCCAATTGGCAAATTTGCCTTCATTCTTGAGATTTGCGATATCCTCCAGCTTAGTTGAACCCAGCTTGTCTAGCGCATGGGAACCTCTGACTAGTACCACGAAGACGGGCCCAAGAGTATATATCTCTGCCTGCAAAAGCCCGTCTCTGCTATGAACATTGGAGTCATTAAGCAGTTCCGGCGCAGAGAAGCGCTTCGTCCCCGGACACGCCTTTCGGGGAAATGTGGATTGGTATAGTGGCAGAGATGAGCCAAAATCAGCGATTTTAGCGATGAAGCCCCGGTTCTGGTTTTTAAAGACCAGAATATTTTGGGGCTTGATATCCCCATGTAAGATACCGGATAAATGCAGAGCCTCAAGTCCCAAGGCAATATCAATGCAGAGCCCAAGCCGCTTGCGCATCGAAATTTGACCCCCATGCCGCCGGCAAAAGCCCTCAAGGTCACCGAGATCAGCACCCTCAAGAACAAGATTGGGAACTGTGAGGTTAGATTCCATGTCAACGGTTCGCCAGCAACAACCTATCAGCCTAACAATATTTTCATGGTTCTTAAGAGATTTGAAATTGAGAATTTGGTACTCTCTCGTCATTGAATCAAATATATACTTATTTTTCTGTGATCCCAAAGGCGTCTCGAGAATAGGTGTCTTGATAGCTAATAGCTGAGGGAGGTTCAAATTGGCCATGCCATGCCGTAAGAGTCTAGAAAATCGTTCCCGGTTAACCAAAGACACTGAAAAACTAGAACCTTGTCTCCTTTTCTCTGCAAGATTGACGTTGCTGGTGGTGATGTGGATACGGTTCATCGCCACCGAGGTCCAGTCTGTAAAAGCTGTCGAGCGGGAAACTTGCGCTAAAAACGAAGCAAAGTCGTAAATAGTGTCGTCGGTTCCATCTTCATCAACATTGCTGTCGATCTCGAGAACATTTTGATTGGAACCATCATAAGAGGAACTCGAATAGGTTTCGATGGTGTTGTCAATGTAACTAGTCATGATGAAGGAAACAGAGAAATTTGGGGGGGCGGCAACAAAGTCTGGTTCTCTGCTTCTCTTTAAGGAGGCGAGGCTAACTGAAGATGCAATTGCGAGATGACGAGGCGCTTCAGCTGGGCTGGCGACGCAATGCAAGTTGACTGCGCCACCTTTACTAAAATTGGTAGTTTCCCCCCCTCTCTTTTTTACCCTTCAAATCACTTTAGTTGTTCACTCCTTTTTCTCCCCTTCACATCACTTTGGTTATTCACTTCTCTCTCCGTGCTCCTGGATCAGCTCCAATATATTATTTATCAACAGTGGTTACTGCCTACTGGTTTCCACCCCGCATCATGGAGCCACACTTTAATACATTTGCCGCCTCAACAGGGCTTTTAGGCAACCTGATCCAGGCCTGCCTCACTACAGCTGCCTTCTTGGAAAACGTCGCACACGCAGATGAACTAGCCATGCAATTTACTGCCCGTCTTCAACTTTATCTTTCGCGGTTGCACTGGTGGTCAGTTCGTTGGAAATTAATGCACGATGAAAGGTCGCCACATGAAATTCTAGATGCTCGTTTCCACATGTATGGGAACGCAATCGCGAATTATCTGGAGCTTATTCTCCATACTGTGCATCACCTGACATCTCAGCAGGATAGAATTCCGATATTACAGAACACGCGTTCGGCCCAGGCTTTCAGTGCATCTGAAAGATTTGCTAAGTTATTGAACACACCATGGAAGGAGTATTCCGGGTCATCCACATCGCCCACAGTCGAAAGTTCCTCCAATCTCGCCGAGCGTCTGAGGTGGGCTTTGAAAAGTGGGCCTGCAATGCAGCGCCTACAGCTCTTGGACCACCTCATACGAGACTTGGAACTCTTTCTGCCTCCACCTGGACTTGGCTCCGACATGTCTGGAGCAGTGCTAGTGAACCCTGCCTTGATGACGGAACAGGGCGATTGGGGGTTAAGATGGCTGAGTCGCCAGACGGAGATGGATCCTTTCGCCGCATCGCTGGCCTGGCTTAAGGCTTCTGTGATAAGCGACCTGACACCATCTTCAGACTCTAACTTACAGAGGCTTGATGGCATGTTATTGCGGAACCCTTACCCCAGAGCGGCCCGTCATTACACTGGCCACTATAACGGAACTCCCGTTCTAATCGAGAAAAAGACGGTTCCGAGTAAAGTAAACCACAAAGATATCAAGCCGCGGATCGAAAAGGTGGTTCACCTATTGAAGGCTTCTCAGAAAATACAAGAGCTAAGAACCCTGCCTTGCATCGGCTATATCTATACACAACCTGGGGAAGGCTCTCCGAGCTTAGACGACGAGAATCGCACATACGAGTTGATATACACTATCCATGCTGGGCCTGTTTTGTCATTGCGGGACATGTTGAACTCTGACTCCAAAAAAGGCCACAAGTACAAACCAGAGCTATCGCTAGACAAACGATTTGAAATCGCTAGAAAACTTGCTAGAGCGCTGTTATATTTGCATGCTGCTGAATGGCTTCACAAAGGCATCCGAAGCAGTAATATCGTATTTGTCCCCTCAAGCCCATCCATATCAAACTTGAATGAGGCCCAAACGTGTCAGTTTGGACCTCCATACCTTGTCGGGTTCGAATACAGTCGCCCCGCCTCGAACAGCGAAGGGACTGAAAACCACCCTAGAACATTGGAAGATAATCTCTATCGACATCCAAACGCGCAAGGATTACCCACCGATGAATCTTACATTGGAAAAATAGGGCACTTTACCAAAGATTATGATATCTACAGTCTTGGTATCACTTTGGTGGAAATGGGGACTTTGAGTTCAGTCGGACAGATGGCTGAAGACTTCAAAAAGAAGCGAAACTGCTGTGACCTTGACCTTGATAGCTTTTTAGCATACTTGACCAAAACTGTAATCCCACGAAATGTCGCCTTTCGTAAGGGAGAGATATATGCCAAGGTCGCTTTGCGCTGTCTGAGGGCAGACTTTTACAGCTTGCCCGGGAGAAGCCACCAGGACGGGTCCATAGAGTTCTACAAAGAGGTTGTCTCACAGCTTGAGACATGTAGAGCATAATTCTGGTACCCACCTCCTTGCGGTTCGTGCTTTTATCTACAGGGGGTTTCTGGCAAGTCGAACAACGCAACTCAAAGCAATAAGCAATCTTTTGCTGCGTTGAAATGGGTATGTTATTAGTGAACATGCTAGTATAATCCTGTTCTTCATCATCAAAATTGCTCTTTATGCCATGGTATCAGTAGACTTGCACCTTCGACATATCTTCTACAAAATATTACACGGCCAGTATGTAGCTCGAACATACATGTGAGAGCTAACTGTCAGCCGGACGTTACTGCTAAGCCGTCCCGACCATGCCCGATTAGGAAACAGGCAGTTATCCCTAGAATTTGGCGAAATAGCCACGACTTGGCGGCATTCGTCCACGGATTCAACTAGGGTACAGTCCTAGGAACACGCATAGTGGCGATTCGCTACACCGCATTTGCTATACTTGGTTAGATTGCTTATTATTTGTGTATTTAGACTGGCTTCTTTTTTTAGCAGTATTTAGAATGACAAGACCTTCAACTTTGACACCTATTGGATAAAGCTCGTTCAAGTTGTGATATACAATTATGCGATCCGGAGCGGTCGGCAGAAACCTTGCGCTCCTATAGGAATGATGCGGGATTTGTGGTAACGAGCATGCGACGTGTCGGTTGGGTGTTGGTTGATGCCCAATTCAAGAGGATAGAGGAGCTTATCAAGCCACATGAGAAGTTGCCCACCAGTGTTTCTTGACCTCTTCCGCACTGTCCTTGATTGTCTTGTACCTGCACGAAGATACAACGAGATGTACCATTTTTATTCATGCTATCTGTTCTTGTCTAATAACCAACTTTTGTTTCACGAGCTCTCGTAGTAGGACCAGTTGTAGGTGTTTTCGGAGACGCAAATGTATGGCTGTTCGATTTTGTAGATCACGCGCACCAAGAAGGGCTGGGTAGGCGAACATGATTCGCAACCAAACCTAGGTAATTTGGCAGAGAAGAGCGAGAATTGGCGCAATAGCTGGGAAAAAGGCTTTCTGAGATGATAGTTTTATGATCTTGTGGCCGTGTCAGCCAATGCTTCCAGCTGATTTGGTGACATTGAAGAGCGAAACCAGCCACGGCAACTATGGGGTATATCAAGCCATTAGATTTGCACTCGATTTGAAAAATATGGGGGAATATAAGCCTACAGCGCAGCCTGCACACAGTTGGCTCATAATACAAAGGCTGAATGATTGCGAAAATCGAATGATAAAATAATTCTTGATTGAGACAAGCACTCTCTGAGAAAAACCTGCTTGGTTCATATCTACTCTAGTCCGCACAGTAACAGACACAATTATCACAGGTTAATGGATTGTGCTCTCAAACCATTCTACATAGAATCACCTCATCATGTTCCTTATCACATATGACCGCAGGGCGTGGAGAACAGGGCCTGAAGCTTATACTAAGCAAGGAGACCTCGAAGCGGGTCTTCATAATCCTTAACCTCCTGCCGGGTGTATTTCACGTAGAGATCCGGGTGAGTTGTCCACGGATGCTTAGCCCCTCCCAGCGCCCGTGTCTCTTTGGGTGACGTGCAGAACAGGCTATAGTCCGGTATGGAGCGCTTATCCTTCTGTTCTGTATTGGTAGAATCCGTGTTTTTCGGGGGCACTGAAGGCAGTTCCCCAGCTGCAGTCTAGTCGCTAAACGTTGACGGATCCCCATATCCTTCACAATCCCTTTCAGGAAGTGTTCATAGATCGTCGCAACTGCCGACTCTCGGGTGGTATCGAATGGGCTGGTCCGTAATGGGGCGCGAGGAGCTGATCCTCCTGACAGTCCGGGTGGAGGTATGCCGGGATGATATGGCCGTATTTTTGATAACCAGGCGCATCAAGACATAGATTTCAACCTGTCAGGCTGAAAATTGAACCAAATATCGACTAATTGCGGAAGTTACTATCTAGATGTCTCTTTAGCTCAGCATTCAGAGTACGGTATTTTTCACGGCCAACACATCCTTAGTCTCGACACTCCAGCTATTAGTGGGCTGCCATTTGCACCATTGGTGATGCCAGCATCGTGGCAATACTGGTAGCTTCACCACTGATGTGGCGTGGTACATTTGAAATATTGCCAATATGCAGGAACTGTAATTTTCGGCTATTTGATACATGTTGATCGTGAAAAAATACTATGATCTGACCGCTGAGCTAAAAGAGACACATCAACTTCTGCCGTTGGTTAATTTTTGGTCCAATTTTCAGGCTAGCCATGCAATACCGTGGATAACTGTGTTGTCATATCCTTGCTGCTTCCAAATGGTGGGCACCATAGCTATTGCCTGAGTTAGTCACCAACTTACTGACCCAATTTTAGTGTGATGGATAAATATACTTATCCACGTACATTAAACATTGGCTAAGTCCCAATGACATTGTCCCTATGGCTTTTGATTCTAAGATGACGGATCCGGTAACCATGTTGTCGTTATCGTAGTACATGGAATAGTCCATGTCGTAGTTTATTTTTCGTTTCCCTTGTGGATGACCGGGAGTCTTAGGTTTGATTCCAAGGTCAGCGATGAGAGGTAAGGAGGAAGGTTGGGGGATAATGATTCTGGAAGTTAGAAGTGAAGATGAGAAGTGAAGATGAGAAGTGAAGATGAGAAGTGAAGAGAAGAAGAGAGGAAGGAAGGGGTGTCCAGTAGCAACACAAGAAGCTGGTAGCGGTGAGAGCATATTTTCTTACCTTGTATCTCAACCAGTGAATACATTTTTCCTTTTCTATTGTCAAATGCATGAGTAAAGAAATTCGGAGAACCCTGGAGTATAGAAATAAGACTTGGCCATTTAGAAAATTGTTCTTAACCCGTAGCCAGCAGTACCTACCTCTATTATTGTGAGCAATCAACGTGTCGCTCCTTCTCTGAGTCTTCAAGAGAGCAATAGAACGCGACGGTATCCTCCTTAGTCGATGAAAACCCCACTCAATGCGCCCTTGGCGCTGCTAAGATGTCCATAGTTTTTGGTTGGGCTTATCTCTTCGCACTCGACGTATGGGATACGCGGAGCCTCTTCAGGCTGGCGAATGGCCAGGCAACAGATCGTATAGATTGCATTTTTTGTGTACGTATTCCATGAATTATCTGGTCGCCATTGGTTCAACTACAATAGTGAGCACTGGAACGCTGTATCCTTGACCAGGGAAGGAAAAGCCTTACTCTCCCTGCACTATCCAGGCTTAGGAATTCAAAGTCAAACCCGTCGGTCGCCACGCCATATAGGATAGCGGGGCTTTGTTTACGACTGCTGAGGGCAATACCTGTATCAGAACAAACAAACAAGGGTCAGCATGCGATGTAGTAATGGATTGAAACTGCATACCCATATAGATTAAGCACCGAAATTTGACCATGCTTAGATCGCTGTAATCTTCTGCCCCAGCAAAAACCACACCAGAGCTCATGCGGTCACTACCGTACCAGATAAAGTAATCGACTTCTCCTGCAACTTCCTTGATCTTCCCCCGGTGCTTGGCGGTAATCTGTAAACGGCTACCTCGTGTGAAAGCAAGGTGGTGCAGTGGCTCAGCAGGCTCAGGAGGGTGAGCCGAGCGTCTTAGAGCCTTTTCGTCCCGAAGACAGTGCTTAAGAAGTACGCTCGGTTAGCTCATATTCTATATCCCCACGCCGTTAGCTTTGGTCGATATGAGGGTGAGGGTGTTGGGTGCACATTACCCAGCATAGGCGGAACGGGCATCGCGTTCGTTCTTGAAACCGGAAAAAATGGCCCGATTTTATGCGTCATCCCAAAAATTTCCATCACGTCGGACTGGAGAAGGATTTCTTGACCGTGTGGAATTGAGAAATCATCGAGACTGACAGGGCTGGGTGGCCTTCCATCCGCAGGCAGGTTGGAATCAAGATCGGATACCCATTCTGAGTCATCATCGGAAAAAAAGCACAACATGGCGACGGCGGAAGGGGTGGTTATTGTTGTGGGAGAAATTATGGTGAGGGTTCAATAAAATCCTCTTTTTTTGCTTCCACTGTGATTCGTCTCTTAGATTTAAATAGAGTTATTTGCAGGTTACTGCTCGGAGGTCCATCGAAGAACCTCAATTGGCATGGGCAACACTATTACGTAGGTATCTCATAAGTTTTACTAATGCAATTTGTCCAGGCGTTCGGAGATATTGGCTCTGTTTTCCGCCAACCGTCAAATATATACTTCCAGTGCTCTTGAGCTAGCTCTGACTCTTTTTCGTCATTTTTCAGCTGCATGTCGAATCAGCTCCTCCCTTCTTAATCTTAGTTTCAGTCTTTGAAGCACAGTTTCTCTCCTTTTTAAGACGGAGTTTTATCTCCCTAAATCCTAGCTTGCTGCCGTTCTCCCAAAAAGAGGGTGTATTTTAAGATGCAACATGGCGGGCACTTCCGGAAGTAGAAGAAACTCTTTGTATGTTACCCTTTATTCTGTTGGTATCCATGTTGATCCTTAGCTGGAATAATGGGGCTCTGCTATCCATCTAGATGCCATCAGCATTTCTATGCTCCTACTGATATCTTCAACTCAAGATGAGAATACCGAAACCAGACTTTGCCTACACAATTCGCTACAAGCCACCCCACGTTTCATCATCATTTATGCTCAACGGGTCTAAAAACGTCGGGTATCCCATACTCCCCATCATTGCCATTTCCCACTCCAATTGCTGGGGATGAGACAGAATGGCCTCACCCTGCGGTAATAGGGTGGGGCATTCACTCTCAGCGTTTGTCATAATTCCATTCACTTGCGGCTCATGGCGGTCTCCGACTTGCTTTCGAGCCATGGGATAGGTTCCAAGTGGGTTGAGAATATAATCTAGTGAGAACTGTGGGGGCGTGCATGAGTCGTCGGTGTCGGCTTGCGTATCTTTGAGGAGTGGTACTTGAGAGGAGGAAAACATTTCGAATCGCTTCAAAGCCTGCGTTGCGGACTCAGAATAAAGATCTACATTCATATACCGCTGCAAAAGATGGAGAATATCCACATTCACTTGCAGCATATGGTGGTATTGCTGGTGCGATATGTGAGGGAGCAAGACGTCAGGCCCCGACCAGGACATCAGAGTCGTAACGATAACACTACTGCAAATCTGAGCATGTACTGCGTAGGGGACATCCACCAAACTCAGTTTATCGAGGTGCCATAACTCATCGAGACAGGTGGCGATGTGGACAGCTTTCCTGATGCACGTGTCGTGGCAGCGCGCGATGAAATCGTTCGGGGCGTTCTGGCGGATCCATTCGGTAGCAGTGTTAGGGAAAACTAGCCCCGATACACCGATACGATAGAGGTCATTGTGACTTTGGGCGAGGAGGATATGTAGCCCGAAGAAGAGGCTGAGCCGACCGGACGCTTTGAATATGTAAACGTTTTCCGGACGCCGGTTGAGCGTCTCGGGAAGAGAACTCTCGAGATCACGCAAGAGGCCATCAAGTACGTGAAATTGAGAATTTTCTTCCCAAGGGACTTCTCCCTTGAGATTTTTGACGTAGCGCAAAATTTGCGAGCGAATGGCCATTACTCGAATATAAAAGGCGCGCATATCGAGATTCGAGGCCGCTCCTGCACTCAGAGATGGGCTGATGAACGGGAGAACTTGACCGGAGAGCGTCTCGGTGACTGAGGGTACATTGCGAATGAAAAGATCTTCCAAGCATGGAAGCTGGACCTGGATGTCGTCCGCAGACACAAGGCGAAGCTGGTCGATGCCGCATTCGATGAACGAATCAAGGAGATATACAGCCCAGAGGAGTCGGCGGCGGGTTTCCTTAACTGCAGCTGAGATCTGGCTCTGATGACAATAGATATCGTAATCGTACTCGAGGTTTAGTTGCAAAACTTGGACATGCCGTGCAATGAGACCAGAGATTAGAAACGCCTTGGAGCACTCCCCGGCTCGGAGGTAGTATTCATGGAGAAGAATCGCTGTCATGAGTAAATCAATGCCCAGATGCCCGAAATCCGAGAAAACAGTGTGCTGTGCCTGCTCCGCCCAATCCTTTCCGGCGTCGGGTATCAGGCCATGGTGGAAAGGCGCTGCTAGAGCGCACATGATAAAAAGCAGCCCTGATCCACCGCTGTACAAAGACGGCAAACGATCCATAAAGCTCGGGATATGGATGAAGCCCAAGCACCGGACGGTGTGAATGCGAGTAAAATAGGTATCTAAGAGTTCCCTTACCTGTTGCAGGGAGGGCAGTTGTTTGCCCCGAGGCAAGGGAGAGGATGACGACATGGTCTGAGGGCGTTGGATTGAGGCCTCCGCTGCCGGGCGACGGTAGGAACACTCCAGACCCTTCCGTCTGCATCGTTCGCACATGGCACTGCCCGTGCATTTGACCTTTGATCGCTTGCATTCCCAGCAGGAACGTAGGATCCGACGTCGCCTCAACCCAGCCTGGGTGACAAGTTGGTCAAGTTGATCTCGAGTGTGTTTCCCCGGGCCAGAGTATATGCATTCCTCCCCAAACGCACGGCATCGGTTGCAGGTACCCGGTGTGCGATCACATTTGATCTACCAGCATTAGTTCGAATCGCATAACTATTTTCCCAGCGGGTGGTTGGCAAACCTTACGCTTCTGGCAGGTTTGGCAACTGCGCTCCATTTTTCTCTTCGAATGTGATGATAACATGTTGGTTGAGAGATGATTGACTATCCATCGCGATATCTCCTTCAGATTGCGCGAGATTGTCTGGGATGACGCCTTTTAAAGCTAACCCGGTCGGAAATCGGGCGAGATCCGAGGCGGATCTAGTTTCCCGTTCGGGCTCAGAGAAAGGAAGATGTGCTATAAAATGCCCTGCACCGGAGGTAGGAAAGTGCTCCCAGAAGGCTCACTCGTGGGGATTTCACAGACATTGCAGACATGCTCGTGTTCTTCACTCTGACGCTCCTCAGCGCTGCCCACGCGGCTGTGCGCTCCGATTTTCGTGTCTTCGACAATACCACGTACACCAACACCTCCATCGGCTACGGGGCGACAAACATTAACTGGATCCCAGCATACGTTTGTAACCCTCTGACATCGGGTGGGACGCTCCCTTCTGAACAAACGTGGAAGGATATTGTGCTGCAATGGAACATCTATCCCGGTTATCCTCTCGTGCTCGATTGTGAGGACCTCTACTTCACCTCAACATCCACAGCCGATCTCCACCTCGAACTGCTCTCAACACTCCAAACCTGGGCAGCCGAGGTGGTCCCGGCCAACCAGATCATCGGCTGGTACGGACTATCCGGAAATACGCTCTCCTCGCTCTATGACCACTACCGGGCTCTCATAGCCAACCATAGCAATCATGCCTTCTTCCCGTCCGCCTACACCTTTACCAGTAGTTTGACGACATGGAATAATTCACTAAACTCCGTCCTTTCCGTCATTAAGACAATTGACCCGACTCTGCCTGTGTGGCCGTATACCTGGCCACAATACCATGGAAACTATTCCTTCTTCCCTGTAGATCTGTGGCAGAAAGAGTTGGGCATCCTTGCACAGAACCCGAATGTAGACGGATTTGTGATTTGGGGAGGCAAGAATCATGCGGTCTGCAATGATGCTTGCCAGGCGACTGCTGGGCAGCAGCCGTGGCTGAATGCGACACGATCTTATCTTACGAAACTGTATGGGCTTTACGGGGGAAGTGCAGAAAGGACGGGAGCACAAGGCTTCTCTTGATCGGTAGGGGGGTGTATATAGAGGTTGTGGACAGTGAGGGAGCAGCACGCAATGATATGTATGTTCTCAGTAGTAGATCAAACGCATCAGCTAAGCTCATCAACCTTGGTTCTAGTATCCCAGTATTTTATATTATGTATGTACAGTACATTGAGTCTGGAGCTAGATCAGTACAATATAGTGATGACAATTGATATTATAACATGTCGCTAGATAGGGAATATGATTCGAGGCATGTACGGATAGCTCAACTATCAGGTTGATACCACAATGATTGAAGTGAGACATTCACAAGATGTGTCAACCTGCTCTTCCTCCACCCGCTGATCCTAACTAACTGTATGCAGCTTGGTTTTTTATATCTCCTTATCCCCCTCCCTAGCGACTTTGTCGCCCTCCCCCCGATGCAGGGTCATTACACTAGGCACCGCCACCACCAAACTCCCGATCGTCATCCCCCAATTCATAGCAAACTGCTTCATAGCACTGACCCCCTCCGCATTGATCCTCCAAGCCATCGCTCCTCCCGCCGGCTTCAACGCCGAATACGCACCCACAATAACCGCATTCACCACCGGGTCCTGCGACTGCGCCCCAATGATCCAGTAGCAGTACGATTGCCAGAACGCATCGTACAGTCCGTAGAAGAAGTACAGAAACATCGGACCGAGGTACCGGCTACCTGCCTTATAATCGATATCCTGATGGCCACCAAACCGGTCACTCCATAGTTGGAACCGATACCCGCCTCCCCAGATCGCCATCCCCGTTACGAAAAGAATCGCCCATCCCATCAGCGCACGAGTCCGGCGATTGAGCTGCTGCAGGTCTAGTAGGAAGCCCAGGAGGAGTCCACCGACCATTTGCGCGATCCAATACAACGCACTATTCAGAGAGCGGGTGCGGAGGTTAAACGTCAACCCGTTCACATCATTCTGCTGGTAAGAGTAGAAGACATTGGCGGTATAGAACATCGGGTAGAGACACATAATTCTCCAGTTAAAGATAATTTTCGTTGTTGCCTCGACCGTCTCACGAGCGTTGGCCCAGGTGAGGGTTTTCGATTCCTGTTCGATTCGTTTGCCTTTGTAGTGCTCCGACAGGGACTCCGTGGAGCACACAAATAATGACAGCGCCCATCCAAATAGCATCACGACAATGTAGGCGGTATATGTTGAGTCCGTCACCGTTCCCGCGGAAGAATGGAAGTTGAGGCCCAAACTGATCAGCGAGCCAATTGTGCCGCCGAGATTAAACACAACCCAGAAAAGCCCAATTGCTCGTCCCCGGGTCGCGTCATCGGTATACGTGACCATGATCGTCCCCTGGGCTACCCAGAAAAAGGCCGCGCCTAAACCGAGCAGAGCACCGGCGGCGATGACGAAGGCGCCGTTGCCGGTGCGGTTGAAGTTCAGTAGGGATCCCGCGTATAGGGCATAGGTCCACCCGCCGAGGAGGAGGGCAGAACGCGGTCCAAGATATTTGTAGAATGCACCGACGAGGAAGAGGGCTGCAGCGGCAGTGCAGGCGTGGGTGGCTACATTGGAGTTGGCGGCGACGGTACCGTTTACTTGTCCCGAGCCCCCCATACCAGTCAAGGCATTGTACATGCCCGGGTTGCAGAAGGAGATGAACGCGATCAGGGAGACTTGGAACCAGGGATGGTGGAGCTTGGACAAGATGCCACCGCCGCTAGAAGTGTCAACAACTCCCTGCCGAACCGGGGACTGGGCGTGTTTGTCATCGGGCGAAGCCATTGTCTAAGAAAACAGAATGAAAATTCAAGACACAAGTGAGCACCTGCGAGATAAAGCGTGAGTAGTGACCGAGACAACTCTCAATTACGATCCATCTTATACCAAGATGCGTAGGAGAAAAGACAGTCGGGTCGGATCCCGGCCGACATCCCGCCCCAAAAACCGACATCCGAGCCAGGTACATATTAAACGCCAGCCAAATCACCCGATAAGCCTGTAGAAAAAGAGCTTCGCAACGCGCTAGTACCATGACGCCATCCCAGGAGCCATTTGCGCAGCTCCAGACCGAGCTCCAGCGCCCAGCCACCACAGAGCTAGAGGATTTGAGTACCCTCAGCCTGTGCAAAGTTTTCAACCAGGAAGAGGTCAAAGTCTCCGCAGCGGTGTCGTGCTGCCTTCCCTCAATTTCATCATTTCTAGATGATCTGGTCCCACGCGTGAGAGCAGGTGGTCGTCTCATCTATGTCGGAGCCGGGAATAGCGGTCGCGTGGCTGCGATGGATTGCGCTGAGCTCCCGGTTACCTTCTCTGCGGACCCGGCACAGTTTCTTGCTGTCGTTGCGGGGGGTCAGGGTGCGCTTTCAGGAGCGATTGAAGGGGCAGAGGATGACGAAGCTGATGGAACTCGACGGATAGAGGCCCTCCAGCTATTACCCAGTGATACAGTGATTGGCATTTCAGCATCGGGGCGAACGCCGTTTGTGATCGGTGCATTGAAGGCAGCCGTGAAAGCCAGCGCGCTCACAGCTGGCATCACTAATGTGTATCCGTCGGAACTGGGCGCAATTGTCACGCACGCTATCACAGCTCTCGTGGGACCCGAACTACTAGCCGGGAGTACCAGACTGAAAGCTGGATCCGCTGCGAAACAAATTCTCAACATGATTAGCACCTGTTTGATGGTCAAGCTAGGCAAGTCATATCGTGGCCTCATGGTTGATGTCCAGGTCAAGAACCAGAAGCTACGGGTCCGCAGTCGGAACATTGTCCGTCAGGTCTACCAGAGTCATTGCCAGAAGCATGGTGTTAGGCTCGGGGAACATCACAATGACGACGACGCTGCCATTGACCTTCTCATTGAGAGATGTGGTGGCAGCGTCAAGTTGGCTAGCGCCGTGACTTGCTCCGGTCTACCCCCAGAGACGGCCAAAGCGAGGTTGGAAATAGTGGGTGGAAGCTTGGCTAAATTTTTGCAAGTTCATTGCCATTCGCCTGGGAAAACGGCAGTCGTCAACGGTGATAAACAAGACTACTTCCTAGCTGTTGATGGCGGCGGGACAAACTGCAGCGTCTCCATTGCCACCCGCTCTGGTGTCGTTGCTCGTGCAACAAGTGCCGGTGCTTGCAACTTCAACACTGTATCCTTCGAAGAGCTACTCCAACAAATAAGACTCGTCACCACTCAAGCCTTCTCCCAGCTTCCTGAGTGGCAGTCTTCCAGCGAAAGGCCGAAACTCACTGCCGTCTGGGTCGGGTTAGCGGGACTCTACCATGCTTCTGAGCTTGAGGCCTTGACGGCGCGTTTGGAAGAATTCTTCAATGTCTCAGTCAGCCAGGGGACCCTCCGCCTCACCAGCGACGGGATGTTGCTCAGCTCCTGTATTGCCCTCGATATGTCGGTGGAGGGTGGGATTGCAGTGGTAGCCGGGACTGGGTCCGTCGCTGCGGCATATAAAAGAGCGGATGGTGGAGATATACAGCAAGTAGGCCGGGCGGGGGGGTGGGGACATATTCTCGGCGACGAGGGCAGTGCGTTTGATATAGGCAAGAAGGCATTGCAATCCTTGTTAACGCGAACTCAGCAGGACGAGGAGGAATCGGAGCTAGACAGGGCTCTCTTAGCTCGACTGGGTTGTACAAGGGAGGATATACTCTCCCAGGTCCTTTATGGCGATCGATCTGCCAAAGTACAAGTCAGCAGTCTAGCAACGGTAGTTACCCAGCTTGGATTCCGGTCTCACCCTGACCCTGAAGCCGCGGCAATTTTACGCGATGCAGCGAGGGGATTAAGCGGGCTGATACGTCTTCTAGCTGATAAACGCGTGTGTGAGCCGGAGAAAAGATGTCTGGTACTAGCCGGGGCACTAATGAATCTCCCAGCTTACCATGACCTTATCGTGAGTGACTTAAAGGAGTTTGGGGCATTCTTTAAGAGGACAATTGTTGTAGACGATGCTTCAGGTTGTGCGGCGCAGTTTCTTGCTCGAAAACACCAATAGACAGCTTTTGCACTCCATTAATTAGACAATTAGATACTCTATGCGCACTTTCTAATTTAATAAAATTCACCCTAAGCATACATTACGTGCGAGGCAGGGTTTGACTGCATCGTATAAAATTCCCTGCTAGGGAGCATCGGCCAATGCAATGGATACTCAAAGTACCCAGGCTGTTTCTGAAGTCTCCGCTGTGGCATATAGGCGCAGGTGCTAATTCCCTGCAAGAACATCCTCCCGGGTAAAACTAGGTATATGTCTATCGCCGAGCCAGCATACCGAGACTGGTAAGGTGTTATGTCTCTATTATATACATCCCCCCCCCTTCTATAGGCATTCCTCTGAAATGGTTGCACCGCCATATGGTAAGTCCGAGAGGTTATCAACTACAATAACAACGACTGGGGGCCATCATGGGAATTGACCTACGAGCAGATGATACGATCCCACGCAGAATGCATTTCTGGCTGATACAGAGGTTTCCTGGGTTATTTAGCATGTGTGAAGATACTAGACTCTACACAGAGCTATGGAGAGGCTGGGTTACGGCTGTAAACTTATACTCTTCAGGATATTAGTGTTCCTAATAAAGGCCGCACTCTTAGCAGCCACAAGCACCTAGTAGGAGGTTCGTATGCGCAAGCCAAGGATGCCATGTCCAGATCACCTCCTTTTTTGGATGTCTTACTAGGGGAGGTGGGGTTTGACCTTCGAGCTAAGTAAGTAGCTAGCCCGTTGTCGATCACTAGAATTATAGCTTGTGTCCGATGATTGTCCCAGACGCAGCAGAATGGAACTCAGGGCTAATCAGATCGCAGCACGGAGAGTGCATGAGGTGGGAGGTGGGAGGTGGAAGGTGGTGTTGGGTACGAATGTGTATCCGATCACAAAAATTATTTTGAAAAAAAAAAGAAAAAGAAAAAGAAAAAAAGCAAAAAAAAAGGAAGCCTTGCGTTCACCTTCACACCACCCTTGCAACAAGCCCGCGCTGTCATGTGTATCATTCTCTGCTGAATCCCGTCATTTTCTTATAACATACCTAGAATACGATCTTTAGCCGTTTTCTCGTTCCCATACATCCTTCCCCGCACCAAGTCATGCCATGATTGTTTGTCCTGATGGAAATTTGATAGAGCCTTGCGGATGACGCGGCATGTTGTATGCACTAGGACATCAGCCTTGCATTAACGCGTGGGTGTTGTTGTGGCCAATTCTCGTTTATTGTAGCCGTGCTCCCCGGCACAAGTGCGGGCGCACTTGATATTGTGGTATCTAGGACATAGAGATATTACCTTTCGAGCTACGATTTACTTACCTGTGAGGCTGAAAGGGGAGCGTAATGGCCGGTCCGCCCACCATATGAATAGTCACTCAGAGGAACAAGTCACCCACTTGAGGATCAGGCTGAGGCAGTTAAGAATATTACTGGCTTTAGCAGGGACCTATACACAAATCGTGTCCCAGTCACGGTGGGGCCGTGGCTTTCATCATGTTTGCTTAATTTCAGGGACTTGAGGAGATAGCGGGGCATGGTATCGAGAGCACAAGAGATGTCCATTACTGCAAACATTATCAGGCCCGGCTATCCTCGAGCGATGTGCCAAGATAGAAACTGGGCACCACGACATACATAGTTGAGCTAGTAGGTTCAGATATCCTTTAGACTTACCGGGATGCTTGGCACGGGCCGTTTGGTCTCAGGCCTCTCCGTTGGCAACGCGGGGAAGAGGGACCCTCTACTATAGGCCACATATGCTGACTTTTTAGTAGTGATGTATATGTAAACACGCAGAGGCAGCCTCGGGCATCGAGTTGCATTGGTATCCTTGAGTTGAATTGGTGAAATGAATACCTGTGGCAAGGATACTATGCAGAGATGAGACAGACACTGTGGGGTCTTCTCATGACGTCGCTTGCTCTCTGTGGCATTTTCGAATGCATGCTGAAATACGGATCGCTCAGTTCGATATTTCCCTCACTCTACCCAGATCTTCTGAGGGTTTTGATTATCAGCCTAGGGCCAACACATTGTAGATGCAGCGGTGATCGGGGATATGAAATATCGATTGGGTCCAGCAAATTTTGATGTACCATCTTCACTACCCAAGCAGTTGATTTTGGGCAGGAAAGCAAGTGGTCCCTGCTTATGGTTGTATGTCCGTACACAATGGCAGGGTGCCCAGCGTGTAGCTTGGGCTCAGATACCGAGTATTTATAACCCATCAAGTTTTAGATCTTATAATTCTTCGAACAGAACTAGGAGGACAACTAAGATCTTCTATTACTCGCTTCATCTCATCTCCTCTCCTCTCCCTATCAGCTACAAGTACTATTCAATAGTCTATACCATATCTCCCATCTCACACGGCACCATGGCTGCCCACTGCAAAGTCTTCATAGCTGGACACAACTACAATGATCATGTCATCTACCCAGTCGGTGATCGGAGAGATCAGAAAGTGAAAGTCGGTGATATTCCGGGAGGCGCTCGGCTTCTAGCAGATATTTTGATTCAGTTATGTCCAGAAAAAAGCGTAAACTTCATCAACCACAATCGACCGAATACCCTAGTCAAAACGGCCATGGAACTAGATTACATGGATTTAAAGGGAGATGATAAGGCAAAGACGTACAGAATCATGGGTCAGCGTCAATTGATGGACACTGAAGCTGTTTCAAGCCAGGATCAAGTCGTTCAAATTTCCATAGGTGACCTCCTCATCTTGGTGGACCATCACCCCTGTATGCCCTGCCAAGTCGACCCTTGGTATCGCATTTATAAATCCAAGTCTGTGCAAAAGGATTGCAATCAGGCCAAGTGGGATAGTTTGCTCCCCAACCTGTACGTGGGCAATGCAGGATCTGAATGGGATAAATTAGCCGTGGTATTCGATGGCGAGTATCTCAGGAGGAAGGGAGCCGATATTACTTATCATCTCTCCTGGAGCCAGGCTGCGGAGGACATTGTCAGGAATTTCCTGTATGGGAAGGACGCGGTTGCGGATCTTCAGACATTTCAGCAGGCGATCGTTCGCGTCAACTGCGACGGTGTAATCCAGGCACAGTTTAATGAGGGGAACCCTTTACCGGCAAGCCTTTATTGTATGAAGTCTGAACAATCTGAAGGAGATTTCATCTGCAACACCCCAGGAAGAACTCCAGCTATTGCTGCCGGGTTCATGGCCGGTATGATTTACAATCAGGCCCGAGGGCTAAAAGACGATCAGGCTATCGGAGCCGGGCTGCTCTTATCGCAAAAAATGGCTTCTCATGGGATTACCGAAGGGGGAGGTTCCACTCTGGAGTATGTGAAAGCGAAAACAGAAGATCTTGATGAAAAGGGGATAAAAAAACTATCTATTTCGAACCTCGAGATCCCACACGCCGAAATCCAGAAGGACGCGAAGTATAAATGGAATTTGTTGCTTGCTGCGCTTAAGCACCAAAATAAATCTGAATCTCGCGAAGGTGTGCTTCTCACTGATCTCGCCAAAGATATTGTGACCAACGGGTGTGAAGGAGCGCTCAAACATATTCCCACTGTCCGGTTCGGAGGCCTGATCACAGCCGACCGACAAGAAAAGGAAAGCTTCCGAGCGATTGCCAATCTGGTTGAGGAATACCTTCGCTCACCACAAACAAAGCCTTTGTCGATCGGCGTATTTGGAACACCCGGGTCTGGGAAGTCTTTTGGAATCAAACAGGTGGTCAAGACGGTGGCTGGACGCCAAAAGAACGGAGCGAAGAAGAACGTTGGGGAGTTGGTGTTCAATCTGTCCCAGTTTCAACAGTATTCCGATCTGGTTGTTGCCTTTCGCGCGATTCGAGACCGCGCCCTCTCCGGCGATATCCCAATGGTTCTTTTCGATGAATTCGATACTGCCTTTGAAGGGAAAGAGCTTGGGTGGCTCCGGTACTTCCTGGCACCCATGCAGGACGGCGAGTTCCAAGACTCTGGCCATGTTCGACCTCTTGGGCCGGCTATTTATATCTTCATCGGAGGCACTTGCTCAACCTTTGAGGCATTCACACAAGATTTGACTTCAGTTCCAGCCAGGGATCGGAAAAAGCCAGACTTTGTCAGTCGACTGCGGGGCTTTGTGGACATACGCGGACCAGATGAGGTGGATGCCAATAATTTTATGCACCGTGTTAGCCGCGCAATTCTCCTTCGGTCAATGTTGGAACGACGTCTGGGGTACAATAAGAACAAAACAATCACCGTCGACCCTGAAGTCTTAAATGCGCTGCTGGCAGTGCCAAAATTCCACCACGGGGCCCGATCTCTCGAGTCGATTCTCGCCATGAGTCGACTACATGGGCAAGATCTTTTCCAGCCCTCTGCCCTTCCATCCGCTCATCAACTAAATCTCCATGTGGACTATGACCTATTTGCGCGAGTTTTGGGTCCGGAAAAGCGCCTTGATATCGCCAGTGACGATATTGCCAAACACTTTATTACTCAAGCAAATGAAAGGCAGAGGAAAATAATAGCGGATGAATTTCTAAAGAAGATTCACTCGGCTGGATGCTGTCTGATTTGGGAGCCGGAACTTCAAGGCATAAAAACTCGTATAAAAGACACGGAGGATTTTTTAAGCAAGGAAGCGCTTGCCAACATCGAAAAATGTGGATATGGTGTATGCAAGGTGGTATGAAAACCTCGTTGCTTTGCTTTTGGTTCATTTCTATAATATCTTCGTTATGCAGTGTTGGTCAGTTAGTCAATGAAATGAATATGACAAGGTCCTCCTCTTCTCAATTTATGAATCAGACATTAATTCTTCATTTGCTCCACCTAGGTAATGAATGCGATACCCAGTAACTACTTCCATATCCGCTAGTGCGAATTGTAACTTGGTGTCACCAGTAATTGTTTATCCTTCCTTCTTGAACGCCTGCCCTCTTTGGATCATAAGGGGCGCAAAAATGACAATTGTGATTTCTAAGTATGTCAGAAACCTTGGTATATCTTTACCAGCTCCTTGGAAAAGCCATCTATCCAGTAGGGAACTCCCAGAGACGCTCCGACCTTCCTTGTTCCATTCCATCGCACCACAGTGGTTGGGTTTCCCTGGATATTGAAACGCGTCTCACACTTGCATAAGGCTGGTGAATATAAATAGAATATGGTAGCGACGCGGGCGTCATATAGCTAAAACGCTACCCCAAAAGGATAAAGGTGGGGTTTACCCTGTACTCCAGGTAAATGTTATTACATACCTACATACATACAGCAGACTGATACAAACATAGCCTAAGGCAATTGACAAGTGGTTCTGCAAGGCTAGCGGGCACTACGGTGATGCGTACTTACAGTAGGCTGTTGGAGTGGACCCCGCAGGGCTAGCGGGGGTCAAAAAATTGATGGTAAAATAAATAATCTGTTACACAACATCCTCTCGAGGCACTAAAGAAGGAAAAAGAAAGGTCCCTAACCCCTAATCACCCTAACCCGCTAGTCTACCGCTAGCCACATCTCTGTATTAATCATCCTAAATAAACACCAGGCAGTTGGTGATGGTGGTATTGGTATTACCACAAGTTTATTGTGAGTTGGAAAAAAAAAGAATTCCCAAACGACAATGAGCTGGGCCCCGGGCTAGCGGACACTACCCCGGCGGTGCATCGGCTATTGGTAAACAGGGTGCGTTCCAAAACGAGATACCGGCATAAGGCTCAAGCAACTTAGTGAGTGCGTGCATACTCTTCGTATTGTGCACAAAAGTCTCGTAGTGCTGAGCTGAGCTGACGCTCGGTATGATCTCAGATCGTCGCTAATAAGAAAGCAGCGATATACAATCTATGTGCGGTAAGCGACGAGTTTCTCCCCCCCCCCCCCCCCCAGAAGCAATTATATATGATATTTTACCCTTCAAGGGCCTGTCGCAACTACTCTTAATGTTCTTCACTGACAGGAGATCCACATCTAAATCTCCGCCGGCCGTCCGTCTGTTTCATGCTGGTGAATCTATTTCTTTATGCAGATGGTGTGCTGCAGGCCCTCCCATGCACATCTACCACAGTGAGAACGATGGGTATCATGACGATAAATGGAGCAGCGGCAGGGCCATTGCGGGTAGTGTGATCAAGCCCAGGAATACTTCCACTGCCTGTGGCGCTCCCAGCATTATAGCTCTGTAAGTTGCCTATCCTTTCCATCTCTTGGCATCCTGTATGTATGTGACGCTGATGCTGACTCGACCAAGCATCTTCACCCTTCTTTCAACATTTAAACCATTTGTTAGAGGTTTTAACTCGCAGGGATATCCAAGTCGCACAAGAACTCAAGAAAAACTAAAGACTAATGAGACGGATTTTTGCAAGACAATACCCACATTTGTTGTGATATCATGCTTGCACATGCCGACAGGGATGTACAGCTTGTGGGTATTTGATGCCTGGTGGTTTTCATAACTATAGTTTTTCCATAAGCGCACCCAAATATGGAACACATCCCATATCAGGGAAAGGCTGACTATACCGGGGTAGGTTATTGAAGAGTGTAGACTAATTGATTTGCTAAACATTTGCTGGTACCCGCACAAGAATATATAATGAGACGGGTGCAGCAAGTAGTGCACATACTGACAAGAAGCCAGTACCTTTCCCTTTTCCTTCTTCCCATCGAAAACCCTCAACAATATTTAACTACCATGCAGATCCTCTTTTTGGTACCGCAAGCCGGATTATAATAAGGATAATGTGAACCGGCTGTCTCCGACCGTATACTTCCGGGCCTCCGCCAAGAATTCCTCCGCTCGGCTACCTATGCACATCAATAGGGTGTGGGTCCCGCCGGGAATGATCAAAGGGTCCACAGAGAAAACCCGAGCCAGACACCGAGTATTATTATCTTCCACCAGATGATAGCCTCAAGTCAATTTTAGTGGACAATTTCGGGTGCCCCGGACATCTTTCTACAATGGCGGATTCCAGAGGACCTCATCTCGCAATCTGCGCTGACAACACACACCAAAAATGATAGTGTTCTGAACATCTCACAGTTGACCCTGGTTGGCCGTTTGGAAGAAGGTTCAAACAACCTGTTTAATTTTGTTTTGTTATAGGATCGGAGACAGTGCATCTTTTCGGGTTCCGGCTTTCCGCTCCCGAGAGATTGACTTAAGATGGGGAGAGACAAAAAAGCAAAAAAAAAACTTATCGACCTTTCGCATGTATGTCACAATTGCCGGCTGTCATGCGTTACCTATGATGTCCAAATTACTCTATTCCCCAATTTAGTCTGACTCCTTACTATTCGGAAGACAGATAAAGTTAGGGTAACTTCTCATAATACGTCTTGTCAGGCGCTATGTATCAGACATTTTGCCTTCAATTGGTTTGCCTTTCGTTTCTACCTAGCAGACAGCCCCCCTGCTTGAGGATATCAGAGTCGTTGTGTGAGGGGGAAGTCTGCTAAACGGTGATCGGATACGCGACAAGTCATCATGGCAGCTCCAGGCAGAAATAAACTCTGCCATTAGATGGCAGAAAGCATGGATTGATTGAAAAAAGAAAAAAAGTATGTTAAGTGACTAGGATATCGGGCTCAGACGCCCGGGGATATATATAAACTCGCCCAAATATCACTCATCAACCATGATCGTTTCAATGAATAAAGAGAAGCCTACCACGTGGAGCAAAAGAATCTCTAGAAGAACTATCTCAAGCAAGCAAAGCAGCAAAGCCACCCCGAAAACTCCAGCCAATAATTTCATTCCTTCAAGTTTCGAGTTTCAACCTGATAAGACTATTTATGGAGCTAAGGGCAAAGACCCTAAATTAACTCAGAACTTAAACATTCCACCTTAACTAGAACTGGTTTAGTGTGTAATTTAGTCCCTTGTTGAGTTGGCGCTAATGGTTGCCCGGCTCGTGTTTAGTGCAGCGTGTGTGGCTTCCATTCGATTCAATTGGAGCTCAGCCGCAGCTCGTATTCGCTAGATGAATTTGACGTGCATGTCCTCCAGAGACGTTTGAACAGGCTGCAGACCTCCTTTTGTTGACTTTCTGAGTTGGACAACGTCATATGGAGATGAGGGATAAATACTTCTTCTGGTGATCGCGCTGGATCATAGAAATCTGAAACCCATTTTGAACCATCTGTGACGCTTCTCTAAATATGGATCCTGTCAGTCTAGAAACGCCAACTCCGGCCCCTGTATCCACTTTACACCTTTACCGCCGCCTCTTCAAAGGTCGCAAAGCCCTCTTCGCGGAATCAGATACCGCCCCCGCGAGCTACTACCTCATTAACCCTGTTCCACATAAACACGCGAACACCTGGAAGCCCAAATTCTATCGCGGCGATAACCCGAAACATACCCCGAGTACGACCGCGATCGGCCGGGCGAGACGCTCCGCCTGGTGGGGCACGTTCCGAATCTGGCTCGGCGATGGCGTGCATACAGTTCTCGAGAATGAGAAGCGACAACGAGACCAACGTAGACAGGAGACCAAGAATAAGTTCCGGAGAGTATTTGGGCGGAAGCAAAAGCCCGTGGTGGTTGAGGAGCAGGAAGAAGTCACGGGAAAGGTGATTCTAGTTCGCATGTGGAGGGTCGGAGGCGTCTCTCGGAAGGTCGTGTTTGAGGTCGAGGGAGTGCGGTATTGCTGGTCCGGGACGAGGATGTTTAGTAAGGGGGCGATGAGAGGGGTGAAGGGGTGGTCACATAATATGAAGGTAAAACACGCTGGTTCACTCACTCACTCCTTACTTCCTCCTCCTGATCGTTGCTAATGATCCGCAAGCTCGTCCGAATATCGGACCACGCACTCATCGCAACAGTGGAAAAGTATCGTTGGGCCCTGTGGAAGAGATCAATCAAGTCTGATGGGCCCCCGAATAAGAAGAAGCTGCTCATCGCCACGCTCACATTCTACGATCGTTTTCATCCGGGAGTCGCGCCTCTTAGTCCTGGCTCGAAATTGGCGTCTGCTGTGGCTAGAGTGGATGAAGTGATCAATAAGCCGAATATTAAGGACGAGGACGGGTTGAACCCAAATGGGCCGCACGAGGGTAACATTACTGAAGACGCTATTGCCTTCTCGGCTTGGTGTGTGCTTGAGGCAGAACATCGTCTTCGACATAAGATTGAGGATATTCTGGAGGAGATCGGCGAAACCATCCAAGGTTAACCGGTCGATGGCCCTATCTGCAGCGGATGTGTGGGTCGGCATACTCGCTGAAATTCAGCGGTGGTTTTTTGTGATGTCACACACTGCCACGGTGCGAGGTACTTCTGGGAACCTCTACAAGGTGATTGGTGAAGCTGCAATACCCAGCGTATACTCCATATGCTTTCCTGTCGCTCGGGTAAGCCCTAATTGAGGATTCGATCGGATTGGCGCACGGAAATCCTTATAGAAGACAAGAATGGAAGCAACCGGGTGAGTCAGAGGGAGACAAAGAGAAAAAGAAAAGAAAGAGAAAAAAAAGAAAAAAAAAAAGAAAAGAAAAGAAGAGCGGATACCTAGATGGGTTGAAGGGGGAAGGGAGGGGGAAGGGCAGTGTGGGGCATTGGTCGAATTGCTTCTTTCATTTAGGACCCTGGAAAGTACCTTTAGTTTTCGGTGTATAATCCCGATGTGGGCAAACATGCATGCTGCATAAGCAGAAGTCGCATTAGCGTCCGAACCCGAATGACGCGGGAACTGAACAGATAGCCGAGGTGTGGGTTGACTGTGGGCTCTAGACTAGATCTAGTCCGGATACAACAATATACTTCCTAAAGATGTCCCACTGTGTAGATGACAAGAATTCATGAGAGATTAGATTACACTAGCCATGTTCATCCCGCTGGGCACTTGACTTTTTCAAGCTAATGCACGAAAGGCTTTTCAGAAAATTTGGGCTGACTCGGTACCTATTTTTGAACACTTCTAAATTGCTTTCCATTTCTTCCTAAAGGCTAACTAGTTGTGATGGGTCTGTCATAGGCCACACTATCTTAATTATACCGGGTTTATGCTGGAAAGGCTCTGCACAGTCAGCAATTATATAATTGTATTAATATATTGGAGATAGCATCGCAAACGCCGAACAAGAAGAGGTATGGCTACTCTAGTCATATTGCGTAATGTGACGGAGCATAGATTAGGTAGTATGGCTTAGAAATTGTGTCAGCAAAAAAAAAAAAAAACCGAACACGAAGCATGTCGGACTACGGCTCGATGAGAGAAAGTAACGTCTGATAGGGTCCTCAGCAAGGCTCCAACGTCTGTACATTACCCCAGCGCTAATTAGAAACTCAAGTGGGTGTCTAGTACGTATTGTTCGAGCAACTATGGTCCTTATATATAAGGTACTATAATATGCCCTCAGCTTGCCAGAATCTCCCTTCCAAGATCATCCATTTCTTCTCTTATTTGCAATACGCATCACATCTTTGCAGCACAAGTCTACTTCCTACCGTATGAATGATGAGTTCCTCTCAATTCAAGGCTCTAATATTCGACCTTGGGGGTGTCCTACTGGACTGGGACCCTAAGAGTGTCACCGCGCTCTCTTCCAGCCAGCTGCGCGCCATCATGCACTCCACAGTATGGCATGAACTCGACCGAGGTAATGTCACTCTTGACCAGGCATGCGAGGTGAGCGTCGTCCCAATGGCTCCATTCAATGGCGCGAGCTGATGTCGAGAAGCAATTTAGCACCATCATTGATGCAGAACCCTCGGCTATCAAAGAAAGCCTCGACCAGGCCCAGAAGTCATTGACAACAAATATGCAATTGGCGCAGATGCTCAGAGACTTGAAGGACCTCAATCCGGATCTGCGACTTTACGTCATGTCAAATATCTCAAAGGTAAATTTAGCAGATATCATTCGAAACCTATAGCTGATGCCCGGGATAGGAACATTTTGAAGTTGTGAGAAATCTAGATATCCCGTGGTCATTGTTCAGCGAGACCTTTGCGTCAGGACATGTTGGCATGCGGAAGCCTGATCTTTGCTTCTTTGAGCATGTGATTGAGAAGGTTGGATGCCAACCCAATGAACTGATTATGGTCGACGATCAAGCAGAAAATATCTGTGCGGCCCGCTCACTTGGAATCCACGGCATCCTGATGAGCAAAGAGGTGTCAGCGAGCACCATCTGCCACGAGCTTCGGAACCTGGTACAAAGTGCAATCACACGAGGTGAAGTATACTTGAAGGCCAATGCTAGGAACCACCACTGCGTTGTTGAAGGCCATGACGTCGTCTTGAAGGACAACTTCGCGCAGCTTCTCATCTGGGACATCAGCCGGGATGCAGATATAATATACCTTAAATGGCCCTCGGGAAAACTTCACCCTGCTCGGGATATTGTGGGTGACGACAGCATCACCCCCAACGCCACCGTACATAACGATGTGAAAAATGGTCTCTGGAACTATTTCTACGAAGACCCTATCCTCACCACCAACGAATTTCCCGCCGATGCAGACACAACCTCTACTGCCTACCTCACTCTTCCGGAGAGCTATCTCTCCGAGGTGGCTGACCCGCATTTGGTTCTGGATAAGATGGCCTCTAATCAAAACGCGGAGGGGATCATGCAGACGTACTTCTGCAGCGACAGGCCCAGGACAAACCCCGAGGTCTGCATCAATATTCTCCGGGCATTTTATCGCTTCGGCTGTGGTGGCGACCCACGTATCAGAAAAACGGAAGATTGGGTTGTCCGGTGTCTGGAAAACCGAGCCTATCTCTACGGGGACCGAGTTTACTCGACTCCGGAGGCCTTTCTCTACTTTGCAACCCGGTTATATGTCGAATGCGGGGAAGGGGCGCTGAAGGCGAGACTCCACAAGGTCAAAGAGGCTCTTTGCGAGCAAATTAACACGCCGACAAACGCATTATCTCTTGCCTTGCGAGTGTCAGCCTGTCAAATTGCGGGGTTGGATCCATCCTTTTACCGGCAAGACTTAAAAAGACTCATGTCGCTGCAAGAGCAAGACGGGGGCTTTCCAGCCGGCCACTTTTGCTGCACAGGGAGGACTAGGGCCCGTATCGGCAATCGGGGCTTGACGACCGCTTTGGCTGTCAAGATCCTCCGCCATGAGGAGCTACGGCGTGCCCAACCCTACCAGAGAGGCTCGGTGATCCAACAGACGAGGCAACTACACGGTAGTGCAAGAAATATTTGGTTTATCTGTGGACTTTCTGCCATTGCACTTTCCTTTTGGGCCCGGCATTTCCGACCCCTTTCCCAATGAAGGCAATAGCACTACTAGAACAAGTATTGATATCAGGTTTATCAGGTTCAGTACGATGATTTTCAGCCCCTCTTGTCTAATCATATTTATATCAAGAGTCTTGAGTCTTAGGTTTAGCTTCTTTCTAAATTTCAGAACTTTAGATATTCCATCATTGGTAACAAGAGCAGATTTGAAGTAGATATGCTCTTGAACAATTTTTTATAGCAGTAAGGCGTTCAATGAGCTCAAATGGCTTTGTTGGATTGAAGAAGCTCCCCACCCAAGTGGTTGCCTGAATGTTTCTAGGTGGACTGAGGGGCTAACTAATGAAGGTCAGATTGCTAGTTTTGCCCCGGTCGAGCCACTAGCATACTCGTATTTACTTGGCAGTCGGGAACACTTTGACCTTGAGACGGAGAAGGTGATTGTAGGCAAAGTCAAATTTCGGGCACACTGCGGCATTTGGGTCGAAATTGCTCTTAGATGGAGTATCCACAGTAGCTTTGAAAATGGAGACCCATTACTTTGACATACTCGCCGGTGTATCCCTTGCATCAAGGGAATAGTGAAGCCTGTCCTGTTCATAAGAGACTGGGCATGGTTGGGATCTCCATGTTCTAGATCTCGATAAAAGCTTGCATGAACGCCAACATTTGATGCTAGGCTGTCCTGACCTGGAGCCTCATCCAAATCCTCCTTTGGAAACCTAGCTAACCATAATATGGCGGAGGAAGGATCTTCTTGACATCCCTTTTGAATAGGATTGGGCAGCTTACCATTGCGCGATAAACAGCCACCTTCCCCAATTCAAGGTCCTCACTGACACCACCCCACATACAGACTCAACGCATTGAATCCTACTATCAACGCCATCCTTAGCGTCTTTCAGGATCCTTCATTCTCCATTGGACTTTTCCATGGTGCATAGTTTAAGTATATGATATGTTGAAAAAAGGGTAAAGACGCTCGGTCAAGTCAGCATCAACATCACCATCATACAGCGGATAAGGAGTTTGAAAAGTATAGGCAACGTACAAAGCTATAATGCCAAAGGCGCCACAGGCAGTTGGAATATTTCTGGGACTATTTACCACAACATCCGCAATAGCCGAGCCAATTCTCCGTTTAACATAATAAGTCTCATCGCTCTCGGCGCGGTAGATGAGCATGAGAGGGCCTGCAGCACCCCACATGCATACACTGACTAGATTCACCAGCATGAAACGGACGGACGGCCGCGCATGAGATCCTGATGCGGGCTTTAAATCGGTCAAGAACACTAATACTAGCTGAGACAGGCCCTTAAAAAGGTTTAACATCATAGATAATGGCTTTTTAGGAGAGAGTGTTTTGGGGGGGGGGGGGGGATTTAGCCGCTCACCACACATAGGTTGTAAATCGCTGCAACACGGAGGAGCGACCCGGAAGGGGTACGAGCAATGATCACAGCGGCTAGGGAGAAAACGATTATGGCAGATATTGAGGCGAAAAACTGTCCGGCCGCAATAAAAATATACGAAACCTCTACCTCTTCGGGCACCCTCTCGTCTGGCTCAGCCATTGAGCGGCGGAATATGGCAGCGCTATTCTTGTGACGTCGTATATGAATACCGACACGGCAGTCCGGGATGGAGTACGGATGGTTGAATGGTGTCGGCCATATCATGCTTTGAACAACAGGGGCTCCAGTCGCATATATCTTTCTATCTGGCGCTCTTCCAAGGCCGACCGTACTTAAAAAGGTATAGCCTCGCAGAGGAGACCCATGTTCTTTTTCCTGATTATATTCGCCAAGCCCAAGTGCTCTCGTATTGTCGAGAACAACACATGCTGAAAGTTATCCTCCATTCATTTCCATACCGGGGACCAATACCGAGAGACTGCGAAGAGTTAGCGGTTTAAATTTGTATGTCTTGCTCTCAAATTTGAAATATGCAATAACAGCAACTACAAGTAAAAAGAAAACACATCAGTCAGGGCTGTTCCTATCAATTTTGACAGAGTGCAAAGTCGTTTTAATGAAGGTCTGAGATTGGAAGGAAAACCTAACACAAATGTTGATAGGTTGATAATTCCCCAGCCTTTGGCCAATGGGGAGGCAAAACAACCTAGAGGTAAGGGTACCTCTTTTACACCTCAGGCAATTAGAGAAACAGGAATACGATCCTTCGAAATACACGGACCCCCGAATTGATCATGAGACACGTCGGCGACACGAACTTGGACATAAATCGCATTCTCTTGAATCTTTACATATTCTCAACTTGGGGAGTTTGGAGTGTGATGGACCTGAAAGGTAATGAAGCAATGGAAAGCTCAAACGCATGTACTGTATACACAGCAGATTTCAACAGCGACATGTGTCAAGCGCGCGGGTCGGGTCCGAACAATTGGAGGTGCTACAGCCACACCAGCCAGGCTAATACCACACCATTTCCGGGGAAGATCATCTTCTGGCGGCGATATCTCCGATAATCTAAAGATAAAGTTATGACGCTACAGGTAACCCAGTGTGTTGGGCGGAGTCACTCAATGGTTAGTGTCAAGCATAAATATGATAATTGTCAAAATCAACCGTTAGAATTGACGCAACTATTAACTATTTAAGCAGGTAGGCATCCTAGAGAATTTTCTTCTTCCTGGCCATAAGTATCAATTTTTGTAAGCGCTATCTAGCTGCCTAGTAATTGAGATAATTAAAAATCATGATTAGCGGTTTTGGGTTATATGACCTACCTAGCGAGATGTCTGAAGGCCGGGGGCTCTAATTATGAGCAAACATACACAAAAAGGCGTGGCAGTAGTAACCTGGCCAGTGTGGCTGTGGCACCCCCTTTTCGGATTTGCTTTGCTCAGTGGCTTGAAGTTAAATCCAGGAGGATACATGGCTTGCTTGAAATGAAAGGGAAATTTGTGAACACAAAAAGTCCCTTGAGATGTGAAGTTGAATGAAGCAATATAAGCGCCTAAAAAAAAAGAGAGTCTTATCATCAAAAGTGCAGATTTATTCTGTATAATCACCTGCGAGATCTTTCTCAGCCGCCGCGGGTGTAAAACATATGATGATGTGACACGGCACCAGTTTTCCATGTTTCTCTGTTTTTTACCTGCTGTACTGATTTACCCAATACTGCCCGTTCTACTTGTAGCACTTATGAGATTATAATCTTATTTTGCGGCTAGCTTGATGTACCGCCCGTTCAAACAGGCCCGTATACGTTGGTGAACACCAAATTCATTAATCTTCATATAAAGCTTTATGTTTATTAAGGGCTGTGCGTGGGGTTGACATGGAAAATAATTATCTTAGAGACTCATTTTTGCTAATGTTGTTTTGTGTTTTGGCTTTCTTCTCAACCACGGTTTCCACTCGCCCCTTGGCCATCCAACTACTGTGTCGCCTGAAAATAAAGGAAAGCAAACTGCTCCAGCTGCTGCCGAGTGATGGTGAGGTTTCCTACAGGGACTTGCGGGGGTCGTTGGTCGAACAGTTTATCAACTGGGATGATCAGCGGGGCACCAACAACGATTGGCATGCCTGGATTAGGAACCGAGATTGTGATATACTGCATCATGGCAGGGCGGTGGGTATTTTGGCTGCGGAGTTGGTACCTAGCAACCAATTCCCAGCGCTCCAGGCGGATTGTTCTAGCCGTGTGATTGATATGCAGCAGGACCACAATATGTACTTCCCCATTCGTCTGGGTCAACCAATGGTGAGCATCGCATCTTAACTGAGCCAGGCACTCAGAGTATCCTGCCTCGAGGACTATCGTCGGCCTGTCAACCATTCGTGGCCGACTGTTGAGGGGTTTGTAGCCTTTGTCGGGCTCTTTTGACCGATCCTGATTCACACAGCGGCCGGATCCCAAAGGCAGGAGATGATAAAGAGTTATGCCCCACGCTCTACAGGAGTCGTCAAAGATCCCTTGAAACCCCCCACAGGCTATTCCATGGCCCAGGCCAGCAAATTTCCAGATGATCGTCTGCACTCCTTCACTGTACTGCAGGCGCGCGGGTGGGAGATTGCGGCGATTGTTATCCCACCACTGGATAACATCAGGTGTTACCTCCAGGGCAGCGACATACTGCGAAGCGTTATTTACTCCCGCCGTCCAGTCTCGATACTTTCGCTCCAGAAATGTTCGCAGGCGCCGCTTGCCGGTGTACACATGGCGGCTGCTGTGGGGAACTCCATAGTCCGCCACCAAATAGGTAGACATTTCTGTGCGGCTCTCTGCCATTGGTGACTCTAGTCCGAGGCTCGCGAGCATCGTGATTGCAGGTGGATGAGACGTTAATAAGCTTTGATAAGTTGCGCCCGTCTGACCTAAGATCCGCGTAACGATGACGTTGGGTGGGATCCAGAAAGAAGCTTGACGGTATGAGGATTTAAGAAACACGAAGGCGGAGCAGCAGTAATTCTAACGGAGTGCGGTGAAATGTGTTACTCCAATCTGTTGCTTGTGTTGCTCTCAGTCAGTAAATTTCTCCCAACCACAGCTTCCAGCGACTGGCGTGCTGGCCGCACTCTCGCCGACCATTCCCAGGCTTGGTCCACCCACATGTGCTCGTCCTCGGTTGGAGTAGGCAAACCTCGCATAGCAACTGCAATAAACTGTCCGTCGGTCGTCGCAACAAACCCATTGTTCATGGAGAGCTTATCGAATTGTTTCATGTCGAAAGGATCTTGGAGGCGCTATAGCCACACTAATGCCTTTATGCGGGGAAGACCGCCTGTTTGGAGGGATATCTCTGATAATTTAAAGGTAAAGTTATCGCTTTTACAGATAGCGTTTGGGGGAGGGGGGGGGAGGGGGGGGGGTGAAATAGCAGTGATATTACCGTTCCAGTTGGCTGATCCTTGCTCTGAAACGTGCAGTTGTGAAATACGATATCATCTCTCAGCTTCACAAGAGCAATATCCGGGTCGACGATCCGGCTATTAACATTTCCCAATAACTGGGCCATTTTGGTTAAGGTGATAGACGTCCGAATATTGCTGGGAAGGTCGTGAGATGAGGCCGTCATGTGAATTTCGTCTTTGCTAGGTGACGCGCCAGGACCGCTGGGAGCCTAGGCCGCGAACTCTTTGTGGAGCAGAGGGTAGTTCGAGAGTATTTTAGAGCCAATCTATATCCAGCTTTAAAGCTGTTGATTATCAACTTGAACCGATTGAATATCTGGCTTTGAAATGATTCATTATCTGGCTATCTAGCTTGAAACTGGTCAATTATCTGGCCTGGGAATGGTTGATTATGTAGCTTGAGAATGATCGATCATTTCCACTCAGGGTTTGGAGGGTTGACTAGAGTGTCAGCATTCAGTAGTAAAAGAGACATGATGGAAGGAATGGAAGGATTAATAGTGAATAGTAGGGATTTTGTGGGATAAGGATCCCTGTTTTAGTTGAACACAAGATGAAGGAACACTCAATAAGAAGTTGAGAAGAATCACAGAGAAAGAAAGTGGAGGGGAAGGAGAAGATACTTAATATTGCAACTTACTACGAGCAACGCGGTTGTTATTTCCAATTTTATCCGAATTTATCTTTCTGCATTGGTATCGAGGAAGGTGTTCTTCTAAAACACGCTTTTGGGAAGATGAAAAGGTATCTTAATCCAAAATAAATGGCGCTCAACGTTAGAACAGGCCCCCCAAACCCGCAATGATGGTGCCCGAGGGGTCTAGCCACATCGCACGCGTCGGGGGCAATGAGCTGTTTGCTGCCGATGGCGAATCACAATGTTCGACAACAGTTCCGCAAATGGCAACCATTTAATCAAGTGACCCCTGCTTGTTTCGGACTTTCGAGGAGCGATCATGATGAATGGGGGAGGCGACCAGTAAGGAATAGCGCGTGAATCCTTCGCACCAAGGATCGCCTCCCTCGGCAACACGATCCATAGTTGCTAATTAACCAAATCCAAATCACTCCGAAATTCTCTAACGACAATCTAGGACATATGGCATACACGATTTTGCTTGACCAATCAATGAACTTAAAGTTGGTCCCAAAGATGATGTTCTCCTTACAACCTCATCCAACTACTTCGTGGGAATTCGTTTCTTATTTGCTGGACCCGAGGTGAAGTAATAGCACCAAAGCCCGCAGAGAGACCAAGTCCTAGTGGATGCTTACCGTACCAAGGAATATAGATTCGTTTAAGATTATAGCCGAAACAAGCTCCCGAACGATGCAAATCTATGATGCAGCCAAGGAATCGTGCACTAGTATTTCAGGCAAAATATCAATCCCGGCAATGGGCTGAGCAAGGACCCCTCGGCGTTCCAAAAACCTCGCTGAATCGCTGGACTAAGACATTTCAATAACCTAGAGTTAATCTAGAAGGTTATGGAATGCACGATAAGGCACACCCACTCAGTTTTCAATTGCACCCTTGAAAAGCATTATTAATATTCGCCGCTAATCCTCTAAATAACTCAATAGACACGAAATTGTAAAATTTTAGCCAAGATACATGCCCTTCTTAAGTGTCACTAATATCCGTAGAGATGATAACTTCTTCTTTAGTATCCTCACAAAGGGGTGGTTTTTTCTGGAAAAGGGCGTGGTGTTGGCCAGGGGCGGGTAGCACATTATATTCTTGAGGACGTAAAATATATATTTCCCTAATCATTCCCGGCCTGAGGCGATATATTTCACAAACACAATTACTAATGATTTTTAGCACGACACTGAAATCCAGGGATCATATTTAGCTGCACAATTTTTGCATCTCTTGCCGACAAAGCCGAATTCCCGGGCATCGAAGAGGGGTAACAGGAACGATGGGTGTAATAAAGCAATGGAACAACGCCACATCGTTTTAACTAAACGCCCCAGTGACTTCGACTGAGGATAAATATCTAATATACCCGCTTCTGCCCGAGTTAGTACATGTCAAACATAGTTCCTAGCTCAGACACCCTGTTCCCAGCACCACAATCGCCAAAGCACTCCAATTGAAAGAAAATGACCGAAACCCAAACCCAAACCCTGAATGTGCCTCTCTCCGGCCACGGTCTACCACAGAGACTACCCTTAAATTTCTTAGACAAGTTCGAGAAACTCTCTGGAGAACAGGCAGGACACCTCCGTCATTTCCATAACTTATCAACTCAAAGAGATGGGGAATGGGGCGTCATGGGATCCCAGGACCCTGGGCAAGAATGGCTTGACGGGTACTATTATCAATTAGCTATGATGGCCTACACTACAGGGACCGCCCATTACCACCGCCTACTAGTATTTCGTTCTCCATTCTAGAATCTGCTCAAGAACTTGATCAAGAAGATGTTGCACTGGGATGTGTGGGGATACTGGTTTCTCACGAGCCATAGTGGTAAATTTATTGACCTAGACTTGACTGAGCTGAGGAAGCCGTGGGCAGATCCAGTTGTAAGAGAGAATATCATGGTATGTGCGTTGTTCCCGCCCAAAGATTTTATAATGGTGAGGGAGATTAATATCCCTAGTACTCCGGTCATTTACTTCTAATGGTCTCCCTATATACGATGTTATTCAACAATGATTGGTATAATATGGAAGATGCGTTAACCTTCAACTGGAGCCCTATATTCTAAGGTATGGGGCCAGAGAAATTCTCTTATACTCACCACTCGCTCCAGACAGCTATTCTTAAAGAGATGGAATGTGAAAAATGGCTAGGTGTGTATTATGAACTGAACAGTATCTTTATTGTCTGCAATCAATTCCTGGTAGGGGGGAACCTTGCCCTGTCGGAGATCAGCAAGTTATTAATTTATACAGATCATCACGATGCAGTACAACAACATTCGCGATGGAACCAATATAGCCTCTGAAGTTCTGGAAAAGTATATCGCGGCCTGGAAGGCCAAAGGCATAACGCAGGAGAATGGACTTTTCATCAATTAGTACTCCCCAAAGCAGGATTCTAAACAGCCAGCGCTTGATCTGGGATATACTGCATGGTAGGTAACATCTACTCGACGGAGACAAGTGTTATTGATATAATGGGTAGGGCAGCCACATTCATGAATTCCTGGAATCCAACCGTTGCACATGGCATTTTCGACAGGCAGCAAGTAGGATTCCTTTCTTATGTGGAACCAGATCAAGTCAATGTCAATTCCAGGCGAGTCGCTTTCACTATTCGGGAATTGGTCAAAAAAGACGGAATCAATGCCTACTCAGCTGAGACACAGGCCAAGGGGATAGAATACATTCAGAACAACCCCAGCACTGTACACAAGCTGCCATTCCCTCGCCCCACATTCGGATATATTCTCAAATGGGTCTCAGAGGTTGGAGACAAGGCCACACTTGACAGTCTCCTAAATCATGTTGATCAGTTTTTTCACCCCACCTGGCGTGATGGGGGCCTGTACTATCCCGCAAACACCCAACAGTCCGACCCAGCTGGAAATTGGACCGAGGTCGACCCGTTCACGGGAAACAGCACCATCAGGTATGCCCAGTTGAATGTATGCCCAGTTGAAAGGAAGATGTAAACAGATCCCTGAACTCCAGAAAGTGTTGCTACAGCACCCCATATTGTCAGAGTGGATTTGGCTAGCGGGGTCGACTTTTTGCGAGGTTGTTGGGACGTAGCTAGCAAGGCAATGGTGGTGACGATGCGGTCATGGGATGGGACTTCAAAGAGGTATTTATTTAGTTTTCTATCCAGATTGTCCCGCACGCTAGTACTAACAAAACTTTGGGCTGTAGGGTCGACCTACAATTCTGCAACTTGCCCGTTGGGGTGTATGGCGTTTATCATAATGGGAACCTGGACCGGATATGCGATGTCACTCGCCCTAAGAATGGCATCAAAGTCTCTGTGGATGTGGATGGAGAGGAATTCAACTTAGTTCTCTTGCAGCAATAGCAATAGGTTATTTGTGAACTTTTAAGAATTTATTAAAGTATGCAATGGGAAGGTGAATTTTATATCATCATGGGGTAAAACTTACTCAGATCCTCAAGCCGCTTTGTTTAGCTAAACATTCTATTTTCTAAACAATGTAATATCTATTCACCATGGTACCACTCTTTCTCTTGGTTTTAAAACATAATGACACCTCTACCCCCACCCTATGCTGGGGTAAGCCCCATTGTGAGGAGCCTTTCGGTGGCATAGAACCGGAGGTTCGACAACTTCAAATAGAACATGTCAGCCCCATTGCGCCCAGGAAGTATATTTTTTACCGTCATGCTCCGGTTTACCACTAGTTTCTGCCCAAAGAAAATAAATATGCTATGTACATAATTGACTTGCTTAGTTTCACTAATTAGCTGCTTATCCTAGGCACCACGAAGAGGTGCAAGTCATGCTTGGGGTGCTGTACACAGGGCCCGTACAGCTAGGAGTGTAAGTGCTAGAGAAAAAGAGGGAAAAAAAAAAAAGAACAACGAAAAAGGGAAAGAAAAAGAGCTACCTTAAAGAATAATTGGGTTCTCTTCATTTCCCTCCTCTTCCTCCTCCCCCTCCTCATCCTCATGTATATTAATGGGGTTTTCTTGCTCAACATGCTCAGGATCTAGATTAATGACGTTCTCTATATCCTATCCAGCTGGATTTCCCTGCATGGCCTGGGTTTGACCTAGAGCTGGAGCATTCCCTATGTTCACCCACTGATTATCTCGTACGGAGCGAGCTGCCTATGGCTTGCCGTACAGGAAGTATTTGCTGCCCAAATAGTTGGGCTCTCGATAAATCAAGTCGATTCGCGGGACTTCCGGCATTCTGGGGCGTTGGGAATATCGGCTAAGCTTTCAGCGTTAGCTTTAGAACATGATCTTCAAATACGGGGACACCTGCCATTCATTGCATGACCAAGCCACCAGCAGGGTTCCGCCGCCTTATTTCCAATTTCCCTCTTGTCTTGTTACCCGAAACTTTTGACCATTTTAATAAAATCACCATAATAACGATGCTGGAGCCACGCAGCCACAAGTCCTTGTCTTGGTGGAGCCGTGGCCACGACTCCGACCAGCCATTCTCGATGACTATCTGCGGATGGTCAATGCTATCAACTCGGATGAAGAGATCAGATTCCTTCGATGAATTTATGTATGGTCCGGTAAACCCTTCGAACCCTGAGACCTCGTATTAGTGGCGTGTATAGGAGACATGGAAAAAGAAACGCACTTGTGCCAACGCCAATGTCCAGGAGACGTCTCTCATCCCGAACGAACATCCCAGCATTACTCCAGTCCCAAGATGCACTGATCACCCATCTCTGCTGGACATCGTGGATCTGCGTGGGCATTATGCGCAACCAAAGGATTCTGGTAAGTGAATTGTAGTTCGCTCTAGGCCACAATAAGTGTTAGAAAGTTCATTGTTTGTACCTGCTCCAAGATTGCCTTACCTCACAGATTTAGACTCCCATCCTCAGTGCGTGTGTGAGCAGCTCCGGTGTCCGCGGAAGAGACAGTTATTACACTTCTAGCCACGTCCTCCCGAGATACAAATAGAGAACGCCAGCGCAGCACTGGGATCCCTACATGCACTACACTCCGCACCCACAGGAGGCCGAGCACCCGCGCGAGTCACTAGAAGTGCCTCGCGGAGTTGAGCCCGTATGGCCAACTGTGCCGGGCGACCAAACCCACAGAATGGGATGGACCGCAGGACCGGCTCGAGCGCCCAACGACGCTCGCGGGTGAACAGGGATTGCTGGCCTGTCCAGGGAGGCAAACCTGGGACCGCCACTGGTTGCCCTTGGCTACGTGGAGTAAACCACGCATCCGCGGGCGGGGGAGGTCCTAGGTTAAGCGGGCCCCGTTGGGCCGGCGCCGCGAGAACATTCGCAAGGGTGATGAAGAAGCCCTGGGGGTTGGTGACTGTCACCGGGCTGACGGGAACAAGCGGTGGCCAGGGGAGAGGGACAACAACAGCAACCGCGGGGGCAGGGGCAACAACAGCAGTCGCGGTGGTGGAGGTAGTGGTGGCAGTTGAGGGGGGAGGAACGACAAGAACATCATCATCATCCTCCCCTTCCTCCACAAGGGAAGCCTACATACAAAACAAATTAATAAGCCTTGCAAGGGGGAGAGAAGAAAAGACTACTTACAGTACTTTCCCCCGCAGAGGACCCAATCTCATCATCCTTCTCTCCAGCAGTAATCAACTCATCATTTTCCATTTCGTCTTTGAGGTTAACCCCCTCACTGGGGGGAAGTTCCCAGTCGGGGGGAGAGGGACTATGAGAGAGGAGAGAAAGAGGAGAGCTCGCGGTAGACATGATTTTAATAACTGGAAGAAAAGAAAGATAATTATGAAAAACTATCGCAGAAGAGAGAACCTACCTAGGAAAGTTGCTATATTTATAGCCCTAGGCTAGAGAGTTCGCGAGATAGTGAAGGAATTCCATTCACGGCTATTGGGGATTCTGTCAATGATCGACAAGTGAAGGATCCTTTCTCAGGGCTGACTCCCTCGAACACAAGTTCGGTGAAGTCGTTAATCCTTCGCAGCTGGTGAATAATCCCGTTAAATATCGCTTGAGCAGATGATAGTATATCTTTTCCAGAACCTGCACTGCGAAGTTCTCGAGTAGAATGAGCGGGTCCTGATGAACCTGTCGCTAAGGACGAGGGCTTGTCTTGGGACGACATGATGCTGAAGTAGCGGGAGAAATTATTGCGGCAAAGATTTTGCTGTGTTACTGCTGCGCGAGAAGCTTTCAGGGAAAGATGAGGGAGCGCGTGAGGTAAAAAAAAACTCGCGACAAGGACCAGCGAGGTGAAAACACAAGAAAGGAAGGGAAGTGGGTGAATCTCAGTATTCTCAATCAAAAGGTGGTAACACGGAGCAGATTCTGCCTTAGGCATGTAAACACTGTCACTAAGGTATGATACAACCCGCAACGGAGCCGAGTCTCTCTACCTAAATGTGGGACCAAGGTACAATTTTGCACAGCTCAAAGAGCCTCGAAGGGTCGGGCCGTTGACAACGTCCCACTTTCTGATTGGCAGTAACAGCTCTCTCTTTCACAACAGTATGATAAACAAGAAAAAAAGAGAAATAAGTTAAAAAAGTGAAGGCTTCATTATCTTATATAATGATAATTGAGTTTCTAGGCCAAACCAGGAACTGTTCCAAAAGAGCCTTCAGCTTCAGTTTCTGTAATAAAACACAGGGCTTTTAGAAGCTAATATATTATTGTTTAAGTAAGAGACACTCTCAGCATATTAATATCTCAACTCTTTATTAATTTAATTCTTAGTGTATATTAAAGTTCTTTTCTATATATATAGTCTCCCAGCATTAAGTCTAATTACACACTAGTTGAAACCACAAACCCTATATTCACATTTATGTAAGTATCTCCTAACTTAATGTTGAGTGCATGTAAGGAGTATGCAGGTCCTTATTCACAGCACCAATCAAAGAAGCCCTTGAATAAAAAAGTCTAAACAACCATGCAGAAGGGACCAAAGATTCGGGAAATCCGCAACATAGCCCTTTCGAGCAATAGCGAAACAGTCATGGGTGACTTTTCATTGAAAACAATAAGCAATAATGTAGGTATCAGGTGAAGGGAATACGGTGCTGGTAAAGGGTCATATATTGTCGAAGTATCCAGTGAATACAAGCAGAGAATCAAATTGCATTGGGGAGATTTGGGTACATTCTGTCTAGGAACACTGCAAGAATCTTGAAGCTCGCCACATTAACTTCATAGATTACTCCTATATTATTTATCTTTTCGTGATAACAGGTATATTTACCCTTCTGGCTCGACCCTGGCTGGCAGCGTAATTGAGGCTCCCAAGTTGTGTGGGGCGGAGAGAGCGGGGTTAAGCAGCCCGATGCGAACAAAGCGTAACTAGAAGTAACTGAATCCCCTGTCTTTCTTGGGGAATAAAAGAGGAAAAACCGAGGTAGCTTGAAATTTCTGGGTGTGTCTGTTCTCATGCTCGTCTCGAGATCCTTGTCCGTGCCCTCCGCTTAAATAAGAGATACCGAAATCCAGATGAACGATTAAGCTCAAATCTTGTTAATATATCCCGTTAGAGGCTCAACTTCCAGCAACACAGGGCAATTCCCCGACGCTAATTAAGGCATTTCTAGCTGCCTCCT
Source organism: Aspergillus haitiensis (assembly GCA_027569155.1). Classification (NCBI taxonomy): domain Eukaryota; kingdom Fungi; phylum Ascomycota; class Eurotiomycetes; order Eurotiales; family Aspergillaceae; genus Aspergillus; species Aspergillus haitiensis. The sequence continues at coordinate 412,431 of JAPDEO010000008.1, read as the reverse complement.
ACTCGCCCTCCGCTCAATATCCCTCTTCTCGACAACGAGCCGCACAATCTCCGCCTTCGCAATTTCCCCAGCGGGGTCACTTGCCGAAACCCGGAACTTATACCCCTGGCCTTCTCTCCCCAAATAATGGCTTGTGGCGGTAACAAGAACGCCGACTGAGACAGGTTTGGAATGCGTGAACCAGATCGTGTAGATTACCGATGTTTCACCTGCGTTGAGTGAGGGTTCGAGGGATTGACCGCTGACCAGGTCCATTAATTCGAGGACGTTGGAGGTTGAGAGGACGGATGGGGATAGTGGGGTTATGCGTGAGGCGAGGTGGCTCGATTGGACGAGGCGGGTGGTTGAGGTTATTTGCGCTGGGGGTTTGCGGAAGAGGTCCATGTTGTTTTTTAATCTTTTAAGCGGCTTAGATCAACTTTGAGTATGTTATTTTTGTGACACACAGAGAGAGAGAGAGAGAGAGAGAGAGAGCGAGAAGGAGATGGGAAGGGATCATAAAAATGTGGAGAGAAGGACGGAAGGAGAGCCAACTGTTGCCTATTTCAATGAAGGAAAGTAGACAAGAATCGGTTAATAAAGAGTTGTAAGCTCAGCTAGTATTTAACTTGTACTAGCTCCCTCGTATTCTCGCAACGTTTCTTTGCCGGGGCTGTGAACGGCTGAGACTGCAATACGAGAATCTGACAACGAAAGGTGGAGCAACGATATGATAGCGAGTCGAGTGATAGAAAATCTCTATTTGTTCTATATAGGCGGGTTGTTAGTATTGATTAAAGAGGGTTAACGGCGATTCCAAATTTGGTCGCTGCCAGTTCCATTATTTGCCTTCGACCGGAAATTGATGTTGGCTTGTTTAGGAAATTAGAAGCCTATTGCGAAAGGGGAGAAGATATGTCGAATTCGAGCATTGGTCCCCAATAGGCAGGTGCTACAGCCACACCGGCCAGGCTAATGCCACACCTTCTAGTACATGTTTGCTCGATATTTAGAGCCACAGGCCTTTAGATATCTCACTAAGTATGCTCTTCAACCCACAACTACCGACTAAATAGAATCTGACTTACTAGGGAGCTATATAGCCCCCATAAGATTATTTAGAGTTGGGAAAAAAAAATCTAGAATATCTATCTGGGTGGCCTTTGCTTGCATTTTGGTAAGTAAGCTGATAAAACTCTAGCCCATTCTTGATCTTGTACTTAAACTTTATAAAGTTTGTCCCCTTAAAGTTGGTGACGATGCTTCGAACCTCACCAGAGTCAGCTATTGGTCAACAGACACTATCTGGGACCATATGTTAATGCAGGTTGGGAACGAACCCTCACAATCCTGGCGCCAAGGGGTAACGTCCCAGTCACATGTGTGGAGTTTGAGTGACAGTATTGTGCTTTCGCCCTCGTGAAAACGACTTTGTAACAAATTGGTCGCTCATCCCTGTCCGTCTCCGCCTTCTTGGGCTCCCTTTTCTCGTAGTCCCACTCCCTTTGAAGTAAATTGGGGCTCAGGAATTGTAAGTACTGTCTGATTCCGGAGACAAAACAGTAATATTTACACTAGGAAATTTCGAGGATAATTGGAAGCGATTTTCAGCCAAAGGGTATGGTCCACGGGCAAAACTAACCGCCTTGGAGAGCCTCCTTCCCCCTCTCAAACGTACTGATCTATGTTCATTAACCCAAGCGGCTTCCTCGGTCGTCATTCTGGCTTTTTCTTTTCACAACATAACACGGCTTAGCTCGAACAATAGACGCGACCTGATTCAAATCCTGATGAACAGAGACATCTTGACAAAGAAATGCCAAACTGCCATAAAGACCAGACTGGGAATCTACCAACCACTGAGGGAATGGGACTATCTCCTGGCACGCGGCACGCCCAGTGTTGGGAAGCGAGTCGCCTGGCAGAGAATAGGGGGGTTAGACGCTGGCGTCAAGGAGCTCATTGCCAGCTTCAGTGCCCTACCCAAGAGAGTGAGAAGCAAATCCAAGCTCTAGAGAGAATTTACAACAAGCCACGACAAATCTTAGAAGGAAGTTCCTGGAAGGCACAGAAAACTGCGTGGCATATACAAATATCTGCGGTCTTCAGAGAAGGCTTGCTGCGCCCGAAAAGTAGGAATGGCCAGTCAAAGGGTTTATTTCCGTCGAAGCAGGATAACGCTCGGGCCACCCTGGCCGTAGATAAAATAAAAAAGTACATTCCTGTGGAAGATAAGGTAGTGTCACTATCCGTCGACCCCAGCAAATCATCCTGTCCACCAACAGGAAGGAGTCAGTAGTTGAGAGGATTTGAATGGAGAAATCTCGGCGGGTGAACTGCCCGGCTTTACGACTCAAACTCGATTAACCAAGTTACTCCCGGATCCTTCCGCAAGACCTTGTAACCTATCACCAATGAAATGAGGGGGATTGAGGCATCGATGAGTCCGAGTGTTTTAGATAGCGCTTTGACCTCACTCGCTCCAAACGAGCTATAAAGCGCCCCTCGAAGCAGCGAGCTGCCGAGTTAATTTGCCTTGACTCTTTTACACTTACTTGGATTACCTTCATCAAAATGAGAAATGTATCGCTTGAGGAGGCCCAGGCGATCATAAAAGATGTGCAAATAACGAATGGTGGTATCAACCCCGAATTTTGGAACGGACTCCCCAAAGACCAACTGAGAGCGTACAGAAATCTACGGACCATTGCTGGCAGTTCGATAGAACACGTGGCAAACGATCTATATGACGCCGATACACGATTCATCTTCGAGTTAATCCAGAATGCGGAGGACAATCGCTATAGTGCGGCAGAAGCAAGCCAGAGCCCGCCATTTATAAATTTCACCCTACACCAAGATCACATTACCGTGGACTCGAATGAGGATGGATTTACTGAAGCCGACGTGCGGGCAATTTGCAGTATTCATCGGAGTTCGAAAAAACAAGTTGGTGGGTATATTGGCCAAAAGGGCATTGGGTTCAAATCTGTCTTCAAGATTGCATACAAGGTCTGCATCCAATCGGGGCCATTTTCCTTCTATTTTGAGCACCGCCGGGGGGACGGTGGGATGGCGATGATCACGCCGTACAACCAGGCTCCGCAGGAACTTCCTTCTTCTATAAGGACTCGAATTACACTTTGGCTCCTGGACCCGAACGACTTTCCCACAAGGGCGCGCGAGCTGGAGGATATTCCAGACACTCTCCTCCTCTTCCTCCGCAAGCTACGCAAACTGACTATAGAGATCCCCACATTGGAGTGGCGAGTTGTATATGAACGGGGCGAGAATGCAATAGCCAATTTGACAACATTGAGAAAGCAGACCGGCAACGCTGAGATGACTAAACTCTACTATTTGCAAAAGCAGACCCTCACCGGCCTGCCTGCTCACTCTACCCGCCATGAGCAGCACGAGGCCGACCTCATTCTTGCTTTTCCTATAGATAACTCTTTCAAACCTGTCATCCAGCCTCAGTTCGTTTATTCTTTCCTGCCTATGCGTAAGGAGGGCTTCAATGTAAGTTGGTTCTGCGAGCTCGAGTCAGAGCAGACACCCAAAGGATGTGGCTGATAATCCGCAGTTCCTTATACAGTCGGACTTCATCACGCAAGCAAATCGCCAGGGTGTTCATCTCTGTCCCAGGAACTTTGCTATCCGCCAGGAGATATGCAATTTATTCGTCAAGGCGGCTAAATATTTCTGCACGCAAGACGCACTAGCACACGAGTGGCTCCAATACCTTCCCGGCACGCAGATCCACGACCCCTTTTGGGCGGGCCTTCGTGATATGATATTTGAGGCTCTCAAGAAAACGGAAGTACTATTTTCTTTCGGCGACTCTGTGCTGAAATGTCCCATGGATCTCTATTACCTTTTATCCAGCCACTACGACCGTCGCGGAAAACCACTTTTAGACGATCTACAACCTCCTGTTTATTTATCACGGTCTTATGCTTGGAGCAGGCATGGTGAGAACCTACAGGAACTAGGGGTCACACCACTGCCGATCGTAGGCTTCCTTCATCGCCTGTCGCTTTATCTTGGGGATGATCAGCCAAGGTATCTTGATCCAGCGCTTGATGACGATTGGCACACAAGGATAGCTGATTACCTTGTGCGTGCGCTGAAACAACATCGCAAAGGAAGTGGAGTACATGCAATGATTGCAGTATTGCCCCTTGTTCCAGTGAGGGGGGTTCTTATAGCAGCAGGGCGGACTGACGTCTTTTTCCCCAGTGATCCCCAAGGCAATCCCATCCCAGGAGACCTGGAGAAGATATTGCTGGTTGACCAAGAGGCTTTAAGGATTCCTCTCCGAGAGGAGCTCTTCACTCTATTAGGCGTGCAATATTGCAGGCCGGATCTTGTGATAATGGCCATACTCAAGAGATACAATCAACATGGAGGGGTGACGCTAAGCAACTCAGTCGCCCATCTATGTTACCTCTTCAAAGCTCTTGGAAAGGATGGCACCCTCGATGGGCGCATTTTTATCATGGATCAAGACGAAACACCAGTTTACCGCTCCTACCCAACCTTCGGCGTTCTTATAAACAAAGATGACCTGTACTTCGAGACATTGGGTGAGTGTGGCACCAAGAACCTGAAACGGCTCATAGCAGAGGGCCCAAGTCTCCCGAATACTGCCAAGCCAAAGATCCATCTCATACACAGTGCTTACACTGAGGCCATACCTGTGGGAACATTCAGCCATGGACGCACCTGGGAACAGTGGCTTCAAGAGGTAGCATCAGTTCGCCGCATTCCGAGGTTAAAACACCGACAGACAGATGCGTTAACAGACCTAGCAATGTACCTTGCGCGGTATCAGCCGATGAGCTTATTAATGATATTAAAGGAAGGATGGGAGAGCTATAAAACAGAACTTACTCCAAACATTATTTCCTCGTTAAAGGGATGGGGGGTGCCTTGTCTGAATCAATCAGTGTACCGGCTCGAGTGCACCTACTATCCATCCAAGGACATGCGGAGGCTTGTTGCTGACGCAGGCCTGGCAAATGATTTTCCTTTCTTGGATTTTCCAGATAAGCTGACAACAGATAACGCTGTGGGGTGGGAGTTTTTATCCAACATTGGCGTCACACTACAGCCCACTATTGGGTTTTTCTTCGCCATGATTGAAACTCTAGTCAACAAAGATGAGCTGGATTCTCAAACGGAGGCGCCCCTTTTTCTCGTTTACAGGGAGCTCTCGGTGCGGTTTGCGGACAAGCCAGATGAACTACGCCAGTAGGTACTTTTTATCAGGGCGCTAGTAAATATCGGTAGAACTAACGATAAGCAGTCATTTTGCACGCGCTATAAAGCCCATCTGCATACCAAAGGCGGGCCAGCGATCCACAGATCTAGTGAAATTTCAAGATTGTTACTGGGACGGGCACCCATGTCTCCCGAGCTCACTCGCCCAATATCCTCAGTACGCAGGCGATCCACACGTGGCGCATTTGTTCAAGAACATACTTCGCGTTCCTGATGCGGATCTGTTAGCCTTTTTGTCGGAGATTGAGTCTCTCAGGACAGCCAGGGTAACCGACTCTTTAGCTAGAACCATAAGTGACCTATATGGAATGGTTGGTAAGAAGATCACCAGCCAGGAACATACTGATTCAGTACGGTGAGTCTCCTAGTATATGACACCCAGTGAGGTTGCCCTGCTGACAGGACGGCAGACAGCGCTTCGACCGCCAATCTCTCGTGTACTTGCCGGTCGAGAAAATATGGGTAGCACCCAAAGACTGTCTATGGGTTGGGATTCCGAAAATTGTCTCCCAGTTCGGTATTAGTAGGGTATACCCCGAGCTTGAAGACTTCTTCCGCAAACATCTGAGAGTCAGCACTCCGACAGCTGGGACGTATATCGGGCAGCTCAGAGCTTTCGTGTCTAAGACGCCAGTGGACATTGGCGAGATCAAATCCACACTTCACAAGCTGAACTCGGTGGTTTCAGATTGCAGTAAGCGGCAAGACCTTCTCGATTTGGGATTTTTGCCGGTTGCCATGCCGGGGGGTCGCGTGGAGGTACTAAAGCCCACGCAGACATTTTTCATAGCAGACCGCATTGATCATAGGTCTGCCTTTCATGGCAATGTTCCCTTCCTAGATTTCTCTTTGAAGGAAACTATACAGCTCCGTCCCTTGCTACTGTTCCTGGGTCTGAATGATCGATACACGTCGGCTGTGGTTAAAGAGAGGACTGTCGTTGAAGACCCAGCCGAGTGTCCATCTGAGACAGAAACCCGGGCTTTCCGAAGCAAGGCAAGGCATATCCACAGGTGAGTCAAGTATTTCTTAGGAAATCTTTCAATGGGTTATTAAAGAGATAGCGCAGGTGCGTCCTGCATTACAATGCAACGAACCCCGAATCAGGTCCCGCGGTCGATCTTGGGTGGTTGAAGAGAGCCGTTGTTTATCTGAGCGGCGAGTTCAGTAAAACCTTGGAGCTTCAGTTGAACGAAATTACAGCTACAGTGCAAAGTGATACGGGATTAGTACATATTAGTGATAGTAATGGCCTTCGTATTTTCATTCCCAAGAACCCCAAGGATCGCCAGCGCTGCTATTCCCTACAGCTTCCACAGGCGTTAGCCCGCTATTTTAGGCTTCAGGATGGTGAAGCACCATTGGCATTACCACTAGTTTTCCTTAATTCAGAAGACTTGATCGATGATTTACTTGATGGATATGGGATCATCAGGAGCTCTCCTGACGTACCCGAGCCGCAAGATGAGGAGACAGAACCTCTGTTCATGGGCCACAATGCCTCTCAGTATGGAGACACTGATACGCTTAACGATAGTACTAATACTCCACGAATGGGATTTTCTGAATCTATCGAGACGTCAGTTGAGAGAACGGTCAGCTACCATAGGCCAGCATTATCTACCCCTCGGCCACTCACGGTTCAACCCCCCAACGTGGTTCATCCTCACCCAGCTGCGCCGCCCGCTCCGGACTCTTACTACATTCAAGTTCTTGATAATAGCATCAACCTTGCCCGTCGACTCACTTTTCGTGAAGCTTTACGAAGACCTGAAACGACCGGCCAAGAAACTGTCGACCATGAACTAGCTTTTGGGGTTAGATCACAGGCTCAGATGGAACACGATATTAAGATTGGTGCAGCAGGAGAATTATTTGTGCGTCTATCCTTCCAGCTCCTGTTCCATGTCTCCTGCGTACACTAGAACATAGCTAATCTAGTACAGGTGTTCGAGCTGCTCCTGAAGCTATCGCTGCCAGGGTTCACCCTCGCTAATTGGCGAAGCACGATCCGCAAAAAGGTGTCTATTCACCCAGAGTACCGGGACCTTGTACCCTGGCAGGGCGTTGAGACGGCAGATATTGTCTATCATGATGCAGACTCGGCTTTCACAAGAGTGCTAGTCTTTGACGGTCTCCTTCGCGGTATGGCCTGGGCTGACGCTACTCCTACCTATTACATCGAAGTCAAGACAACGACGGGCGCGTGGTCTGATGCCTTCTTCATGAGTAGGAGCCAGTATAGACGGGTGTGTCATCTCCCTTTTCATTTTTGGCTCCTTTATCCCGCTCTTTTCTTGTTTTGCCTTTTCTTGAATTTATTATCCCTCACTTGTCGTTGTTTTTCTCTTTCTTATATCCCCAGCCACTAATAAGATGCATGTATTTACTACGAGTGGCGCTAATATATAACGTTTTTCTAGATGGAGAGTATGAAATTAGGCCCAGATCACGGCCCTCGCTCGACGAAGGAGATCTATATCATCTTCCGTGTCTACAATTTAGGCAAAGATAGTATGAGAGCTTGTGTCTATGTCGACCCTGGCAATCTACGCGGGGAGGAGGAACTGCTGTTTGTTCCAGAGTCTTACAAGGTATTTCCCGGTTCAGAAATGGGGCGGATCTATTTGTGAGAGTCAATCTTAGGGAAGTTTTGCTAAATTGAATATACTGCGCACATTTTCATTGCAAACAATGATTTATATATGTATTCGATAGCCAATCAGTATATCATGTATTACCGATTGAATCACAGTACTTAGGTGCTAACTAAGTTCATAGTCCACCGTCCGTAACTAAGCGCATCTGAAAGGTTATATGCGTCCACAGAAATCTATAAACTTTAGTATGGCTGCGGAGATTTCAGACAAAGTTATAGCGACGAGAATCCAGAGTAGATGGAATCCCGTGCTCTCTGACGCCTAAGTGGTTTTAGCTCAAGTTGAAACCCTGCCGGTTTGACAGAAAATCGGCCGGCTATAGTACTAATTGTTGTTACTCTTCAAATGACTTTCCTTCTCTTCCCTTTTCTAACTAAACGTTGGGAAACCTATACTTCCAATACATTCTGATCCCTTCAGCCCCAGTAATGGCTATCATTTCCTCCAGTGGGTTATTCATATGCGTAAAATAACCTATGGCACAGGTCCAACCACCTCCAAAGCATATACCAATGACTGCTTTCACACGATCAAGTACTAGAGACTCGGCATCGCCTTACTGCATAAAACTGGAGGTAGTTGACACAGCTTTCGAAAATATGCTCCCAGATTGAGATTGTCACGTCTCGGCTGTCGACAATCTGTGTTGTAATGTCCATTGTCTTGAGGCCATTGTATCTCCCATGTGTTATCCCAGATGACCGACCAACCGTCGAATCCTGAGTTTCTCGCTGGAATGTTTCCATTTTCTCTCTTGCTGGTAATGAACTTGAGTTGTTAGAGGTAGTGATGAATGTCTCAGAGAATTATAGCCAACTTACCTTACTTTAGGGAGGCGCTATAGCCACACTAATGCCTTTTTCAATGGGAAGACCACCTTGTTGGAGGGATATCTCTAATAAGTTAAAAGTAAAGTTATCGCTTTTACAGATAGCATTTTGGGTGGAGGGGGGGGTTTTTCGGGCGAAATAGCAGTAATAGTAAGAATCGATAGCTAGAGTCGACGGCTGGGATTAATTGCTGGTTAATTATATTCAATCTGCTTTCCACCCTCCTCCCCCGCGTGACGGTGATTGTAGAGGTTATACCTCGCTGTGGCCAGCAATAAAAATATTTTAGCGTGGGCTCATGCAATCAACTTAGGGAGATGCCTGAGGGCCTGGGGCTCTATAACAAGTAAGAATACCTTATATCAACCTAGCCGGTGTGGCAGAAATATCAGAAGCAATGGAAGTCTGGCTACAGCAATAGTCCCGATTTTCCAGTGATGCGTGCTGATCAGCGCCCAATCCAGAATTAATGGAGCCGCTCTAGGCTAGGTTCGGCTCGCTAGCTCGTAAGCCAGCTTGTGGTGTCACCATTTATAAAGGTGTATAGCTAATTTTTGTTGCACTAGAGGGGGCAATTAGGTGCTGTCAGACTAATAGGGGCAACCACTTGAGCTAAAAAGCACCATGGGCTCTTGAAAGCACCAAATTGCGCCTGATCTATTAGCCCGGCCCTGGATTGTTTCCGACAGAGGCTTTGCAATTATGTATATAAAATAAATTTGCATTATAAATATAAGACGGTAGATAAAGTCTGTGAAAAGAGTAATTTGAATGGGAAACTCAGAGGCAAAGAGTCCAAGGCTATTTGCAAAATGTAATTGAGATGTAGGAAAAAGAGAAAGGAGGACAGATGAACAAATATGAGTGGAAATATATCTTAGGTATAAAATTTGCTATGATGAGTGTATTACTTTTCTACCAGTGAATACCTGGAAATATGATGAATGAGTGAATTGCTGTGTCACCATAGGTCTCATCTTCTCATGTTAATAGCTCATTTTTTTGAATGCAGGTAGATAGTAACTTTTATTATGAAACCACCACCTAGCGCCATCCTGCAATTCTCGAGACTGTACTTGCAGGAGATAGATCCATCTAGCTTTTACTAGAATTATGTTGAATAGCAATATATAATTTGAGATTAGAAATATCAGACACTCAGTCATAATCAACATCATCATCATCATCTACATATCTATATATTTCTTAATGTACGTGCCTGCCCACTAGGCCACATTAGAGCTATGCAAAACCAGCCTAGAAGAAGAAATCGTGGAGTTTGCTGGTTATCATCAAACTGTTTTGGGAGTTATTTTTGACACGTGCTATCTCTACCTATATGTGGGCCACTACTGTCACTTCAATTGGTGGATACCCAATAGCACATTTTCCATTCGCCCTTGTCGATGAGGGGTCATCTTCCCACTGTGGGACAACACTGTTAAGGATAGTTAATTAATTAATATCTGCTCCCTGAGACTTTTCAACCACCAGCGCCATTAAATTTGAAACGAAGCTAACAATATTTTGGGGTTGACACAACCCAAGCGCAAATAGATAATAAGCACCCTGGCCTAGCCGCTCTTAACGTCAATATCGCAGAACCATGGCTCAGACAAGATTTTCGCAGGCGATGGTCGCTTCACGGGGTCATATTGCAGTATCCATCGAATGAGCGACTTCACTGTTTCGGCTTCCTCCTCGTCAAGATCGGGCTCAGCCATATCGAATAGCGCTTCCATAGACATCTGCTCCACCATAAGCGGTTCCTCTCCTGGAGCGACTCCGCCAAGCTGACAGTTAAAGAGCTGCCTCTCGGGTGTAAAGTAGAGCGCCGAAGACTCCCAGTGCCTGAAAAGCTCGTCGGGGAGGGCACCGAGTCGGGTGGAGAGAGAGAGAAGATGATCGTCATTTTCATACTCGGATCCCGGTATACAAAAGAGCGACTGTCCGGTGATAAGTTCAAAGACAAGGCAACCGAAGCTCCAGACATCGGCAGTATTATCAACGGCTCCGGTCAGAATCAATTCGGGAGGTCGAAGACCCAGTGGAGTAACAGGCTTTCTTGGAGGGTGCGTAAAAAAATATGCTGTCCAGAATAGGAAGAGTGAGTACAGATATTTGTCAAGACAAGGAAAGTATAGGTACTGACCGCCACCCATATCGGATAACTTGACCTTAAGACCTTCTGTGTACTTGGTAAAGGCCACCAGCGGCTGCGCAACGCAAAGATATGGGGGAGCCCATCGATCTTGCTTACTGTCTAGCCTCTGTACTGGAGGGGAGATTGACCGAGCTTGAATATCTTCCTCCTGCCGGAGCGCATCCTCCGGCGTGGAGTCGATATCATTAAGAGTGAAGAGTATATTTCCCGGCTGGAAGTCCCCATGGGCGATGCCATGTTCATGGAGAAATGAAAGAGCCTGCAAAGATTGCTTGAGGATGCTCTTTGCCATCCAAACGGGATAGCGGACCTTCATCTCTCGCCTGCGAGGTTTGAACTGCGGCAACTCCTCTACCATAGTGTTCACACTCGGACCCATGGGCTCAAATACTAGGCATCTGTGGAGGCCATTAGGGCCATGATGTTCGAACTTGCCTAACAGACGAGTGACATGATGGGCCGCTTCTGCAGATGCGACTTCGGTGAGGTGGCGTAAAATTCGTAGCTCAGCTGTTACTCCCGAGATCTCTGACACAAGAATCTTCAGGGCAACATATCTACAGTTTCTTAGAGAAAGTAAGTCATAATAGTCCACATAATCGCCAGCAGTCAACACAAAAGATGAACTTACTTCAAATCACGGGCGAGCCAAACAGTTGAGTAGGAACCTTCACCAAGCTTCCGAATAACCTTATACTGACCGTCGTTGAAGACATCGCCCAAAACGACTGGATGGTAACCACCTGGGCGATAATCTTCCACCCACTCACAGGGTAGTGTAATAGTTTTAAATCTCCACTCATCATCCGCCAAAGCTCTCGATGGAGGGGTGGGAGGAGGTGAGACACTCATCGATGCGACAGACATACACTGCCCAAGAGTTGCCGAGTGGAATGTTTTGAAAATGCCGCACCGTGATGAGGTTCCACAAAATCCGGAGAGTCAATGAAGAGCTGATCCAAAAAGTGTGTCGAGTAGGGACTCCCGTGTACATTTATATTCCTTTGGAATAGATGAGTCCCGGACCTTGCTACACAGCGCGTTGGCCGGTGGCGCGTACTGTTTTTGTTTCATCGCGGCCAGTATGACTAAGACGGTTGAGCCTTTCTCATTAAGTCCTCCATCAGGGCAGAGGAAGGCTTACCCGGGGAAGAATGTGGAGATGCTAATCAATCCATACGAGAACTATATTTCCTTGGTCTTTACAAAAATGGGTTTCCACTTTGTCTACTGGTGCCTGATTCCCACAGATTAGATGATTATTGTCTATTGACGAGGGCCAATTGTTGCCCTTTGCCCTGTTTATCTATCTCACAACTGCGGATGGGTCAGCGCTGGCTCTCAACTTGCTCATGCCATATTCTGGGAGCAAGAGGTTGGTCAAAAAGTGCTACCAGATGTAAGCACCAACCACAAATCTCACCCTGATAGGCGCAGCATCTCTCTGGAATACAGGCAGTCTTCTTGCTGTCCATTTTGGTAAATCGTGGAACCAACGTTATCGTGATACCTGTGTTGACTTCAATTATGACTGCAATGTGGTGCGTGTCGTTTTGAGCTCATGAAGCTTCATTTGGATATCAATACGTACACAGGGGGACTTTATGGGTTCCTATGTTGTGGTTTGGTGCATAGACATTTTCCGGGTTTTATTCTAAAATGAAGATTGGTCAGCCAATCACCTGAGGTTCAGGAATTCCATAAGTTCTTACCTAAAAACCGAGTATGAGATTATGACTTAAATTAACTTCCTGACTATCAATCCCTAGGTAGGATCAAGAACTTATCAATTTCAGGTAATCATCCAGGCGTGCCGGCTCGCTGCGCTGCCACTGCTGATAGATCCCTCCCGTAGTTATCGATTAACTTTCACTCCCTGGCTTGGGTGAATTCTAGCCAATGTGAAAATAGGATATGTTAGGTTGTTGCTAAGGTATTATGGCATGGCCCTTCGCTTCGGTCACCTGACTCACAGTTGTGTTGTTCCTTTCGCCCGTCTCTGTGGTATAGAGATACTCTTAATCCATACTATTGGCTACATAGCCTTCACATCAGGTTAGGAGCCCTCCTTTTGCTCGGTGAGCAATGCGTTTGTCGCTAGCCTAACGCTCTCAAGAGACTCTGCTGCTTTAATCAAGTCGCTACACTGAAGGGTCGATAAACAACTAGTGTTGGGAGATATGAGTGAGATCCATAGCACCTAAAGGCCAGCCAGTACCTATGTCTGTGGTACGGTATCTCCGCCCAATGCACACAACTATCAACTCCTTAGGTGAGGTCACGCACATTCCAAGGCACCTAGGCATTCTGGAGAATTTCCTTCTCTTGATCTTATATAATTGTTATTGGAGCTATCTACCTACCTACTAATTAAGATAATTGATTAGTGGTTGTAGGTTATATGACCTACTTAGCGGGATGTTTGAAGGCCTGGGGTACCGAGGCCCAGGATCGATTGCGATTTGATAGAATCGCGACAAATGTTTTTTTTTCTGCGAGCGAATGGGTGGTGCTGATCTCGACGACTTCGAGGACGAGGATACCATGGAAGGCCTCGAGGATCCAGAAAATATTCTTCAGACACTTTGACTACGATGGGAAACAACACTCAAGTGGACTGCCCAATGGAAGGATAGGGATCATACATTTTCAAGTCGCGCTGACTACTCCTTTTGGTATGAGTCGGACGAGAAAGACTATGCTACAAACCTAGTTGTAGCTGAAGCCAAAAGGCTTGGAGAGGCCAAGAGTGGGGTCTCGCAATGCTTGGGCTACATGGGTAAGCATATGAACGACCCATACAAAAAGCTCAGCTAATGATCGATAGGGATTGTGCACCAGACGCGTAAGGAAGCAGAGAAGAAAATTTTTGAGGTGTACGGTTTTGCCACGGACGGTTTGGAATACCACTTCATGCATGTTGATCACGAATCCAAGGTAGGTCAAAAGCGCAAAATACGGGAAAATATTCAATACAGAATAAGGCTAACCTGACAACAGGTCCACGCGGCAAAGCCCCTGAACTGGAAACACGATTCCCAGAAGATTTACGCAGCCCTTCGAGCTATAATACCGAGATTATGTGGATAATGTGCAATATTAAGCCTGGAGTGCTTCTATGGGTCCCGTAACAAAACCACCAGAGATTTTGAATGGAGGCGACATGAGCAATACTACGGTACTACCTAATGGGATTACTATTTATGGAAAGGACCTACGGATTGTGCACAAATTTCAGAAGCTGGTCCATAAATACAACATCTGGGGATCAGCAGAGAACATTGGGACTGTAAATATACCTGAAGAAGAATAGCTACAAGGGTCCAGCATATTGCTGTGAAATTTTTGCTGGCATACCAGCAATTCATACCGGTGGGCAAGTTATATCCTTTATGTAGTCGTAGGTAAACTTCATCTCCTTCATTGAGTTGTATTGGTTGATGATTTCGGTCGTAGATATTCTTCATCCTTAAAGAAGCAAATTTGAGAGTTTCTTCTGCACCTAGTCGAGTAGAGAAATCTTGCTTGAAGACTGTCTTCATGGCATTCCAGGGACGGCCCAAATTCATCCCAAACAGTAATTTGTGTGGTGATTCACCAGTACAGGTGGTTTTTGATCCATTCATGGTGGATATGATCGTAGGTAATTGCAAAAGCCAATTAATACCCATAGTGTAGCCATGCCAAATTATGAAAGTTCAATGGTTTGGATCATTTTTTCAGATTGTCCATCAGTTTGAGGATGGGACGCAGTAGCTTTTGGCCGTTCCAACATACCCTTCCAGAAGTCGGACATGAATCGGACATCTCTATCGGAGATAAATCGTCTGGGAACTCCCCAATCGTGACTCTGGAAATAATCAACTAAAACTATTCCCCATTGCTTGGCAGTCCAGTCAGCGCGGCCTGGGACTAGACCAATTCTTTTCGTAAATTTATTCACTATTACCAGCTAGGTGATGCACCAGGACCGCTGGGAGCCTTGGGCGCAAAGTCTTTGTGAAGCGAACAGCAGATTTAGAATAGTTTAGTGCCAATATATATCCAGCTTTAAAACCATAGATTATAAAGTTGAACTGGTTGATTATCTTGCTTGAAAATGGTTAAATATCTGGCTGAGAAATGATCGGTTATCTAGGTTAGAAATGATTGAGTATCTGGCTTGGAAATGATCGAATATCTGGCTTGGGAATGATGGATTACCCGGCTGGAGCCTTAGGCAGTGACCTCTGTAGATTTGCATTAAATGGTATCCATATAGCCTCTTCTGGTTGGTCGGCCGTTTTCGAGTTTGTCGTATTTATCTGCTTCCCGTCGCTCCACAAATAACTGATCGTAACTATTGCACAAGGGTAGTCCCACATTAAAGTCCATTGTAAAGTATGTCACTGTTGTGGCTTTTATGACCGTCCACCGCCCTTTAATCATAAATGGATTCTTTTTAGAAACTTTAAGGTCCTGTTTCCCATACCTGAAAATGTTGTAGATGCTTGGCAGTGCTACTGTACTGATCTCTCATGTTGTATCCAAAAGGTCGTACCTTGTATCGACGTTCCATCCTGGACAATCGGCTGAATAGAAACCAATCAGAGTTCAATATTTTGACCAATTAACAGCAACAACAGCTTTCATCTAACTTCCAGTCTACCTAGGTAGGTACCTACGTACCTACCCAATTCCAGTTTCCAAGTTGCTCGGCTGTTCTTCGAAAATAAGGAAGAATAAACTCGCTCTTACTGTGGGAATGTGATAATTTTGGAGGCCTATGTGTGGTGGGCATGTTTTTTATATCACTGAAGAATACAAAGTAACACAGCCACATTGCAACTAGAAATGGTATTCTAGGAAGCAGTTGGTACGTAGACATGTATGAGAGATGAGGAGAAGTGAGTTATGCAGTCCTCGCTCGCATGAGGTACGTGAAACACGTGTGGCACGTGCCCTGTTAGGGGAATAACACAAGTTGAGCAGGTTTCAGCTCAGTGTTTGGGATCCTTTCCTTTCAGGCTTCTTTACCTCCCTCCTCCCTTTTTTTGTTCCAACAAGAACAACAACAACATCCCCATAACAAGGAATATGGCGATCCAGGCTAATAATAACCAGGTTGTCCCCATTTTGGGAGACGCTAGGCACGGTGGCCGTTGAGGTTGAGGTGGTCTTGAAGGCCCTGGTTACCACGGCGTGCCCAAGGTAGGTTCATTATTCATCTGCCTTGGTCATACATGGTATGGGCTTTGGTGCTAATTATTAAACATAGAAGTAGCCTTACCCATGCCTCTTTAAGCACCTCCTCCTTGCACACAATATTTGAGCCCAACCGAGTCTCACTTCTCTGTTATGAAAGTAGGTTGGGAGGAGTAACCTGCTTTCCATCCCTAGAAACGTACCAAACCACAGCACCTTAAGTGGGCTAAGCAATCTGGTCAGATAAGGATGTTTGTCACATCTGTCCATCACATACAACCATAGGGTGTGGAACACATGGCTTCCCGTCCGCTCAGCCGTACTTAAGCCACATAATGAACGTGACCATCGCAGCATAAAAGCAGATGTCTTGACATCACAGCTCACCAAGTCTTTCCCTTCGGATTTCGCCCCGATTACACAATACGGCCATACAATTCCAGCGTTCAAGCTTCACTTCCCAGAGGGCGGTGTTAGGCTAGTCCAGCTGGAGGTATTTGACTACCAGAACTGGCCTCAGCAGCCGCAGTATAACATCCCGATGGCCTCTCATAGGTCACTTTTGCTAGACAGATATCTTGTCAAAATATCCAGCCTTAAGTGGATCTTCTGGGAAAAGGTCCTATTGCAATACCAGTATCAAGGGACTATTAAAGAAGCTATAGATATTCAAGACTTGTCTGGTATGATTCCTTTCTTGACTCTAGGGAAGCTGCAGTTAGATTTTAACTATATTTAGAGCTTGAAGAATGTGCTTCTAAATCTACTAGAGAAGTGGCCTGCACTTAAAGCATGACTAAAATAAAAGATAAAATATATCACTATTTTAGGTAGCTGGTGAGTATCTATATTCTTCTAGCATCAATATTGCTAACTAGCTTTAGATTGATCTACCTTAATTTAAAAGAAACACTAGGGGATATATCTAATAAAAATAGATGATTCTTTATTATTTACACTATAAGGGGCATTTTGACTAGGGATTTGATAGAATGAAAATTATTAAAGTAGATTTATTTAATAAATAAGAGTGCCTTCTATATTATATATAAATTCTTTATTAGATCCAATCTACTTTGTAACATGGTGGTCAATCGGCCCATGTTCAGCCTTGTAGATTCAGCCAAAATTTCTACTATATTAAATCACTGCGTGTTCCTTACTACAAAAATTCCCAGGAAAGATGGGAAGCCGGGGCTATTCAAACTGGTCAAGGTTGGGGAACGGTGAGTGTACCGGGCGGTCCTTGCAATAGTAAGTTTTGCTAATCGTCAGTCGCTATAGAGGCATCAACATAGTTCCTACGCTGCATTTTGTCGGAAACATGGAGCACATCAGCCCAAAGGCCAGGTATTCCAATACTGGAATGAGGAAATCCTCCAGGGAGCATACGAAGAGCTCGCTAATGGTTGGGCTGCACTTTTTCAACAACTGAAGGAACAACAAAGTGCAATTGACGCCCAAATCTCGTCTCTTTTCCTTTTTGTGACGCTAATGCTTGATGGTAGAAGTACAAAACTCATCTCTTTCAACCACCATACTAACACGAGAACTTGGCTCACAAACATCTGGCGCCTGGTCCAATGGAGAGCCTCATTGACAACTTGGAGGCCAAGGAAGGCTGCATTTCAGACTTATTCGGTAAATCATTTGATGAACTTGCTCTTCATATTCAGTACGTTGGTCTGCGCCTTCATCTAAAGGAATCAGGTACTGATATCATTTTAGGCGAATTAGATTTGATGCTCTTGATGGGCGGAGTAGCACATCTTACATTGCCGATATCATGCGTCCTGCCTATAATTCCTGTAATGCTGAATTTGGTATGATCTTGCCACCGTTCTTGAATCCCCAAAATTAATCAAGATAACCTAGCGCGATGAAATTGATGTGTAGGCAGTGGAAGCCATGAAAGGTGGAAGGAACACATGTCAAATCATCTACGGCGGAACCAGATATTTGACGCATTTTGTCATAGAGTCAAGTCCGAGTATGTAGCGATGACGAATAGCATTTTTGCTGGTCTGAAGCAGAAGCTGGAAGAGGAAAACCGAAATATCGAGCGGGACCTGAGGGTTGCGATCACTGTCGAGGGTGATGATACTGAAGCTGGCAGGGCACCAGAATTGGCACGGGAAACAAGAGATAGGGTCGCCCAGATGCAAGAACGCTTGAATGAGGCTCGAGAAATCATTAGGGGATTACAGCAGCGGCAATAGCAGCCAGAGTTGTACGTAGCATTAATGGGATTGTCGTTATGAACTAGTAGTTGAGTATGAACAGTCAATAGGTAAATTCTTATGTGCTAGGAAATTGATTCTCCTTTCTCTTCAGCAATCTAGATATATAAAATAGACAAATGTATAAAGGAGCATTATAGAGTGCTTTTCATGCGGACGTCTAGATATATGCTCTGATGAGGCAGAAAACCAGGTGCTTAAAAATTATCACTGATGGGTGAACTTTGTCATCATGATGTTGTTATTGTACCTATGCTTTCATTTTATTCCATTATCCTTCTTTTCATATTTCCAAGAGGGCAGTTATTAGGCATTAATTTGAAACAGTAATTACATACGACCACAGGGTGTGGAAAACAGGGCTTCCCGTCCGCTCAGCCGTACTTAAGCCACACGCCGGCTGGTTAGTAGTATGGTGGGTGACCACATGCGAATCCCAGCTGTTGTATGTTTTTTGCTTTTTAATTTCTTTATTTCCTTCCCTTGTCTGTCTCCTTCAATTTGACCGGCGGTTTGAACTTAGTTTTAAATTTGGTGTTTTGGGCTCATGGCCAGCTGCGCTCAGGCTTCAACTGAAAACTTTACCTCCACCTGAATGTTCTGACCTCCAACCATATCTTTTTTACCTGCTAATTAACTCTTATACACCATGAGATTTCCAGAAACTGACAGTGAGCTGAAAGATCCTGAGCGAACTGAACTGATTTGCAAAGCTAGCCCCCCCGCCTGGGCTATGATCGGGTTCAATTTACCTGCATGGCTGTTCTCATGGTTTAGAGATCTCGAGATGCTCCACGAGCTCGGGGAACATGTCTCCCCCCGTAAAACCCGAGCGGCAGCTAGGAGTATAATTAAACCAGATAGCAAAATCATGGATAAATTCCTCAAGCGCTGTAAGTTCTCCATTGTAGGGTGTGGGGGGATGATGGGACTTGCGCTTACAAAGACTCTTATATTATAGAACTTATTAGTATATCGAACAACCATACTTCTATGGAATAAGCGGCACTTTCACGAGATTTACAATAGATGAATGCCCTACCCCCCTGAAAATATTCTATCCATTCTCCTAGATTACTGGTTAAAGGAAGGTACTGATAGATAGTAGTGCATGGAGAGTGATGATGGCCATTGCGTTCTCACAAAGTGCTCCGACCTGGCCGAGGTTTGCCATATATTCCGTCTGTATTAGGAGAGAAAGCACATAGTAGGGAACATTCCCCCTTTTGGTCTTGTCGTTGTTCATTTTATAAGGGGAAAAGATTAAGACCTGGCGGGGATCTCGTCGAGGGCCAGGAATATCGCACAGAATTCTTGAGAAACTTGATATATCCCCCCTCTCATATCCATTAACTGTGGAAGAGTGCGCGCATTGCGCATTCAAGCCAGTTGATAAAAGAGAGGGAGATATGATAAAAAATATCTAGTCTTTGATTTTTGCTCGATGCTCCTCCTATTCCAACCAAAATAATTCGCGTTGACGCCGAGACACCACCCTTGCTGCTGAATAATCGGGCTGATACCCCAGGGCGAATAGCTGTTGGAAAATATGATGAGAAATGATTTTATGAATCTGGTGGTCGGCTTGCCCTGAAATCGCATAATAAGCACGCTCATCTTCTTCCTTCAGGGGATCTAATTCATGATGCAGTGGGATTTTCAGAGAATTGCAAGTCCTCGGGGTGCAGCAGAGCTGTTCAATGATGACAAGTGCGAGGCCGAGGACAGTGAAGATGATGGCTACGTGTCTAAAACAGAAAGCTTTGTGTCTGTTTAGATCGCTGGATAGGATGCTAACTGGCTAGTGGCTGTGCTTTCTATCAGTCAATCAAACAAAGCTTTCTTTATCCTGAATATGTAGTGTTCGGAGTCGACAACGCCCATGCCTAGCTCCTCATATTCTCGTCTGACACTGCTATATAATCATTGTGGACGATGAATATTATGGCATTAACCCTTTTGGAGACTAGACTGAACAGTACGCAATCTGCTAGCAATCTGCTAAGCAAATTTTCTGTCATTTCATTTATAATAAGCTCAAACTAGTGACAATAGTAGCAACGGGTCACGTTAATATGACAACATCATATCATGCTATTAATCTGGCTCTGTGTAACCATTTCTCCTTGATTGATGTTTGGGAGCATTCAGGTCGCTCTATATTGGCAATCAAATTCCATGTAGGCCTCGGTGATCTTTGACAGATCAAGGCCAGGGTTATCCTCTCTTCGTATCTCGACCCTCCACGTCGTAAAAGGGCCAACAAGACTGTAATCATCCTCAGTGGCGGAGCCCATAGTTCCGTCCGAGGTCCCAGGTCCATTGTACTTAAGAGTTTGGGAGGCATAGGTGAGCTGCACAGTGAGAGGCGCATGGGTGAATGTCATCGTGTTCGCCATGCTATCCATGATCTTTTCCGTGCCGGGGTGAGTAATGCTGAGCTGTAGCAATTGGTCTTTTTCCTTCTTGGTGACGGCGCCTGGGAGAAAGAACCGCACTGCTGTGACGCGGATGTCTGCCATGTGTGAAAACGTAGATGGGGGTCTCTTCGCGGGGTCTGCTGGGATTTTAATAAACAGGTTTATGATGTCGTCTTTTGCACGCTCCTGCAGGTCTCCGAAATCGTCTTTGTCTAGCTGGTATTTGATCTTGGGCTTACTCTGCGGTTTATGTCCCATTTTCTCTTTGTGATTCTTGTATAACCCCGACAGTCTACTCAGGACGGTATTGAGCAAGCTGTAGTCTAGCGACGACACCGGTGCGTCCTGGAGCAGGTTCCCAATGACATCGCTGTCGTTGAGAGCGGCGAAGCTGAAGGCGCGCTGAGCTTTGTAAAGCCACAGCTGGGTATCGTCGATGGAGGAGTCATACACCTTTTTAATGAAGGCCGTCATGGCTGGCCGATCTGCCCCAACTCTGTCGTAATCCTGTCGAATGAGATCTGCTTTTTCGATCTGGAACAGACTCAGTTCCTTTTGGTACTTGCTTATCAATGCCACGTCTGAGTTGTAACGTAGAACATTGCCATTACGAGTGAGGACCGCGTCTGCAACTACTTTAGCAATGATGGAATGAATCATAGTGAAGGTGAGAGAGGTGACGTACCAACGTAAGCATCGAATCTTTTCTTCACGTTCTTAAACACATCCCCTCCTAGGGCCTTTGAGAACCTCCCTAAAAGGGTATCGAGGTCAGTCTTTTCGATGATGAGTTTCTTCGCATCTGGGTCGTTGAGCTCGAGACTCCCGTCTTGCAGTATCTTGCGTCCTTCATCTAGGCTCTCGACAGTGTCACTGATCTTATGGACCTGTTGGATCAGAAACTCCTTTTTCACCGCAATGCCGTCGTCACCTTCAATCTTGGTGAGCCCCGTATGGAGCAAATTAGCCCCCTGGAGGAGCATCATGGAGTTAGAACCATGTACAAACAAAACCTGGCTTATTGCAGAGATCACGTCGTCAAAGGAGACTCCAAACGCCTTGTTGATGGGATCCTCCAGATCTTTTAGAGCCTTCAGAAGACTCTGTTTGGCCGAATCCATGGCCGTGGTGTTGGCACTAATCATACGATCCGCGTCTTTCAAGTCACTGATAGCATCCTGACGGAGCTGTTCCTTTTGGACTCTCGAATCTTCGAAATGGCCTGCCCGGTCTCGGATGGCCATTTTCTTCGCTTCAAGGGTTTTGGCAACCTTCAAGTATTGCGTGTACACCTGCTCTATTTTTTCCAGGTGTGCTAGCGCCGATGTCGCACTGCTCTCGTAGAAGGTAAACGAGCCTAAGGGTACCTCTCCTTTATGGTAGCCGTAATAATTCACTCCCCAGCGAAGGTGTTCCAGAGTCTTTTGGGCACTGTCACGCACCGCGCGAAGCCGCAAGAGAGGGTTTGGCCCGGTATATAGAGACTGCTCTGCCGCGGCATATGCCTTTCCCAGCTTCGTCTTCGCTTGGTCTTCGGGGGATTTCTGAGCGACAAAGTTTAATCGTCGAATCAAGCGTTGGAGAAGCACGATGCCTTCTGCTCGGGCCTTTTCCGTCCCAGCGAACTGGCACAGCTTGGCCTTGTTCAACAGCATGGAGCACTGCACCGGATGCACAAAACACATATCGAGGTCCCAGAGCTTGTCGTCGTATGCTGTGAACTCAATGGTACGCTTGCCATCATCTCCTACTTTCCCATTCGCGCCTAGCTTGTCACCAATGCGCATGCCAGTGCCATTCTGTCCCCCGTTCACTAAGACCTGGTTACGAAGTTGGTGCTTGATATCCGTTTCTTGCGACATCAATAGCGTGCTGAGAATACGGACCTGGTTGCGAAATGCGGGCATTGTGAGTTTCAATACATCTTGAGCGGAATTCCAGCCATCTGGCTTTGTATACACGGCCTTGACCTCGTCCTTTTGGACCAAATTGAAATACTCCTTAACATCACTTTCAAAGTCTTTGGGCCAGGTCTTTTTGCGGTCACTTAGATGGTCGATAAAGCGCCCAATGGGCTGCAGGTTCTCGCTGAATGGCAGGCCCAGGAGAACGGTTATTTGCCCCCCGTTTCCACCGTTGCCCCCGGACTCGGGCGTGGTATCTGTCTTTTTGACCACGGGGCTGTAACCAGTTCCACCGGAGGCTAAAAATCTTTAGTAATTTTCTTTTGCAGCAACATACCGGGAGATGATATACCGTCAAGCAAGAGATTCTTGGCTGTCGCAAGGGCAATATTCTCCACATACAGCTCCAGGATACCACCACGAGAGCCGTCCCTATTTGCGGACGAGGTACCATTTGGGCCTCGTGCGCTGATTTTCACTGGCTTTCTTGATTTCTCTGGGCCAGACAAGTCATTCGTAAACACCGAGTATCGGATCGGGGCTGGCGTGCTGTCCGCATCTACGTACGCTGGTTGTAGGTCGGTGGAAAGCACAAAACTTTCCACGTACATGGACAGTCCAGCTTTTACACCAACCACAGGGTCAATAGCATCAGCAGATACGGAAAGAATGACATCGGGGTTGGTGGCAGGATACTTTAGGACATCGGGATTCGGAGGGAGGTCATCTGGGTCTGCAGGCATGTTTCTAAACTCTGAGATAACTTCGATTTGTTTGAACGGGTGATGGTAGCTAAGGCACACTCAGAAGGAGAGGATTGAGAGCAGAAATGAATGTCCCTGAGACAGGGTGATGGCTGGTACCCCTCATCTCCTGCTTGAGATCCCACCACCCGACTGCTGTTTGTGATCACGGAGCCAATAGAGGAGCAACAGGTGTATCCCCATCGCGAATTAACCCCGCTTCAGATTTGGGCTCATCATCAAAGAATTGTTGGGCGAACCTGTGGGTGAATTCGGATACGATCAGCAAGAAATGGAGAAAGGTTATGAGGTGATAGAGATGTGGCTTAATTCTATTACTCATGGCATCAACAGGTGAGATGAGTTAACAGCGACATTGATGTGTTGGAGTACGATATCCAAGCGGAGAGCGCAGGTGAAGGGCGGCGAAAGAATTATCTCAATGGGGCCACGTCGAGCCAGAGGGTGTGCATCATACATACTCCCAGACTTGCAGGGTAGAAGCGGAACGGCGCCGCGGGCGTTAAGGTGGCCCAACCAAATCGGGAATATCAAGGTGGATCCAGCCTTTCAGCTGCAGTAGCAGCTTGAGTTTGCAGTGTAACTCACGACTCTAGAAGGCAACCGCGCACGGTCTCGGATCTAATGCAGACGGACCAGAAGGTGTATCAGATCGATAAGTGGGGGAACAAATTTGTGTATTTGTCTCAGCATGGCCAGAAAACCATCTGCCTCCATTCACACCAAGTCCACCACAGGAAGTAATTCTACACCCCGAACATCATGGCGGACTCGGAAATGGTTTCTAAAAACGAGTTGCACTCGAAACTCAGCAACTATCCCTCCACGGATGGCTGGGATGTGCTGGTTTCGTATTCACCGGATGAGTTGAACACACAGTTGAAGAAGTACTGGGGTAATAACGCTGCGAATACGGCCAAATGCACCTTTACCCGCAAAGAAGGCCCTGCTCACCATGAACTGGACATCCTGTATGATCTGACCCTGGGAGCACCCGCCCTCGAATTCAACACGGATAAAGCCATCGCCACGCTGATTATGTCGATCTCGGGTACAGTTGTTGTCAAGGACGACCCCCCCGAGAACGCGACCAAGATTGATGGGGACCGGTGCAAGCTTCACATTGAGGTTCCTCTGGCGAGTGTCTCTGGTGAGGAAGGGGCTACTCCTGTAAGTGACCATTTCCATTCATCGCGTGAGCAGGACAGCCGATCGGGCAAATGAATGACTGTGGCAGTAGGCTTCGAGTGACACTATCATCAGCTTCGACGATAACAAAACTGCCACCCAGCATATCATTTTTCATTTCGCCAATAAGAGTACTAGATGGAATGTCAAGATGTCCAACCCGGATGATCCGGCCTTGAAGCTGATGAAGGACGCGGCAGAAAATCTGGCGACTTACTACTCCCAGAAGCTTCAAAAGATTGACTACAGTTTGGCCCAGATCTCCAATGAGAAGAATGAACACTCAGATCTACTGCGGCCGTCCAAGTTTGTCTTTGGAGCACAAAAAGGGGCCTTGAATGTTTTCATCAAAACCAAAGGAGGCGTCAAGGACGGACGTTCAAATCCTCGATTCGGGCTAGACAAAACTTGTCCCATCCCCAAGAACTTCACCGTTAGTATCCTCATCTCGCGCGATCTTTTCCGTGACCAATACCTTGCCAAACAGATCCAAGACAACTGCCCAAATCTAGCCAAGAACGGGGTCGAAGTCGATGGATCAGCCAAGGTGGACTCGGGAGTCGCCCTGCAACTCAAGTTTGTAGAATTTGGCGACTTTGGCCTCAATCGATGGGGCCACGACAGCAAGTTCAAGGCGGAAAAATTGGAAAATAACCTTTCCAATACCCCAGTTCATCTTAAAGTCGGCAAGTTCGGCGATGATCTCGTGCCCAAGTACTCCTGGAGCTGGGAGGCTACCAATAAGTTTCAGCTGAAAGGTGGAATTTGGCCTGTGTGGCCCAAATTTACAGTTAAAATCCCAGAGGTGAGTAATCGCCCACCCACCATACACCACCTAGTGCTAACAGCCTATAGCATTCACGGACGATGATGACCGTCGGTACAGACAGCAAGATCAACGTTGAGTTGTCCTTCAAGGACGAAGACCAGCCAGAGGTCACCTACACTCAGGAATCAGGACTATATCTCAAATTGAGCAAGTTCGATATCAAGACCCCGCCCTTGGACTTTTTCATGACCCAAAATATCTTTGCACCGGGGAAGACGTTGATCAAGGTGTCTGAGGTCATGTTGCCCAGCGACCTCGTGCTATTGGGGAAAATAGGAGAGTGATCATTTTTGGGTCTAAGCTTTTGTACCACAGAGGGTGCTACCAAGTAAAGCTAGCCAATTCAATTCAATTTCTACGAGTGGTCAGAGTATGTGTTTCTACAGTGACACGGTAACTGCTGGTATGGTCTGCGTAGCCATATTGCTAGGACAGGCTCCTCTAGGTAGTTCATTTTCTATGGATAGGGCTTGGACAGCCCAAATAGCAGGGAATAATAATGATGACGTGTCAGCGCGCAACCACCACGCATATATATCACAACATGTAGAGGCTGCCTGCATAATCACGTAATATTATCGAGTAGATCTCCCTCGCCACTAGATGCGCTGGCAACATCCTCTGCTGCAGCCAGCCACAGCATGGTATACCCCGCTAATACAGCAGCAGCAGATAAAATGTCCATAACACCGTTCTTGCGATACTAGAGAACATCCGCAATTGAATCATCTTTTCTTTTCAACCCCTTGAATCTCCAAGCCGCCACCTGCAATGGCATCTCCTGTAGACACCTCTAGAATCGGTAGGACAATGATATGCTTCCTCTTCCACCCTGGCTAACCCATTGCAGCCACCGTGCGACAGTTCCTAGATAAACTGTACACCGAAGATGATGGACGGCTACTAGCGGAAATGGTAAGCTCCATTGGTGAAGGCAAAGATATGGCCCCCTTCCTAGCCGAGCATGGCTTTCAGCGGGAGCCCGACGACTGGAAATGCTTTGAGCCTCTGGTACAGCCTGGGCCGCATTTCTATCTCCGGTTCGCGGGCGGGGTGTACAAGATTAGTGACCCATCATTGGGCATCACAGAGCTAGTGGTGAACTCTACCGACGAAAAGATATACGGTATGTGTCATGCCCCTGGGTGTGCGAGTTTTAGTACCTACTAAAAGTCGTGCTTCGCTAGTGGACAAGAACCCGGTTCACAATCAGAAGCAAGGCGAGGATGGAACGATTCACTTTTCCATCCCATCCGGCCATCGCTTCGAGATTAAATTCCAATGTGGCCTCTTCCTCTGGACTAAGGACGCATCGACAAAGCCATCCTTTTCGGGGACCGTCTGGGCTTCTCGCGGTACCGATACATCAGGCTCCTCAGTCACTGGTTCGGCCCATTTTCCTTGGGGTGATGCCACTGCTCGTAATGAGGCCGACGATGTCATATCAGACAGCGATGGCACTAATGGTGAAAAGTTCTCCGTCGAGACAGCCGGCTTGGAATCCACCTCTGTGTCTATGGATCTTCAGACGGCACACTCGGTTCCTGGGGAGGCGCCCGCAGCGGGTGGTGGCACACATTTCGCACACAGGATGATGATGATGATGCCGATGGCATCCGTGTCAGTAGGAGATATCGTTATAGAAGGGACACATGTCACACTGGTTCTTGTTGGCGTTGCGGTAGGCTTTGCCATTGGTGGTCCGGCGGGGCTGGCAGGCGCCCTCACCATCGCAGGTGGCGCGCATATTTCGCGTCTGATCGCAGCCGCCGTGAAGCATCGGGTGATTTCGAGATCCACTCGGAAGATGAAGATTTACATCACGGAGCAAGACCTACACATCCATGACATTCTGACGGAGAAACTACAACGCGAGGTAAACAAAACACCCCCGGAGCTGCTGGAGGATAAGGACACGCACAAGAACATCAGGGAGCAACTTGCCAAAGAATATGCATCACTTGCACGGGGGTCTCTCGGCAAGAAAATCCGAAGGAAGTTCCGAGCGTTCCGCTGGTTTGACAGCAGTAATTATACGGAGAAATTCAGCGAAGGATTGGCGAGCAAGTTCACCACGGAAATTCCGACTAACTACGTCGACTTGGTAATCAAGGAAGCAGTGACAAAGCGGCTGGTTAACAGTCATCTCCCTGCTGAGATTGAGAAGGTCGAAAGTCGGATGCGGCGATTGAACGAGGAGCGCGAGAGGGCGTTTAAGAGCCTGGAAGGTCTTCCCATTGGCGAGCAAAACAGACGGAGGGCACAACTGGCAGAGCGGTTCAATGAAGATCATGCCAAGATGGAAAAGAAGTTGAAGGAGCACCAGGACAAACTAAAGGAGTTGCAGGAAGGGGAGCCGACAGATGTCGAGAACGTCATTCGGGATATTGAAGAACACGCGAAACGGCAAAGAGAGCTGGAGCTCGAGCGTCTCAGGGGAAAACCGTCGCGAAGTGAACGTTTGGAAGTTTAAATGTGAGGTGAGGGTGGTTATAGCGGCTTTGCTGCGCCCTGGATGTGGAAAGTACATATTATACTTGATCAAAATAACAAACTTGGTAAGTATAATGAATATCTTCACCAGCACATCTCGTATTTCTTTTTGTAATAGCTGAGACTGTACCCATCAAAGGAGTCGACCAAAAACCCCAAACTATCTCCTTCTCACTTCACAGGTGTTTGAGACAAGTTACGAGCCTATCTTGTCGAATGCATCTCCCAGCTCCTTCTTAAATAACTGCATCCGGTATTTTTACGCGAGGAGTGGAAAATTGATTTCTGCAGATCACCCCCTCATCTGATTACAACACAGAGTGCGCCTCATTAGTTGTGTTACTTGTTCCATCGAAAACGCCCGAGATAAACCTAAATTCCCAGCCCCATGCAACCTTAATCCATCGACTCACTGTGGTCACACGCCAAACAAAACTATCAAGAATAGAGAAAGAGGAATAATACCGGAAATTACTTTATCGTCATCAGTATTGCTGGCAGGTTCTTCTATGTTTTGTAACTAGGTCCCGTGTGCTCTACGGGTCCTCTCGATGGTGAATCTATTCGTGTAACATCCTATGTTTTCATGGCATTGACATGCCTCATTGTATGATTGACCGGTGGAACGCAAGTTAACCCGTGCTACGTCGCCCGGAAAGCCGATATTGGCGATAGGATGGTCCGTGGTTATAGAGCAGAGGATGGATACCGCGACGTCCGACCTGCCCATCAAATCGCAGCTATATTGCGGAACCTCAACCCTGGTGCAGAGCTAGCGGGAGCACTGGGCCTGGATGCCTATAATTTTGTCAACAACTCATCAAATGCAACAGTGGATGAGCTGCTGAATGTGTGTATCCCATAACTTGAACGACGTGCTCCAACCAACCAGATGCCTTCACCAAGTAAGTATTATATAGGTATATAATAGGTGCCCGACATAGCTTCCTTACTATCTTCAATCCTACTTACTTGGGTCATGAGAGCATCCTGCACTTTGAGATTATTCTAGTACAAATCACAGTTACCTAAGTCTAGTTTTAAAGGATATATCTTAACCACAACTTTTTCAGAGTCCAATTATCCGTGTTGGGATGTACCTTAGCTTCTTCAAACCACCAATAACTAGAAGGTAGAGTTGCTACACCCAGGAAACCCATTCAACATCCAGTCAAACATAACTACCATGCGTAGATCGAGGTAGTTCCAGGTAGGAAATTGTAGAATATACTTCTCTAGTTAGCTTGTTCATTCAATATTTACCAATCATGGTCATCACGCAAAAAAAAAAAGAGAGAAGATATAACCTACATTTTCTTTGAATAGGAAAGCTAGAACATCCTATAAAGAGCACAATGGAATCCCTGCACCGGCACATTCTCTACGCCTAGGTAAATGCATACGTTCGGTTAAGTGTTGTTGAGGAAATGAAACTTCGGGAGAGATGAGATTTAGGAAAAATGAATTCTCTACTGAGATGTACTACACGGCTAGGTTTCGCTCTGAGAGAACAAAATATAAACAATACGGCACTTTTAGAATATCCCACTGCAGGTCCCCTTATCCTCTCGGATAGGTTCAAGGTAACGTGTTCTGTTTAGGATGACTGAGGATGGTGGTGTAGCACTAGAATATCTCTGTTGCCGGTGAAACAAGCCGGCAAAATCCAGAGAACCTATACAAGCATTCATTTCCTATTTGTCAACGCCAAAAAGAAAACACATTCATTTAATCAATACTCCTCGCTGTGATAAAATAAGGACCATTAATGTCGTCCAGATTAGAAAGTAGCACTCATTGTCGGAAACATCTGCACGCTGTACCAATCCACGGAAAAAAAAAAAAGAAATGGAGACCAAGTAAAAGGTGCATCGTTCCTACCAATCATAATCATCGAGTTGTGTTCGTAGCCGTATCAGTAACCAAAGGAAAACTCTCCCAGTGCCGCGACCACGCACTCGTACCCTCACTCTGCTCCTTTTCCCTCTTATTCTTGAGCTTTTTGCTCATCTTCCGCTGTCGAGGCCGATGCCTTGGCCAGATGCTGTAGAAAACCTCTTCCAACTCTGGATCCATATGTCTTGTCTCTTTACACTCCAATTCTTCGAATTTAACCTGTTTGGCCTGAATCTTGCGGTTCTTGAAAGTTCGATCACATTCTATAACCCACGGAAGGGAGAACCACGCTTTATCAGATTCCCCAAGGCTTATCTTCAGCCTGTTAAGGAAGGAAGCACCTTGGGTCTTGGAAGGGGAGATAGTGTGGAAGATGGAGAGCGCGAGCTTTTCGTCAATAGCCACGTTGATAAGTAGCCGTCGTAGCCGTTCGTTCCGCGACGTATCCTGCAAAGCCACCCCAGATGATTGGGGGGGATTGGCTTCCTCCACTAATGTTTCGTCGGCGTTCAATGTCAGATCTAGATGTTTGAGATGACGGATTGTGCTCAGGGCTTTGTAGCAGGCTACCTCTTCAGCGTCACCCTGAGACCGACGAAGGGCGAGCGTTAGATCCTCTAGCAATGGGCAATGCTCGCCGATGAATAGCACGTCCTCCTCGGTTAGGTATTGATTGGAAGGGCCTGAAAGAATAAGGGAGCGTAAACAGCGGCCATGATGCTGCACAAGAGAGCGAATTGAGACGGACAAGCGCCACCCCGTCAAACACATCCGGGTTAACGGGGGCAGGCCACAAAGGAAATACTCGACTGCACGGTAATATTCCACGGGCCGACTTTCACTCCGACGACTTTCGGGAGTGACACGAAGGAATAAAGTCCTCAAATTCGGAAATTGGAGGTGCATCGCCCAAAGCTCTAGCGTCTCCTGTTCGACATCCGTGTCTAGGTCGAGAACCTGTAAAACTGACAAATCCGTCACGTCTGCCCATTCGGGGAGCCCGGTCGCGTTTGAGACAGGGTCGTGTTTCGATATCCAAAGGTAATGGAACGACTCTCGCGGGAGACTAGCGTTGTCTTCCTCGTTGCGTATCTGAAACCACTCCGAGTCCGGCTGGGCTCGACAAGACGTGTACCAGATACGCCGGGAGCCACCACTGAGATCGCGTTTTCCTAGATTGTAGAGATTAGACCTCCGATTGAGAAGTAATTCAATTGATTCATCGCCCGCATTGACCCCATAATCAATCCCTAACCCTGAGAACCTAGGAGACTTAACCATCTTGAACGCAGACGTGTCGGGCAACGTGGCACGTATCGTTTTGGCTGCATCGTTCTGCACGTGAAAAGTGCAGTAGGGATGATAGCGTTGAATGGCATTCAACAAGGACACCGGATAGGGTTTATGCCGGTATTCTATGCAAGAAAAATCATCAAGCTGGGGTATTTTGACGATAAGGTCCTGGATAAATCGACCCCACACTCCAGGTGAGGGGTCCTCGTCCCGAGAACATTTCAGGTCCAAGATGAAACGGCGGTAATCATCCAGGCTGCCTCTATCATCCTGGAGGCGCTTATGAAACCCCCATACAGTTGGTGATATGAGGTCATCTCTCGTGGACCAAAAATAGTTGGAACCCCTCGAAAGACAATGGGTTTTATATGTGATTGATTCGACTAAAGGGATGCAAAGTGCTTCTAGAGATCTGCAAGTGCAGGCTAAATTTAGCAGACTTTTGCGATCCCGCTGGATGAAGAGCTGGTGCACAATCATCTCCACGATCTCGCGTGGAGCATCACTGAACGAGGCCGCCATTTTGTTTTCTTTGCTTCTTTGCCTGCCTTCGTCTCTCGTATTGCCTTTTCATCTCTCCCTTCCGCGACCGTGAAAGGGAAACTGGGGGGGAAAGAAATTTGCCCCTGAGTTTCTTTTTAGAGGCTGGCAGCACGAAGAAGAACAGCAAGCCCTTAAGTCAATAATCCACTAATGGCATGTTATTCCCTTTTAGTGTGACTTGAGTTACTCCAAAATAAAAAGTAGCTTGAGGCAGTGCTGAAGTTGAGTGGACGTAGCTTGACTCACTGTGAGTCACTCGTCGACTCAGAAGGCGACGCCAATCTCCCACATTGAATCAATTCTGCGGGATATTAAATATTGAATGGATGATAGAAAGAGATAGACAAGATGAAGGAAAGGCATTAAATTTGGACAGATCAACCCGGTTCTAATTTCTGCATGATGTCCTCTGTGCCCCTGACCGGTCGGGGCAGCTCACTTGGCGCCCAGAATATATGGTGTAACTCGATAGCGCGGGTTATCTAATATCCGATAATATATAGTTACTGTGTTGACGAACTGTGGGATGTTCAATATGACAGTGCCCTGAACTATGATGGAATTATTAGGTAATTACTCGGGCAGCTCAACCGCGGTTCGATTGTCTGTCTGTTTACCTACGATGATTTCCCTAGTACAGTGGCTATGAGAATAATATATAACTATAGAACTCTAGTTTGCTTTTTCCGTGCTACTATCCCCCCCACTAGATAATTTAGGAAATGGGGCGATAAGATGTGGTGATACGATCCCGGCCCGCTACTCGCTTATGGGACATATTATCTCTGTCCGTTGCTTGTTCATCTTCTGGCGCTATAGGAGTCAAGGGTCGTTAAACCTTCATTAGATATTGCAAAGGGTCGTTCCCACATTGCTGTCTCACGAAACATTTGATTTGCTGAAGCGTGGAGATTTAACAAACTAAAATATCAGCTCAGGCTTGGCACGAACAGAACCCTTCTTATTGGCAGATGCGTGGACCTCTGACTCGCCAAGCCAGGCAGTCTTAGTCTTATTTGTATCAATTCAGCTACGACAGGGAGATCGAGCAGGGTATAAAGTTGGCCAAAATTGCTCTCTTCCCAGCTACCTGCCCTTCTTGAATCTACCCAGCCTGATCTTGCCGGTTTCTCGAACTCTGAACAGTAATTATGGCCAGTATCCTCTCCGATCTGACTTCTACCGTGACATCTGCTCTGGCAAATCTACCACCTCCAGACAAGATCCAAGATGCCGACCGTATGCAGCTTCTAGGGGTTATTGGCCAACTGCAAGCAGCGCTGGAGCCTCCTCAACTACCTCTCCAGCGATTTTGCTTCTCGGTATGGCTCTTCTAGACTTAATCTACCTTTCTTAACTGTGTCACTAAGGGATCATAATCTTGGGTAGCACTATGGCATCGTCATAATCAGAATAGCCCAGGGCATGGGGATCTTTGACGCGTTTGTCAAATCTCAAGGCAACGATATGACACTGAAAGAGTTGTCCTCCAACGTCAGAGGGGACGAGAAGCTTCTGAGTAGATTCTCTACTTGATGTTAAACTGGGATCCGGCTGACTATTCTGTAGAACGTGTTATGCGTTTTCTATCTGCGCACCAGATTTTCAAACAAACCGCAGGTGATTCATACAAACCTCTGCCCCTGGCAATGGCCATTGGGAACGGGTCGGTGCCCGGAGACATGATCAAACACTTGTAAGAAGTTCAAGCTGTCTATCTGGTATGGTTAGTTCTAAAAATAGATTCCAGCCATACCAACATGCAGGTAACCGCGAAGCTCTTTGAATACTTTGAATTGAATGGCTACAAGAACCCGGAAGACGCATATGATGCTCCCTTTCAGCTCGCCTACAACACCAAGAGCCATTACTTTGAATGGCTGAGTCAGAATCCCACGACCCAGCAGGTCTTCAACTCGGTGATGACGCAGAGCCAACAGTATCGCGGTGCAGACTGGTTCGACATTTATCCAGTTCAGGAAAACCTGCAAGTTTCCCCAGACCGGGTTTTGCTGGTTGATATAGGTGGCGGCATGGGCCACGACATCACGGCGTTTAAAAAGCGTTTTCCAGACCTGCCAGGCCAGCTCGTCCTACAGGATCTCCCTCAGGTGATTGACACCATCAGGGAACCTCTGCCCGAAGGAATCACTGCGATCGGTCACAATATGTTTGAACCACAACCGATCAGTGGTGCGAGAGCGTACTATATGAGAACAGTCTTGCACGATTTCCTAGATAGGCAAGCACTTGATGCACTTGCACGTATCCGAGATGTCATGACTAAGGACTCTATCTTATTTGTTCATGAGCATACAATGTCCGACGACCTTGACGTCCCTCCTATGGCTGCGACACTCGATATACACATGATGGAGATATTCGCCTCCCTAGAGCGAACCGAGAAGGAATGGGTTGCCCTTCTGGAAAAGGCTGGATACAAGGTAGTAAAGGTCTGGAATGAGAACTCTGTTGGACAGTCTACTGCTCTGTTTGAGGCTACTCTGCCATAAATCTTGGGTTACTTTTGGAAGGAGAACGGTGAACTTGGTCGGGAATTATGTTCATAACCACCGTTTATTCAGTCCATTCGCATCGACATAGACGATAATAAAACAAAATTCTCAAATCTCTAGGCACTCACTCGTAAGAATGTTTCTAAAGCAGGTCAACTCCGCGAATAAACGACCAGTTCGTCGACTGCTGGGTGAATACCAAAGTGTCAACCAGAAACCTGGACAATTCCTCTTCCGCATCAGGGTCTATAATCGAGCTACATGATTGACCATGAGTCTGTAGTTCTGCCTTAAGGATTTTTAAAGCGATCGAGACCATGACGTTGGAATTAATGATCCCCTCACAGTGAGGCCAGCTCTGCAAGGCGTAGACTGCCTGCAAGCGAGTTGAAAAGTCTGGACACTGCGAGGCCACCACCCACAAACCCGGCAGGACGCCGTAATCCAAAGTAAATGTTGGGCGATCAGAGTATTTGGCCAGAAACGTCTGGTGCGCCGAGAGCAAGCCGATGTATTCTGGTGTCAAGCTTGCAGGCACCGATCCTTTGATGAGACAGGTCTTAAGACTGAGGATCTGTCCAAGGCTCTGAAGCTGGAGCAGGTCAATCGCTTGCTGGTCCCGACTACGAAGGGTATGAAAGACATTACAGTAGAATATTTTGAAATGGTGTTGGAACTGGTAGTTTAGAGACAGGATCTGTTGCTGCTTCTGGAACAACTCATCGTAATCTGCTGCGACTTCAGCAGCAGATAATGGCCAGCATCGGGCGAGAAAAGGGATACCCATATGCAATAGAAAAGTCACGCTGCGGTGTACATCTGTCACAGTTTGCAGTACTGAAAAGCGATCCAGAGTATACATGTCATCACCAATTCCAAGATGGGTGAAAAGGAATGGAGTGCCAGGCCCAAAATGTGCGGATTCTATGTCGAGTCGTCCGAAGATGTGGACCAGCGAATCGTCTAGCCTAATGGTTGGATGATAGTGTTGTGTCTCTTTGAGGATACGAAGCCCACTACGCAGATGTTCGAACGCATTGTCATACCGTCCCAGCAACAGCTCCGACATGACAAAAAGCAGGCAGCATACCAGCATAACTTCCCGGTACTGAGGGTCGTTTGAGGCCTGGCGTTGGGAGAGATGGATATAAGCTCGCGAGGCCTGCTGAAGTGCGAAGCGATGACGAGCTCGCTGGAGGTTTTCCCCAGACAAGCGCATTTTGTTCGCGTCCGAGTCTTCGTGTAGAGCACCGAACATATTGGCAGCATGATACACCGCAGGGTCGATGTGAGTAGTCTGCAAGATAATGTTCTGCCAGAGAGGGGAGTTGAAGAAAGCTCCCAGGTCAGGGATGGAGCGATGTCGGAAGTATGAAAAGCATCGGCGCTCATCCATGGTAGTCACCCACCCCGGGTGCGGGTAAATACTCTGGGTCAGTGTGAGCGCTTGCTTCTGGATGGGCAAGCGATGCAGATCATAGCCGTCACATTTACGGCCGGTAGATTTGCAGTTGTTGCATGTCCCAGGAGTTTCGTCGCACTTGACATGTCGGATGCTGTTCATCTCATCAGTTAATACGATGCTTGTGCTGTGCGATCCCCCGCCGGGGCCTGCCAGTCATTGGACGATCCAGATGTAAATACCCACCGACACGTTCGGCATCCCTTCAACGATCGGGTGCTGCATTTCCTGCGCCGCTTTGTATGTAGCATCATCGCAGACGGGCGGCAAGAGGATCGCGTGTCGAAGATAGGAAAAAAAAAACTAATTGTGTGGCAGCCTGGAATCGTCCTCAGATTTCAGTTTCAGCTTCGTGCAAGCATTGGGGGCGAAGATGTGGAGCACACTAATCGGACTTAGTTCGACTCAAGAAATCATGGAGCGAGTTTCTGGCCACTCGTTTCGGATTTGCGCAGCTGGCGCGTTTCTGCTGCACGTGCCACTTATTCGAATCGTGAGTTAGGCCATAACTTGGCTCGATTTTGCTCCCCGGCTTTCTTTTGCAGGAGGATATCGAGATTTGGGTTGGTGACAGACACAATCGACCGTTTCAGGGGCATGTTTCTACATGTCTTACAACACCAAGGCTTTGAACCCGGCCCATCGGGTTAAAACAGGGGATTTTCGAGACGCGTTTGCCCGTGAGGCAAACAAACGCCGATATGAGGGGTTAATGCATCAAGGCTCATTCACCAACCACCATAGCCGCGATGTCCAGCCCCGCGAGAAGAAGAAACGCTTCTCGTTCATTCCTCGCTTTGGCGACACTAGGACTGACGAAGAGCGCCCAAGGAACAAATTGAAGCAGCAATCTCACGAGGTGAACAAACCCTCCTTTCACCGATGTGGTTCATTAGGCATTAAACATATGTAAATTTTAGAATTCCAGCCTGCGGATACATCGCATGCGAATACCCATTGCATGGAGTCGCGTTCCCCGTGGTGGTGAACAGGAGACCCTGTTTCTAGCCACAGATGACCGGGCAACACCCGGAATTTCCTATCCAAAAGACCGAACCCTTCATTGGATGTGAGTCACATATGACAGGATCTGGATCCTTTTAATAGAGGTATAGCAGACCAATTAACAGGCGCCGTCCAGACATATGCAGCATTATGAAGGAATTGAGTTTGATACATTCAAGGTATGTGTTTCACACGCTCCTTCATTCTTGAAGGGAGGGGGCTAAATCGTACAAGACTAAAGGCTTGGACGCGGTCAATATTCCAGTCCATGCCAAAACAATGATCAAAGATTGGCTGTCGGATATCCACGCGTCCGAAGCGCAAAGCATCTTTGGCGGAAAATCCCTGGATTCGTGCGTTGGAAAACAGAGAATAACCTCGTTAAGCGGGCAGTCTCTTGTTTGTGCATTTTTTGCGGTCCCATACGTACTACTCAGCGAAAACTGTCAGTATGTAGTGAATAAAGGGGAGAATGTGGACTTCCATCCGATCAGAGCATTGGTCCAATCAGCGTATCGTACCGACTCTTTATTTACCCGCGAAAAGTCTCAGGCGGTTCGGAAAGTTTTAGAATTGCGGGGCAACTCGTTGATATACGTCCCGCAGCTATGGGGATTGATAATAGGAGACTGTATCTTTCGCTTCCCGTTAGATTGTTTGGACGGAGAGCTGACGCTATACTAGATTATTTGGTTACCTGCGCTTCAACCCAACTTCACACTCATCCAAGCAGTTCCATTGTGCCTCTCCCGCTGAAGGAATTTCCATCGGTTCTGCGATTAATACAGGGGGAGAGCATTTTTTATGTAAATTTGGTGGAGTGTCCTACGTGGCTTGTGAGTGAATTGAACCGTATTGAAATTTAATCTTCGAAGATGCTGACAATAAGTAGGACTTTTTGGCCCGAATCCATCACATCTATTCGCGTTTCCTGAACAGACATATTGACTCTGAGAAGTGTGTTTTCCTCTTGGGGGAGACGAATGCTTGTCAAGGGCAGCACCGAGTCCTCCATGCTGGCTCCTGGCATGATGTTTCTAAAATTGCTGGGGAATCTGGTGTTTGTATCGATATTACCGTTGTATTGAATAACAAACACATGCCTAATTCTCCATCCGAACTGGATTATGAACAGGAAGGATAT
Organism: Aspergillus haitiensis; assembly: GCA_027569155.1. Classification (NCBI taxonomy): domain Eukaryota; kingdom Fungi; phylum Ascomycota; class Eurotiomycetes; order Eurotiales; family Aspergillaceae; genus Aspergillus; species Aspergillus haitiensis. The sequence goes on along the minus strand of JAPDEO010000008.1, from coordinate 374,631 downwards.
TTTCTTGAGCCCAAGAGTGACGAAAGGACATGGATACGTGTCTCAAAAAGATTTCTGGACATGGCGACCTTGGATGCGTTCAATCTACCATGGGAAGAGGATAAGAATGTAAGTTTGTTGTGACATTTTTGGAAGTGGACCCTCTAATTGCCTAGTAGGATCCGTCGTATTTCATAATAAAGACATATGTGGACACCGATTTCACTGAGGTGTTGTTTGAGCATACCCGAAGGGCACGAAGACTGAGGGGAGAAAGCGCAGTTCATGAATTATCGGACGATGGAGCCGAGGGCCGTAGTTTTGTTGACGAGGCCGGGGATGTAGATAGATCGGGCTGGCACTGGCCTGGCTGCATTGAGAAGGACCCTGCCAACCAGTTAAGGGGGATGGGAGGGGACATGTTCTGGGAGCCAACATCCCTCTCATTGCATGACATGACTGGGGAGGATGGAGAATATGAGAGTGACAAATCATCAACCCATGGCCCCACGGGTGACTCAATCAAACTATCTGGGCACCCCACGGATGATCCCACAGAAGCGGCCGTCCCGCCGTACCTAACATGGCCCATAGCTTCTGAAATTTCCGCCTTGACTCACAACCAAGGTCAAAAGACAATCACACGCGTGCCTGAATCGGGAAGAATGCGCGATGTTAAGCAGGCAATTACTCCCAGACTTCTGGTTAAGTATTTGTACAGTGAGCTTCAAAAAGAAGAAGCCTTTGCAAGACTCCCAAGAGCCAAAAGGTCAGACCTCGATGGATTGAAAGCGGCTCGTTTTGCGAGAGTTCCGGCTGAGGAGTCTTCTACCATCCTTATCCCCTATCCAGAAACTGATATATGTGACTCTCTATGCGAATTGGTTGACCATTTTCTCCCCAACGAGATGCACTGCCCTCTCAAAGAGAAGATTTATGGAGCGCTTTGCAACATTGTCAAGGTACGTTTTGCTTGGATCGGGAAACCTGCAAATTCACGCGTGAACTGAATCCATCATAGAAGTGTTTAAATATGTCCCCTGCGAAGAAGTTCGCCAGCATCAGTCTACTGGAAGATTTCTTCGCAATGTCTTCGGAGCTGCTGCACACATCAAAGGGAATCCGAGCTGGAATCCAAACTGATACTAGCCGTTTACCTCTCCTGAAAGCTCATATGGACTGCTTTATGGAGCTATGTCGCGCGATTAGCCATTTTTCTGCTGGGATGGCAGGGGAGCTTTTCCAGATCATGCACTTGGAGACCCAAGCAGAGGTGGAGCGGGCGGTGGATACGCTAGATCAAACTCTGGCCTCGGAACCTTCTATTATAGGGGCTCCTGCAGTAGAGAATCCCGTAAACAGAAATGACGAATCCCCTGTTGCCGTCTCAACAGTCTCCAGATCTACGACAGAAGACGCAGAAATTTCCCCATATATTCCCCATCAACCGGGCAGCACAACAGGAAATGAAGAAGGGGATACCTCTTCACCGGCCAACTCGAAGTCGGGTTCCACTGCTTCTCTGTCAGACGCCTCCAACGCCCTCGATGCCCGAGAAACACGACCGAGATGGCGGTACAGCTCTGGGAGTGACACCGAGAGTGATAGGTCAGCTGAAAGTCAAGTGGCATACTCCACCACTGTGCTCCAGATGTTTGAGAGGGCCAACGACCTACTGAGGCAGTCCAAGTACGCAGTTGTTTGCACACTGATAAAGACGAATCCTCTCGAGTTTGATGATTATCTTGCTGTGGGTCCGTCCCGGATTGCATCGTCAATTCTTCAGCACATCACTATGGGGCTGAGTGACATGAAAGACGCCGGATCATTCCATCTAGAGGACATTTACCGGGAGTATTCCTCCCAATTGGTATGGGATCTACTACCCTTTCTCGAGACTTGGCTGACCACTTCTTTTATGTGCAAGAGGATCAAAGTGCGAGACCAACCTTCTCGTGCATTGTTAGACGAGCTGGACCTTCTTGAAGAAGAACTGGACAGCATCTTGATGATACTCGAGAAACAGAAATGGGTGCTTGATAGGTTTCCAAGCTTTGCTGAAGATAAAACCTCCAACCCCAAGCGGGGCTCCAGAGACGTGATTCAGCACTGTCTCCGCGACTTAAACTACAAGACGGATCTGTACCACGAAATAAGTTCTAGTATTGAGAAACTGCGAAGAAAGGTGTGTAAAAAAAATATCGTTCGCTTTACCGAGGCCCTTTCTTTGCTCGGGTCATTTCGTGCCATTATACTAACCTGTCGTCCTAGGTCGTGCGCCAAGTCGATCTGCAACAAGACAATAATAGCAAGGCGATTCTTGTATTTACTACTGTCACAATTATATTCCTTCCACTGTCGTTTATTACTAGTTACCTTGGCATGAACACCAACGACATTCGGAATATGGACATGAACCAGTGGCTCTTCTGGGCGATCTCTGTTCCCTTTACGCTGTTGGTGGTCGGAGTGTGCGTGGTCATTGCTGACCAAGGGGCAAGGATACGCGATGCAGTGGTGCAATCTCTCTATCGCCACAGGGCTGAAAGAACTAGAACGAGAGCAGGGAGGTCATAGTTAATATGTGATTTACAGACGTATCTTGAACTACACTAGCAAGAAAAAAGTATCTCTGATACTTATCCTAATTACCACTCACTCCCCAACTCCTAAGACAAAAACAGTATCTCCAAAAAAAAAAAAAAAACCCGTCAACGATAAATAGATCCTCCTATCGCCTAATTCTACTCCATTGCGAGCTGAAGCTGGCTGTTAATATCGCCCTTTCAAGATGTCCTGCACGCCAACGCAAGAACAAGATATATACTTTAGCTTAACATTGGTGGCGAACCAAGAGAGTTTCGGCCATTATTTTGTGACAGACGATATAGATCACACCACCACATGGCATAGTAACAGAGTTTCAATAGTGCCTACTCTAGCCGCGCTCCGCCAAACATAGCCACCGGCCCATCATTTGGTACGCAACACGCATACAAAGAGGCAGCAACAACAGCGACCCTCTTCCTCATTCTTTGCCGTTCGGCAAGTACAACTAGCACCTACATAGGCAGGGGTCCTCAGTTTTAAAGATTCTTTAATAGCTATCACGCCAACAATCAGATGGCTCACTGGCGCTTGGTATTAGTTGTGGTCCCTATTATCGGATTTGTTGTTGCTAGTGTATGTTTCTTCCTGCGCCTTCTCAGTCGTCAACTTGCGCCACAAAAGGCAGACATCGGTGATATTTTCATGGGTTTAGGGGTCCTCGCTTGCTGTGGAGTCACCATATGTACTATTCTGGGTGCGTGCTCGTCTCTATCGCACGAAGAGCCCCCGGCTGATAGTCATCTTAGCTGCATTTCATGGAGTCAGACGCAAGAAATGGACCTCCGCCCAGGAGGACCTAAGCGTACTAATTTTGGTAATTGTCGCATATTTCTTGACGCGTTTCGATGACGGTGGCTAGCATATTACTAGTAATACCATGACCATGCTAAGCTTCTATAGCTGTTCTGGCTTACCCAGACGATCTGGCCAGTATCACAAACTTTTGTCAAATTATCCATAATTATGCTCCTCCGCCAATTACTGGGCACGGTAGTGTTACCGGCCCTCTCATTCTCGCTCCTGGTTGCGTTTACCCTTGCCTGGGGTGTCACTGCATTGTTTGGGAATATCTTTCAGTGCTCCCCGCCTCGATATTTCTGGCTTCGGTATAGTGTGAAGGGGAGTTGCATGAGTGGGCAGGTCACGTTTTATATGATCACCGGTGCATTGTCGCTTGCCGAAGACATCCTTCTGCTTGGCCTTCCTATCGGTGTTATTTGGAAGCTCAAGATGACTCGACGCCGAAAGATACAAGTCACTAGCTTGTTCTGCCTTGGTGGGCTGTATGGCTATCTCCTTTTCCCCCGCAGTGCACTCAAGATGTTGATGGAGTTTTTGTTAGGACATGTGTCTTTAGCCTTCTACGGTTAATTGAGTTTAACCACTACTTGATGGATAGCACGGCCGGTAAGTGTCTCATCCCTTGTTTTCATGACTTCGCTTGGCTGGCTAATGAAGAACACCTAATAATTAGCTAGCGGTGCTAAGGAGGCCTTGTGGACCCTTCTTGAACTCGATCTTGCAATAACCTGCTCTTCAATTACACTAATGCGGCCTCTATTCACCAGGGCATTTCTCGCGCGGTTGCGTAGCTGCACTTTTCGTAATTGCCTCTCATGTAATCTGCTTGACTAGCGTGCTTCCATACCAGCGCTCACTGAGTCCCCTTTCATGAATGAAAACATGCAGGGTAGTAGTATATATGGCGATTGTTTTAAGCATTTTTATTTCCTTAAATACATTTTTCTCATATTCCGGCTAGTGTTTACTCATAAAATTAGTATAATCAGGTCTTTCTATTTTACCTAATGCTCTGCAATGTCTTTCAGGTCGCCTTATCATTGATGACTCTGGCAGCTTCAAGGATTGCTGAATGAGAAATATGTATTTGAGAAAAAGTATAAGATGCAGTATCAACATTTTATGAATTACTTTTACCCCCATTTTATTGTTCTGTCGCTCGATAAACCCAGAAGAATCCAGAAGAAAGTTCACGTCTCTAGGGTTGATGCTGACGTCTCCTATACAAAATGAAACTAACGACCAATCCATATCCAACCCAGACAAGGCCAGCAACTACACTATACGCAATGACCGCTCCAACCGGAGCCATGGATGTACCAATACCGATGAGACGAAAACCAAGTCCACCATTAATAATCCCAAGTGTGATGAGGACACGCCCCAGCCAGCGATGCAGATAAGCGGCCGCACTCTTCTCCCCGGTTCGCCGATAATACCAGTGCTGGAACAGACCCATTATTGGCTGGAAAACAATCAAGCACGAGACAGTTATAATCCCGATTATCGGGTGATAGTATCCTGTCAACCGTAGGGTTGTGGCCATGGAAATACCAAGGCCGAGTCCTGTAATAGCCAGGGCCAGGGCGAAGACCTGGAAGCAAGCGTGGAATTTAACGGTTGAAGGGGAAGGAAACAAGCGAAGTCCGAGTGCAAATAGGGGGAACAACACTACAAAAGTAACTATCATAATAACTGCATGCGCAATCCTCTTGTTCTGAATAGATTGAGAGTTAAATGTCGAGACAGCCTGGGGAGCGCCCGTTGACACGCTTGGCGCCTCCTCAAGAAAGGGATTTGCAGTGTCGCCCCCAGTTGCCTGCTTCAGGTTTAGAGATGCAAGACCAGAAATGTCATGAACCGTAATGGCCGCAGTCTGACTGGAGGAATCGAACAGAGACCCGTATTTTATCGCCCATATCCACGGGCTTGAGGTGCTCGTTACGTCTTCATGTCCTCCAGGCCAGTCCACACAGGTATCACACCGAAGATTAACGGTCATAACTCCATCTTCAATCCCGCTTCCGTTGAGGATTGAAAATTGAGTGTCCGGGTTAAAGAGAGGCTCGACGTGCGCAACCCCTAGTCGCGGCGAGACGGTCAAGTTATTCTCGGTCGCCGCATAGACAACAAATATATTAGCGCCTTGCATTCCAGATCCTTGCCCCCACGCGAACCACTGGACTTCCTGTGCGGCTTTCATCTGGATGAAAATTGGGCCTGATCCAGTCGCACTAGTGGATTGGGGAATATTGACGCTATATGTGATCGCATTCTGCCCTGGGGGTGTGTAAGTTTGTATTTGGGCGCATGCACGTTCCAGCCCAAGATAAAACAACATCCACAACATAGATAAGTTATACATGTTGTAATAGTAACACGAGAGTAGAAATATAACTAAATTATTTCTACCCTTCCCTACCCAGCTCTACATGCAGCTGACGGAACGGATATATGTGCTGTATTCCCTCGAAAAGGGGAATGTCGGTGGCGTCTTACCATTGTTTGTGACAACGCGGGGGGAAGCAACTCAAACGTGGTATGTCCACCCCTCACCCTAGGAAGCACAAATGAAGCCGGTCCCTTCTCTTTCCTGAACTTTAATTCATAAATGGAATGGTGGAACTGGTGAGGCTGTGCAAAAGCCTATTTTGAGAGCCTCAGTCAAGCTTTAGGGAAGGAGCCAAATGTACTGGATGCAAACTGAGGCAGTGCAGAACCTTAATAGCAACTTTCCGTGGGAAAAGAACATTGGCTCTATTTCAAAACGTGCTTCACCATGTGACATTCGCAAGTAGCTCCAGGCGAGATCGTGGCCCAAAGGAAATATCGCGCACGACAATGTATCAACCCATGGAGCAAAGTCTCAAATATGAATTGGGTTCGAAGGATATTGATTGCTGGTGCTACAATACTTCGCAAATACCTTGGTACTGATTGCTCCCATTATTCGACAGGATTCAGAAGCGCCGGGAGAAAGTCTAATCCCCCCTTGGTGTGATTGTTGCCGTGGCTTGCATGAAGCGGCGCTAGTAAACTTCTAATTGCAACCAGAGTGTCAAAGGTGGATGAGAGGTATTTTTTATATTTAAGCAACCTTTTCAAACCTTCCCACTTACTGTATTTAAATCAAAGAAGAGGCCCCGTGGGACATGCAAACCAACATAAACCATACCCCATAACTTAAACATCAAATTGTTAGAGGCACAATGCACACTCCAGGCACTGTTCTGCTTATTTATTTACTTTCCTTGGTCCACGCTCAGTACGGCCCCGAAACTACTACTACTACTACTACGGAATCCCCCACCACATCACAGACGAGCTCAACAACCACTGCAGCCGCAAGCGCCGTCCAAACTGTGGACGTAGGAGAGGATGGCCTAGTCTTCAACCCAGATACACTTCATGTATCGCCAGGAGGCAAGGTTGAATTCCACTTCTATCCAGGGAATCACTCTGTAGCCCAGGCTGCTTTCTCGAACCCGTGCCATCCCTTGAGCGATTCAAGTTTTTTCAGTGGATTTATCCCAGGTTCAAGTGGCGACTCTGTGAGCTCTTATAAAGGCCCTGAGAAAATAATATTATGACCATATTAACTGAACCTTTCATGCTACAGAAAGAGACATTTACATTAACCATCAATGACACCAACCCCATCTGGTACTACTGTGGTCAGATCGGACATTGCCAGGCCGGTATGGTCGGGGTCATTAACCCACCGTAAGCATGACAGGATAAACCCACAAAACAAAGTTGAGACAAGGGGTAGCTTATATATTTCACAGAGACAGCGGTGCAGATACTCTAGCTGCCTTCAAATCGGCAGCGTCAAATGCAGATGATATCACTGTACCAAATGCTGTTGCCGGTGGTATACTTGGAACCACCAGCGATGAATCAACAAGTAGTAGCGCAACAGGCACTTCTACAACATCCTCTACCGGAACCACTATGGCTACATCGGGCAGTAGTACTACAAGCGCTACTATGCCAGCAAGTACTGGTTCGGCTGGTGTTTTCGGCCCCGCGTCTTTCTCAGAGATGTGTCTTATCCTTGCTCTTTCCCTTTGTGGAGCCATGGGAATGATGTAGGCCAAGTTGTCATGGTATATGTTCTAAAAGGCGATCAACTAAGTTATCTCCGTGCGGAGGAAAAGTTTCATGATTACGATTTGGAAAGAGGAAGGGAAAAATTGTTTCGCTTCATTGTGTAACTTGATATCTAAATAATTATATTACAGTACATCCATGGCAAATTAGTTGGGTTATTTGAACATCCTGCTTCTTGCTGGCTGAGATACCTACTTATTTTAGCTTTTAACACAGCCTCATCTTGTTTCCTATACAAATCGTGCACATTAGGAAAAATCGGACCCCCGAAGGTCAAACAATTCCGGATCCTCAAATTGAGGTATTTGGGGCGGCTGCTCCAACACTATTTCTATGAAGACTTGGACGGAACTTTCGATCGACTCCTCGGCAGCTAGCTCTATATTAACTGATGACTTGTTGAAACTTGACCTCAATACTATCTAAATTATTATGTTCCGGTATATTAGCTTATTCTGGGTTAGCCCTCAACCTTAGATCATCATGCCATAGATCTCCTATTTTTCGTCTATTATTAGTAACTGTTCCTCATATCACCCCTATAAATGCATCTATTGGCTGTCGTTTTTGATAATCCCATTCCTCTATTGATTGCTCCCGAGCGTATCATAGCATTATTCCTGTCATTTATTGTCTATGCGAATATTATTCCACCATTCTTAGTGTCTTACCCACGCATTCCCCCGCCCTAGTTTCTCTATAATCCAGGCAGGCCCTTGCTCGGGGTGTTTATCCCCGTCAGCTCCCCATGGCGCCAAGTCTTTGTGTGTCGTAAACACCACTCTGCATAATAAGCCATACCATTCTGGCCTTATTAATCTTTATATACGACAATCGTCTCGAGGAAACCGAGAGATTCACTGTCATACAGGCTGGGGATGATAGGCGTTCATCACTTGGCCCCGCTCTAGCATCATTAACTCTCGAAACTAATTGGTTTTTGGCCGAGCCAGATCAAGTACCTGTACCTACCTTCCAACCGACCTTCCTACCCGCATAGGCTGAATATTATGGCATTGTTCAGTAATCCAAAAAAGTATCACGCTGAAAATATCCCATAATCCACCCTAACCCATCGTTTGTCCTGGACTATCCTCCTAATTTCATAAGGATCGAGCGCGGTAATTCTCAAATTTTATGATTAATGATCCTACCTTATGAAATCCATGCCAATGCACTGAGCAAATCCCAATTAACGACGAGCTGATATCGCCCACAAATCACATTGAAGAATCTGGAAGCTGTGCTGACACTCCAGTGGGGCCTAGTATGCGAGAAGCGGGGGACAACTCTGAACACAAAGAAGGCCCCACTACAAGCTAATTTTTTTAATTTTTCCGCTCCTCGAACTTGACGAGTATTCCTTTGTTGAGGGACATTGTTACAGCCCCATCAAGCTAATAAAAAAGACATCTTTTTTTGTCCTCCAGACAGGTCCCCCCTTGGTTCCCCATGGGAAGGGGGCATAGTTACTAAGCCCGTATACTAGGTAGTTATGGGCTACCCGAAGCTTAGGGAAAATAAGAAAATAGTAGGTGGCTTCGGGGAAAGGGGACTCCCGGAAGTTTAAACATAACTACCAAAGTACTAAAGAGGAGCTAGGCTAGGCTAACAACTCAACATTACTCCAGTGTAGACAGTAGGCAAGTAATGGTTGCTCCACGACCCCAAAATAAATTTTCAGCGAGGAAACTGCAACGTTTGGAATTCACAATCTTTCATGCAGCAGCAGGGTTACATCCATTCTTAGACTAAGGGTTTGAGGCATGCTAGGTTGTAGCGAGCGTTGGATATGGGGGTTACGATGATATCCAATTATCCCTGTATATTATTAATTTATTTTAACAGCGTGTGAGACACAAACACAGCTCTGGAATCGTTTCTAGCGTGTCTATATGAATGAAATTGCGACAGAGGGGAAAAAAGACTCAATGAAGATGTTGATTCGCAGGTATAAAAGCAGAGAACTCTCACCACATACGTTTCTTTCCCAGCAGCCTCCGGCTAGTTACTTATTATTTTGACATTAATCTGTTTTTTCAATTGCGTTGATAGTTCAAAAGATTTTTTCCCCCCCTTATCAGCAAAATGAGAGTTTCTTTGTCCAGCTGGGCCCTCCTAGCCATCGGGGCCCAAGCCACCCAAATATTCAGTAATACAGGAACCCTCTCTGGATGGGACGCCACCAACCACGAACATTATGGTACTGTCCAACAAGTGACCAATGTTGTCTACGAAGGCTCCACTGCCTTGAAAATGACCCAAATTTACGACGCCAGCTACACAGGTCGATATCACTCTGAAGTCGTGAAAGACAACGTCTATTCTCGCGGCGACATTGGTTTCTACGGCTTCGTGTTCCGATTGCAGGAAGCCTGGCAGTTCTCACCAGCGCAGTCGTACAACATCGCACAATTCATCGCTGATTTCACTGATACTGGTTGTGATGACTGGATGCCCTCTAGCATGGTCTGGTTGGTCGGCAACCAACTCTACTCCCGGGTGAAATACGGGACGATCTGTGCACAGAAGAGCACGACATTCTCCAACCTCGCAACTGTGACTGCGGGCGAGTGGCATAAGGTCGAAATTCAGGCAAGCTGGCAGACCGATGGGACTGGATATTATAAGATATGGTTTGATGGGACCAAGGTGTTGGAGAAGTACAATATCGATACGACTATTGAAGATGATCGGGCGTTTCAGTTCCGTGTTGGACTTTATGCAAATGGTTGGTATGACGATGGCGGTATGGCAGGAACTCAGGGAACAAGACAGGTCTGGTATGATGAGATTGCTGCTGGGACTACTTTCGCAGATGCGGATCCAGCACAATGGTAGAGAGGGAGGCAGCGTCACCTGGCCTTGGAGAGTTTCTTGGATACATCTGGATCTGCCTCGGTACCGATGTCTAGAATATTCAGACTGGCAGTTGGGCTGATTAGCTACTTGTATCTAATGATAACTCGGTGAGCAGAGTAGCGCTGTACCAAGAGATCAAGTGATTGCGATTCTCTCAGTAAATCAATCAGCGATTCGGGCCTCTGGGTAACTGCCTCTTTTTACTACGGGCCCCACTTAACGGGGAAACTTTGATGAATCAAACAGGATATTGCTACCTAGGTAGTAGTGAATAGGGAATAGGAAAGTTCGTTTGAAAATTTTGAACCATTTTGGTTCGCGAACGGACGGGGCACGCGGCTCATGCCCAATTGCTTCCCTCTATTGACTACCTAGGTATTCTATGGACTCCTCCTACATTACCACTTTATTGCCGGCTCTTCTGCCTATAAAATCATTCATATATTTATTCATCTACCTCCTCAATAAGTACTTCGATAGAGTAGCTATCACTTGAAATGGCGGATCAACGGCTCCTGACCTAAAGGGAGATAAAAAAAAGTATACACGTATGTGAGAAGTCATCAGGACCAGGGAAACAATAGTGCTTCTACCAGAATGAGCCCGTTTTCCTGCACCCAAGTATTGACGCCTGTGACTGCCAGCAGAGAGACGGCATATTGAAGGAGTGACCCTCTCGACACGTGTGATTCCCAAACCATATAAAATTGTGAAGTAAGACTCTAGTCTGACTCTGCAATTTACTGATCTGATTATAAGCGACCATTGAGTGGTCGGTGGCGTGCTGCATCAGTGCTCTTAACAAACTCAATCTCCAGTCCGTCCAGGTCACCACGAGCCCTCCACTGCTCAATAACATTGACATAGCTCGCTACTCCCTCTCCCCAGATTGCCATTCGAGCCGAACTCATCTGTTGTTCCACGCTCTTCGCCCTCAGAACCGCCCCGTCGCCGTTATAATAGCCCGGAGTGCAGTTTACTGTGAGACCTAGGGCACGGGCTCGGCCCATAATGGCACCCGCCCAGCGCTCTTCCGCTTCAATGCTCGATTCAATGATTGGCTTCTTCCCCTCTGGGGTCCTCTGTAGGGCTGTTGAGACCATATAGGCTACGTGAATCGAGATCTGGTCTAGGACATACATCTGGTTTGCGCAGGCTGCAGTCTGGAACGGACCAGGGTAGAAGAGGTTGGGAAAGTCCTTTGAGATGACCCCATGATGTGTGGCAAGCTTCTTAATCCACTTTTCATGCATGGATTTTCCATTCCGGCCGGTGACGGTGATTTCAGCTTTTGCGGCGGGACTCATACGAGAGATAGTGAACCCTGTGCTCAAGACTATGGTGTCCAACTCGTGCTCGGCCCCGCCCACAACGATACCCTTTTCAGTGAAGCGGTCAATGGAAGTGTCTCGCATATCAACCAGTTTCACATTAGGCTTGTTGAATGTGTTAAGGTAGTCATCATGGAAGCATGGTCGTTTACACCAGCCCTGGTACCAAGGTTTGAGTTTATCCGCAACCTCCTTGTTAGAAACAATATCGGAAACACGAGCTCGAATTCTTTCCTGCCGATCGTAGTCTAGTGCACTTATCTCCTCTGGATAGCCTTGATCTAGGCTCTGTGGGCCTCCCGACAACGCGCTGAATGAGAACATTGTGGTCCATGCATCCCCAACCACATTCTCGGACGGGCGGGGGTGCACGTTAGAAGTGAAGGCGTTGAAATTTTCAATACGTCTCCGCTGCCAGCCGGGACTAGCATTTGCTATCTCTTTCTTCCACCAGTCGACAGGCGTAGGATAATTGTTTCTCCAGTCAACAGATGAGGGTGTACGTTGGAAGACCGTTAATTCCTTTGCCCAGTTTGAAAGCTCAGGCACCACTTGAATAGCTGTAGCGCCTGTTCCGATGATTCCTACTCGTTTGTCTTTCAGCTTGCTCATTTCCTGGTTCTCGGGAGTCCCTCCAGTAACTTCGTAGTTCCAGCGCGATGTGTGGAACATATCGCCCTTATATTGGTGAATGCCAGGGAATCCTGGTGCCTGTGGCCCCGAGAAAGGACCGGAAGCCATGATGACAATATCCGCGTTGATGGTGATGGGCACTGGCTGATCAGAAATGTCATAACGGTGGGCATGCGCAGTCCAGTTGTTCTTCTCATCATTCCACTGGAGACTTTGCAGGGTTGTTCGGAATAAAGCGCGCCGCTGGAGTCCCCATTTCTCTGCAATGAGCTCTGCGTATACCCTTAGCTCAGCCCCTGATGCGTATTTCATCTTTGGCATGTAGCCAGTCTCTTCCAGCAAAGGCATGTACATGTAACTTTCCACGTCGCACATCAATCCTGGGTAACGGTTCCAATACCAAGTACCTCCAAACCCCCCCGCGGTGTCCATTAGTACAATATCATTTGCAGTGTAGGCACCAGACTGGATCAGCCGCACAGCAAACAGCAAGCCCCCGTAGCCTGCTCCCATGATCAGCACACTAGGAGATCCCTGGCTCAAGATCTCCGAGTTAATGATGCTACAATCGTCACTCTTTAACCATGGATCCCGTACAAACGATTCAAATTCACCGCTGGTTGCCAAGTCGATGTAAGGGATCTTGTGCCGTCGCTTCAGTTGATTCTCCCTTTCCTGGCGATACCTTTCCTCTACCTCCACGCGCGTCTTTTCTTCCACGCTATTACTACCAGCGTGGCCATTGGATTCGATCCTGGTATCTTTAGTCATGATTCCTGTCTGTGTCCCCAAACAATCTAGCCTTTCGTGATTTTCCCGTTGGTGAAAACTATTCTCGGCAGGCTATGTCGGCTATTTATATTTGCCCGTGCCCAACAAATGCGATACCCCTCCGCTTTTTTCCTATCTGTTGAAAGCCCAGCACTCTTAGCGCGTATCAAATATATGCGGAACTCCGGGACAAAACGTATCCGGCATCAACCCATGCTGCTATGAAGGGAGTTAGTAGGGGATCAAAAGTCTAGACGGTCCTCATACGAAGGAAATACGGCGAATACGTGAATACGAAGATCGTCAGTGGAGATGATGAAACATCCACATTTCGTGATCGACAAGGTTCCTGACCAATAGCGTGGTAGTATTCCCCCGCATACATCGGATGGGAGGAATCCTTTCCGAGAGTGGTGGGTGGGGTATCCTGCCACCTGCCAGGTGTGGTCGGTTCCCCTTTTCCGTTTCTTCTTGTGGATCTCGGCGGTCGGAGGTAAAGGAGAGATCAATATGAGCTCGAGAGCTGATAGGCCACGTATTAAGGCACAGAATTTAGGTTTAAATCGCCACATGCTATTCCCTTCTTCTCACCCTCCCTCGTAAGCGGCAGTTGTAGAATTCCTGCCTCACAGGGACGAGGTGGACATGAACTTCATGGCTTGGGATGGAAATACAGCACTCTATTTCGCCGTACAAAAAAAGCATCCAGCGATCGTTGGGCTGTTTGGGGCAGAAAAAAGGCTGGATATCAAAACGTAGGTGTTGTCGTACCACTCTTTCATCGGCTGCCGATATTCGGTATCCATCGGCTTTTGAACTGCTAGCGTGTCATAACTATGTGAGATTTCAACTTGGGGGTAGCAATGGCCGACCACTGCTAACTTCAGCCGTAACCGGTGCCCATGAGGGAGTGACCAAGGTACTGCTTAATACGAGCAGGGTAGAACCAGGTTCTATGCACAAGGATGATCGAATATCATGGCCTTGCGCTGCAGAGAATGGGCATGCATGTATACATAGTCAGACTACTGCTTTGGGGAATGAACGTGAAGCTCAATTCGAAGCATAAATTTGCCTAGACACAGCTGCTCTAGGCGGCGAAGAACGGCCAGGAGACCATGGCGAGGAAACTGCTGCACAAAAGCGATTTGTATCTGGGATCTCAGGATAGCTTGAGTTTGACAGCTCTCTCGTGAGCGGCGGAAACAGGGAAGCACTCGGTTACACGACTACTGTTGGTGGATAGCAGACTCGAACCGGTTTCACAAGACAATTTTGGTTGAACCCCTGTTTTGGGCGACTGCGCAAGGGCATAGGACGGTGGTTCAGTTACTTCTTGACGAGCTGGGAGTGGATGCGGGCGCTAAAATTAACTTCGGGCTGACCTAACCCGGGCTTTCTGGGAAGAGGGGTAGAAACGGCTCACTTACTCATGTTTAATCACAAACAGCAAATTGCGAAAGGCATATTATCTACCCTGGGCGAAAGCTCGCTGTCTGTGTATCCGAGGGGCCATTCAAGGGGTCCAATAGGTGAAGGTTCTATAAACTCTTCCAAACCATAGCTCGAAAAACAAGATACAAGACAGCCATTGGGATGGGAAAAAATGGTGTGCAGCTGATAGCTAACTAGAAAATCCCCCAAGTGACGCGATAATACCAGGCAGGATCCCTTTTTCTTCGACTTTGACTATTCCTGGAAATAAAAGAACGACTAAAGTGGCGACTTAGAGGAGATTTACTGGGAAGCACTTTCCACGAATACAAATACCGCCTGTCTTTCACTCGCGCATAACTTAAATCGGGGCAGTTTGGGCTTTCAGACATTCCTCCATGGAGCTTAGGTAGATTGACCTTAATCCTGATTTTCAGGGAAAATCAGGGGCAGCTGCACTAACCCCGTGTTGGTTAGGTTTAGGCACCCTGGGTATAATCCCTTGATGCCTGACCCCACATTTCCTCACCTAAATAAGGATATCCGAAAAAGTTCTGGTTATCTGGGGATTGTATCGAATTCTGCTTCAAATAGCTATCTTGAATTAACACTGTTTATATCGGATTCTCATCCAGGCTCCACACCATGTCAAATCAAGCCTACTAAAAATGAAACTTTAGACCACATCATCTCCCATTTAGCTATTGAGCAAGATATAAACTCATTAGATAGGATAGACTGCCATCTTCATTATATAGCAAACACATGTCTATACCATTTAAATGCTCTAGCTAGCCAGATGTCTGCCCTTTTCTGGGCAGTCAAGTATAGAATAGTAATGAATGCATAGTACTTACTAAATTTCAGTTCTGTGGCTGCAGATGCCAAATAAAATATAATTGTTTAAGCTCTTTTAATTGCAGTAGAAGTAGGATATACAGGTGTTACAGCATACCTCTTATCTTAAGAGGGAATCAACCCTAATTTTCAATACTAAGATAAGGATGAAATCAATAGGAAAGATATTATTAACAAGAACAGCCAAAAAGAGGTATACTAATATGAATAATATGGTTGAACTACTACTCCCAATAAATGGGATTAATGTTAATCTGGGGGATGATATAGGATGGTCTTCAATTACCTATACTGAATTAAATCCCGGGGGGGGGCAACTCCTGTGTCATAATACATAGATAAGAGGTTTTAATTTTGAAGACCAGTAAGACCTCAATATTGATAATACTTCCGACATGCTTTAGTTTAGAAGAAGAATTGGATACTCTTTGTCCCATGAAAGTCAAATCAGAATACAACTATAATAATAACAAGAGAATGTGAGGTTGTATTATTGAGGAGAGTAACCATATCATACTATATAGACCAGTCAATGTTTGATCCCTGTAATACTTTCTCGCAAGCAATAGTCAGTTTGGTTTTTGGTGTGCCACCCACATCATTAGCCCACGCATAGAATATACAAGAAAGATGTGATTTAACCAAATAATCATCAAATTAGGTACGATCAACGCTACCATGCCAGGTATAAAGTCTACGATTTCCATTTCAATCAATTTGCATCATGAGACAATTGCTATCATCTGAACAAGTGCGCCATCGATAATTCTCGCGTAATTATGATACGCTCAATGCCTTATGAAAAGGATTCATCGTTTAGGTAAGCTGCCAAGCTGTATCCCGTCTTGGAAGATAGAGCTTAGCTGATCGTCTGGTTGATCCAAGCATCACCGCCAGGATAATAACGTTCCTTTCGGGCCGAGGATGATACTTGCGTACAATGGGATATGCAGCAAACAGCCCGTCAAGATAAACGCCCTTGCAGCACCCTCAAATCTTCTCTACAATTATCACACCGCCGGTAAGGCCATGGACAAAACTATTTGCCTTCAACCATCTGTCCGTCCACGGAGCACTTGAGGAAATATTAAATACTGTCCAGCTCAAACCAAATTACATTATTTGTTCATAATGTGATGGGCGGGATAGAGCTAGATCGGTTTAGGTGTTTCTCTCCGTAGCGACCCTTAAGTAGCATCCAGGACAGCCATCCAATGAATGCACACAATTAATTAAAAAAGGCGCAATTCTAGAATTCCATCTTTTCCTATTCATCAACGATGTATCTTGA
Organism: Aspergillus haitiensis; assembly: GCA_027569155.1. Lineage (NCBI taxonomy): Eukaryota > Fungi > Ascomycota > Eurotiomycetes > Eurotiales > Aspergillaceae > Aspergillus > Aspergillus haitiensis. Next base: position 357,948 of record JAPDEO010000008.1, on the reverse strand, counting down.
CCCGCTCAAAATTAAATAGTGTATCACCAGGTCAAAGCCGTGAAGAAGATCGAAACCCACGCTCTTGGCACACGTGCCGCTCAGTCGCTACACCATTCGAGGAGGTGGGGAAAACGTCCCGTCGCAATCATCATTCCACGGCAGGTTGAGTTGCTTGGTTACAATTAACCTGCAGATAATTCGTCCTTGTCTCTCAGGATTTCCGGTGCCCGCCCACCCCATCGTTAGCGAGAGCTCGCTTATCTGATCTTGCTCAAAGGGTCAGCTTGCATGGCTGCTACACAGTATTCTCCCCTACACGTGGGGAAAGGCCCTCACATAACTTGACAAGCTTACATTTTAGCAATCCTACGTTGTATATATCAGACTCTCGCTTAATTTTATGCAAAATTGACGAAAAGCAATAGCGCTTTACCCCTCGTTATGAAGAGGTATATATGAGGACATTGAGGTGCTTGATGGTGAAGAGAGGACTTGCCATTAACATCTTTATCCCCTTTACCACCTTCAAATCACCACTTCATCACTACCAGCCATGATCCTGTCCAAGACTATAGCGCTTGTCGCACTGGCGTCGAGCTCCTACGCTCAGACCCAGTACACTGCTACCGGTACTGCCGCTGTAGCTGCAGCAGCCGCCACTGCAAAGACCCTGTCACCCACCTCGAGCGTCGCGGGGTTGACATTCAACCGTTTTGTTCAAATTTTCCTTGAGAACCAGGATTATAAGGCAGCCATTAAGAATAGTAAGTGTTGCAGTCCCATATCTCCACGTTCCCAACAATTCCGTGTATTAACCACGTCATGTCCAGCGGACCTTGCGTACCTTGCCAGCCAAGGCATTACCCTCACCAACTACTTCGCGATCACCCATCCATCTCAGGTATGGTTGATGTCTCGAGATTGGCAAAAACTACCTCCACCTCGCTAATGCTAATCTCCACAGCCCAACTATGTCGCTGCTGTGGGTGGTAATACATTTGGAATCACTGATGACAGCACACATTATATCGCGGCAACCACAAAGACCATCGTTGATCTCCTAGAGAATGCCGGCATTAGCTGGAGTTTATACCAGGAGGACATGCCCTATTCCGGCTTCGAAGCCAGCTACGTCAATCAGAAGACTGGTAAAAGTGATTACGTGCGAAAGCATAAGTAAGTCTCTCTCTCTCTGACCATTGCGGGTATCATGGACATCAGTGACTGACTACCACTGGTGCACAGCCCATTGATGAGCTTTAACTCCGTTACCTCCAACCTGGATCGTTTGGCGAAATCGAAGAATTTCACTATGTTCTATGAGGATCTAGATAATAATAAGCTACCTCAATGGATGTTCATCACTCCCAACATGAGTAAGTGCCCTCAATTGTCCCACGGCTAGCTAGCTGGCTGGCTAGCCCCACCTTTCAAAACGAGCCCTAATCAAACTTTCTCTCGAAATATAGCCAACGATGGGCACGATAGCTCGCTCGCTACTGCAGGAAAGTGGTCTCGCAACTTCTTGACACCATTGCTCGCCGATCCAAGCTTCAACATCGATGGCACCCTGGTTGTTCTGACGTTTGATGAGGGCACCACGTCGGGCACTAACCAAATCTACTCTGTGCTCCTGGGCAGTGCGGTCCCTAGCTCGAAAGTAGGCACTACTGACAGCACCAAGTATACCCACTACAGCCTGTTGAAAACTGTTGAGACCAACTGGAAGCTGGGCAACCTCGGACAGAGTGACGTTAGTGCCGCGGCGTTTTTCTAAGCTTTCGCTTGGCATCTTTTAAGGTTCCGGTTCCGCTACTCCAGAGGTATTCAACTACCCTCTAGTTATCAAATGTGCTTGTCTTTCTATTTAGAATAACGACTTCCTTAGAATAAAATTTATACCGCACTTTCCAAAAATTCAACGAAAGGTATACCGAGCCCAGATAGAGAAAAAAAATAAAAAGAAAAAGAAAAAGAAAAAGAAGGTAAAGGCATATCATGAGCCTATAGTAACGTGTTCGCCTTTCTTAAGCATCCCCAATGCCACCTGTAAATGCTCCGTTCCATACACACCGGGTTCCAGCTCATCGGGAATACCGAACTCTTCTTCGAGGATCTGCATACTTTCCCACTGCCTAAACCTCTTCAAGAACCGATGAACAGCCGTCACCGCACTATTCAGAGCACCGACAATCCATGCATGATGAGCACTGGATGCTTCGCCAACGATGTGGAATTTGCTGTCAGCGGCCGGCCGGGTAAGATACGGGTAGAGATTCTGAAACTGGCCGGGCCCGAACAGCGCAAAGGCGCCCGCCTGGTTCGGGTCATTGCTCCAGGAGTAGGCATGGTGCTCCAGATAGGCTTCCTTGAGCTCGTCCACAGAGGAAATATAGTCTCCATGCAGCCTCCACAGGTTGTACAAGATTAATTCGATTAGAGGGGAGTCTGGGTCGCTCGATGATGCATCTTGGTTGTGCACGAGGGAAGCCATGCGACTTGCGTCTTGGGCCCAGGTGTATGAGACTAGCAGGACCGCTGGCTTCTCTGGATCGTCGTGGATGTTGTAGGACGGATAGATACAGGTACGTAACGGAAGGTCCGTGGTAGCGCAGCCACCCTTGGTGATGTTGCATTTGGTTATCCACCATGCGGATTTGAACTTAATCGCCACTTTCACGGAGTGATCGTAATGGAGCGACCGGATTGCATCCTTTTGGGTCGGGTGCAGATCAAGATGGGTCAAGTCCATGCGCTGCAAACACCCAAGCGATGTGGTGTTGAAGACGGTCTGGTAGGCGGTTGGGTTACTGTTCCCTGCGGTATAGACGTCAATGTCTCCGCTCTCCTTGTTGTGGCGGATTGATGTGACGCGGGTTTGTCTATGAATTGGCCCTTTAATCGCGTTTACCATGGCATCTGTTAATTTCTCAGTACCCCCCTCGATGCAGCTCCATTTCACGTGAAGGGGGTGTTTGGGATCCTCGGGATCAGGGGGGAGGGGATAGTCAAAATCAAAGGAGTCCATGACACTTTCCGAGAATGCCTGGTCGAAGAGACCAGTGGATGTATTGCGAGTCTCCATCCACTGGATCGCATAAAAGTTGAATCCGTTTTTGCTTTCAGCGCCATCAGGGCCTGGCATCCGCTTTAGGTATTCGCGGGTGCTGTACTCATCCATCTTGCACAGCTTCTCAAACCCCTTCTCGAAGTTTTCTTTCAGGCCTTTTTTGTACGGGGCGAAAACCTCTTTAAGGATATCCTCGCAGTGATCCACCACGTTGTTCGGAACGTTCCCGCCACTCCGGATACTCACGCGAAAGGGGTCAGCCTCCTTGGAAGATAGAATGGTTCGGTCGTTGAATCTCTGAGGGCAATTTTCTCCGTTCAGGTAGTAGTCCACCAGCGTCAACTTCATGTCACGGAAGAGATCAAATGTCCTCTTCATGATAGGGATCTGGGGATACCGCATCGCCCCAACATCGTAATAGTCATGCGAAGTTTTAGAGAACTCATGAGTGTACATGCGACCACCCACTCTGTCACTAGCTTCTAAAATGTCATAAGGAATTTTTACTCTGTCCAAGAGGCGAGCAATATACAGACCCGAGACACCGGCTCCAATGATGCAAACCTTGCTGCCTTCGGGTAGGGCTGGAGATGCCAGTCCATTGCTAGGAGATGACAAAAGAACCGGGTCCGGTGGTAGGTCAAAGGGAGAAGAGGGTGGTGGGCCTTGGAGGCCTAGAGGCAGTGAGCTCAGATTTCGCGACATGAGTTCGGTGATCTCCTCAAAGAGTGTCTGGCGGACGTGCCTCCGTGCCCACAGACTCCTGAAATCTTCCATTTTGGGCCAAGATAACTGAGTCAAGAGAATACACTAATACGGTCCAAATAATGACAGAAGGGACAATATTGATATATGGAGTATACCTATGAGAACTCGATAGTCAAGACAAAAGACGCCCTCCGAGGGGAGGAATTGGGACTATATATTTACGAGACACCCTTACTACAACAAGGTGTGGGATAAATCAATCTCAGCTGCGCCGCGCAATCTTGAACAGGATATTGATACCGAGCATTTCGCCTCAGCTCCGATTGTGAATGTACTCTTTCCTAGTTTGTGGTGTTTCTTTCCCACGTCTAATTTGTCGGCTCGAAATACCGCTTTAACGAGTCAGCTGGTCTAGTGTACCAGCTTGCCACACCTACTCGTCCGACTCAGAGCTGAATCTGCTACGTTGCAGTCCATCGGGCGGCTATTTAACATATAGGTCTGAGACCTCTCGGTGCCCAAAAAAATAAGTTCGATCGGTGTTGTTCAAGTTGCCATGCTATCATTCTTTTTCTGGTCGAAAACGGGACAATAAATGTGCGTTCAATAGGGTGTTGGTGGGGCGACAGGGGATTCCAGCGCGGATGCTCAACTGAAAGTCTTCCCAATTGAAACACCAACAATAAAAATCTCGCACTAGATCTTTTTCACCATAGTTGATCATTGTTTTGGCAGGAGTACTCCATCGGACTAGATTGTATTTCTCCGCCGCTAGACAATGAATTGGGATGGATTGCATAGTGAGTTGCAGGTTGATATATCAAGGAAACGTCCAATCGGCGGAAATAACGATGGCCCCGAATGATTGAGTGCCTCAACACCGATAGGGTTGGATGATTCCTTCCCGCAGGATCCAAAGCCGTAGAGCCTGATTGGTCCGCACACCATCAATGCCCGGCTCTTTTCTCCCAAATCGTGTCTGCCAATGCTGGACTTCGCCTCTGGATACCAATCGTAACCTAGCGAGAGAATTAGGTTGTCTCACACGCCCGCACTAGTGAGTGCCCAAGGACACAGCGCCGTCCATAGAAAAGCGGAGCGGCGCCCAAGTACAGAGAATCTGGCATTCGTCCACACACATCGTCAATACCAGTCGGTCCGTCATGCTGCTCTACAAGTGCACTTGTTGTAATGACTCTATCCAGGCTGCAAAAGCTCGTCTCACCTGCACGACCTGCTCGCCACCTTTGACCCTATGTGCCAACTGCTATGTTGTGCAGGAGTATCCCCAGCAACATGAGGACGGTTCCCCGCATTCAATCTCCGTCTACATACAGAGCGGTTATCTGCCAGTCCCCCCTCCGCCTCCAGTGCGTAATCAGTCGGTTCGCGGCGCGTATACGAGCGCTCCCGCACGGCGGAGACCCGTATCTATGAACTACACTGAAGCGCCGCCGAGGAAGCCCCCGCGTCCGACTGCCCCAGAGACAAGAAACGAAAATGATCCCCCCCGCCAGACCGGAGACTTCTCTCGTCCAGCTGTACCCGAATACCCTCGTCCAGAAACGAGAAACGACACCGGGCCCCCTCACCAGACTGGACCGCCGTACAAGAGCGAAGCAGACTTCTCTCGTCCAACCGGACCCGAGTACCCTCGTCCAGAAACAAGAAGCGACACCAGCCCCCCTCACCAGACCGTACCCGAATACCCTCGTCCCACTGTGCCAGAAACAAGAAACAACACCGGACCCCCTCATCAGACCAGCCCACCGTACAGGAACGAAGCAGACTTCCCTCGCCCAACCGGACCAGAATACCCTCGCCCGGAAACAAGAAACAACACCAGCCCCCCTCACCAGACTGGGCCACCATATAGGCACGAAGCGGATTTCTCTCATCCAACCGTGCCTGAATACCCTCGTCCAGAAACAAGACACGAAACCGGCCCGCCTCATCAGGCCAGCCCGCCGTTCAGGAACGAAGCAAATCCCCCTCATCCACCGGCGCCAGAGACAAGAAAGGAAACGGATGAAGTCCCGAGGACGTTTTCACAGACGCCTAATCCTCAACAGAGTCAGGCCACGGGCTGGACCCCCTTTTTTAACCCGGACATGACGCCCAGCCCGTCATTCACCAGGCTCATTGACGAATTTTTCCGCCATCTAGACCCGCACCGAACGGGATATCTCAGCCCCGAAGCGTTTTCAGACTACATAGACACCTGTGGAGCACCGCCTAATCATAACATTTGTGTGTAAACCCTCCAACGTGGGCTCTACGGTGGTGGTATTGGAGTTGAAGTTTGACTAATTCTCCTATCTAGGGAAAGCCAGTCGCGCCAAAAATCCACATCTCGGTTATGACATCGCCGATCGCGAGCTAACGGACCATTTCACCTCCTACTCCGTCGACTTCGCCCTGCGTCCTCGCACGCCACCAGCCAATCCCCCGAGCGTGCTTCAGAAAGCCTCCTTCTCATTCCTCCCCGCCTCTCAGCGAGAGAGCCTCAACCAAATCCTATCTAACTGCACAATGCCTTCCCTCTCCGGGGGCCAGAAGCCGATGCTGTCCCACCGAGGGTGGACGGATCTGACTATCTGTAGTGTCCTGCTCAACCCGTCCAGTGCATGGGGCCAACTCAACCGCGCAATGCGCCAGTACAGGCTTCCGGTCTGGACCGAGTGGGGAGATATCCCGCGAGATATGCTGCCGTTGGCACCCTATCAGCCCGAGGTCGACCGTGTACGGGTGATGATGGAAGGTGCACGCCTTAACGCCGCGCAGGAGCTAAACGCGGTTCACGCGAGGCTGAAACTGGAGCAGCAGGGTCAGCAGAACGCCTTGGATTTGCTAGATGATCGCGTTTGGGTGTATCGATGAGATTCTTTTTGCCTTTTTCGTAGCAGCTAGGGGAATATATAGGCCCATGCGCACTTGCTCGCTCAGCACGAGAAATCTCTCGTGATTCTCGCGACGTGGATGACTGAAAGTTCGTTGGGGGGTTATTTTATATAAACAAACGATCGATTGAATCCGTTTTCAATTGCTTGTAGAGGACTCTTAGACCTCCTCGTAATAGCTACTGTGGACCAACGCCTTGACGTAGATATTACTCTTTGTCGTCAGTGAAAATGACATTTATTTTTTTTTTTCCCTTCTGATCGCTTAGGTCTGCAGTGGGTGTCGTGGCTTCTCGCTTTTATTGCTCTAGGGATGGCTCTCATTCCCTAGATTTTTTTTTTTTTTATCTCTCTCTATGGGGCCAGGCTCCGCGCGAAGCTTCGAGAGTAAGGACATGACATTTTGTAGGTGTAGGAGAGGTGTTACTTAGGTAAAGCCAAAAAAAAAATAAATAAATGCTTTATTTTTTTTTTTTTTCTTACTAAAATAACCTAGGTAGCTTCATAACGTTAATCCAATTCCGTGGTTCGCATTCATTTCAGAATTCAAACTAATGGCAACCTTCACCGACCAACCCCCACCGTCAAGCTAATGCGTAATGCAACTTAACCCTAATATTCTTTCTTTCTTTTTCCCAGGAGCGTTCCTTGGGACTACTATTTTACTCGTGACACAGCGGATCTCAGAGTTGATCCTGCCAAACACTCAATTCCCGATTGTATGAGGAATTACATCATAGCTAGCATGAAGACAGAACTCTAAATACTGCCCGTCTCCCCACTATACTTGGTTATATTCGTCAACCATGGCCCTGGGAACGATTGACTAATCCGATTGAGCGGGTTTTACTTCAGATTTATAAATCGGTTTCACAGCCTCCTTTCTTCCCACGAAATAGAAACAAATCATGATTCCGACTACAAAGCTATAGCAGAACCTTATTTATACCAGCTCTACTACTACTACTACTACTACTACTACTACTAATCTTTTCCGCGTATTACACACATCTACTGCACCTAGTTAAAATACACTACGGGATTTACTCTAGCGCTGAAAAGCTTCTGCGAATGTCGTCGTCCGTTAACCGCGCTCGAAGGCAGTTATGGTTTGGCTGCGCACGGCAAATCAAGTTATAGCGGCTATAGGGTTGTTTGCTAGTACTGGTGCCCTCGCGATTCGCATCTATACGAAGGTTCATATTATGAGCAAGTTCTGGTTAGATGATGGTTGGTATTACCACTTGATTTTTTTTTTTCTTTAACTTCCCTTCCCTTTTTCTGCTACATAAGCAATGGACTAATACCGACTGTATCCGGGTAGTCTTATTAATTATCGCTTGGGTATGACTTATGACAGACAGCGATGCAGTTATTATTGCGTAGTAAATCGAATTTATTTTTACATGAATATAAAATACTGATGTTTATACAGGTATTTTCAGTGGCTACGCAAGTCATTATATACTGTGAGGATTCAGTTTTCTTGTCATGCGAATGATCCTTTCTATTCAGGGAATGAATTTGGTAACTTGTGACACTGACCTAAACAGGGGGCTACTATCACGCCGGTTACGGTATTCATATTTGGAACTTGTCTCCGATAGTGCTGGAGAACTTTCTAAAGGTACCTACCTTATGCCCTGGCAATTACCGCTATTCCTCCCTTCCCTCGCTTGCTAGTGCCATCCATCCATCCATCCATCCATCCATCGCTTTGCTGTTCAAGATGGGTAATAAATATCCCATGGAATGACACCTTATAGACCGTCCTCGCCGCCGCCGTGATATATATTTTCGCCCTTGCATTTGCAAAGCTCGCCTTACTTTTACTCTATTATCAGCTGCTACAGGTTAAACAAACGTTGAGATACATCATTTATCTCACGTCGATTATCATCGGAAGCTACAGTATTGCCCTGGCTCTAGCCCTCATCTTTGCATGCCGCCCTATCCAAAAGGCGTGGGATATTGCCATCACAACGGGATCCTGTATCAATCGCCCGGGTGTCTATCTCGCCACGGCCTGCACAAACACAGTAAGCGACATTGTCTTGATCGTGATCCCCATTCCGACTGTTTTGGGGTTGAGGATGGCTCGAGGCCGAAAGATCGCGGTTATAAGTATGTTTGGTATCGGCTGTTTGTGAGTCGGCAGACCCCTATCTCTTCCCCCGTCTCTCTTTCTCGCGCCTGATAGGGCATCATGGAAATCAAGGACACGAGGTCTAATGAGAATACTACAGGACGATTATAACGAGTATTGTCCGCTTGGCGACTATCTGGCCGCTAGTGAAATCGGCTGACCCGACCTACGAGCTTGCATTGGCTAGTATATTCATGTAGGTCGCCTGTATCCACATCGAACCGCAAGCTCCAACCCTATTTAGAGCTCTTTTTTTTTTTTTTTTTTTTTTTTTTTTTTCTTTTCTTTTTTCTCTCCTTCAGGTTTGCTAACACACAGGTCTGAATTCAGCAACATCGAAGCCAATTTCATCATTCTGTGTGGTTCGCTTCCCTTTCTCCGTCAATTTATACGGTATCATGTCCCTGGTTGGATTCGCGATTCCGCTGGTGATAGTCCGGGTCAGAGGTTATCGTTAGTTTAGGAAGGGTGGTCGATGTCTCTCCAAGAGAGGAGTCTAAAATACCAAATAAATTAGAATCATTTAATTATATTTATATTTATACTCCTGGTTTGCATGGATGTCCCTTGTCCTAATACAGGACGTAGTATAGCAGTTGATCTCAGACACTTCGCTTACTTCTAACCCACTCTTTATCCCCTAACATACAGCATACAGTATAATTCTCAACATTGCTACCCCCAAATATAATATCCTCGCATAGTTCATTTAAATTCTTTTCGATCACAGTATATACCATCTCGAAAAAGTGGATCAAAGTATAATTTGGGAGGAGGAGAGTCATTGTCAAGATGATCATCCAGTGTCTGAACCAAGCACTGGATACATAGACAAGGACAGGATAATACGACGGCAATACACTCTGCCACCTTTCTCCCGATGCACTTGAGGCTAGTTTGGACCATTTCCGGTGAGAAGAAGAAGAAGAAGAAGAAGTGGTCAAGGAGGATAGTCTTTAAGAGGGAGAATTTCTTGAATAAAGGGAGGAAGGAATTGCTAGCTGTTATGTAGGTATTTTGGGAGATGGTCAAGGTCGTCTGCGCTCATATTAAGTGGACAAGGAGGATGTGCTTCAACCTACAACCTATCTAGGTGGGTAGGGATGGATGGATGAGTCCAAACTTGGTAGATTCAACACGTTATGGGGGGGAGGAAATTACATCCAAGATTTGGTGGCGTCATGCTTGCTGAGCGATGATGAGTTGGTTTTATACCTTTAGATTGAATTATATGCATGGAGGTTCACCCGAGTATAACAAGAGAATGGGTGACATGTTTTCCATTTATCGGTTCCCTGTATATATCGTACTGGGCTTCATAGTGGCATGTCAGGCGACCTGGTTGGCAGTGGCAATTGAAATTAATTATGAACTGATCAATCGATCGATTTGATTCGCCTGGATCTTGGATCCCGTTATGCCCCCAAGGGTCGAAAGCAGAAATTCTACCCATACGCTCGGGTCATCCTCTTAGGAGGATAACATTTCACTGCCTAAATGGTAGTGACAGAAGAGATAACCTCTGGTACGCAGATGGTCTAGACTCGGCGGAACCAGAGGGAGAAAGGTCAGCCGCGTCGCCAAGGCTGCCAAGGCCACCAAACGTCATCTCTGTGATCGGAAGACGACTAGATCTGAGATCTTGCCAATACTCTGTGCTTAAATCAATTTTTCGAAATAGTGTTGAAAAGGACATATATGATTGAAGGACAAACTCCAGTAATGAAAGACACCCCGCGATTATACGTGGCTGAGCCCTCATGAGCCAGCGACCAGTCACGAATAATAACGGTCAATAAAAGAAAGACCCAAACAGAAATCTATACCCACATCCATCCCGCCCCACCAGTCCAAATGTACAGTACAAGGTAAAATATAAAACATCTCCCGCCCAGTACCACATAATTCGCCAATCTAACCGTCTAGCTGTATCCCAATGCCCAATCTAGCGTGTATGATTGTAGAACGCCGAATCACATTGTATCTCATCTCACACCCCATTCCATCTCATCTCGTAAAACACATGCGTATTTCTTACGCGGTGTTCTTTTGCCGACCGCACTTGCTCAAGCATCTCTCGACCTCAATAGCCATCGCGGTAGGAATTGCATGCCTCACCTTGTCGATATCCTCACCGGCAAGGCTCTGGCCAAATGTGGCCGCAATCACATCATCACTGAGAGAGAATGTCTGCTCTGCGACAAGACCGACGGCAAATTCCTCCGACGTGAAGGCAGCGGTGAAATTCGCAGCTTCGCAGTTCGGGTTCACCTGTGTGTGGAACGAGCCAGCGGGATAAATGGTCATCATGCCGGGCCCGAGCTCCGTGCGGATAACTCGTTGTTTGCCTTCCTCATCGAGGACGTTCGCCTCAGGGACCATCTCGGACAATATGTGTCCTCCCGTCAATGCGAAGAGCTCAGTAGCCCGAGGGTGAAGATGAAGGAAGCTCATGCTACATCCTAATTTTTCAAAAAAAAACAAAATCAGTCAGTATTATTCCTTACGACCAATGGGGTACTTGGTTTCTTTCCAGAAACAATGAGAATCATTCTCATTCACGACGGGCAGCAACGTACCGGGCAATTGTCCCATGCTGAAGGAAGCGCCAACGCCAACGAGAGCCGGAAAGTTCTGGCTGTTAGCAATTGGGGACCCGCTTGTAGTGAAATCAAAGGTAAAGTTTTCATTTTTCGGGAGGAGCTTGTAACGATCCACGGCACTAAATACGAGTTAGATCGTGGAGCTCCGTGGCTAGGTACTAGTCCACTAAGGTGGCTCTATCGAGAACTTACCTGTCTGCGAGTCGCAGCTGAGCTGTCAAGCTGAGTTCAGGTGTTGTATCCCTGGTGACTGGACGAGGTGCTGCCTGCGCTGGAAAGGCAAGCGCGAGCATCACAACGAGGGCGGAACCAATGGCAGACGTGGGAAACATGATTGACGGGCTGTTTTGAGTTCGGGTTTGGAAATAAGACAAAGGACGGTTGTAGAAGTTTACGTTAAGTTTGGAGAGCTAGGAGACAATGGATAGTATTCAAAATGTTCAAGGTATTGTGCTGATTGATGTTCTGCTACAGAGAGGAAGCTATTGGGGTCCTTATATAGAGGGCCCGTTCTCCTAGAAAGAGCTGCCCTTCCATGTCAACAACATGTATTCCAAATAACCTTCTTCAGCCACGATAGCTTAATTTGCGTATACACTGCCCCGAGCGGAAAACTAACATACGCATAGCTCAGCCAGAATCATTTGGCGCAGCTTCAGGCCCCCCAGCTGACACGCCCGCCGATCGGTCAACGCCAAGAGCCTCCACCGTGGAGAGCGTAAAATATGGGCTTCCCGTTTCTCTTGGCGAGCGTATTACTAATCTGGATCCACTCTTGCTGTCGTATGACAATTAACTTTTCATTGCTCGCTCCCAGCATCAATCAACACCATCATCATCGTCTTTCTCACCACTCATCATCACCCATCATCACCATCGATTTGGATCATTCTCGACATATCTGCCCCGTCCAAAGGCTCTAATAAGTGCCTTTGTAATTTAACTACCTCATTCACGAGCGTATTCACGATGCGACATGGCCTGGGCTTCGAAAAGTGTTCCGCTCGGCCGTGTACAGGGTCGAGTATATATACAGACATGCACAATGAGCAGGCTGTTTCAATTTCTATCATCATCCCAACAACCGCACAACTCATCTAGGAGCTGACGGTAGCAAGCAATCGACGATCTTGACCACAACCACGACTAGGTCCAAATGATTACTTACCTCCAACACTTCGCGATCCTCGTACTCGGGGTGAGACTAGCCACGGGTCAAGCCGTCTCCACTGTTGAGAAGCACTTCACCGGATGGAATGCAAGTTTCGCGCTCAGCCCCGAGCAACTTCAGCTGGGCAACTTGACTAGTGACCTAGCTGCCGTCATCAATACTATTACCAACTTTGACCTGTCACAGCTTGCAAACGGAGGGGCTCACGAAGATGCCTTTTACAACGTTCAGGGTCTGCCTAAGGACCAATGGCCCACAGCACCAGGCAAGACAATCAGGCTTCAAGAGTTCACTGACCCATCACCATTCTCGATTCCCGCAAAGACAGCCATGTCCCGAATTATCTATAGTACAACCAACGCAAATGGTACCCTGATCCCTGCCTCTGCATACATTCTCTGGCCGTATCAGTCAAAGAAGTTTCATCGAGGCAAGAGAAACCACAACGGGGAGGAATCCGCCCCCGTTGTCCTATGGACTCATGGAACCTCTGGGTTTTACGCCAATGGGGCTCCCTCGACACGACGCGACCTGTTCTACGCGGATATTGTGCCATTCGCCTTGGCCGAAGCGGGGTACGTTGTTGTTGCCCCGGACTATGCCGGATTGGGAGTGGACGTTTCCTGGGATGGCAGTCCCATCCCACATCAATACTTTGTCCGTGAAGCTGGGGCACACGATGCTCTGAACGCGTTGCGAGCGGCCCGGCAGTCCTTCCGCTCGCGTCTTTCAAGCGATTACGTGGTTATGGGCCACAGTCAGGGCGGCGCGGTTGCCTGGGGTCTGTCTGAAATTCTCGGCCAGAGAGGAAAATTCGAGTTCCAAGATGTGGCGAGAGGATACCTCGGTGTAGTGGTAGTTGCTCCACCGACGGATGCATTAGCGTTCACCTCTGCCGGCTTTCTCGTATGGATCGCAAAGCAGCTCGACCAGATCTACCCATCCTTCCAACTCAGTGACTGGTTCACCCCACTAGGTGTCCGTCGGATTGAACTTTACAACCAGCTCGAAGGATCCCAAAATGTGGCCTTTGCCATGTTCAGCCCAGACGAGGCAATTCTAAAACCTAATTGGTATAATGCAACTTGGTTCGCGAAATCTTTTGAGCAGCTTGCCAACCCGGGGAATCAACCTTTCAAGGGGCCAGTCCTTTTGATCCAAGGAACGGCGGACCCAATCGTCCTGTACAACACGACGAAGACGACCATGGAGGAGACATGCAAGAAGTACCCGGGGGATATGGAGTTTTTGACTGTCCCACAGGGGAGCCATTTCGCTGCAATGCATGCCTCGAGACAAACCTGGTTGCGATGGATCGAGGATCGGTTCGAGCACCGACCGGTGGCGGAGCCTGGTTGCGTCCAGTCTCAGTTGGATAGTCTCTTGCCGTTGGAGCATTATCAGGCGCTCCCGAATTCCTTCCCGCTCTGGGCCGGAAAGCCACAGTGGTCTTACGAGCTACTAACCGCATTGTGATTGGAGATTGCGAGAGTGGAAGAGTGTGTGGGAAGATAAGAACCGAGATTAGGATGGAGTATGAATATGTTAGCCCTGTAAAGTCCGCGGACAAACCCACTTTCAACCACGCTTTAGGCATAAGAAACATCGTTCAAATTATATTCATCTTATGGAAACCCAGACATTGTGTTTTTTTTTGTAGTCATTCATCATCTAAATTCATTCATGATACTAGCACCTTTTTGCTTAATTAAACAGTAGAAAGCCTGTATAGTCTAGTACGCATAAAAACAAATAGGTCCCCCCCACAAATTTAGGTATTAATACTCGAAATTGGGCGTCAACTGTCGTTTAATCATATACATACTCTCTGGCCACCACGTTTCCTCCGTATCGGGCGCTTGCCCTAGCACATTTTTCCGCGTCTTTAGCAATTGCACAATTTGGCCGAGTTCCCACTGTCCAATATTGCCAATCCACCACACGCCATCTAATAGCATGACTAGGACCAGCCAATGAGCAAAGATCTCCATAGCTAGTAAATGCGCCGAATCAAGGAGCAACGCCGCCTCGATCTCTGGGGAGCCTGCGTCTTGTGATATGTCGTTGTTCATCATTGTCATTTTATTCTCCGCCCCTAACTCTGTAAATGACGAATCGAGCACCGACTGAACGAGAGAGAGAAACTCGGCTGGCGCTTTGTTCAAAAAGGACATGATAATTCGTCGTAAGACATGCGGGGCTTGTATTGATGTGACACTGATCATATAATTTGCGACCCATGGGGAGACTCGAGATATTTGATCGACTGATAGATTAATACGCTGTTGATTTGGTGGGGTATCGGAAATGTCACACGCGTCCTTTTTTGTTGTCGTGGATAGGGCTGCAGTTGCACATTCTTCTAGCAGGGAGATAGTTTCTAGAAATGTGTGGAGGGTTAAGGAGAGGCGACGGTCCGTAAATTGTTGCGACTGGGATGTTTGAAATAAGGCAGCGGTGACTGTAGACTCCGCTTTGTGGCGTAGGCTCTCGAAGGCTCGACGATAAGTAGACGCGGCCAGAGGAAGAAATAAACGTCTTGTGTTTTCGGATGGACCGTCTTCGGGAGCTGAGATGACGGCCATTGGGAACTCTGTTCGGGGATCGGGAACTGGACTCCTACGATCGGTGGCTGTGGGGTAAACATCATGTGCGGTGTGGACCATGTCGAGAAGAACCGCGGCAGACGCAATATGGGCTGCGCGTGTAAACGAGATCCACTGTGAGTGTTGTGGAAGCATTTCACTTGGTAGTTGCAACCGATATTGTTTTGCTGAGGCTGCCAGATATACGCGGACGGAATGGCTGGCAGAAGCGTATAAGACCATTAATGCTGCGTTTGCGAGGACGAAGTCGTACAGATCCGGGTTCAGAATGACCGCTTGTATGTGTAGGAGAGAAGCCCTGTGATGTCGCTCTGCGAACATGAGGAGTTCTCGAATTTCCATGAGGGATTGGCTATCTAGAGGTGTCTTGGCTTGCTTCACGATATCGTGTGACTTGCAGGCTGCGGCCAAAGCGAGGAGAGATGACATGACAGCGTGGCATCTGAAAGCAAGATTTGGCACCCCGACCGAAAGAGCGTAGAGATCATTGTAGTCGACAGGTATAATTTGGCTGGTGTGGTTGAGGTAGTGGGCCAAAAGAGCGAGTTCTGTCGCGTCAAGGGGACGACTGGGAGAGTTTGAATTCACGTCTAGTCTCTCATCATTCGTACTACAGCTAGAAATGGAATCCAGGGGACCACCAGACGATGGACTGGGGGCCGAGATGTAATCAGTTGAATGTGTGAATGGCGACCCAGAGTCTGGGGTTATAACAGCACTGGGACTTGTGTGCGGGCCATGCAAGGCGGGGATCGGCAAATGAGTAGCCTCTTGCTCATCCGACGAGTCACCATCGCCTCCACTGTTCAGGTATTGGCATTGATACATGCGCTTTAAGCATCGAGAGCAACTTGGTTTCAACTCATCACACTGGGTGGGCGAAGATCATCAGACATATGCGTGCGAAAACTTCCAAGGGCAGAGGCCTCCCTACCTTTTTCCGCTGTTGCTTGCATCTAAGACACCCATTCCGGGATTTCTCGTGTGATCTCCGGAACCTGAATCCCGTCGCCTGGAATCCTATTGTGGTTGTATCGCTCTGCATCTGGCGGTTGATAGCGAGAAGAATAGCTAAGCAGCGTGTTAACAACTGAAGCACCTTTTTTGTTTTTTCGAGGGTAGATTGAAGTTGGAAGTCGAGTTGATTCGGGGTCTCCCCGGAGACTTTAAGGCTGAGGAATGCTCTCAGCCGCTTGACTAAACACAACCCCGGAATCAGCACTAAAAAAGTATTTGAGTTTTGATCTGACTGATTATAAATAAACTCGGACTTTAATTTCTTCGTTAATTAGTGCGAGTAGGTTAATCTTATGATCTAAAATTGATGTTTATAGCATAGCCCAGACATTGCTGGTGGTTCCCACGTCATTAACTCCCTGTGGGTGCCTAACCACCTCTCGCTGTGTCCGTCCGATCATTGAAATTTGAACGGATACTTGTCGCTGAAAAGTGCCACGAACTTTAATTGTTTTCTCAACATTATGTGGAGGGTGCTCCGTGACGACGTGGGTGACCGATGTGGAACTGTGGATACAGGAAAAATGGGGCAGCGTGGCTTAGACACTACAGGAGCTCCCTAGAAGGTCACGTGCAATGATTGACTGACAAATACCTTTAACTCCGTTATTGCTTAGGCAGCTCAACCGTGGTTGTTTGGCCCCTGAAATGCGGGATGCGTGAACGGCCGGTGTGGACCATCTATTATCCGACATGACTCATTCCAGGTGGTGGTTTAGGCTGCCTTAAAGCTGCGCCAAGAGGCATTTGTGGTTACCATTCTGTTGATCGATCACTCGAAGCTCCGAAAAAGGAAAGCCATCAATCAGCCCTACCAAATCCAGCTAGGGCTGGAGCATTTTCTCCTCGCAGGTGAGTGTAACGGTAGAATAATTCTGAGCCTATAGAAGCCCTCAATGCATTGTCTGTAGACGGCATTCTGAACATTAGCCTAAAACGCCTTTAAAGTCCCGCATACTAATACTAATTACCACCCGCTGAAGGCCAAAGACGCCCTACGTGCCAGCAAATGGTATCAAGATAAGGACAAGATCGGCGAATTCACGAATATTGCAAGCCAAATCCATCCCTATTCCTGTTTTTAGTGTACCAACATAGGCTACCCACACCTAGCAGAATTATTAAACATTGCGTCAGCATGCTCGAGCATAGTCATTGTCAAGACAATGCGCCAACACGGGTCTTGGAAAGGATAGGCCATATGACCAGCCCAGGTCAGTACAACTGTTGCTGCAGTAGTGGTCGCGGTCTGCAAATGCCATAGAGTAGTTGTACTACCGGTCGTCCGTAGTACGTCTCCAGGGTTTTGGTGTTTAGCCGGTATTTATGGCCTTGTCGTGGACGACGAAGTTTGCGCCGGTAGTGACCAGGTCACCCTGACAACTTCTATCAAACCTGCTTTCCAAATTTTCAATGCGGCCTTTACCGGGTCAGCTTAAGGAGTCAAAAAAGTCTGTCGCATAAGCTTGTCCCCTACTAGAAACCCACATGGGCTTTCAAAGGGGAGCGGGTAGAGGGGAGACAGTACACAGAATCCTATTAAAGCAAAGGATAAAAGCGGGATGGTTTGGAGAGCCTGTCATGATGGTGGTGATGCGAGTTCTCATCATGTGGCTCCGGTCTCTTTTGTACAATATTGACGGCGGTGGCAGGTGAAAAGAATTCGGGACCTCTGGCGACTGGGTAGCCGCCACCTGCAGATAATTGATATATAAGAACAACTTGGCAATCCCGGCTCACGAATTTGCATTGGATCCATAGTCAAGACGGCCGCGGTGGGTAAACTCACCCGCTGTCCGCCCGGGTTCGTGTTAATCACGGAGGACGGAGCCCTAAAACGCACCCGCTCCGCGATCCCAACATGCCTGGGAACAAATATTTAATGTTAACAAACTCTGGCCTAAACTTTCGCCTTAACCACCGACTAAAATCAAAACATTAAATTTGATAGCCATTATAACACTGCTACATTGCAAAATATCCCAAAAATGTCCACCCTCCACATCGGAAGCCTGGTCTTTAACTACCAAGCACTTGACGTCATCGGCCCATGCGATCTACTCAGCGGAGCAACCAAGAGAGTCATGAAAGCGCTCAACTACTACACCCCAGTCGACCAGCAGACTATTGCCAAGGCCCCCGAGATCGTCTTCCACCACATTGGTGAGACGCTCGATCCAGTGAACCTGCTCACAAGCAGTGTAACTGTCGTCCCGACCGTCACCGCTGACAATGCCCCACCGCTCGACATCCTGCTGATTGGCGGAGATATTCCCAAGTATTCCAATCTCCCACTAAAACTCCAGAATCTGATTCGGACACATGTCGCGAGTGGAAAACTCCTCTTCACGACCTGTACCGGCGCAGCCGTTGCTGCGGCTACGGGGGTGCTCGACGGCAAGAACGCAACGGTGAATAATCTTGAGTATGAATGGGTAATGAGGGAGTACCCGAAAGTGAAGTGGACGAAAGAAAAGAAGTGGATTGTTGACGGGAATATCTGGACAGGTAGCGGAGCGGTTGCTGGGATGGATATGATTGCCCACTGGATAAAAGAGAATTATGGGCTGGAAGTCCTAACCCAGGCTTGTTTGAATATAGATTTTGAGCCGAGGGATCAGGACGGGCTTTTTAATGTTTTGCCAGAGAGGTTTGATGAGCAAGGCAACAAGGTCTCGACGCTTGTATTTCCTTGAGAGAGTATTGGCAGCCGGAGATATCTGTGGACCGAAGCGCCCTGGGAAATCGGTTAAAATGGAGGCTATATCTTGTGGGGCGACGGCAGCAGAGAGTGGGCTCAGGTTAGTGAGTTGGTGCTATAGTAGCTGTAACTGAGAATGTATCTGTCACAAAGAGGTCTCTCCAAAGTATCTCATCCTCGATCAACTGTATTTCTGCACTAATGGCAGTCTGCAGGATAGGTTGTTCTGCTGAATCTGCATTTACAGACTGTCTCAGATTATGCATTCCAGGACAACGATGGCGTCCCCGGGCAAGAAGAGCAGGACCGTCCGAAAAGGACTGATGTGGATGCCGAGTACCATGGACTAGCGTGGAATCCACCATGGCCGTCGCATAAGAAGTTTCCACGCTGGCTATTATCTCGTGCATCATGGTAAACAAAGTCTTAGTTGGTACTGTGGTATCCGTCCCAATAGACTGAAGGTGAGATGATAGGACTCTCAGGTACTCTTCAACATTCAATGATTGCTTCGTAAGGCTCACATCCCATTCGGGTACTTCAGTTACTCCCACAGAGAGCCTATATAGCACAAAGACCGCCAGCACCATCTGGTACCATATCGAGAAAGGCAGGTTATGGTACTCCGACTTTGGAATACTGAAGAAGAAGTCAAGGTATTTTCTCGTGGATTCGGTACATATAATCAGGTTACTAATCAGCATTGGAGATGCAGGTGGTATGGTCGGGTCCTCTGCATTTTTCGGATGTTGTCTACGTTGTCCGTAATTATAGACTATGCCCATTTCGAAAATCCTGATCTTAGTGGCGTGGTAGCCGTTTAGAAGCAATACTCGAGGAGGTCAGTTAGGGAGGTCATACAGTTTGAAAACTAAAATAGCTTACCATTTTGACGCAGGTCTACCGACAAAGAAGACCACCATTCTTCCAGACGTGCCACCAACCGGCCAGCATGTGCACATAACCGAGAGCAATTAAACTGCTGCCTTTCTAACCGATACGTTTCGCAGACCTCATCAACAAACTGCTGCTGTTTAAGAAGAGGGTATATTAATTCGTCTGTCTCAAATTCCCTCTTCCGCTGAAATATCAACGCCGCTCGAAGTACGTCGCCGGACAATTTAAGATTGTTGGGTTTGTTCGAGGATGTTGATATACTGCTGAGTTATCAGCCTTTTTTCCACCATATTATAAAATAGTACCTACACGCTGGAGATGTAATAGCAACCAAGAGATGCACGCCACACTTCCCTACTATAGGTATCATCTGGTTCAGGATTCCCGTCGATCATATCGGCCATCAAATCCTCAATGCCAAGATCAACGGCCATACTAATCAGTATCTGTAGGTATCGGTATGCTTGTGGACTTCTTGGGTTGAAGTGGAAGTGGAACCTAATGTCATTAGCCGTGCTTCAATAGCGATGGATGAATAAATGACGAGTCATACCACGCAAGATGCAAGAGAAGTCCTTGGAGGAAATCCAGATCTTTCTCTTCAGCAATAATCAGTCTTTGGCTAAAAGTTTTCTTAAACGCGTTGCTCAAGGCTGCCTGTAGGTGCCGGTATCGTGAAGAGGCAACTTCCAAAGCGGCTAAGAATAGGAACGGTCGATGCTCCGACCATGAAGCCACTTCCAAGCCGTCCGGGACTCGGACAAAGGGGAAGAATGATGACATTCTGCTGAATACATCCACAAGATGCTGGAGAACGGCGGGTCCGAGCCCTAGGTCGGCGATCCAAGAGGTGTTTTGATTAGTAGAACATCGAGATGAGCCTTGCGGTAAAGGTTGTATGAAGTTGGTCTCTTGAGTTCCAAGAGCCCCGACCATGCTAACATCTGTGACATTTTCATGGCTTATCCAACCAGTTCCCTCGGATCCGACATGTAGATCAACATCGGGGACCTCAAGTGTTGGGGGTATGGATAAGTTCTGACCTTCGTCAGAGGCTGCATTTGAGCCTGACAGTAAACCGATTATATTCGTCAGCTTAGATTCGAGATCAGCTAGTCGGCTTGATACTATCAGCAGAATTCGGTCGCTTCAGTTCGATATCGTTCTTGAACACTTACGGCTTCGCTCGCCGGGTTCGCGCTTGCTGTCTCGGTTCTGGAACTGTGCATTCGGAATTTGACTTTTGGCATCTCCAGGATATTAGCAACAGAAACGATCCGCGGACTAAACTTACTTTGTACAAGGCTGTCCTTCGACTCGAGTACATTTCACCTTAAGCACACGGCATTTCTCGCATGCAAGTACCATTTTTGCTGGTACGAGGCTCGTGGTCCTCCGTTACTCGTCTCCCCCTATTTAATGTTGCAAGGGCCAAAATAACCTGACGGATCCTCGTATAACCACCCAGTTAGTTGTTGACTGTTCGGGAGATTCGGATGACAAATACTAGAGCTGATCGGAATTTCTAACGGATAATGGATAATCCGATCTAATTTACCACCTAATTATCATCCGTTTGGATAGGGCGAGGAAGTCAGCGACATTGGACGGAAAATACCAGCAATCAGAAAGGCCACATACGTAGCCATTAAAATATTCGCAATCAAGCTGTTACACACTCCTACGTTACTACATGGATATTATGTTAACGAAGAGCCTAATTCGCTGGGTTTTAACTTACCTAACTGACTGGTAGTAAATATATATATCTCACTGTATCCTTTGAATAATTTATTGTCAGAGCGCCACCTGAGGTTTGGAGTATAAATTCATTAGAAGAAGACAAATACAGGAGGTAAAAGATATAATATGACGTTGCAAATAGAAGTAAAGAAGATTAAAAACACATATTAATCACCTAGTACTGTTCTGCTGCGAGTTAGGCCCCTGGCGTCTGCAGTGAATCAATACCGCTACCGACACCTCCATGACTCGGAGATCAACATCGACGCCTCAACGCCACAGAATGATCCAATATATTAGATAGTTAACATCCAAAAAGAGCGATCAGAAAAATAGCTTCTTTTTGCTAAAGCGGAAGAGCGTACATGACGTTTTGTATAGGCAAGAGGACAATTTTCGATGAATTAGAGACCTTCACCGTTACCCCTAGAGTATTCGTGATAGTATCTACTACCTTCTTTCGTAGTCACGTTTCGAGGACTTCATTCCAACAGATAAATTACGAATATTTGCTTAATTGTGTAATTACTAATGAGTGGCTTCTAACTATAACAAATAATACTACTTCCTTTTGAAGATATAATTTAAATAGCCTTTATATCGATGAGTACAGGCGCTAAAGATAATAGCATTAATATATAAAGTTGTAATACCTTTTTCTACGTCCTATGAGATATATGTCACTAATAAGTAGATATTTGAATTATATCTCAATAATATAAGTAACGCTGACATTTGCATATTATATGTTGAACTCTCTTTCCCTACAAATTTTTAATGAAATCTATCATCAGAGTGCACCGAGCAACAAAGCTAGTTGACAAACAATCAATTTCGCTGTATTGAGTACATATTATCTAGGGATTGAAGCTGGTCTAGTTCTTCTGAATTATCTCTCTTTATCTCAACTATCTTAAATAATATGCTGCTATATCATATAGCAAAATTTATTTCGTGTAAAGATCAATACCTCCGGCCACGCTTGATGCAGGTGGTTGCGAGATGTCCATATATCCCGCCTAAATTATTCGCTTAGCACTTGAATCGGTTTCGTAAATTGATATTAAGATACTCACAATAGTAACAGACGCAATCGACTCGCGAGCAATCTCTCGCGTAGTGCCCTTCGATACCGCCTGTTGACAGAAATACATGAGTAAATTTGAAAAATCTCGAACCAAGGAGCTACCTATTGCCGGACTCACAGTTATAACACCAGTATTTTTTGTCCGATTCAGAGATTTTGTAAAAGACATTTACTAACAACATCGTTAGCCAGATATTAAGCTCCACCCCCCTGAGAAAAATGAGAATATGAAATTCAGGTAGCTAGGAAATAACATCACGCGCAGTGCAAACTACGTTGAAGGATATAGAAAAAAGCAATGGAAGCAGCAACTCAGTAACCTAAGATGTACCTGGGTGGTTATTATTAATGATCTGGTCCCCAGTCCCGGTATTGTTATTCTGCACCCCGCCACCGTTAATATTCTGCACCCCCCCACGATTGGTATTGATATGCGAGGAACGAAAGGGTCCTTGTGCAGTAAAACCCTGATTAGTGCCTTGATGTTTGTGAAATGATGGCACTGAATTGTTACCCTGTGCTGGAGCCCTGAAATATCCCCGGCGCTTGTTGTGATTGGCTTTACATTTTGAGATTTTACCCATGGTGCTCTGTCGCGCTGGACTGGACAACTTGATATATATGGAAGTGAAACAAAGCGCGAAAGAGAAAGGAGCTAAGATGAAACAATGGAATATATTCCCAGAACCTTAGGTATTGAGGAATAGAAAAGTGAATACAAGTAAACAAGAATCGAGCACTTATACACAAAACCAACGCGTCCCTCCGGAACAGAAGGCGCGTGAACGAGAGCCAGAGCGTAGACAGGAGATGACGACACGCGTTTGCACCTATGGATATTTATTGGATAGACTGCCACCAATTAAAATGGGTTTCAGGCACATCTGATACCGGTAAGTCACGGATAAGGGTGAAAATGATTGGCGAGGCTGAACAAGAGATACCTGAGCTCAGCCTTGGGCAGCAAGACATATACAGCTCTAGTATTGATGCAGGGTACAGCCCATAGAATGCAGCCAGTCTCATTTTTATCTTGCATCCTATTCCTATATTTCTTGAATGATTCACCTTCACTTAGATACTGTACGACGGGGAAGATCTGTAGTTATGGGTATCTAGATGTTTCTGAATCCAGGAAAAGAGGCATACACCAGAATTCTTAGTAGTAAGATGTATGTTGTACTAAGCTGAGCCACTGGCTCTCTAGTGGCTGTGCCCTGAGTAATCATGCATAAAGTATTAGTTTATGCTTCTACGCCTCTATCGTCCAATACAATGGCAGCTAATAACTTGCCCGGATTAATGTTCGGTGTTTGAGTAAAAGCCACTGTCAAGCGGCTGAGATACCCACGGTCTTCTCCTTCTGGCTTGTATGTGCTTATCAGATTGTGTAATCTAAAATAGAACCTAGATATTCTCCGTTATTATTGAATAAAAGATATATATTTTCCGCTATAAGTTTTACGAAGACGGAAGTTTGCTTATTCACCAACTACATTTTACTTGAGGTAGGTATCATATCAAACCCTAATCAATGTATATTTTAGTTCTAACTGTAGCACGGTAAGTATTTAGACTCACATGAAAAAAAAATATCGCTTGCGTTTCTTCCACCCATATTTATTAAACCTTGTCTTGTAGGTAGCATGTACCACCACTACTGATCTCCATCTGTCAATTTACTTTCAAGATTCAGTTTTCCATGCCATTAATTTTACCTCAATATTTTACCAATACGTCAAAAACATCTATCCAACCGATTGAAGGAGGACCATCTGGTGGATTTTATCCTGAACCCATTACTTACAGGCATCTCCAGCATCAAATTCAGTTCAATATCATTGGGTACCATGAAATTCTCCACTAATACTCGAGGTGCTTGCCGGTGCGTCACGAGGTGGTAGCGGGCGTGTTTTCCTGCTGTTTTCGGCTTCCAAAAGGATTTTAACTCGCTTAGATCGATCGTCAATCATGTCATAGCAAGCGGCCTCTTGCAGAAAAGACTCCGCATCTGTCGTAATTGCTCCCGTGTTAGAAGACTCCGCGCGGTTGATGCTGTGACAGCAAACTGCGCACCGGCTGGCGAGACAATGAATGGAGGGGGCAGGAATATCCAGGATCATTTCCCTCCATGCAACCGCGAAGTTCGTTAGTCGTGGTCCTTCTGGAACAACTAGCAGGTTAATTAGCAGCTGGATCGCCACTCGCAAAGGAGGACACGGTAGCCCTTTTTCATCGCATATTGGTGACGAAGACGAGTAAGTGTCTGCTGGATATCCTTGGCTGAAATGGTGTTCTGGTGCCAGGTTCGCTTATGTGCATGTATGAAGACCATGAGAGGAGAGGGGAGCTTGTCGCAATTGTCAATCAGGTAAGTGAGATAGAAAATGGCTTCGCGGCCCGTATTCATCGGTGGGTGAGAAGGCGCGGTTAGCTCTTCTACCCTGTATATGTCCATGGCATCTAATGTCGGTTCCAGGCTGAAGTATTTATAAGACATTGGAAAATCGTCCCTGGTTGTTGCCACCACAATACCGGTCAAGGGTGGAGATCTATTCGAGCTTTGGAGGTATGGGTGGAAAGATAAGCGAAGTAGTAGAGTTGCTAATGTCACGACGAGTAGATTTCGTGCCAGTCTTCGAGATATCGTAGCCTTACGGGCGCCTCGCAAATCGGAAGCAAAAACAATCATGATGAACACTACCACGGTGCTACCCCGATCAGGATCCTCAGGGTCTCTCTCTCAATGTAATTCTCCTCTAATGTTCCGCAATTTGAAGCCTTCATCCCTATACTAGTGGCCGCATGGTGGACCACTCTCTATCGCAAAACTTTATTTCTTCTCCACTTCTTAGGTGATCTTCTTCCTAGGTCAGGGCTATATTATTCAATATACTGGGCAAAGCTATGTTGAGCAAGCTGTATTTTGTGGCAGAGCCATGGCAAGCGCAAATATTTAAAGCAAGCGCTCTAGCCCACCTCTCTGAGCCCATCAGTACATCGAAATCCCAGTTTCTGAACACTTTTCCATCAGGTGTTATCACGCGGTTAGTTTCCCTCCTTTCAGTCTGGGCCACTGCCCACATCGCTCCTGCAACTCATGTGGTAAGAATTCCCAATCAAGAAAGCTCGAATCCTATCTCGCCTTGCCTGGCACTGACAAGAACAGGCCTATGCCCATCCCGTCTGAGCCCTGGAGGTCGACGACAATTGGAGGATACATTTAACTACGCTTTCCTCGGGAGCATCGATGCCAGCTATGGCAAGGTCAGAGTATGGATTGATGGAACCAGCTCTGAGCTGTATTATTACTGCTGGCCGAGCTAATTCGGGGATTTCTATCTCAACGACGAGGGATGTACGGTGTAAGCAGACTTTAAGTATGCATAATCATGAATTATCGACTTGAAATCTCCTCTTCTTTTCTCTATCTAATGATAAATAAACCTACTTAGATACTACACCAGTTGGCAGCGACCCCT
The DNA here is from genome assembly GCA_027569155.1 of Aspergillus haitiensis. NCBI lineage: Eukaryota > Fungi > Ascomycota > Eurotiomycetes > Eurotiales > Aspergillaceae > Aspergillus > Aspergillus haitiensis. Next base: position 331,835 of record JAPDEO010000008.1, on the reverse strand, counting down.
GTCGTCTACGTCGTATACAATACTCTCCCAACTAGATCTTTGGCACTCTATATAGAGTCATTCCGAGATTATAAACCCCGTTCATATAACCAATCCCAGTATGATTTAGAAGTTGGGTACCAAGAGAAATTATTAATTATGGGTGGAGGGTAAAGCTTTCACTGGCCGCGAAACGGGGAGAGAAAATAAAGAAGTAAGTTCAAGAATTTGCATTTGTCAACCCAAACGAGATTATTCTCTGCATAATTACCAACCATCGGCGCGCCATATCAGGTTAATATAATTAAATAAAGAAAAAATAGTAATACTTACGTGCATGCAATGCAGAGAAGTTCAATGAGTACCTCTGTCTTGTCCCAATTTAAAAAAAGAGGAAAGTCACCTGGACCTCGAGGATTTCGTTCGATGGAGGAATGTTGTTTTGGTTGACCGAGTGTGTTAGAACTAGATACCCATGATTGTGGCCTAAAAGGACTGTCCAGACAGAGCGTAATAGAGTAGAAATCTGATCTGGTTTCGTGCTTCCGGAGAGGTAATGTTTTGGAACATTTTGAGGGCATCCAAGCAGTCCATGATAAGCTGAACGTCATTATCACAACCGAAATTGCATTGGCTTTCTCGATAGTCTTTCACGGCTTTGAATGTGACCCACAGAAACCCTTGGATGGTAAGGAGCAGCTGCCCGGTACTGGAATCTAAAGCCGAGCTTTGGTGAAGTATTGCAACTAAACGAGAAATAAAGGAAGCGGCATCCTGTCCTGACCCATCGGCTCTGCGTAAAGTAATGTTTATCAGGTACAGTGACAGAAAATAGGACGATTCATCGATGTAACAATCTATCGGGCTTTCCGTCGGGTTAACATAAAAGGCCAAGGGGCCGAATGAGAATACCGCACCAATTAAGGACAAACATCTACCATCGGAGAAGCCAGTAGGAGAGTGGGCCTGGAGTCGTGAGAGACTTGATTCAGGGACTTGGGCTTTAAAGAATTGAACAAAGTCCAGCACCTGCTGTGCGGCATCCGATTCTCCCTTCGAGCCCATCGGCTCACACACCAGGTAGGGCATTATGTGTGCTATTTTCAAGGAAGAACTGGAGGACCTTGCCAAACTTTCTCTCAGTCCCCCTCTGGTGCGTATAGCAGCTTCAAATCCATAAAAATGGATCCTTGATGCTGGCGTATCACATAATCGAGACTCGGTGATAGTGGCCATGATCACGCCAGCGAGCAAATCATCAGGGATAACCCCAGAATTCTTTAACAAACAGCCGTTCAGGTCTTGATATGCCTGGGTTTTCCGTTGTAAAAGTGAATTCTCCAATCCGTAGATATGAGGCTCATTGGCAAAGATGCCGATTGCAGCAACCAAAACCCACTGAAGAGTCCAACTGGAAGTGGCCGACATGGGAAACGTGCCGTCCCGGACGGAGCTAAAAACTGCGTCCAATCGCGTTCCATATACCTGAGCAGGTACTTGAAGTAGATCTGTTTATAGTTCCGTTAGGTTTACTCGGAAGGGGGTTTGTGTACAGCTGTTGAGGTACTTACAGAAATGGAGAAGATGACGGTCTTCTCGGGAGAGGAAATAGGGAAATGTGCAAAAGGGATCTAGAGATGCCGTGATCCCCCTAAACTCCGGCGTGGCATGTGTTAAGGCACCAGGTTCATCATTCGTTCCAGTATTAGGGTATTTGGGGTCTATCCTTTCTCCATTCACATCTTCATTATGGTCATTAATTCTATCTGGCTTTGAAACCAAGGCCACCGAATGCTGGAATTAATATTGTTAGAGTAATAATACATAAAGCTCTTGACGACTTTGGTAGATACCTTGGAAGCTCTTGGCTTTACTGAGAACCTCCATGTCATACAGCCGGGCACTTTTGATTTACTTTCCCCATGTTGCTTCGTTTCGGCCGGCATATTAGTTATTCAGGCTCTTTGTTTCGTAACAGGATTTCGGGGGATCGTTGGCCGTAAGATTTTGCTTTTTTTTAATGGCGTATAAGAAAAGAAAAAAAAGAGATGTAAAGAAAATTCTCATTCAAGGAGCGAGTTGAAGAGATGAAGGAATCTGGAATCTCCCTAGGAGTGGGTAGTATAGATACTCCATCTATCAAATTAGAGGAAATGAAGGCATTCTTATAACCAAGCCCAGGCTGTCTAAATTCAGCTGCCTAGAAATTTCAACAATTCTCGCACTCACTCTCGAACGCACGGCCAAAGGGAAAAGTCCAGAACTTACCTCCCACCTCCAGCCCGAGAGAGAGATATACAATCACCAAAAAAAGCACCATGCTCTGTTTATTAGATCAAGAGAGAAGACTCGCCCCTTCACTATAACGCATCCAGAAAGTTTTGCGCCGCTAAACCAATTTAAGTTAACTAAAGCGTTGCCGTAAACCTCATCGAGTAAGGCTAGTTTATTAGGTAAAAGAGCGTAATTAAGCTTCATAGCAGTAGACCAACACGCAACGTTCTTGGTAAGCAGCCATGTGTACTCTCATAAAACGTCATTTTGTGGGACCCCAGTCTCTTCACAACCACCTATGCGGCCGCATATCTTCAGAGTTGTGCATCCAAGTGGCAACGGATGGCATTTCTCAACGCCAACTAGATCAAATTACGGGTCCCTATTGTTATAGACAAGCACCTTCTTACAATCAAGCAATCCTATATACCGATTGACTCTAGAGCCAAGCAATCGTGGGCGAGGGTATATATATCTAGTGTGATCCACTCCCGCCTTTCCCCTGCACCACCTTATTTGAGTGTACATTGTTTGAGGGCTATATTACCTCAATACGAGCTAGAATAAGACCAGTGGATCACCCTCAACCCTGTACAGCCCTACAAAAACCCTGGGGGCTAGTATCGCCTAAGAAACCAGGGGGCGTTATCGATGTGAAATCCTGAAGCATAAAACTAGCAATGGAAACCAATAGGAGGGATTTCCGTTTAGGGGTTTGACGGACCATAAATATCCGGTGAAATCTACCTACTCCTTGAGGAAATGACGAGAATGTTCTGAGCAAGTGACATACATCTGTTGTGAGGATCGCCAGTGCCGCAAAAATTCCTACATGAGGTTTAGCGCGTAGGTCGGATCCCGTATTACAACACCCTCGCATGCTCATTTTCCTCGAAGGTCAGGTTTTCCCTCCCTTTTTATATGCTATTGCAAATATATTTCGAAGCCACGTGTGGAGATAGTGCACCCTCCTTATAGATCCCTTTAGGTGGTTACTATAAATAATTCATCCGGGTGGGAGTATAATGAATCCCTGACTAGTTGGAGACGTCTGGGTGTCGATTTCGCTTTGTACTGGTGTATGTATCATTAATAGGAGCTGAAATGATATCTGGGCGCTTATGGTGGCTTGGTATTTGGATACCTTTGTTCGTAATGTTGGAATTCGAGGTTACGCCAGATCGGTCGGTTACCGATTAATTACCTCGTTACCTTGACCATCATAGATGGATCCTGCCTTAAACCAACTATGGTACCTCGGTGCCTGATCATTAGGACTCCAGGGTAGCTGCTATAGTCGGTTTTTTGTTTTATTTGTTTGAACTGACAGGGGAGACTGAGGTGGGTAGAGTCAGAAACTTAATAAGCAGAGCCCAGCCTCTGTCAAAAAAAAACTGACTGACTGCCTGACTGATTGGCTGGTTGTGTTATAGATACCTACCTAGGTAGTATTCAGCACAATAATCCAACCTACGGACCAAGCCAGGAACCAGAACCTATTTAATCCAAGTATTCCCGCACCATTGGCTATACGATTGTCGCTGCAGTCTCAACTACTAATCAGTCTAGCACACCAACATCTGGAATTTTAATAATAGTGGATAGTTTCAAGAGTGATCGTTTTCTTCCCTCCGTTGTGATGGTCCGCGATTCGGGGAGGAGCCGGGGTTGCGAACCCTGTCGTCGTCGTCGGAGGAAGGTAAGCCAATGTCAACTACAGAAGGTTCTACTGGAGAACTACCTACCCACTGAAACCGGTGGATTGCCTGATGATCCTTCTATGGTAAAACGGCCTGTGAAGGTATGCTAACCAAAGAAATTGTTTGGACTGTATGTACATTAGTGTGATGAGACGCAGCCAAGATGTGTCCAGTGCCTTCAGCGTGGCAGGGAGTGCCCCGGCCCGCTGCAGGGCTTAATTGTTTTCGAAGCAGAACATAAGAATCCCACCAAATTTCGGCTTGTATCTGACAAACCCCCAATACGTCGCCCATCCGATGCCGATGTGAAGCCTTTCATGTCTCCAGACAACGACAAGATCTTAGACTCAGCTGCAGTAGACCCTTTCTCCTCCACTGTGGTTCCCCTCACGCCACACACCAATTCTCATTATCAACACTGTAAGTCTGAAACTCACGTAAAACCTGACCAGCCTACCTTGTTTACTAAGTACTAACCTAGCCTCATTACATGGTATTACAGTTATGTTACATACCGTTAACTGTTGCTGGCCGTTTCGACCAGAGATGCTGGGGGTATGGTGTGGAGAGCAGGCTACGAAAGAACCAACTATTCTTTACGGGGTGCTGTCTATGTCTGCATCGCACCGGTTTTATCTTGATCGCACTCATATGACAAATAGCTCTGATGCCAACCGCTGGATGGTCCAAGCTCTCGAATTTCGGGCTAAGTTAATCGATAGTATCCAGGAGACAGTGAATGAGATAGGCGTCTCTAATCTTGAGCTGGCCGCTGTGATGATTGCTTTCCTAATTTGTATAGAGGTTTGATCTGCATTCCGCTAGGGTTGAATATCCGCCAGTTCTAGCATTCATATATAACTAACCTCATTGTTTGTGTTTTCAAAGGCTTCCAACACGAATATAAAAGAAATGGATGTCCATATGGCCGGTTTACAACAACTGATCCAATACGCTGGTGGCCTCGACACCTTTGACCTTCCTACAATCTCGTTTTTAATGGGGTAAGTTCATCTACCCGAGCCCCTTTATCTTGATTTGACACTCATTCACAGAGTCGCGGCCGGTGTGTAGAGTGGATATCCTGTGGGCAATTGTAAAATGTGCCGCGCCTACACTCCCAGCAGTGCCAAAATACTTAGCGTATGCGTTAGATCACCCGACCCTCACCATATATTCCTCCAACTCATTAGAAAAAGATCTTGTGGATTCGTCTGGGGGCCACATGTTCCAGGAAATCGGATCTCGCTTCATCCGCTCCCCATGGGCTTCAGTTCTTGATCGGTCGTTACGAGTCACAATCCGGAATTTCTGCAATCTTATTATCCACTACGAGGCGGATAATCTGCGACCGTACCGTGAAAAGATCGTCGCTTTTAACGATAATAATCCATGGAATGTATCTCAACTCTATCTTCTCACATTGTCGTATGAGCATCTAGGAAATAGGGATATTAGGGAGCCTCTACGTCGGTCAATGCTCGCCTACTCGATGACCCGCTATTGCAAATTTGGGGCCTTTCCATGTATGGACGCAATTGCTAGCACACTGAGGGAGAGCCTCATTCCAAGACTCGAGGTTTTCCATTCCACGGCGCCTGACCTTCTATTCTGGATCCTTTACGCGGGGGCCTTGACAGCTCGGCCGATTTCAGAGCACTATCGTTGGTATTGTACCCACATTGCCGGCGTTTCTACAATCCTAGGTCTCAGGGATTGGAGTGACGTGCAATCGCTCCTGGAGCAGTTTTTTTACGTTCACCGACCGTCCGATAGGTCTGCTGAGAAGGTATGGCAAGATACATTGTCATGAATGGCGATCGGTTCTATGGCTAGTCCTCCTTCGGAAGATATGGATAGTACGATAGGGTGTAGGTAGTCCGCTTAGGTATTCACTTAGAGGACGAGAAGGCCTATTCCCCAGACCCTGTCTCTAAGGGTATTCGGCCGTCAAAATGGCACCCCTCTCTTTCAGACTACGTCAGAGCCCTTGATCATGAAAAGCTTCGTTAGAGGTCCTAACTAACTATATTTTATCTTTAAACTTAAAGAATATTCAGCTATTATTAAACGATGTATTCAACCTATAGCTAGATCTCCTAAGTTCATCTTGAACCATAGTTAAAGTAATTATAAAAACCTTTATAATTTTTCTCTGTCATCTTTAACGATATCCAGAATGGATCACTACTGTTCCGTGGTGGTACGTACAGCTGCACATGTTATATTTAGTAAAGCCCAATCAATCAAGAGTGCCACATCACATATACATTCACTCAAGCCGCAAAACAGGTTCACGTGTTTTCCAACCAGTCGCTTATGACAGAAATACTCGAAGAATTGGACACTCTGCTCTTTATCCAAAGCTTTACGGAGCCAAAATAGTAAATCAGGTGTAATCCGTTACCTCTGGACACTCTCAAATATTGGACTACTAATCATTAGAATTTCACAGCATGAAAATAAAGACCTTCTTATTCCTCTAATTTAAATCCTGATATCTTCAACCCCGACAACAACTCTCAAATTCTCCAACAGGTCACTTGTATGGGTAAAAAAACCAACATGATAGCTCAAATCACCACCAAAGCATATCCCAACCACCGTTCCCTCACGATCAAATACCAGCGACCCGGAATCACCTGGCTGCACAAGTCTAGAGGTAGTTGGCGCCGCCATAAAGGTATGCTCCCAGGTCGAGATTGTTAACTCTCTCTCGTCAGTTAACGATCTGGGTTGCAATGTTGATTGTCTCGAGGCCATTGCATCTTCCATGTGTCATCCCAGATGCCCGACCAACCTTAAAGAGCAATTAGCCTGATGGAATCCCCCCTCCCCCGCTGGGCCTTGCCGGTAAGTTGCTGGACTGGCCCAATATCGCAATTTACCGGAAGTGTAAACTTTCTTGTTAGAAGAAGAAGAAGAAGAAGAAGAAGAAGCGATAAATGTGACGGAGAAATATAGCCAACTTACTTTATTGGTCCTAGTAGTGCGACACTGCGTGCTTATCAACGCCCAGTCTAGAATAGACGGGACTGCTGTGGGGTTTATTGTAGTAACGGTTTCGAGAGGATTTTTTCCTTCAAGTCCGAGGCAGCAATAACAGGCCCCAAAACAAAGCACTTTTGTTGTGGAAGTATTCTTTCAAGACATGCCGACAATGGTTTAGCTGCTTGATGATTCTTTGTGGTCGTTTCCCTGATATTCTCATCTCTGCGAATCGCCAATCCGTCATCTGACGGCAGGTTTGTGTTTGCTGTTATTCTTCTATCATCGTGGCTAAACGGCCAATAGGGGTTTTTGATATCTCTGCAGCTGGGCGAGTCCATGAGCAAGATTCTTTGGGCAATAGTATAAAATGAGGGAACTTCCTGCTCTTTCCACTTTCATAAAACTTTGAAGGGAAAGGAGAGATGATAAGATATGGAAGAAGGAGAGAACAGAGGATGAAAGTGAGATGTAGATAGAAGGAGAGAAGAGCAGATGGAGGAAGAAAGACAAGTGGAAATGTGACTCAAGTATAAGTTTTGCTGTGACGGATGTATTACCTTTATTGAAGTGAATAGAAATATAACTAATGAGTGAATTAGTGCGTCACCATGGGGCACGGGTAGACTGCTCATTCAGATCTCACTATAACCATCTATAGAATGATTATAGTATAATTATTATATTATTATGTCATCATGGTTAAGATTGCCTAAGCATTAAGTTAAAGAATTAAAGAAGAGGAGGAAGTAGAAGAAGCTCTAGAGTTATATAACTTCATAATACTTAAAGATGCTACCTAGTCTTAAGAGCCACTATGAATGCTCCCTTCCTTAGTTGGGATGCCCTAACATCCAGCAGCAAATCCTTCCATATGGACGAAGTAGCGTTGAAACTCACGGTGAAAAGCCGTCCTCTGAACGCTGTCAACCGCGACATTAACTATCCGGAGGAGTACATGCCACCCATTCTATCTCTATGGAACATTGGAACAGAAACAAATATCTCATATGCTACTCCGAGCCCTAAACATCTCTCTATGCGCTAACGAAATTTCAATTTCCTCCTGTACTCAGCGTCGAGGTCGTCGCACTGTGAATTCGCATCCTGACAAACATCCTCAAGACATCTAGACAATCGTTTGCGAAGCTAAATTCACTTCTGCCTGTTCCATTTTTCTTCCAGTGAGGGAAGCAGCTCGAGATAATGGTCTGGGAGGATCCGAAGCCGGCCCAGGTCCAAAGCCCAGGGCTACTTAAGGGATTGGAGGCGTTGCTGTACACTGGCACCATTACTGTAGGTGAGCATACGGATGTAGATGCGGAGGGACCAAACCACGACCATTTCGATTATGCCCATGTAGATTCAGATGCCTAGCAAGAGGAGTTAGACAAAATTGGACTCGTCCTGAATGGTTTCTATAGGAAAGATGATGAATAACAATTGGCCGGTTTAAGGGTTTTGCGTCCTTGTCTCTAAAATTGGCAGGATATAACGAAAGAGCTATCTCAGATCAATCCGCTTTTTGCAGTCAATAAGAAGATGACTAACTTCTGGTTGTGGCTAAAATATATGGTAAAATAAACAAGTAACATTCTTCAATAATTTCGAAATATTCGTCTTTTTTCTTCCACCTTCTCAAGAAACCCAAGAGACCAGGGAGTGCGCGAGAGATATTATTCATTGGCGACTTCTTGCCTAAACTTCGAGAGGGGCTACATAATCTATCCCATCGGCCTGAAATCCTAATCAACGCGTTAATTATCCCCTCGCCAGAGATATAACGAGTTCGAAATCCCAGGTAGATCATTGGCTAGCCTAGAATCTAAGTGGGGTTTTATTGAGGTGGTACGCTCAATACGAGCGCCAAGGTACGTATCTCGTGTTGTTCAATATAAATAATGTGCATAACTCCATGCACTGGAAAGATGAGGTTCAACAAATCCATCATCCTGTTCCTGACACGTACGCGTTCTTTTTCGCGGAAGAATATCCTAAAACGCCGCACAAACGACCGATATACACTATCAAAGTAGATAGAGTATAAGAATGCTACTACACGATCTTCCAGATGAGATACTCCTGCTGTTGATCACGGAGCATCTCCCATCCGAACGCGATATCAACTCGCTTTGTCAAGCAAGCCAAAAGTTATACTCGATTGCAAATGAGCACCTCTACGAAAACAACGCCAAGCGGCACCGAAGCAGTGCATTATTATGGGCGTCTGAGATGGGGTTCCAGCCTACCGCCCAGCGAGCGCTCGATCACGGAGCGGGCATTAACGTGAGATTCCTTGAAAGGAACGGTGACACACCTTTGATTGTCGCTGCGGGGGCGGGTAATGTGCGGATGGTCCAGTTTCTTCTGGAAAGAGGGGCCGACGCTAACGCGTTCAATATCTTCCATGAGACGGCGCTGAGTATCGCCGCGCAGGAAGGACAGGTGGAAGTCGTTCAAGCTCTGTTGAATCATGAAAGTACGGATCCCAATTTAGCGGATACAGTGGGACAAACTCCAATGTTCTGGGCTTCCTATCATGGATATGCGGATGTGGTGGAAACGCTGTTAGCAACGGCCGATGTAGATGCCAACGAGCCCAAGGAGCGCGGCGTGACACCCTTAATTGTGGCGGTGGTATCCAATCATCTTGATGTGGTGAATACTCTGCTTGACCAGGGAGAGAGAATCGATCCCAATCGGTACATGGAAAATGGACAAACAGCGCTCATGAAGGCAGCGCATGGAGGACACGATGCCATCGCAGAAAGGCTAATCAACACCCCTGGGATCGATTTGAAAGCACGCGACCGATCAGGGTCCACGGCCCTCATGTATGCTGCTTCGGGGAATGCTGAGTCGGTTGCTCGGCGGCTGATCGCGGCCGGGGAAGACGTGAACGCTCGGGATTCGAATAACATGACAGCACTCTCGTTCGCCGCTGATGAGGGCCAGGAAAACATGTGTCGATTGTTACTCAGCCACGGTGCGGATCCTAATATCCTGGATGCTCGGGGCTGGGCTCCTCTCCATCGAGCTGCAAGTGGTGGACACGATGCGGTTGTCCGTCTTCTCCTGCAGGATGATCGCGTGGATCCCTCACTGGCAACCCCTATCGGTACGACGCCGCTACATTGTGCCTCTTGGGATGGATACGACAAGGTGATCAGGCTTCTCATGGACCGTAATGACGTAGACCTCAACTGTGAGGACAATGCGGGATGGACACCGCTGACTTGGGCGGCTTTCAAAAATCATCACGCCATTGTGAAATTTCTACTGGCAGATCCTCGTGTCAAGGTTAATGTTCAAAACCATGATGGCATAACTCCGCTGTGCTTTGCCGCCAATAAGGGTCATCTAGAAGCCACGAGGCTTCTCCTTGAGCATCCCGGAATAGATCCGACAATAGTTGACAATAAGGGTAGGACGGCTCGGCAATACGCCAAGAGGAACGGACATAGTGATGTAGAAGACGTCTTGGATGCATTCGAGGATGCGAGGGGAAATGCTATGGCTAGCTAGTTGTTAGCGATGCCAATTCCAAATTGAACCAACGTTTAATAAGAGGGACTACTAAATGACCTTGAAAGCAGACACCATCAGAAATGTTTAGGCAGGGAACCGGTAAAGATAAAATTGAACTTTGATGCAAGGAGAAATTCGTCGCAGGGTGATGACGATGATGATGGCAATCAGATATCAAGGAATACGAGGAAATAAACAACCTCTACCAATCCCCCCGACATATTTTAACTACCCCTCTACTACAATCCCCATTCTTGCCCATAGACCGCAACTTACCCATCCACTTGCTCATTTATCATTGCTCGCAGTTTCTTGTATTATTAGATAGAGATCGGCCTTAGTACTATCCAGGTGGGGAGGGGAGCAGAACCAATATGAAATTAAATTCAGTAAATCAAGCTAATAAAATTCCCCATTATTCTAGCAAAGAGAGAGCGGGCATCACCGGTTACGCCAACACCCTATGGTTGCCCTCTCTCCCTCCCTCCTAACTCCGTGGGGAGTGGCAAAACCATTAAGCCTCGCTACATTATCATTCAGGTCGAGAGGGAGATCACGTAGATCAGTAATACTAGGCAGTGTAACGTAGACGACTTCATTATGGCCCTATACTTGGCGGCTTGCTTCCCTTCCAAAATGCCCCCTATAGTGTCTTGATGGTAAAAAAACAGTGTCTCTCCTCCGTCAAATGCACTGGTTCCTCATAGCTGTCTTAACTTATATGTGGTAGTAAATTACTCAACATCTTCCTCCCTGATACTAACACCGAGAAGACAGACCTTACAGTCTACCCCTCTGCACGAATCACTAAGGAAAGGTTCCAATTAAAAGGGCAGTTAAACGTGGTACCACCCTCTATATCCTGAAGCATTCATTGGTCTGATATCAACGGCCGAATACTCTTGCATAGCCTATTTATATACATGTACCTATGTTTGTTTCCGTTGTACCTCTATTTAGTGAGAGTGGGCATGAACTTCCTCCTCTGGCCAATCCTCCCACCCATCCTCCCACATCACCGCCAGTTTCTCTGCCTTCTGCTCATGCGAAAGCTTTTGCTCTGCCATCACCTCCTCCCAGTTTTGCATCTCAACATCGTTGAGTAGACACTCATCTAGCAGTCTTGTAATTGACTCGGGAACTAGCCCTTCGCCAATGAACACAAGCTCCTGTCGCCGGTCGCCCCATCTCCCCTGGAAGTCTTTCTCTATTGACTCGCGGACGTCTTTATCCTCGGGCCATGCTTCATCTGGTATTTCAGCAAACCAGGGCCCACCACAGCCCACGGTGAGCATCCCACCTGCTTGACTCCATTCTCCAAACTGCATGGGCCGAGTTGCAAGCCAAAAGAATCCTTTGGACCGAAGAACGGGTCCGAAAGCCGGGTGGGAGCGTTTGTTGGCCAGTATAGTCGCTTGGTCCACCTGGTCAAAATCATCCATAGAGTCATCTTCATCTTCATCGGAAGAATTTTCATCATCTTCCCTGTCACCTTCATCATTTTCCTCTCCTCCGTCTTCTTCATCATTGTCGTCAATTTGAGGAAGCGATTGGAGTAAGATAAACTTATCATGGAGAAGAGAAAACAGCCTTCTTGGATGAAATGGTCGCCGCGCCGTATAAACAAAATTATTTATCCCATACCTAATCCGAGAGATCTCAGTTAGCATTCCAAGTTCTCTACCTTGTCCCTCATCACAAAGAGATGAGACTTTTATCAGTGTCCAACATACTCCAGCGTCTCTGGCTTCGGAGCCAATCTCTTCTTCCCATCTCCCATATCCCGCACCATCATTTCATGCAAACTCCTTAGCCAACCCGCACCAGACGCAGCTTTAAGGAAATCAAACCGACCAGTCCCGATTATCTCCTTCACGTTGATACGGCAGTAGCTACTTTCAAGCACCTTTGCGTTGGGGTTCAGTAAACCGACCAGTCGACGTATTTTCGTCCGCGTCGTCTCATCCACCGTCTCAATCTTATTGAGAATAATAACATCTGCGAACTCTATTTGATCAACCATAAGATCTGAAATTGTTCGCTCATCTTCTGGGACAATTTCTTTGGATCCGTATCGATCGGAGAGGAACTCTGTTGTATCGAAGTTGGAGAGGAGGTTAAATGCGTCGAGCACACTAACTGTGCAATCGAGTTTGGCGAGGACGTGCAAACCACCAAGGGTCACTCTATTAAAGATAACCGCATCAGTAGCTGAAAAGTCTTAAGGTTTTTGTTCCAGCTTCACAAAATGGGAGGGATGGGTACAGGTAGGTTAGGATTTGGGGGGTAAGGGAGAGAAATGACAAGAGAAGAGACGCACATTTCAGAAAGTATTTTCTTACTCTCCATATCCTCACCATCTCCCATAATCTGGTCTTCAGCTTCTAACATGGCAGCACTAAATTCCGCCGTGAACGTTTCCGCTACCTGCATCGGCTCGCTTATCCCAGTGCTTTCGATCACCACATAGTCAACCTCCCTCTGTTTGGCAAGGGTAGCAAGTTCAGAAAGCAGGTCTCCACGCAGAGTACAGCAAATACATCCATTCTGGAGTTGGATAAGCTTCTCCCTCGTTTGGGATACTCTGTGGTTAGTGATCAAGGCCGCGTCTATATTCAACCTAGTAATATTCCATTGCACTTAGCGTGACATTGTTCTTATCATTAGGAGGAGGTTGGAAGCATAATACGGGACACGTACTGGCTCACATCATTGACAATGACTGCTATTCTAAGTCCATGATCGGAAGATCTCAGGATATGTTCGAGAAGGGTGGTTTTCCCGCTGCCTAGGAATCCTGAAAGGAGAGTAACTGGGAGCTGTCGGGGCCTTATGGCCTCTGTGCCATGCGCAATGGCCATTTTCAAGCTCAAGCTTCAGGGCTTTATCAATAAATGAGCAGCTAAGCAAGGCAGAGTTAGACCGAAAAAGAAGGATATAAGAGTGGAAAAAAGAAAATCTATTTTAATACGAAAAACGCTATCTCGTTGCTCTTTTTATACCTCACACTAGCCAAAAAGCACCTTCCCCCAAGGTTATCCTCAGCAACCATTACAAGTACAAGGGCAGTATCCACTTCAGGTCACCCATCTTTCTATCGTATCCAATTCCAAGTTCTTTGATTGGACCTAATTACAGTTGGAAATTACTTAACGCTAATTTGTCTCATTTCCAATCTCCAAGGTCCTTCACAGCTTCTCTCCCAGTTTCCCAAGGTACTCACAGGTATTTGGGGAGGAAGTTTGTCTTCCATTATTACCATAATTTATATTTCCTATTCAGTTTCCAGGAGAGGAAGACTAGTATTAATTTCGTCTACTAAAGAGTCCCCCATCATGCTTCGTGCTATGCATACTCGGGAATATCGTACATCTACCGAATAGCTCATTCTTACAAAGAGAAAATGTATTTACCAAAACAAAAATTCAAGGTAGCGATAATTGTCTCCATCGCGTACCCTCTCAAAGGAATTGATAAATAGTGGTATGACTAAAAAGGGATTTCCATAAAGGGTAAATAAAAGCACAGTCATATTGAGAACGCATCCAAACGTTAATGACATTCATTGTGGTCGCAAGGCCCGACCAAAGTAAAGACTGTTTAAAAGAAAAAAAAAATGGTAAAATGTGGCTCATTTCACCTCCTGCAAATCTTTCCACCACAGAGCTTAGAGTGTATCTGCATATTAATGATTAATATAATGACCGCATTGTATGTAAGATCATGTTGCTGCCCGGGCAGTACAGATTTGTTTAATTAGGCATGCCCCAGCGTGGAGCATTAATAATGATGCCCATCAAACATCCTGAAATAATACCTGTCACGGGAAGGGTAATAATCCAGCCAAAGTAGATCCAGGCAATCATGCGCCAATTAATGGTTCTCCAGGTTCCATTGCAGAGGCCAACGCCCACAGTAGCACCGGAGATACACTGAGTGGTGGAGATCGGTAGTTCTAATCAAAATCAGCGTGTGTCGAAATAAAATTTGTCAATCTATGGCGGGAACTTACGTAATTTAGTAGCCATAATAACTGTTACGGCTGAGCCAAGTTCCATAGCAAAACCACGAGACGGAGAGTGCAGGGTGAGTCGGTTACCCAGATTGCGGACAATATTGTAGCCATAAGTCCAAAGACCAATAACGATTGCAATACCACCGAACGCCCTAAAAAAGGATTAGCTCCTAGCTTGCTGACTTGGGAGTAGCGCCGACGGATCAAAAAAGGAGAGCCAGAGAAAGACAGGGGATAACAGAACAAGTTTCCTGATGACTTACAGAATCCAGTACGGCACAGGACTTTCCGATTGCAAATCATTTGTGCGCCAAATATAATAAATCGTTGCATAGGGGCCAACAGCACTATTGTGAATTAGTAATCATGGTACTTTGGAGTGAGGGTTGACAGATACGTACTTTGCGACATCATTAGCACCGTGCGTAAATGACGCTGTGGCAGCTGTCAGGATCTGAAGAAAGGAGAACAGGTATTCAGTCTTGTTATCGAAGCGTTCCGCGTGAGCGTGCACGGTATCAAGATCGGTCGTAAGGATGTTTCGCTTATTCTGCATGGCCACCACATCCTTTTCGACGCCGCGGAGAAAAGACCGCTTCGCATACCAGAAGATGACTGCGGGGTTGAAAATGCTTCCCTCCGGTCGAGGCCCGGAAAAGATGAAGTCATCCTGTTCTGTCTCAGCGGCAACCTGCGCGCCAGAGGACGTGGTTTCTCCTGCGGGGGCCGGAGTATCTTTTAGGTCGCCCTCGCTTTCCACATCATTACTGCCTCCTCGGGAAGCTGTGAGTTCATCCAGCGTCTTGTGACCACGGTAGTAGTCTTGCACTGTCGTGAGGCCTTCAGGTGGAGGGGCAACTTCTCCGCGTCGTAGAAGAAGAGGACCCATGGGAATGTGATACCAGGTCAGCTCCCAATCTTCCATAACTACCTTTCGGTAGAGCCATGGAACAAGGAAAATTGCTGTGAGCAAAATCATTCCGCCAAAAACGCCGAATACTGTCCCAATCGTCTGTGCATCGGTGAGGTCGATTCTGCTCTTGCCACCCTTCCAAACAATAAGCACTATTTATTCCCTTCACGTCAGTAAAAGAGAAACGTGTCCAGCTATTGGCGGATAATTCTTACTCGTCAGGAGGCCTGAAGTTATCCCAAAATATATAGGAACGGTATACAAGCCGTTTCTTAACGCGTTCTTTCGCAACAGTACAGCATACTTGGTGAAAAGAAAGATGATCGCAGCAAAGGCTCCGGAGGCCAGTGGGGCAATGATCCAAGCTAGGAAGACTTGAACAACGCCAGAGTTTATATTTCCTCCCCACCACGACACACCATCAGACCCAAGAGACGCAATACCCACGCCGATAACGCCGCCCATGATTGAATGTGTAGTGGAAACTGGCATGCCGAACTTGGTGGCAAAGGTGAGGAAGAGGGAAGATGAAACAACTGCACAAACCATGCCGAGCATGAGCAGAGGGGGGTTTCCCTCAAAACTGTCGACATCAAGGACTTTCGTTCGAATGGTGTCCGCGACCTGTGCTCCAACACCAATACTAAATGAGATCCGGATGTTAGCGACTTACCGCTCAAATGTTCAACAAATTTAGGTAGAGCGACATACCTTCCACCAAACTCCATGATGCTAGCAAGAATCATCGCTTGTAAATAGGTCACTGAGCGCGAGGAAATGGATGTCGCCCAGGAGTTGGCGACATCATTGGCACCGATGTTCCAAGCATCCAGGAAAGCAAAGATAGTGCCGATGGCAAAGAGGTAATCATACTGGTGAAGAGGCATTTTTTCTTCTTTTTACTTGTCAAGCAAGACAAGCTCCCAGGGGAAATGGCTAGAAGATTATGCCACTATGGCTAGAGATAAGGCCTGGTAAAGCAAGAAATACCTGATGCGCACAGGGAGGAGAACTTTATATGTCTGTCTCACATCCTGTCACTCGAGCTAGAGTAGACCCTAGCGGCAATATTTTCCTTTTTACTCCCTAACGCCCGTCTTGCCAAATTTCGCGAATCATGCGTCTGTACCCATTTAGGTTCTTCTGCCCCGGGTGTTATTTCCCACAGCCTTGGCAGCTCTAGCCCTCTGAATGCCCAGAACTGCCAAGGCACCCTGCCTGCGTTAGAAAGACGGCAGAAGCTCGCTGCTCAAAGCTTATGTAGCCAATAAACGATCCACAATGTGGAACGTGGCCCAGAGTTCGTATTGCTTCCCTCCAGTGGCGGATATCGATGCAACAAACAATGGTGCACAACCTCGTCCAGACACCTCGCCCGACTCTCTTGGCAACATGTACATGGATATCAGTCGACACTCCCATTTGCACATTCTTCTTCCATGTAGCGCCACCATTTCGACGATGTATCTTTGGAAAGTCTGAGCAGTCTTCCAGAATAGACGAAAATGATGGATTAAGCCAATCCGAGTCCTATTGTGACACATGCTCCTAGAGCATCGAACATGATTGTTTCAGTCGCCTTGCCCCATGAAGCATCATATGGCTCGCATATTGCAGCCAATTGAATCCCCATCCAATCCTCGTGAGAATAGATATCATAAATTTTACTGACATGCATTTAGCTGACCTTAAGCATGATAGGGGTCGTGAGTAAAGCACGTGCGGCCCCCTCGAGTTTTCCCGAATAGGTATCGTTCGCAATCAGGCCATGTGCCTACCTAACTACCTAAGACGATTAAACTAGAAACTTCCAGGTAAACCGCCTCCCCCTGTTGGTGCTGACAAGCAACAAGTTTTCTTCTCAGCTGCGTTGTCGGGGATGCTGCCAATAAATGTCAGGATTCAAGCAAACCCGCTTTTACTATGCAGGTGCAGTAATTATTCGGAGATTATTGCAAAGAAATAAACAGATCCAATCAGTGTCACACCAGTCCATATCAGCTAATTGCTAACTAGCTACTTTCTGTCTTAAGTTTTGAATCTCCTCTTGCAGCCCCTGGATGTACTCGACGGCTGCCTCCACTAACTCAATCTGTGATACGATGCTTCGAATTAGTCTATCTGGATAGTGCACGTGCCCAAAGCGATCCCCGGATTGGCCTACCTTTGTCGCGCTAGTATTCCCGCTATGCACATTACCAGCTCCTCCACCCATCTGAATTATACTAGCCATCTTTTCCAAGGCTGCTTTCATTCGATCACGCTGATTTTTTTGCGACTGTGCGTGAAGTTTTCGCTTGTAATCTGCCGAGCTTGACGGGGTCACCAGGACCACAGCTTCTAGAGATCGCTCAGTATCCCACCATCCACAATTCAATCACAAGACTGGCTAGGGTGTAAGGTATAAGTGAAGTGTATCTTTCGCTCAGATAATTAGGTACCTTTAGGCCGAATCTCAATTAGCTTTTGCCCAGAACTTGGCCGGGCTGTTTTTCTCTTGGTAATAATGGTCTGAGGGAAGCCAGGAGTCTGGGTTTCCCCCTTAGGCTTGGGCGAAATGGCTGTCATCTCTTTGTTCCTTGCCTGGCCTTCTCAGGGACCTACACGTTCAAGTTTTCCCCCATTTCTCTTGGTTCTTGGTTCGAGTGTGATAATCAAATGTGGGGGAGGTGCAGGCGAATTTATACCCTCCACTCTCGCTTGCCAGGAGGGGCTCTTCACCAGTGCGCACGGAGCAACCATCTTAATAGAGCCCCGTATTGATAGTGCTAATAATAAAAGTAAATGACTGTTATAAAAAAAAAGCAACACCACACCCCAGTATCCTTAACGCTTGGTTTCGCTCCCCTAAGACGCGAATCAGTCTCTCCCAGGCATTCTGACGCTTTAGCCGCTAGCCTTGCAGCATCAATTACTCTATCCAAATAGGCAGGGAGGGCGTTCTTCCCATCAGCAAACTCAGCTCAGCATTTCAGGTATATGCCACAAGACTTGACCGGCAAGTACCTCACCACCGAACGAATTCATGTCCTCACCACACGGATATACCGTGTACAATACATACGTAGATTACCGTCCACGCTATCATCCAAAGTTGTTGAGGCTTTTTTGCCTGGGCCGTCAGCCAATCAGATCAAAGATTCATCACGTCCAGAGGGTAAATTCAAACTCGCTAGGTAGACCACGCACTCGAAGAGTGATGTGGGGTTTGTAACGGGATCAATTTATTCTTTTCTTGATACTATTCATCTTATTGTTGAAGTCCGTCATAGTTGGTCATTCTCTGAGTTTTTCATTTAACCATATATGGAAGAAGGTATATTTGAAACCGGTGAAACTCACCGCATCACTCAGGCCTTAGGTTTCTTAGAAGGTCAACGCGCCATCCATGGCTGAACACTAGATCAGGTGCCAAGGTCTTTATCATTTACAGTTTGGGAAACGTCAATGCTTTTTTCCGCGAAACTAATAATATTGTCAAAAGCTGCACAGTTTCAATCCTTTTTTTTTTTTTCATGTAATTTGCTCTACTGAACTCCGAGATATATATATATCTTGCATGTTGGCAACTAGAGAGAATAAATTTCTAGAAATCAAATTGTAATGAGCATTTATGGCTATTAAAGAAATAATATAGCACACAAGCCTCTCTGGATACTTCATAGCATTGATTATGGCTGATGCAGTGGTGGGGTGGTGGCTTACCGACTAACCGGATGTTGAAGCTCTTACATGGCTATTTCCGCAACCAATGTGGAATGTCTCAGTTTCCTTGCTTTTATCCAGTGCCTTACCCAAAATTTAAGAATTACTGCCACTCCGAGTACTGAAAAATAAATAATAAGCGCAGTATCGCGCTTTGTGAGGCTTCGATTACCCACTCTATACTCCTCATGACAATAGACAATGCGCCGAGATTGGCACCTGCTAGCGGATACTCATGGAATCCACTTCCCTTAAAGAACGAACGTCTTGGCCGGGAACGATGAATCATTCAAATAACTAACCACGGCAACCGGGATGGCTGATTACAGTCCTAGTAGCGATAGTTGACTTAGAGTAGAGGTACGACCCATCTGCAGGCTTCCTAGGTATGAGAAGGATGGTACTTTGACGGAAGTCACATTGGGAGTTGGGTTGATGTAGCCTGGATACACGCTACTGGTGCCTACCTAGAGCGCCTGATAATGTTGGTGATATGAGGTAGAACCAAAGGACCCGAGTAGTTGCTTTCTATAAAAATCTGACCATCAAGTACGGTACAATCCCGAAAGAGAGAATCGATGCCCTCTTGGGTGTGAATCCTGTTCGACAGAATATCTTTTTGGGGGCAGATTTGGGCCGACACATCTGTTGTGGTGATTGGTAGGTCAGGAACAGGTAAACACGTGGACATAAGTTTAAGGCTACCTAGGTACATAGATAGCCAGGCCCAGAGAATGAGTAGAGCCATAAACAAAATGTACAGATTGGTAGTGTTCCAGAAACTCGAGCCATCAACGAAAAGGCCCGAATCTTGTGGTAATTAATGACCAACTAAGCAGCGATATCTTGGACCGACCATGTCAAAGGGAATAGAGGAGTCTATTTATGAAATCGAATAAAAATAAAGAATTAATGCATGATGTTAAAAAGCGACTAGCAAGCAGCTAGTTGCCCCTAATGTCCCTCGTGGGGGACCTGCTTTATATCTAACCTTAAGATAGATTAATTGCGGAGCAAAGGGCACCTTGCGCCCCTACCTCACGCGAACGGCAACCCCCGACTAAAAACGGACTACCCCATAATGGGCTGTTAAGGTAATCACTTTTAATATACTGGACGAGAAAATTGCGGTGTTTCATTGGGCACAAATTTTGGGGCTTTATTCATATAACAGATTTAGAATAATTTGTAGATGCAGTACACGGTGATTGTAACATTGTCACAGAGGCTAGAAAACAAGTCTCCTGGGCTTTGGTAAAATGTAAAAGCATTCGAATGAAAGGAAGATAGGGAATATACTGGGACCCAGCTCGTCGTTGCTTGGAAAATGCTTATCAATGCTTGGGATTACTTGGCACTCTCCAAACACCGATGAGCTCTGGTAATCCTAATCCCACCACCATTAATTAGTTAGAGTTGAGTTAGGGTGATTAGGTGTGATTAGGGGGGAGGGTAGTTAGAGAATGGGGACTTTTTTCTTTTCTAAAGGTTGTTAGAGAGGGCTATAGTATTTAAAGAGTGGTGTGTAATGGACTGTATATTTTACTGTATATTATCACAAATAGCGCCGAGAGTTTCTCCGTTCCGGCTTTCAAGCAGACGAGATGGGTCCTGTCATTTCTGGTCGGCTAGCCAGGTGAATAATACATGGAAGGTCGGCGCGGATCATCTAACATCCGACAGTTCACCGAGCGCCGTCAGTGTCGATATCTCAAATAGAGATAATCTCGGTTGCATTCCGCACTTAACCTGCGCCTCACTTGTAGCTTATCTCAAGGAGAGTGGCTTAGTTTACCGTCTCCTTTTCAATTTTTTCGCAGTTTTGGCTATCATCTATGACCTTATGATTCTGTTCTTGGTTGCATAAATCTGTCTTCTTCTTCATCCTCCGCCACTCCATCGCTAGCGCACCAATTATAGTTAGACAGACCACAACCAGACCCACCAAGAAGACACGCTGCAACGAGGCGTTGTACGCCGCGAGGACCCTCCTTTTGGTTGATGTGGGTAAATTGAGGCTTATCCATGATGTCACCCCGGTGTTCTGGATTGTCTTGGGATCAAAACCGGGCAAGGACGAAAGACGCTCGATAAGTTGGCCATCTAAGATATTCTGGCCCACGGATACAAAGATTGCACCACCCAAGAGCTGCGAGAAGAACATGAGCGAGATTCCTATGGGGACATCACGAGTCGGAAGGACGGTTTGCGCGGCGAGATTGGGTGCCTGGGTTGCAAAACCTAGCCCCCAACCGTAGATGATCTGATAGCCAATCCATCGGCTCGTGGGCGTGTTGACCTGCAGAGTGTACAGGAGTCCTGCGCCGACAGCCATCATGCAGACTCCGATGATTTGGAAAGGCGTGTAGTAACCGATTCGCTGCGTCAAAAGGCCAGTTAAAATGGAGGAAACAACCATGCTGAGGATGAGTGGGAGGATGCGGATGCCTGAATTTACGGCAGAAACCCCTTGGATTGCCTGGAACCAAATGGGTAGGTAGTACGCTACCTGTCTCATTAGCCTTGGACCCCTTCACCCAAAGGCGTGTGTTTTTTAGGATTGCTTCTTACCAAATATCATCATTTGCGACCCCGTGCATAAGCTTGAGAAGGATCCCGCAAGAATACTGCGCTGTGTGAAGATCCTTGGTGGTAGAGTAGCCGTCTGGGGTAGCAGGATCTGGACTAGCACAAATCCCAGCATGAGGATACCTGTGAGCACAAAAAGAGCGATCATATACCCATCGCTCCACTGGAGAGAGGTTAGTATTAATTATCATATGAAATTATCAGAGTGACAGGTGATGGTTCACACATACAGAATACCTCAAACCACCCCATTGCAATGCTAAAATTAAACAGACAGAGCCTGGGATAATAAGTGATGTCCCATAAAGATCCAGCTGCGCCATTCTAGCTTTGATGGGTTGCTTCGTAGTGTCTCGATCAGGGACTTGAAGGAGAAATAGGACTACCACCATCGCAACCCCACCTAGTGGGAGATTGATGTAAAATGCCCATCTCCAACTGATCTTTGATGTGAAAGCTCCACCCAGCAATGGCGCAATGACTGACGCAATGCCAAATACAGCACCAAAAAGACCTTGATACAGGGGGCGTTTGTGTAGCGGTACAGAATACACGATGACAACGATCTTTGATCATTAGCTAATACTTAACATGCCATATATTTCCCGACTTACCCCTCCATTGTATACTCCTGCTCCACCCAAACCTGCGATCGCGCGACCGACGATAAAAGCAGCAGAGCTGGGGGCGGCGCCGCACACGGCAGATCCAAGTTCAAAGAGCAATATAGATGCAATGAAAGTGACTTTGATACTAAAAAAGGTGTATATTTTCCCGAAGAGTAGCTGAAAACCGCATGTTGTCACGAGATAAGCCGAGCCATACCAACCCATATCGGTGACAGAGTGGAATTCATCGGTGATCCGTGGGATCGCTGTCGTAATAATCAAACGGTCCTAGACACTTGGAATCAGTTTACCCGGCTCACTGACATGGAATAAATGTAATTTCAAATGCCCACCAAAGCAACCAGGAACATGCTCACGTAGAGGGCGCCAATGAGCGCAGCGAGTCTCGGTCCTGTTGGGTATATCATCTCCTCCGACGGGGGAGTCTCTCTTGAAATAGCATGGGAAGGCTCCCTGGGATGTTCGGACTCCATGATATGATTCTTAAAACTGTCTTTGATTTGAAGTCTGAAATTCACTGCATGAACAAACTGTTACGGCGGGGAGGTATTGAACAGGCGCGTCCGAGGAAGGCACCAACTTATAAGAAATAAAATAAAGTAAATCCGCTGGCAAAAATCTATTCATAGAGAATGAAGAAGGAAAAACAGGATCAGCTCTGGCGATGTTGTTCTTCTGGCCATATTCTTGTGGAGGGCTTTTATGTTAGGGCTCTATACAGACTCGGGCCCGAGACATTCGGCGCTAGACCCTTTTGGGAGCCGAGCCCCCGAGCTCTTTTCTCACATCCTCTATTGTCGGTCATCCATCCTTCATCGTTTAACCTTGCCTTCAATTCTACCGAAGGTTATCCCAGATACAGAATAAGGTCATTAATTACATAACAATTCTCGGCCTCGAGGCTCAAGCCCCTTTCTCCCCTCTAGAGCCATGACAACTAGGGAGCTGAACCGGCACGCTTGTTCCGTCTGCGCTCGTCGCAAGGTAAAATGTGATAGAGGTGATCCATGCTCTAATTGCCGAAAGACACGAACCCATTGTTTATATGAAATCCCGGCTCCTCACCGGGCACGGAAGAGAGCAGCCGAGAACGACCTCACCGCAAAATTAGCACGATATGAAGAGCTCATGCAAAGACACGGCATTGACTTCACTGACTGTGCCAACACCTGGATTCCTTCTGGGCTAGAGGTCAAGCCCAAGCAGAATACGACAGCAACTTTAGAACCGTTAGAATAACCCACATCTTATGCATGGAACAGAATACAAGAACCTAACATCTTCTCAGGTCCTTATGGTCGAATCTTAGCCCCGAGGTTTGTGGCTTAAATATCCTTCTCGGCTGCTGAAGGCTGACAGTTTACCTTGACAAGCTCAAATACCCCCCAACACACAATATCGCACATAAAGAGAACTCTGTATTGAACGTTTGGCTGCCATTCCTGCCAAGCGAAGGTCAGCCCGAGCTTCACAAAATACACCCCGAGCCGAAACATATCTACCGGTTTTGGCAGATATTTGTCGAATGTGTCAACCCACTTACGAAGGTTGTCCATATTCCAACTTTACAGCAGCGTGTCCTCGATGCGAGCTGGGATACAACCAGTATATCAAAACCTCTAACGGCTATCCTTTTTGCTATTTACGCCCTGGCAGTTGCGGCTATATCCTCCGATGACTGTCAAAGTTCCTTTGGAGAAGCTAGAGACGTTCTCTTTCAACGGTACCGAACCGCAACACTCCGCGCACTCACCGAGGCCGGTTTTCTGGCAACAAGAGACCTCGAAGTGCTACAAGCATTCTTTCTATTCCTAATCGCAGACCCTGAATCGGAGCTGACATCTACCCTAACTGGTGCCGCCATACGAATCGGCCTCAAGATAGGACTCCACCGAGAGAAAACGAATAACAAATTCTCCATATTTGAAAAAGAGATGCGCATCCGTCTCTGGTGGCAATTATATGGTCTTGATTGCCGGTCTCACCCGGCTGCCACCCAGGGAATGACGATGTCGGCCCTGTCTGAATTGTTTGGTGATGTGCGTGCCCCACTCAATCTTAATGACGCAGATCTACATCCCGATATGACGGAAACTCCAATCGAGCAAACTGGTCCAACCGAGATGCTATGTGTCTTGTTCAAATACGAAGTTTTTCACTGGGCTCGATCTTCGCCGACGGCGGATCGGGCCCTGAAGAACATCACGCAAGGGCCTGTCGGAGGCAAGATCTCGACAACATTGGAGGACGAGGGGATCAATGAACTTGAAGCTATATATCGGGCAAAGTATTTCCAAAATTTGGACAAGAGCGTGCCTCTTCACGCACTTGCTCAGACCGTCGCAAATCTCACTATCGCTCGGATGCGCTTCAAGGTTCACCATCCCCGGGGTCGTGCCGGCGTGGATACTACTACTACAGTTTTCATGACGCGGGATGAAAGCGATATGCTATTTGAGGCGGGTGTGACAACCCTAGAAATGATGGACGCGAGTCTTCGGAGCAAGTTTTCCACTCCTCTATTGGCCCACATCCATATGACTTCCAAACTCCAGATTGAGGCTTACATCTACGTGTTAAGCGAGTTGAGGCAGCGATGTGCCGGGGACCGGGTAGCGATGGCGTGGAAATTGATTGAGAATCTCTATCATGACCACTCAGAGATAATGTACGATACTGACAGTAGTTTCTATAACTCTCTCGGAGACCTAACTCTGGAAGCTTGGAATGCACGCAGCGCGGGACTAGCTCTTTGTCGTGACTCTGACACCACGCCGCAGTTTATTCAAATGTTGTTGGCTCGGAGACAGAAGAGCGCACACAGCAATGGAGTTGCTTTGGCCACGACTACTGCGGATCCCCAGGCCCAGAATGATCCTGGATCCCTGGACAGCAATGATTTTAACTGGGATTATTGGAATGATTTCTTGAGGTTATGACGGCATTGTTAACATTAAAGTACTTTGCCTATTCTGAGGCTTCCCTTGCCCGTTCAAAGCTAGTAAGCCGTCCCACGTATATTTCGACTGGGTATAATGTAATATGATGACTTATACGCCCATCTTTTTATCATGTCAGTCAGATGAACAAAAATCCAGGAATCGTCCCTTTTTTCCGAGGCGAGGACTCACTCTAACGGACTTTGGAGGCCGCATGGGACAACTAAAGATCGATCACACTGCCCTGAATGGTATGGGGTCCTCCGGAACGGCCGCTATGAACACCAGGGCAGTATCCTCACTGATGCATGTTAAGATTGTAAAATGACTAGAGCTGCAAATAATTCGCGTTTAAGGGACTATCAATCTCTGTTTAAGGGACTGGAACAGCAGGCCCGAACTGGAGCATAATGAGCTATGTCTAGGTCACTTAATCATGATTTACAGACTTATAGCCTGATTTTTAGGAAACAGCAAATTAGGAAAGCACAGGCCCTGATACTAAGCATCAATAATAAAGAATTATTATCTGCTTTGATGGTGTGCCATATCTCCGACAAGTCAAAGCCGCTGTTGCTCATCGACACGGATAGATTGTTGATCCGCGGCCCGTCTCAGAAAGGAATAGCTTGCAACTTGTCTTATGCCAAGATATCACTGCCACAGGAAAAGGCCTTTTTTTTTTTTTTTTTGGATGAAAGGATTAGGGGAATGATGGATATTATATAAAACTCGATAATAGGAGAATATCTGTTTAGTGTGGTATGGAAGAGAGAGAAATATACTGGGCCTCAGTTGTACGAAAGAGGGTGCCGTAATAATTCAGCTAGACTACCTATAGAATTGACAAGACTGATGTGGAACTAGAAGTAGCTATTATGTATTGTGGAGTTACTGAAAATTATGAATAATTAATAGTAAAATACACTAAACACTAAGTATATATATAAACTTCATATATATAAGACTAAATCGGAGACAAGTCATTGTGGTGCTGCGCCAAAGTAGCCTCACACCGTGGAATTTGCTGGTTATTAAAGGGAAAATTAAGGGGAATTGGAGGACAGAGGAGGGGATATGGGATATCATAACATCACAGATTCTTAAGCACACCTGGAGAAGCATTCTCCAAAATCTCCGACAGCTCTACCCACAGCTTCTTCTGTAAAGCTTGCGCCTCTCGACTGGTCACAAATTTTGACATTGCGTCCGGTGCCACGCGTCCATCGCTCATATACATCCCGTGACTACTTTTATCAGCCGCTGCCCCTGCCACAAGCGTACGGCCCCCCTCCTCCGTGGGACGTCCTATCCAGGTTTGAACCCGTCGCGCCACTGCGGGGGCTTCGCGGAGGAGTTGCGACTGACAGAACCCAGGGTTAATACAGTTGATAACGACAGACTCGTCACGTAAATGGGTCACCATCTCGCGGATCACCAAGAGCAAAACGAGTTTTGACGTATTGTATCGATCGTTCATGTTGGCTTTGTCTTTATTGCTCAGTGCCGCGAAGATTTGTTCATGCTTCCGCTCAGTGAAGCGTGCCCACGCGTGTACCTCACTGCCAACGATAGTGACGGTGGGAGTACGGGTTTGGTCTTTCGCTGCCGTCTCCCGTAGTTTGGGGAGCAAGAGCAGTGTCATCAAGATCGTGCTGAGGATGTTCACAGTGATTGTTTGTTCGTGGCCTTCGGAAAGGGAGAAGTTTCGTGTAGAAACGCCTGCATTTTCGATAACTCCATCGAGACGAGGTAGTGTCTTGACGCGCTCGGAGAAGGCAATTACCGAATTGAAGGAGGAAAGATCGAGTTCCCACACTTCGAGGACATCGCGGGAGCAGTTAGTCGTGGTTTGAATCGATTCTTTGGCAGCGTGACCGGCGGTTACGTTCCGGACGGCTAGGATCACCTTTTCAGCACCCAGACGGACAATGTGACGAGCAGCCTCAAGGCCTAATCCGACGTTGGAGCCGGTGATAATAATGGTTCGCCCAGAGAACGAATAAGTAGGCACTGGAGGGTGGACAAAAAACTGGGAATGAACGAAGGTGCGAACCGACCGAAGCATGGTGTGTGGATTTTATTTTCAAAATTTTGTCTGTGAAGGTTTCCTGGAGTCTTTTTCTTTTTTTTTTTCTTTTGGCATGTATCACATCTTATATACCTCGTCATCGGTCAATCATCCCTCAACTAGGCTCCACTGCATAGTGTCGGACAACTTTTGGGGGGTCAACCTTATTATTGGTAGAAATCCGACCAAACTGATGATCGGCGCTTGGCATTTCCTAATGATCGACATGATGTCGTATTACCAATACACCCACCAGAATAAATACGCAAGATACGGCAGCAACCGACGTAGGAAGCCACGTATAGGTTACCAAATATTACACCTCCAACCACCGACAGTTTGTCCGCTCCGTGTTCCAAACCACATTTTCAGGGTCCGGAATTAGCGGAATTAGGCCCTTTCTTTTCTGGATCTTTACCTGAAAGGGAAAAGTACAGTTGTGCTCTAAGCCCAAGACGGAATTTAGTCTTGTCTCCGGAGTTTCTTTTAGTGCAATCCCCGGTTTTAGTCGGTGTGGATGAATCCCACCGGAAGCAATATTGCACCACAGCTCATGCTTTCCATTGCTTGGGGGGTTTTGTCATGGAGCTGGTGCCTAATGATACGATTAGTCTCATAGTTATTGTTAGTAGGTAACCTGAATAATCAGGATGAATTAATTATTCTCACCCGTTGTTAGGGTTGGCGTCCAATTCTAAATGCATTCTACAGAGGACCAGGAGAGGAGTAGCTACCAATGGTCGCGACAAATTTAACTGACATCTGGCATCTTCACCACCTTGATGAAATGATTAGTTGCTGTATAATATCACATGACTTCGCTTAGGACTGGTTAGTCTAGATAGCTGCATGATCATCATCCATCTATATAACAGCCCTTTCCTCAACAAGGATTCTTAACAGTAGAATGTCGCTCGCTGAGATGTTCATACAAGTTCTTAACCATATGCGACCCTTGAAATTTCTTGCAAGAAGTTTCACTGATCTGCATAGCTTCTACGGGTGCCATAGGTGTGCTGGTTTTGGAAGTTAGGAAAAGATGGCTTATGGCGTTCTGGCTCCTTCTGCGGTACAATTTTGGGCTAACCAAGGTCATTCTACGGAACTCTGTGATAAACAACACCCCCAACCCGGAGGGCGAAAGCGCACTGATGTGTGGCGAGCAAGGATTCGTACCTTCTCCTTACCCTCAAAAACTAAAATACAATATCATTATATTTCATAAAAATCTATATGCGAATTAGAATATTACTTTTTCAAACGCCTCACCCAGCCCGCGCTCTTCAAGCCATGCCTCCAAGGCCTGCATGTCGCCTCGATTAGCCCTCTGACCCCCCCGGGCTCCGAGAGTATCGGTGATTTCCTCCATATTTGAGAACACTCGCTGAACCCCGTTCGTCTCCCGAAACCTCTCACTTATTTTCTTTTGATGGCTCGGAATATCCCCCCAAGAGTGAGTTTTGATGAAGCTCATATAAGAATCAATGTCTTTCGATTCCCCCTCCAGGCACAATACCCCAGGCTTGCCAGCCAAAACAAAGCCGGTGAGCATGTAGTCCGGGGCGTGGTTAACCAGGTCGTCCCGTTTTTCGCGACTGGATAGCGATGGCAGATAGAACCATACTCTCACCATTGGTCTCTTTGGACTTGTCGAACTCTCAGATTGCGCGGTGTGCTGGCTTTCCAAGAAGCTCTGGGCTTCCTCTTGCACGTATTGAAGTGCCGTCAACACGTCGTCCCCAGGCGGGATATTGGCTGCTAGCCGGGCAACCTCGGCCTTCGACATCCACTCAGGCTGGCGGAGGGTGTAGTTCCATGGTACCGCGGCCTCTAACGGGATTGAAATGTTTGTGTGAATTGTTTTGTCTGTCCCCGTAATGGGGAGCCGGACCGCCAACGAGATTCGAGAGGGGACTCCCGACGGTGTTCCTACAGGGTTCTCGCACCAATTGCGGAGTTTTTCAATCCAGTGGGTGGTATCGTCCGGGATCTCTAGCTCCCCGGGGGATGGATACATGGCCATCAGGAGATCTACGGTCGACAACTGAGCCTCCATCAGGTCGGCGGGGAGCAGGGACAGTGGGTCAAGCGCCATTATAATGGCTATGCCACTGAAACAGTAGGAAAGCAGCAGTAATTAAATTATGGCACTGATCCTTTCACACGGCATTACAATGAGTAAAGCGACTATTAGAAAAAAGGATATTTCGTAGCGGAGAATGGAGGCTATTATGAAGATGATAACTTGGCTAGATGGGAGCTTCAGCAAAAACAAATATCTTTCATATCCTTTTACTTTGCCCTCGTGGTCCCCCAATCCTGGTGCAAATCCTTCATATTAGTCAGCAACCGCTTGGTTCAAAAAGGGGTAGTTCGAGAGACATGATTGGCCCGACAACCCGATAGTTTCTCAACCCCCTAAATATTCCCCGAGCGAAGCTGACAGACAAATGAAGAATGCACTGAAACAGTTATAAGCCGTCCACCATTCCTTCGGCCAGGGTTTTTGGGAATAAACTAGCTCACAATGACGGTCTCTAAAACGTCACCTCTGATTACGATTGCCCAATCGCCTGGCCTCCAAAGTAATGGCAGACTAGAGAGAGCTGCTCAGGGGATTCAGGGGCGAGGCTCAACAGCTCCAGCCTCGGGAGCGGGTCTCGTCGATCAAGCCAACAAGAACCTCAAACGTAGAAAACCCCGTACTCTGGTGGGCCGTTGCAAAAATTTCATGTTAAAGCACACGTGGACGATTCCTCTCGTACCTCTGCTTGCCATCGTTTCACTCTACGCTATCAACCCAAACGAGACCAATGTCCTTCATCCGTTCATCTTTCTCTCCTATGAGCAACCAGCCTCGAACGCTGGGGGCCCTCCGCAGTATGGCAAGGGGCCATGGGATATTGCACTGGTATCCTTCTATGTAATATTCCTGTCTTTCACGCGCGAGTTTGTCATGCAGGAATTGTTGCGGCCCCTTGCTCGGTTCTATGGCATCAAATCTCGCGGCAAGCAGCAACGCTTCATGGAGCAGATGTATACTGCTACCTACTTTGGAATCATGGGCCCGGCCGGAGTATACGTCATGAGCCGGTCACCAGTGTGGTACTTCAACACACGCGCCATGTACGAATTCTTCCCGCATAGAACTCACGAGTCCTACTTCAAGTTCTACTACCTTTTCCAGGCGGCATACTGGGCTCAACAAGCCATTGTCATGTTACTGGGTATGGAAAAACCGCGGAAAGACTTTAAGGAGCTTGTTGCTCATCACATTGTTACCTTGGCTTTAATTGGGTTGAGCTACCGATTTCACTTCACATATATGGGTATCGCGATTTACATAACGCATGATATCAGCGACTTCTTTCTTGCTGTAAGTCCCTCTATCCCAGTCTACAGAATAAAGCACGTTGCTAAGAATTTAGATATCAAAATCCCTCCATTACATCAACAGCCCCCTAGTACCGGTATTTTTTATCACCCAGATCGGTGTCTGGGTATACTTGCGCCACTATTTGAACTTGCGTGTCCTCTACTCGGTTTTGACAGAGTTCCGGACTGTAGGTCCCTATGAGCTCAACTGGGAAACTCAGCAGTACAAGTGTTGGATCTCCAATATTATCACATTCGCACTTTTAGCCTCTCTACAAGCGCTGAATCTTTTCTGGCTGTACTGTCTTTTCCGCGTATTGTACCGATTTGTCGTCCACAACATCGCGGAGGACGATCGATCCGAAGCCGAGCTATCGGAGCTTGAAGAACAGGGCGATGTGAAAGTCGAGCCTCCAACTTCGGTTAACAGCGGTAAAGCTGAAGCAACTGGAAAGGAAAATGCCCCCGTACCAACCACGGTAAAATCCAGGGCACGATAATGCCCCTCACGTCGATACCCACTAGAGGGCATATGCACTGAAATTGATATCTCACCGTGGCTTCAGCATCATCCTATTCAGGATGGTGCAACAACTTTTTAGGTTACTTGTATATGTGATATGATTGTTTATTTTTTTTTTCTTTCTTTGTTTCTTTCTTTGTTTATTTATTTATCATTTTCTTCTTTTGTTTTATTTAATTATTAATTTTGTTTATAACTACCAAAACCACCTAATGCTCGAAATGGCTAAGATGTATTAGGACCCGATCTTGCAAGCATATCAAGTATATCAAGCATATCAAGCACTCATGGCTATCATGCGTACTGGAAATATAAATTATATCTCGCACACAAAGCCTCAGCAACTACTAAGGGATTATTAACTGCAACAGTAATGTGACAAGCGCCCAGAATGGCCTGTTTTGAACCACAAACCATTAAACCTAGTTCCCAATGAAATCATACAAATAGCTGAGAAGCCTGATGTGAAAGAGTATGAACAAGGAACAAGAAATCACAAGATCATAGAAGGGGAATTGATTAGCTGTAATTGTTGAAATGTTCCGGTCAAAGAATAGAGTAACAAGAACAGAATGAAAAAAAAAAAAAAAAAAAAAGAAGAAGCTAGGAGGGCGGATGGAGAGATTACCTACTTACCAAGCACTACTTCCAACTAAAAAATTGACGATATCACCATTCTACCGACCTAGGAAAAGACGCACAACAAGAGGCCATACCACAGCCAGGGATGCCAATGCCGTCCCCCAGACTCGGTAGAGTTAAAGGGGTGTGTTACCCTGTCTAAACAAGCTTTAAACCAAGCCGGTTCGAAGGATGAACCTCTCGAACGTGACCAACAGATAACCTTTCAGCGGCCGGATACATCGAATGAGACTCACTCGCTCAGGTATCTTGCAGGAGATTATTATCTGGTCAGTAGGTAGGTGCGAACGGTAGGTGGACAGGCCCGAGTGATAAGGTACCCTCCATATCCATCTACAATTGTTGGATGGTCTTATCTCCTTCTCCTTCTTCTCCTTCTTCTTCTTCTTCTTCTTGTTGTTGTTGTTGTTGTTCAGGTACATTGGGCACGCAAGAAATTAAGGAGGAAAAAGGCGATTTTTCACAAGGTACAGAGTCCGTCCTAACTATTAATCAAATTACCATGACCACTTAACAAATTGCTGTACTAGGCCACTGGGTCGTTCACGTTAAGCCGAATCTAACCGCACAGGCGGTGCAAGATGAACATTTCTCAGTATTGGCAAAGAAAACAGCCGATCCTACGGATTCGTTCCAGGTAGATGTTCTCCAAAACTTTGACCTGAAAGACTGGAAAGAGTGTGTTGCCGATAATTTTTGATATAAACTTGAGCCTGTTCCATAGAACGGCATCCTAACATACATGCAGTCGTTGATGCCTTTGCTCCTGGCGTGGATAATCTTTTCTGCTAGTGTGAGGGCCCCACCAGCAACGAAACGGGTAAGAGACTTCCCCGCCAAGGCTATTCCTTATCGAGAAAAATCGAGGGGTTTTTTTTTTTGGCTACAGTAGCAACTCCTCATACGAACCAAATTGAGGGGATTGTTAAAAGAACTATAAATGCACTGGTACATAATACAGCTTGTGTGAGTCACTCGTGAAGACTTCATGGTTTGTATTATGGAGAGAGATACTATCCTTTTTTGTATCAAGAAGTGTAGGTCGTAGGTAGTTTTGGAATGTGGCTCAGACTGCAATTGAACAATTATTTTTTTTTTATTTTTATTAATCAATTTATTTATTTATTATTTTTTTTTTTAAGAAAAAATATTTTTATTCAATTCATTTCGAGCTGTCAAGCTGATTGAT
Organism: Aspergillus haitiensis; assembly: GCA_027569155.1. Taxonomy (NCBI): domain Eukaryota; kingdom Fungi; phylum Ascomycota; class Eurotiomycetes; order Eurotiales; family Aspergillaceae; genus Aspergillus; species Aspergillus haitiensis. The sequence goes on along the minus strand of JAPDEO010000008.1, from coordinate 298,776 downwards.
CTCCATAAAACAACGTGCATAAATCCGAGGACAGTTTCACTTTGACGAGTAGGAAGCGGATGCAAACAGGTTTGTGGTGCCGATCTTGACCGCATACGGAAAGGGTGTGGAGTCATCCGCATGGGGAAGCATGAGTCGAAATGAGTCATGATGAGCGATAATGATGGATCAACCCACTTATTCCATAATATGAAATTAATGATATTTTTAGACTTCGGGAAAAGCATATCCTTCCCCATACAAAAGCACCGCATCTGAACAATTATATAAAGACAGTCTCAACAGCTAACTTAACCATCTACAACATCCCAACTACACCTACCTGGTCCTACCCAGTACTACCCACCTCTCCCTCCTACAATCTATGAACCAAGACTCCCCCGAATTACTCGCAACAACCTCCAATACCATGATTACCTTCTACGATATCGCCATGCGTCCCCCGACGGAGAAGCACTGCTGCGCCGTAAACCCGTGGAAAAGCCGTCTGACACTCAATTTCAAGAACGTCCCATACACAACAACATGGGTCCAACTCCCCGATATTGGCAAAGTTCGTCAAGAAGTCGGGCTCGCGCCCTGTCGCAAATTCGCCGACGGGACCGACTTCTACACGCTCCCCATGATCGTCGACCCCACCACAAACACGACTGTCGGCGACTCCTTCGACATCGCCATCTACCTACAAGAGACCTATCCTAACTCCGGCGCCGGTGACCTCTTCCCTCCTCAAAAACTCGACTACAAATTTACGGGGAATCTCATGTTCCTGGTCCCACTATCGGAGCGTCTCGAGGAAGGTCCCTATGCCGAATATGCGCGGTTCAATACAAACATCGACGCCCTATTTACATCGCACGTCGGGTTGATGGCTCATGGGATGCCATTGGATCCGGCCACCGCAGAGAAAACCAAGGCGGAGTTTGTTCGACGGGCGGGCGTCTCATCGTGGGACGATTTGAATGTGGTCGGCGAAATGCGAGAGAAGCTTAAAGAGGCATTCCGCGATGCGTTGGGCGACCTGGCGAAATTGTTCGTGACAGATGGAGGACCGTTCTTACTGGGGGCGCAGCAGGCCAGTTATGCAGATATGATTGTTGGTGGGTGGTTGCGGATGATGTCCAGGACTGTGCCGCAGGCGGAGTGGGAGGAGGCCCGAGGTTGGCATGGTGGGGTTTTTGGTCGGTTGCATGACGCGTTGGAGAAATATGCGGAGGTGAAATAAAATCGGTGGCGAAGTGAGAGTTCTCTTCTGTCGTTGTCTATAATATACCGGATTACCAATTGGAAAATCGGGAGGTAATAATATATATCCCATCCTACCTACCTAGTTATGAACTCCAATGCGTATGTGTCGTAAAGAAGGCCACTTTCCCCTCGATCGATGTATAGACGTCTATTCGACACTAGCCATTCAGGCATTAAACCACTTTAGGAAGTATATTCCGCCAAGAAATGAACAAGGCCAATCGGACATCGAGTCCTGAAAAAAGAAGTGGGGCTTCGACATTGTCCCAAGATACCTATTGAGGGCAGATCCATCCAAGGATAAAGCAGTTGATTTCTCATGGAGTCCCAAAAGGAGTCAATCTCACAAGGACGCTTAGAAAATAGTTCAATAGTTATGACCAAGACGCCACTCACAAGTGTAATTGACAGGATATATTCCCCTCCCCCACTAGCCCCAAGTTCAGATATTTAAACCCCCCTCTCATCTCTCTTGTCTTCCCCGAACCCTTTAACATCACTCCCACAACCCTACAAACCAAAACATAGACGAAGTTACCTCTTACACATACCTACCTAACTATATCTCAACAGCATGGCTCAATCCTTCCGCCAAACAGTCGGCATCCCCCCATCCACCGCCTCCATCCAAGACTCTACCCTCATCATCATCGACGCCCAGAATGAATACGCCACGGGCCACCTAAAGGTCAAACAGGTCGAGCAGACCCGCACTGTCATCGCTGACCTCCTCTCCCGATACCGCAAAAGCGACAACATCAACGGGGGCAAGAACATCGTCCACGTCGTCCACGAAGTCCCCGCCGGCGCACCCGTCTTCACACCCGGCACCCCGCTCGCCGACGAATTCAGCGAACTCGCCCCGCTGCCCGGGGAGAAAGTCATCACGAAGCACTTCCCCAGTTCGTTTGCGCAGACGGACCTCCACGAGTATCTGTCCGGTTTTGCGGGCGGCGTGGGGAAAAAGATTGTCTTGGTCGGATATATGGCGCATGTCTGTGTTTCGACGACGGCGAGAGCCGGGAATGAATTGGGTTATGACGTGTTGGTGGTGAGAGATGCGGTGGGGGATCGCGATATCCCTGGTGTCGGGGCGGATGACTTGGTCTCGGTTGTGTTGAGTGAGTTGGGGGATGCTTTTGCAACGGTGGTTTCTGCTGAGGAGATTGCGCTCGTATGAGTTGATACCTACCTATCTATTTATCTTCGATCCTTAGGAAGGAAGTAACCTCTTTCTATCTTTCCCTCTCTCTCTCTCTCTCTCTACGTACCTTCTTATCTACCAAAGGGTGTCAGGAAAATACCAATCTTAATGCTAAAAAGGCGTTGCGTTACTCGACTTTAGACTTTCACTGCCTGATCGGCAAGCTCTATCGGTGCCATTATTCTCTTCTATTTACAGTCGATGCGGATGGGATGAAGGGCATATAAAAATCACGGGAAGAAATAATCAAATCAACTTTGAACGCCAGTATAGACACAAGTTATATGGATTAAGAGAGGACTTAGTCTGCAAAAAAGGGGCCTTTCCACTTCTTAGGTGTAGATGCATACTTGAAAGGAGACATGTTCAACGATAAAATCATATGGATGAGACTAAAGAGTCAAAGGAAACCAAAAAAAGAAATCGAGGGGGGAGGAAAGAACAAAAAAAAAGCTTGACATTTTTGTTCATGTTTCTACTTTGTCAGCACACTCAATGCCACTTCTTCGATTATTTGTCCATGAATGCCTTAGGCTTCCCATCCACCACTGCTTTATCATGCCCTTCTTACAACTACCAAATGAGCTTCAAAGCTTAGTAGCAGCTTTCTTACCAGCCAGGCAGCGATTAATTTTTTCACCCAAGTAAATCATCAACTGTACGAACTCATCAATCCCTACCTTTACTGGAATAATACTAAAAATGACCGCTGCTCTAGGGCTTAGAAGACAGTAAATTAGCCGCTTGTTACGTGATAACCTAACTCCATCTAGAGGCAAGCCTGGGAAGACACGTCCAAGTGCTATGAGAGACACCTTTGGAAGCCCATCGGCCCTTGTAACGAATGATCTGCTAACTCACGATGCAACGATAGCACCATTCATCATGCAAGGGCTTAACAGCAATCAGCTCGATGAGAACGGATGGACATGGAGCTGGGAGCGTGAGCGTATTCCCTGGCTCCAATTCAAGCATAGTGCAGCTCCCCATGTGATCGCCAAGGTTGAACAGCTATACACACTGCGTGACGCAGCATCGGGGGGAAGACCATCTATTATCCGTTTCTTGGTAAACAGGGAACCAGGGATGGACATAAACAAGGGTGGTATCGATGGAAAACAGCCCCTACATTTTGCAACAGCGAACGCAAATGAGGCAGCAATCCGCACACTCATCGAGGCGGGTGCTAACACAGAGTGTCGCAATGACAGAGGTTGGACAACACCACGCCAGCTCATGCGGAGGAAAGACCATGCCTATATCTATGGCTTATTCGGCGACGTATGTACTGCTAGATGGTGGAGCTGATGTTGAAGTGAGGATAGAGGAAGACCTAACACGGCTCCATTTTGCTCCTGTATGGCGTTATGACGACGTAATAGAGGTTTTGCTGTATTCTGGAATAGATATCGAATCGTGCTAATTAGCGGGAGGCGCCCCTACATGATTTTATTAAGCATGGAGCGGATGTTGATACAACGGATCGTGGGGGGCTCTCCCTCCTGTATAATACCGTTCAAAGTGATAAGGTGTATGATTATCTCTTACCGATTATAAACGCAGATGCTGACCTCGGCATGTGTTTGGGGAATGAGATGACGGCGCAACGGTATTCGGGGGAATCAGATTATAGGTGGATTGCCGATCTTATCGGGCCGGAGAGGATTTCGCAATGAAATGAGTATATAAGATCTTTTAGGAGATGTCGGAAATCGTAATACTCACATTTGGTAAATCAACTACCTAGGTCTCCATTAATGGTTGGGTGCAATGAAGGAAAGTAGTGTGATCGATTCTTAAGTGAGAAATACAGCGGTTTAACTTTGAGGGGCTACTCGAGAATAGTTTCGCACACCTTAGCCATGAGTACTTACCATAAAGTATTACATTTAATTCGGGAAATAGAAAAAGAAAAGAAAAGAAAAAGACAAAGGAAAAGACAAAGGAAAAAGAAAGAATGGCCCGAGGATGAACATATGACCTTGCACGGGATTCGGATTCTTCTATTATCAACCAGTTCCCGCGCCTTCCTATTTTACTTTGTATACTGAGTTAGCACCCCCAAATAAGTAAATACCAGTGCACTTACTGCACATGCCTGCCTAGGTAATAAGCCACCACAAACCTGAAAGATAAATAACATTGGGCATCAACATTACATTCCAATTTCTACCGCAGAAACCGATTCTAGGGGAGGAAAAACAAAATTAAAAAAAAAAAAAAAAAAGGCAACCCTCTCAAATAAAAACGTTTCAATTTTTCCTTATCCGCCATACAAGAATAACGGTCATCATCACTCCACTACGTCGTTTCGGAACGGCTCGCATCTCTTGGCAGCGCCAGAAAATGTCTCGATCGAACCGATGGGACCCACCTAGGAGAGATAGGGACTATGACAGCCAGCCATCGGAATAAAATAAAGTGAACATACGTCATGGGGAATGGGGGAACGGGGAGTGGGAGGAAAGAAAAAAGAAAACACAAAAAGGCTCGATCGATGCTTAAGTCCGATGGGAAAGGTTTGATAGGCTTGATCTTCGGGATCCGCTTCAAGGAACTGCAAACCTACCTAGTACCTCTTACGTACGTACCTACCCAGGTCCTTACCTATCGTTACTACGCCAGTTGGGATTGGAATGGGGAGAGCGCCCAACCTAGGGTATGTTGAAATTGCCTACTTTCAGTACTAGTAGTAGTCTATGGGATTGGTTGTTTGTTGGAATCGTCAGAGTAAATTTACCTAGTAACTAAGTAGGTGGGGTTCAAGTTGTCCGTTACACCGCTATCCTTTTCCTTTCCCCCTTCGCTCCTGTGGGTGATGTGATTTGACATTTTACTTCCTAATTAATGTAAACCGAGTACAAAATTTTCGCCCTATCTATGTATCGAGTTTGAAACAAGAATATAGATTTCAAAAAGAAGGGGGAAAGAAACGGAAATTTTCATTTAATACGATCGAAAGCAATAATTGATGAGAAAGCCCCTGCACTATCAGGGTTTGGCTGCATTATACTTTTTAGCGGCAGGAATTTAGTACCAAACTCCTTTTTCCTCTTTTCTCCCTTGGCATATTCTGATCGGATGAGGTAGTTGATGATGTCTTTGGGGACGGCACTGAATTCACTTGTCTCATCGATGATAGGAAATATCGTCTATTAGCTCGGTTTCATAGACTGATAACGCCGGTATACCTGTCTCTGAACATAAAGATGTGTATTATTAGAATATAGTTGGGGCTAGATATTGCACTCTCAAATCATTGGGGTCACGCGCCCGCCCATCGGTGCGCGTGCCTCGGGTCGAGGCACAACAGAATGTTCTGCCCGAGATTGGGGGGCGGCCAATGATCATAAAGTTGAAATCGTATCTTCTTCCAGCCATATAGAGTAACAGCCATCTCTGATTCATACCGGAGGAAAAGCCCAACAGATATTCAAAACAATAATAGATGGATTTCGTCCCCCCTCTCCATCTGGACGAATATATCAATTATACTTATCACTTTGGAAGAGACCATCTGCTAGCTCCGCACAAAACAACCAGCGAACTTTAGAATGAAGCTCTTCTTCCTTCCAGTTATCAATACAGTCGGGAAAAAATTTCAGTTGTCCCTGCAGACTAGGATCATGTGAAAGAACCACGAGCACTGAGCCTGTTGCTTCTAAGACTTGAATTTTCTTTATCGTTTCCAACGCATTGGCCTGGTCGGGAAACATGTCGAGCGATGGGAGAAAGAATGGCTGGTCGCCTCTCTTCCTTCGATGTGCATCGATAAGCTTTTCTGATATAGGCCTGCTGGGATTGGTGGAGCTAGTAAGATTCAATGGTAATGGGAGATATTCGGTTGGTCGTAAAAGCCCTGGATGATGGCATGCATCGCCACCCATGAAAACAAACGTGTCGGGGGTGACTCGGGCCAGACCGGATATGTGACCTTGACAATGTCCTGGAGTATCCAGAATATAGAACGATCCATCACCAAAAAAATCGACGGCATTGAAACCTCCCACTTGAAGAGTATTTGGCTCTCCCTCGGAAAAGGAGACCTCCAGCACTTGTCGACCCTTAATGTCTGAATCGAGCAAAAGCCCATTCTGCCGTGTTGGATATCCGGGCCAGCAGGTGTCTCGTAGGCCGGGGCCGATGATGAGGGATGTAGACGGTGGGAAAGTCGACATATCGCCGGTATGCTCGAAATGATAATGCGACCAGATGACCGACGCGATATCCTTGCTCCGGATATTCAGATTGCTCTGGTCGCTATCAAGAATGGATGCAACGTTTTTGCCAGTGGTTATCAGCGTAGACTTAGTAAAAAAGGCTACATTTGCAGGGGAGTAATTTTCCCAGTCGTAGCGGACGCCCAAGTCGAATATCACATGGTGGTTGCCGTGGGAAATTAGAAAACAGTAGACGGGGGCATTAAATTTATTGTATCCTTCTATTGATGGCCACCAGAATGCCGCGGGTCGGAGATGAAGGATGGTTTTTCTGCTGCAGATTTCAATATGGTACCTCAGTATCACTAGCACAAAGGATAAAATTACGTATCAATCACCCGAACCGTCACAGTTGAAGACGAGGGAGGAATATCCAGAGATGGAGGGGGTTTGGGGGTAGTGTAGACTGAAGAGTTTTGTTGGGTCATGTTTGCTTGGCGGGTTGAGAGGGAGGAGGTGGATAGAGGAAGAGAGGAGAAGTCAGGGGAAAAAGGGTGAGGGTCAGAGCAGGGCTCCAGGTCGGAATTGTGCACAAGTATATAGGAGCTCCCTCCCTGTTTGTAGGAACCTGGGTTAACCTTGTTGAAGCGGTCAGCTGCTTGGTGGTGGTGGTGTTGGTGGATGCCGGGTGGGGACAGGAAAAGCAAGAGGCTTTCCGACAGGTAACAGCACGTATCGAATACCTGCAGTCTCTATCGGGTAAGGCTGGGTGGGTGATGAGGGCTTCGTATTGAGATGGCCGGTTTGAACTAAAGCAGGAGACGAGAACCGATATCGGATCGATCGGTTTGGCGAAACCATGTCAAAAACACTTTAATCCTTTTTTGAAATTAGATAAAATTCTAGTGATCGTCGAACTGGTCCCCCTCAACAAGAAATTGAAACCCATAAGCTCTACAAATTCCGATTTCGTGATTTGGCGAAGTTGCCTAGGGAGAATCTGCCCACACTCTCAAGTAAGCTAGGACGGGAGTGCTCATGCAGGCGGATTCATCGAAGTGGAGAAGATAAATTAATCGCGGCGGCATATGCTACGTGCAGTTTTCAAACACCTGCTAGCAAGCAATCCAAATTCCCGGACTAATAGGCAATACTATGCTCTATTTCGACTTGGCTAACCTCAAGCCGAAGGAAATCAAAGTTCTTTACTGTCTTGAGACCATCAAAAATGATCTAAAATGGACTCGAGAAGACAATTTGACTTTTTTTTACGCGCCTATAGGCCCCTAGATGCGGATCCTCTACCTAGTTCCTGCCATGTTTAAGAGGATTATTAGCGTGAAGTATGCTGTAGGGGTTAGGTAACATTAGCGCAGCCTACAAAATAAGTGGTACCAATCTCAGTTATGAAAAATTACTATAACAAATGGACTAGGCACCTTGAAGATAACTTTTTATTTCAAGCTTAATATTCATATATTTAGATGAACGTGACTTAGGGTTTAAATCAATTTCCCCCTCCTTTTATTAATATAGTACTTTATAATTTGTTGAATTCTCTTAATAACAATAACATTTAAAAGGGCAAAATACGTATTTCGACACCAAGTAAATTTCTAAAAAAAGACTACTTAAGGCAAAATATCCAATCTTATGAAAAACTGGGAAAGCGAAATTGCCCCTCTTGATCGAAATTATTCACACAAATCCGTGCTACCCAGCAAAAATGAGGCTGGATACTATGTAGTTAAATACCTTATCTTCTACTCCAACCTCTAATTAATATTTCAATATCCTTTCTTCTCCCCCCCCCCCACACTAATCTCCAACCAGTCCGCGGAAACATACCTACCAGCACTCTCACCTCTGTGGCTCACGCGAGTGATTGGAGGTTACCTACATAAAGGAAGGAAGACGTGCATTATTCGTGTCTCCAGAAGGTCCGACCGTCCTAGTTGCTACACATCCCTGAAGCAGATATCCTATGAGACACAGCCGTTCATGCAGGCCAATGCAGTACCGTATGGTCGCACCCCTACCGAATTCGATTGGTGTCAACACATATCTGTCTCATGCATACGGAGAGGTTAGGCACTGCCGTAGCTATCATTGGTTGGAACTTGAGATCGTCTGTGGAACCTGCCTTTTCTGGTATACACTGACGAACTCGCCTCCAGGTCGTACTTACCTATACCATGTTGGTCCTAGTCTAGATTTATCAGGAAAAAAGACTGCCTAACTACAGTACCCCTGGGAAGGTCCTAAGAGTGCAGGCATACACTCGGTAGTACGCAGTGGCAGTTTCCTGCCCCCTACATACGAGTTATATCTAGACAGCTGATAATCTGTGACTGCCGTGAGTGAGACACGGCTAACCAGGTGTGTCATTTCAGCTTTTTGATTTCTTGTTTTCCGCAAAGAAAAACTCATTCTCCGTTGGTTTAGAGATTGAGGCCAGATAGGTAGGTAGGTAGGTATGTAGTCAGTGAAGGAGAAAGTATCGATCTAGATGGAAAATTTATAGGGAATATTGTTGATAAATAAGCACTGATTGACTGGAATCAGGCAGATCATGGGGTTTACCATTGAGGCTAAGTATTGCTTATTGAGTGCTTATATTGCAATTGCGCGAATCACATGACGGGGAGAAATATATCTTCCCCCTTCTATACAACTGATAACTTGCAACACCTAGGTTTAGATAATTTTTACGTTTATGGCAGTCTCAAAACCAAGTCGCAGATCAACCCCTTCTCAAACATCCGGCGTCGAACCACCATACGAATGAATCTTTACATTTCTCAGTTAGCATCACTCTCCAACCACCCAAATCAACCATTTTAAAATGAAAGCACATAAGAGAAAAGGTAGAAAAGGGGGTAGATGGATAGAAAAATGACAAGCACATACCGTCTGATCCGCACATCCATCAGGAGTTTGGTACAAATAAGCTCCGAGATTGATATAGAGCTGGTGTTCCTCACAAACATACCAAGCGGCGACATTAGGCCGAGCAATACCCGCCACCGACCAAGTGAGTGCATCGCCCTGGAACGCGAACGTGCCGTATTCATTCATAGTCTCATTAAACCATGTTTCAAGGGTGCGCTGCGTACTATCTACAGGGGTGGCCACATTCATGTACAATTGGGTGTCTGCGCCGGTGTGATAGACAAGCTGTCCGTCAATGACGTTGAATTGGCCTGCATTCGTGTTTGTATCGAGATAGGCGGGCGACGGGCTCCCTGTGGGCTTGGTTTGGAGGTAATTGTGGTAATTCGGCTCTGCGACAGCGCGGATGAAATACCAGCCTGACTCAAGCGTAGGCAGTGTGGTGGTTGTTGTGGTTTGGGCGGTTGCGGAGGTGATGCTAAGCAGTAGCATTGAGAGGGCAATAGACACTGAGGACATCTTGAGAGGGGTAAGCTGCTACCTAGGTAGATAGTAGATAGGCTGGGAGATATATATATATATATATTTAAAAAAAAAAAAAAGGGTAGAAGGTTATATAATGAATAAGAATTATCTATACTATTGACGAGACGGTATAGAAGCAATTCTGGGCGTTCAGTCCAGGTATATATATACCCCCCATGGTGAGACCCTTTCTCTTACTCTCTCTCTTTTTTTTGTTCCCTCTCGGAAATTCGGATAAGAACCCCGTAAAGGATAATAAGCATCTCTAGTCTTGCAATATATTTATTTTATCCTTTCGATTTCCCGTGGCCGAACGGGATAAGCAAATTCTAGACATCGTTTCTGAAGACGTCAGGGTTTCACACCCTAGGGACCCCCGCAAGGGATGATTGTTGGGAAAATTTCCCTGGGTATATATAATTACGAGAATGCGGGGAAATCTATTCATGATTCTTGGATCTACTAGCCTGAGGAATTTTTTTTTTTTTTTTAATATAGTACTGATCTGCATCGTTGAAACGCTGGCGCTCTTTTAATCCTTGTCTGGCTGGGTTTGGTGTCTGTCCGTTGACAAAAGATCAATGCCAATGTCTGCAGAGTTGTGTTGGCTTTTTTTTTTTGTGGCTGGTTGTTTCAAGGGATTATAATTAAATTTATTATGATTTTTTCTTTCTTTATTATTTTTTTTTCTTAAAAAAAAAAAAAAAAAAACATAGGTAGTAAGTAGATGGGCATAGAAGTGACACTTCCGTTGAATTATTTTGGATTGGAGCCTTCGTGCTAATCGTTCACTTTTTACATAATTATAACTGGTCACAAGTCTGCCCACCCACGGCGTTTCGTGTAAAATATTTAATATCCTTTATAGGTAGGTTGTTTTACTTGACGTGCGTGAACTTTTATTAGCTCGTAGTGAAGTCATTGAATCAAATCAGTTTAAATCAAGTTTTTAGTTCTACAAGCTTAATCCTCCCGTCCTTTACTCACCCACTTCCATTCTTTTCTTCTCTTCTTTTTTCTCGCCTCTATTCCTTCTGCCCTTCTATATCCAAGTACGATGTGGTGAACCGCCCCTACTATATGCTACACATTTGGACTTTGCCGACATTCAAATATTGGCAAGAATTTCGTAGGTAATTTCAGAACTATTGAGGAAGTAGCCAGAATATTTTATACGTGTCCGTTCAATTCAAAGTGTGCCAGATCCATTTTATTCGGAAAAAGGTAATAAAAAATTTCTGGGAATACTCAGGGCGCTTTCCGTAGTCCTTCATGTTTGATGGTCCAGCTACCATCATCTGGGAAGCCAGGTGTATCCCCAATTGATCCCTCCCAGCCGGCAGTCATGAATGCCACTAAGTGATGCGCGACAACAAGTAATTAGAAAAAAGACAAAAAAACGAGATGAGATCAAACGCATGTACACACCTGCGTAGAGAAACCCGGCATTACCCGGCATAAAGGGAGGGGGAGTCCCGCCGCTACCTCCACGGACGGCGAAGCCTACGAATGGTATCAGCATATCAAATTGCATGCGAAAATCAAAAGAAATTGTCGGCCTCACCGGCGTCGTCAAAGGTCCAATAATCATAAGCCGTCAGATGATATATCGCTCGCTCTGGATTGCCGATTCGGGCAGAATTGATTGCAAGCACTGGCCTTCCCCAGCCACGGATCTTGTCATCGGTCCAAATCTCCCAGACTTTATCAGCCGTCTTTAGCGCTATAGCAGGGTCTACAGCGGGGGTATCAGGGAGGATCCCCTGTAGCATGATTAAACTGCGGGGGTCTCCCGTGAGGGAGCTATCCCCCCACCAAGAGCCATCCAACCCCTCGTAAACAGCATAAAGACCATCAGCCTGTGGTGGAGGGGCGAGGTTCTCGGCGACAATTGTCCATTTTTCTGGAACCTGTTGTCCAAGTCTCTTCTTCCATTCTCGGGCGACATCAAGGCCATAACGCCAATAGGCAATCTGCAGAACGTTAGCCTGAGTTCTACTGTGGGGAAAATAATTCGAATAGAACTAACCTCGTAGGCTAGGTTCAGAGATTCAGTTGGAGGGGTATTTTCAGTGACTCCATATGCCCTGCAAGCCCTTAAGCAAATAATTCTTGCATACTACTAGGGTAAGAGGAAGAGACTAAGAGACATACGGTGGTCCTAGATCATAATATCCAGAGCTTTCATTTTTCCATGCATACGAAGCCATGTAGTTCGCTGTTTCCGTTAAAATTCGGTCCCACTTTGTCAGTGTTTTGTGATTAGGGGATGCTTGGTATGCTAGTGTTGCAAGGTACATGGGATGAGGCTGCTTAAGTTAGAACGGCCTTTCTGGGCACCGATCCACAATTCTTGGTTCGGGGCTGAATATAACCTACTTGTTGCCACATAAGAAGGCCGTTGATGCCACCTGGAGAACTAACTCCAGTATTTGTTTCGGTCATTTTTGGCCATCTATTCATTATAAGTAAGCAATAATCCCCATCTAAGACGGCAGCAATCGCAGCATCCAACAAACCTTGCACCTTCCCACCCCATAGATGCAGCTCTGGCCAACGAAGAAGGTAATAATGTCTCATAAAGGTCAGGGAAAATGTCATCAAAATGCTTCTGTCTGCCCCAGGTCGCCCAGTGAGCATTGTGCCAAACGACCATTTCCATGTGAAATTTCCCTGTTGCTATTTAGATGGCGTAGCAAAACTAGAGCAATATCAAGGATTCACTTACCATACCACCCGTTGTTCATCAACCCGCTCTCCTGTGGCGACTGGCCTGTCGGAGCACTATTAACTCGTACATGATATTGTGACAGGATGATACGACGCTGTAATTCTTCAGCTTTTGTGTTGGATGAAGAAGTCAGGTCCACAAAGCCTCCTGTGCTCCAGTAGTCATTCCACCCCCTAGAATTCCGTCTCTTGACGACAGCTGGGAGATCGGCGTTTTCCTTTTCTGTAGAGAAAGAGGCTGTGAAGCTTATTGTCTTTTGGGGCTGAGAGGAATCGAGGGTATAGCGATGGGCTGTAACTCCTGAAGCATTCTTGGCCCGGGAAAGGAGCAAGGAAGAACCAGATGACCAACGCAAGTTCAGAAAGTAGTTTGTTTCCTGTAGCTCATGATATATGTGGGCGGATCCTTTCCTGTTGCCACTTACGATAGTGGTGGTATGGTTGTCGGGGAAATCATACACACCCACAAAGACCTCATATTTGTACTTCGTCGAGTGAATCGGCGGATAAGGGAAATCAAATTCTACGGTCAGGTCCCCAGAAGCTAGTAGATCGGATTCTATTTGGAATGCGACTGAGTCGGACTCAAAGTCTCCTTGTGTTAATACTTTGACGTCCACACCATCCACCTTAAAAGTGGACGTGATAATTCCGTTCCAAAGATCTAGTTCCTGAAGTGGCTCTGATATAGAGGAGGCCGCTAAAGTAGCCTCCTTGTAGCGAAGACCAATACGTCCTAAATTGATACGATTAGGGTTGCCAATAAACCACTGTGAAGCCTCTGGGAGGTTGGGATCGGGGATATCATATGACACATTCCTCCCGTGGGTCTCCATGGCGACACCCTGGTATTGATCTATTGTTTCTCTGGCATGTGTTAGTCCGTGGCTCATACAGTATCTCCTATATAGGGGGCTTTACCCATCGGCAGGGCGAGAATCATTATGCCATGCCCAGCTTGACAGGGTGTTGAATGGCAAAAACGTCTGGATGTTTCCCTTATTAGAGCGAAAACCCTTTTCGTAATAGACGAGAAGTTCTCTCACCTGCATTCCCGTGTTATCGACACTAAACGCAAAGTTTCCATTCCCCACTTGAAGGGGAGTCGTCTCATTGTCAATTAACCTAGAGCGGATAACATTGTACTTGGAGACAACTCGATGTCTATAACTGGTGAGCCAATATCAATCAATGGATAATACTAGGCTACGCTAGGAACAAGCACCTGTCAATGTGGCCAGATACGAGAGCTGGTAACAAAAAATAGCAAAGTGCCACACCCACAGCCATCATGATTCAACAGCTGCTTCAATTCTGTGAGAAATCGGAGAAACGATGGGCAGCCAGAGAATACACTCATTATATTGTTCCTCGGGATATTGGGGCCCGAAAATCTGGGGATACCCCTCAACGTGTATACAACGATCTATGGGACAAGTTTATGCACCAATCCCGGCTCTCGAATCTTGCCGATCCTTTGCACCTCGGGCGAGAAAGCGAGTATGTAAAGGAACCCTCATACTCACTACTCTAAAATGTATAAATTTTTGGTCTTGTTGGTGTCATGTCTAGGGGGTTATTCGGTATAAAGGATGGGCTAATAGTGCGACCTGATGAGAGGCCCTGTGATGAGGAAGCCCCCATATTACAATTGGGGGCTATGCTCCCGAGCTATTCTAACTTGGGGACCATCTTTTCACTTCATTCAACCTTGCTCTATCCTAACGCTACAAGGTCAACGGGGTGGTATTCCTGGGTTGGTAAACCATTCCCCTCCTTGAGCGAGAAGAAAGGAAAGAAAGAAAAGAGAAATTAAGAAAAAAATAAAAAGAGAGACTGAGAGAAATAGGCGCTATCAGTCTTCTTGGCAGATTTACTTACGGAAAGCGCCTAAATGAGATGCGGCAGACGAACTACCCCTCATCTGGAAACACTTCAAAAAAAAAAAAAAAAAAACAGCGATAAGTACATTTTATTCGCTGAGAAACCATCACCACTATATTCGCAATACTGTTTGAACTGCCAGTTAACGATTAAGGTAAGAAATAGGTTGTAAAGAGCCCAACTACTGTTTTCTGACCATAAGAGGCTACTAACTAGACGTGTCTAAAACGCTCTCTAGTGGAATCGTATGGCTTACTGTGGGAGATTCAAGGGCCCCTCAACACCCATAACTACGATACGATTGCTCCCTCGAGTTTAAATTTCAAATCCAAGCTTCCCCCCCGCAAGCCGGACCCCATTGCCCGACGGAAACCCGGACACTTTTACCGAATTTATCCGCTGGGCGTATTGCCGGAGCATGGAGCATCCTGTCAACCAATGGACAGAGCCAGTTACAAGATCTTGTTCTAGAGCGCTGTCAAAGGATGACCAATCGGAACCTATTTGTCTTCGTTAGGGGTGCTGCTGTGAATTATGTTTACTCGCGCGCCTCAGCGGCTCAGCTCTGCGTCAGTTTGCAGTTGACGTTTGGACGGAGCGAGCAACTCGTGAAGACTTCACATTTTGTAAAATGATCTCACCCGTCGGTTCCTCCAATATCTGATTCTTGCATGGTTTGAATGGAAGGTGACAGCCGGAACTGATGTACACTTCACGTTTGCCATGGCACACCTCTCACCGTCACCGACAGTGCTACTGCCTCCGCCGATAGAAACAGGAACACTTGAAGCCGAAAAAATATTACCTTACAAATTGTCACTGCCGAATCTATCGAGGATACCAATTAGCCTAGTTGAAATACTACTCTAGACAAAGAAGACAAAAACGGACCTTCCACCACGCTCAACCACCCCTTCCTTGCTTCCTTAACTGGAGATAAAAATGGTAGCCCCCTAGGCTATCCCAGCTGTCCTTCTTAGAGCTTCAACCCCTTGAAAGAGTAGGCCGCCAACATAACTTCCGCTGAATAACCTCCTTTCCAGTTCACTAGAGGATATTTCCGTGTTACTTGACTTCGAACGAGAGGAATTGAATCAAAATGCTAATCGCTTAGCAGCCCACTAAATTTGTAAGGTTATAAAATACTACTAGGTAGTTAGCAACAAATGTACTCATTCTGACTTATTTAACAATTATTGACTATATCTATTCATTCTACCTTTACTTTATGAACGGCTCTTTTAAGGGTTCCATGTTGTGGATTCGGTATTGGATGCCCTTACTTCGAAATTAAATTAGGTTTATTTATTCATTCTCTACATTCGACAGATTAGAAACTTTTTCAAAGAAAATGGAATGTCAAAGCGACAGTACTCTTACTTGCAATCTACTCTTACAAATTGGGGTTGAAAATACTAGAGATGACCGCGTAAATATACACATATCTTAACATCAATTCCAATGATCTCGATATCGTGACAAGCTAGATAACCGCGTCAAGTCTCACAAGTTAATAATAACATAATAGATATCTAGTGAGGTATATACATACCTAGAGCCTATGCTAGATAGTTAGTAGAGTATTTAGTAGTTAGGTAGCTATAATATGTAAAATATTATTAGTCGGCCAGCGCGGAATATCAAAGCCAGCTAGGTAGACTTGATAGAATGAAAATTTGCCCACAATATGTTCAATACTTAACATGACTACTAAATATCTAGCTAGACCCTGACGGATTCCTCGAGATCCAAAACAGAAAATGGTTATTTCGAGGCCCAGATATAAATAGATAAATAAACAAATGGCTAGCGAGTATTCACATATGCCTAATGTGAAAACACCCGGCCAAATACCCATAAGAAGACCAATGACAGTTCCATCGAATTTCCATCTCAATTCGAGACATTCATTTTAATTTGATCATTAGTGGTAGTGGTTATTATCTGGTGGATTCATTGAATGAGGATGGGGATTTTATGGTGCCTACCTATCTAGGCCAAAGAGAGACCGAAAAAAAAAAAAAAAAAAAAGAAAGGAAAAAAGAAAAGAAAAGAAAATATGTTGTCATAATACTAAGCCACGCTCAAATCAAGGCCAAGTGAGAAGAAAAAAAAATAAATATTCACTAGACCGCTTATTCGGAGACATTAAAGGGCAGATTATGAGTAAAATACACACAAAAAGTCGGGGAAATCTTTAAAGAATAGCTCAAAAAAAAAAAGTCAGTCACGAGAAAAGGGCGAAAAGGCGACGCTAAGTCGGATGAGGCGTTTGGCGTCTCAAGGATAATCGTCTAATATCGGCTCGTCAGCCTCCCTCGCCAGTAAGGTCTTGAGACACTTACTCCCCGGGTACCTCCCGAGTGCTACTAACTAACTAGCAACTCCAAAGTACACATAATGTGTAATGATGATACCCGTCTGCCAACCTAAGGCGAGCTAAGCCTGCCAATAACGCCCTTGTTACCTACATTGTAGTCATGTTATCTGCTCTTGAGTCATAAAGAGTCGGGCTTTCTTTCTTCCTTGCCTTCTTCAGCTCTCTCTGCCTCCCTTTCCCCCAACATGAATCATTATTAATGAATTAGTAACTACTTGGTGCCCCTCGACTGTTCTTCATTAGGTCTTAAGCTGCCAAGGCAGACGTTGGACTCTAGGCTAAGTTAGCCGAATCGCTGCCTAATAATAAAACCAGCAGATCGATATAATTGGTAATCCCGCGATTTGCCTAGCTCCCTTTTCTCGTACATGAGGCTGAAATACGTCAGACCAATTAGAAAACGTGCATGAAATCGTTTCTTCAGCGCCCCGGGCGCTCTAAAGGATACTATTCGCTCAAACCTTGGCTAGAACATGATTGGTTATACCGCTCTCAGCTGTCACCGGGTCTTGACTATGGAAGTAGAGTTACGTAGTATCAGAGGAAAACAAATTAAAAAACAAAAGAAATAAATAAGTAAGTAAATAAATAAAAAACAAAAAAAAATAAAAAATAAAAGAAAAATAAAAAAATACATGAGACCAAAAAGAAAATGAAAGAAAGGCAGAATAGCACTACGCCCGAAATGATAGATTGTCTTGTGCAAGAGTCATAAATCCATTAGCACTATTGAAGGCAGAAGGCAGAAGGCAGAAGTGAAAGGGAATATTTAAGGCCCGGAAGCTGCCTGAGGGAATGGCTATATTTGAGAATTATTTGTTTGCAATAACATTCATCTCTATCACACAATGAAGATTCCTTGCTTCCCTGAAGAGCGCGAGAGCCCATTGCTGCCCACCCGCCAACAGCAACAACACCCAGTTGGACTCTTGTTGGGCTTGGGTCGTTCGGACAACTCTCAGTCTTTATACCAATATACTCCCAACACTGATCAACCTCAGTCTATCTCAATTAGAGTTGGAAGTAGTAGACCGGCCTGGTCCAGAGTATGTTTTCTTTTTTGTTCTCTCCCATCCCATCCCATTAACTAATACCTCCTCTCCCATCCACCCCTCTTTCATTCACCAAGAAGGGAGACAAGCTAATACAATAATAGTGTGCACACCCTCTTCAAACAAACCACAACCATTTCCATGCCCTAACAACATGGGATGAGGAACGTATTCCTTCTTCTTCCAAATTCTCCATCTCCAGCCCACAAGAAGTGTCTGTTGAGCCCATCCTTCAACACGCACAAATGTGGATATGTGTATGTTTAATTCCATCCACCCCCCCCTCCTCTCCCTCCTTCCCTCATCCATTATTATGATTATTATTATAAATAGCTAGGAGCAATATTCTAACCTTTCTTCTAGTGTCAATGCAAAGATGGGCCAAAGTCATATTACAATCAGACCCAATGCGTCATATGCCACCATACAGCATGTGGATACTGTAGATCTGTGAAATAGTAGTTTCTGTTTCACAATTCTCTTTGATTGACCTTTTTTGTTCTTGATCCTTTTTTTCTTTTTTTTTTTAAACCTTTTTTTGAATAGAGTTAGAGCTAGGGGTTTAAGGTGCTTTCTATTGGTATCTGTATTTGGGAATGTTGGGCATAGCATTTTTTTTATGATTACTGATTTGTTTTTCTATTTTTGCTTTCTTGTTTTTCTTGTACTTAACATGGGCATGATGTTCCTTACAACTTTATGATTTTAGAGTCTCTCGGCTAGTTATTGGCCTATATAATCCAACAGGAATTATATTTACAATACCTTTAGTATGCTGGTTTTTCACTGGAGAAAAAAAGAAAAAACGGGGGGAGGGAGGGGGAGGTTAGTTTCATGCATAGCTCAAGCATTATATATGTAAATAGAAAAATAAATTAAAAAAACTAAGATATTCCTTCTTTACCAACATGTTGACATTAGCGAATCGAAATAAATACATATAAGCCTGGAATATGACCAAAATAAAGGGTTTACTTGGCATCCATACATCAAGTGGAGAGCCATACAAGCCATTTCGCAATCACAAAATATTTGCACATGCCACATGGACGGGAATGAAGAGATGTGTCTCTTTGAAGGTAGAGAGAACATAAGGCAAATTATCAGGCGCAGAATTATCTGCCACTTTTATATGTTATCCCACCCCAGTTTCATAATTAGCATCACTGTCGTCGCCTTCCTAGGCGTCAGTCTCTCCCCCATCCCCTTCATCATCATTGCTTGTGTCATCGCCATCCTGGCTATCTCCTTCCACCACCTCCTCATCTTCAATAAAAGTTATTCCCTCTCCGTCATCATATTCTGTTATCTCAATCGGACAGGCCCGAATCACTTCAGACCCGCCATTTATTTGACCCCAGAGATATTCATCTTTAGGTTCCATTGCACGAAATGTGCAAAATTTTCGTCCTAGAACCTGGGCCCGAGTTCTTTCTGGAGGCAAATTTCGACAGAACTTGATATGGGTCCAGTCGAACCGCCCACGATTTGAAAAATCACCATAGGCCAAGATCATTAATTTTGGAAGGCCTTTGGGACCGAAGGCCCATTTCGCTAGATCTAGTAGGTGCTTCATTGCCACCAAGCCCTGGCACTCCGGGTGTTCTTCAAATGTCCAGTCATTATCTGCTTCTTCTGACAAGGACCAATCGCTGGTGACATTCGGCAGTTCAAAGCCTAAGCGCTTGAGCATGCCCATCAAGTGACGAGGCTTATATTCACCTCCCGTCAGCCGGATATGTAGTAGTTTCAGATTTTGGAAACATTTTCTACCTTGAAATGCCCTCATCTATTTTATCAAAGTCCGTTAGCGTTGTATTAGGTATCTTAAAGCTCGTGAAATGGTTTAACGTTTAACTTACCACAGTAGATGGATGAAAACAAAGACCAAAACACTCTAAATCCATCCTCTTGAAGTATTTTATAGTCTCGTCTTCTATTCCAGAAGGAGCATCAAATGTCATATTTGAGTATTCTTCCCCAAAGTCACTATTTTCACCTTCTGTGACTCTCTCATGAAGGATCAATCGTTTCAAAGTAGATTTATGTACCATGAGAACTTGTATCAAAGATTGAACATTGAGAGTTCCTGGCATGTCTTTTAGTGAGAGATATGCTTGTTCCAATCCCTGAAAAGACTTCAAGAATCGTACAAGTGGGTGCTTTGCGAGCGGCATATCTTTCAATTGGATCTCATCCTGTACTACTTCGAGCGACCGAAGAAGAGGTGTATTTGAGGGATTGCTCAATTTCTTGAGAAGTTGGTGTGAATTTCCACATTGAATTAGTCTCAATGAATGTAACTTGTTGAAGTGAATAGAGTTGGAAAGTCGTTCGAACCCAAACTTGAGTGACATGTTGCTCAATGATAGGTCCCTAAGTGAGGGAAAGATGACGTTGACCCCATTACTTTGTAGATAGTGATCGAATTTTGCCAGGTGGATATGGATTTCTTCATTGAAAACAACACCAATCTGGAGACTTCTTAGGTTTATCGCGTTTTCTTGCATCAGTTTCTGTAGAGTCGAGCTCCAAAGCATAGGATTGAACCCTGTCCAGGAGAGATGATGCAAGTTGTTAAGGGATATTAAACCTTCGGTTTTAAGCGAGCGCCCAGTACACGTTGCATCTGTCACGATTGCTAGTTCTTGAATCTTGGTTTGGTGCGATACCATGTAATTAATGACTCTTTCTGGGATGCAACATCCTAATTCCCAGCTACTACTTGTGAGTGATCACGATCTCGCGATTTTCGAGGTCTTGCAGCAACTTACACAAATGATCTCAAGCAATTGTCCGACAAATGAAATATACCATGCATGAGGTGAGAGCCAAGCTCTCGCATAACCCGTTCGTGGTCTGTGTCATATCTTATTGGAGTGACATCGAGGATGTCCCCATTGGCGTCATGGTGTTGGCCATGCATGCACCGCTTGCGCTCGAGTATGGCAGTTTCGGCAAGGAATACGAGAGATTTTACATGCGAAATGGTCAAGAAATAAGACTTGGATCCGTCGAGACGAAACCAGGTTTTCAGTGGATATGGCATGTGAACAGAATTGGCCGAGACTCTATCCTCCGCTGTCTTGATAGTGAGGGATTCATACAAGGCTGGAGAAACCAAGTAGTTTAACCTCTTGCAAGTCGAGGCTAAGTTAGCCAAATCTCTGGGGCTTGATATCTAGTTTACCACATTTGTTGGTGAATTTGTTGATCTTCGGATCAGTGAAAAGTAAATCACAAACCTCATTGCATATCATTTGCAAAATCTCGAGTGAGAGATTGAGCAGCATTTGTGGAAGGATATACCGTCTGATTCGAAGAAATATCAAGACTACCAGCCCAATTTGTACCTAATCTGGTTCCTTTGGTCCCAAATATCTGCTTACAAATGGTGGGTATAATGGATAGGTAGATAGAAAGAATAAAGAGCAGAGACCTCAATCAAGGTATGAGTGACAGAATGAACACACGTGCATCTCGGTTCATCCCACTCGTGACCCACAAATGAAGTTATAATATTGGCATTATTATCCATTCACTAGGTATACAATAAATCCTTCTAATTGGTTTGTACTTATATTTCCTACATCCACTCACTGATACACTAAGGTTTACCATAGTGAGCAGTAAATAAGATAGTAGATATTTTATGTAATATTCAAGAAATAGATATAGATATCATATACCAAATCAAGATAACTTGTATCCTTTATTATGGAATTTGATAGAAACCCGCAGGAAGGCATTGTATAAAATAGTGTCTAATGTAGGTTAAACCCGCTTACAGGGCTTTCACCAGATACACATACATTTCATCCTTGCCAGATACAGACAAGATAAAGACTTGAAATTGAGATAAATATCAGCTACCACTAAGTGTGTAGGATTATAACCAAGTAAGTCAAAAAGCTCTTATAAAACTGGGTAGACTATACGGTTTCGAAAAGAGCCTCAAGCACCTGGACAAACAGCTATCCATACCAAAGATGAAACACCCTGGATTAAATGCTTGTTCCTTTGCACTACTTACTTCATTCATTTTGTTCCGAGCTATCAAGGACTTATATCTAATCCGATTGCAAGACTCACAGGCCAGGTATGCGAGACCCCAAGTCTCTTCCAGAGAAAGGATATCACGGGACAGAGTCCAAGGACACAATCCCAAAAGCTGACATAAAAAGCAGACCACCATGTGCCTTAATAGATTCTCTAGTGATGCACGATATATAAGGAACCCTTTTATCGCCCGGATATATGCTCAAGCCGGGGATACAACCTGAGTAGGTACCTAGGTATGTGCCAGAATTAGGAGAGATGGAAACTTGACTGGGGGAGAGACGATCGGACAAAATCACCTTTATTGTTGCTTTCATATGCCTTAGTAGGCATTGGGAAGCATACGAGCAATTATTTATCCTCTTTTTCATTAGACTCAAAATACCTTCCAGCCCAACAAGCCGTTACAGTGACACCATTTTTTCTCTTGTTCTCTCTCTCTCTTTCCTCTTATAAATCAAAATCTAGGTAGTAGTATTTCTTACCAGGATTTACTCTCTCGAAGGTAGAATTTTTTTTTAATGGTTTCCTTCTTATGCTTTCAACCATCGCTTATTTATACCGTCCGAGTGGCGTCTTAATAAATGTTTAGACACTGAAGATAGAACAATTACATTAAGCAAGATAGATTTCGTCCATCTGATAATATCTAAAAAAAAAAAACTTCCATCCTTGTTATATCTTTTCCCCCTTTTTTTTCTTTTGCATATTCTGTAATATAGAATTATAAACTCCCTCCACCTCACACTTATCACGTGCAGCGCTGATTGTGGCGATGCCTTCGTATTCACACCTTTAAAATGAACAACTTAATCTCCTTCCAACAATCCTCAGCTCCCTTTCTCCCCCTTTTCAAGATAAGGAAATTTTTATCGACATCCCATCTTTTTCGTTGGTTTCCTCCCAAAAAACGCATCATCTCCGCCGTGCAGATTCTCCGAATATGGAGATTATAAAAAAAGACCTGACCAAGCAAGGGAGCAAGCGTAACTCACTCCAGCCCGGCCGAATGTGGCAGTCCACATTCCAAGCGACGTTACATACTGGGGAGATTGAACCCCAATATCACGCACGACGGGCGCACAAGAAGTCAAGAAATGGCTGCACCACCTGCAAGAAGCGAAGAGTAAAGGTAACTATGACCTCCGCCTGTCGTGGTCTTACAACCAAGAAAACACGATTTGAAAGGGGAAATAAACAATTGAAGTGAAAGGGTGTTTCTAACTCTAGATTCAGTGTGACGAACTGAAACCAATCTGCCGGAGATGTCAACATTATGGTGCTTCGTGTACTTATCTTACTTCTTCGGAGTCGACCCCGAAACGGTTTGAGGCTCCACTCGGCATCCCAAGCACCACAGCATTTTCTTTATCTATCACAGAAACTATTAGCAAAATTAAAAATGGGCTGAATGGCGATCTTGAGTTCGCTCCTCGTATTGCGGGAGATTCCCAAACAACCCTCTCCATTGCCACAACTGCCTTTCGGCAGTTCCTAAATGACACATGTGTTGGAGTTGGCTCGCCTGGGATCTCCAAGGTCATGGGGACCGATATGATCCATATCGCCTTTAAGGTTAGTCGTGTCCGCTCAACCAGGCATACAAATTATTTTGATGAATGCTTGGTGACATATCTCCTGGGTAGACTCCTTACCTAATGTTCACGATCTTGGCATCCGGCATTCTCCACATCAATCGCATATCTCCAGGAGACAAGGCCCGCGAACTCGCGGAGGTCTATTTTTGGCAGCAGGCAATCAAACTTTACCAGGCAGCATTACTTTCCGGCATAACACGGGAGAACTTTGATGGCCTTGTTTCAGCCTGTATGCTGATGGGGGTATCGTCCTTATGTCCCACATCCTTTACTCCAGCCGACTCATGGGTTATCACCGGTAGGCCTAGTGATATGAATTGGCTGTGTCTACAAGGCGGCCTCGCCTGTCTCCTTATGCAAGGTGGGCGGCATCTTAAACATAGTATCTGGGGTCCTCCGTTTGCCCGCAGTCATGACACCGAACAAAAATTATATATGTTAGATATCCAAAAGGGTCGGATGGGACTCCA
This sequence comes from Aspergillus haitiensis, assembly GCA_027569155.1. Lineage (NCBI taxonomy): Eukaryota > Fungi > Ascomycota > Eurotiomycetes > Eurotiales > Aspergillaceae > Aspergillus > Aspergillus haitiensis. The sequence continues at coordinate 274,574 of JAPDEO010000008.1, read as the reverse complement.
TGAGGGTCTGGCTGATCTTTGTGAAATAAATGACACATCCACACAAGACACAAATCCGTACTATATGGCTGTCAAGCTACTTAGTCCTCTATTAACAATAGAGATGAACGCACAAAATGCAGCTCAAGCTGCGACGTGGATGGGACGCCTAGAGCACGAGTATCTTGCCCTTCTCCGAGAAAGAGACCCCAGGGCGTTGGTGGTGATTGCTCACTGGATGGGGTTGATGTGTCTGGTGGCGAAGTGGGAGCAGTGGGTGTTTGGCAGAATTATTCATGAGTGCACTGCTATCTGCAGCTATTTGGAACTCGCTGGGGATCCTACTATCCAGCCGTTTCTAGAGTATCCAGCACACTGCTGTGGATATCCATTGAACGCTAAAAAAGGGTAATTAAATTTGACGCAGAAGTTGTCTTCACTTTTTGCAACATGCGCATAGATATTCAACAAAGATACAGCTGGGTAAAGCTCAACCACGCTCAGTACATTCCCAATCATAGCTAATCATGACCAATACCAAAGACCCATGCTTAAATCCATAAACTTTTGTCGTCCGAAAATAAAATTTTCTTCGTCAATAAGGGATCTTGTTATCATATAGCATACCCTACCTATTCATCGGAATCCTGCTTGACAAGCAGTCCGTAAATATGTGGTAACTGACTAAACCGTCCCTGGTTCGTACCAGGCTTCAAATCCACTGTTTCCCATTTACCCACATGGCGAAGTAAATCTTCTGTATCACGAGTAAGAGAGCAACCGTCCACGAAAGTGGGCCAGATCGTGTTCACAGCCGCTAAATGAATAGCCCAAATCAGCACACATAGAATAGCAATGACATTAACCATTGACAGGAATACCCCATCTATCCGACGAGCAATCTATACTCACCCTGACATACCCCCGCAACAGACTTCCTATCTCGAACCTTCACATGCTCATAAACCAACCACTGTCCACCCGGTTTCAAGCACTGATACAACTGCCGTACCAGGGGCCCCGGAGAAGAAACGCTACACAGTACATGAATCGTCGACACCGTATCAACCGTTCCCCACTTGACACCCTTCCGCTCGAGGTCTTCAACCACATTGTCCACTATCTCACATTTGCCAGTCAGACCTAGATACTTGACTTTCGCGCGCAGCGTCTCGTGGAAGTTATGGTTTGGCTCGACTAGTAGGAGTTTTGATATACGAGGATTTCTTTCCGGCGAGAAGAGATATAGCCAGTCGCCAGAGCCGGAACCAACGTCAACGACGACACCATGAGCACGGGATAGGACGGCTTCAACATCGGTAGCAAAGAGGGGCCGCGAGGCCCAGCCGAAAAAGGACCAGAAGTGAGCGAACCAGGTTTGTTGGAATGTAGACCAGGAGGTGATGTGGGAGGTGAAGTTGAAGTCTTTGAGGAGGATAAGGAGGGTTATGGGGATATAAATGATCGCGAGGAGGATGACGAGGGTAGGGGATAGAATATCAACAATATTCTGTTTCAGCATTTGGGTGGGTCGGGGTGCTGGAGATACTTTAGCTATTTAGAAGTGATCTTAGTTTTAGTGAGAAGTGCCTATCTAGGTAGGGAGGTAGGCTAAGTAACAAGTATAAGCGGAGTTGGGATTTGCGTATATCTTGGCTAAATCAGTACTTATGATGTTCTTGTTCTCGTGGCTATGCCTCGTGACAATGGAGGACTAGATGAGGTCATTTGTGTATTTTGCAAAAGATCAGGAATCGACACATTCGCTTCCATGGTAATGGGTAATCCAGACCTTTGGGCCGCATCGATTGATTTGCGGAGTGGCTAGGAGATTGGGCTGGGCTTTTTGTGGCTGTTCCTCACCCATGGATCACGAGAAACATAGTTGGGCACCGTCTGGTAACCTGATGAGGTATCTCAGTGAGCTACTCTTTATAGCAGGTTGATACCAATACAAAATATTAGCTCAATAAATATCTTAACTCAAGAGTTGTACGAGTAATTAGATATGAAGTCACTTTAGATGGTCAAGTCAGGGTTTAGGATTCAAGGCAGTATTAAGTATTTGCCCGATAAGTACGGCAAGCCATCGATTTATCGGCTCAACAACTACCTACCAATATCATAAGCGCAGTACCTACATTAGCTAATTAGCATACCCCACCATTTTTTGCGGATTAAACTTGAAACATAATATCATCTTATTCCAAGAATTCGGGCGTGATGATGGAGATATATATATTTCGAGAAGAAAGGTAAACTGACAACAGCTCCAATGTCTAGAACTGAGATTTCTTCGAGTTTATTGGTATGGAAGAAATTGGAAGCTGAAAAATAACACCCTAATATGCACCCGCTTACTCTTACCAATAAGTAAGTTAGACCTCCGGTCAACCTACCCCCCTCCTATCGTAAAGCCTTTTGTAAAATAAGTGTATTCGAGGTAGGAGAGGGAGGTTTGCGCCTTGGGCACTGCGAGCTACACACTTCATGTTTTATGGTCATAGCGGTTATTACCTTCTGCAGGCCAACAAAAAACAACTAAGTAATCATATCCATTTGAATTGGCTCAAATATCTATACCCTCCGGAACACAAATTCGATTGTCAGGGTCCCATTTTCGTCTAACTTCCAGTAGCCGTCTCTTCTGGTCATCTCCCCAGACCCTAAATGGCCTCGCTTCAAAGTCAAACTCGCCCACATATGAGCCTACTGAATACTTCGCCACACCGTCCATAACCTGATGACTCCATGATTGGAAGAGCGAATCATCCGCTTCGTCCTCCCAGATAGTGTAAAGCGCAAAGTAGTGATCAGAATAGACACTCAGTGCCATGTCATCGGACAATTCACGCCTACTACTACAGGGAATCATTGAAGTCCAAAGAGCCAGGGTCTTTTTGTTGGGGAGTGCTGTAAATGCGGGCTCAAGAATGGTAGCCACGTCCACTCCATCCTTTAGAAATGCATTATCGACCGTGTAACGGTGGTTTTCGGGATAAGCTTTGGCCATGTTTTGAAATTCTCTGGTAAAGTCGGTTTTTTGACCAAACCAGTGCAGGAGTTCCCCCAGAGGATGTGAATCCTGTATAGACTGTAACGCTTGTTTAACTATAGTCTCATTATCACTAAATGCGGTAAAGGAGACCATAATACAATGACTATCAAGTTGAGGATTGAATAACCCCAGGACACTAATCTCAATATTACTGTAACGTCTCAAGGCGTTCTTATATAATTAGCATAAGTGTTCCTCTTGATTTAAATTGGGATATTACCTACCGTGATTGCCCAGTTTAACGCAACTTTATAAGAACTAACTGGATAGACGTATCCAGATGACCGCATCACACATGGATTTGGTCTTGTCTGAAGATGAAACCGAGTAACGATGCCAGGGAATGCTGGACCGCCACCCCTTGCAGCCCAGAATAAATCGATGTTGTTATGGCAGTCGGCGCGTACTAGTTCACCACTGGCTGTCACCACATCAACAGCAATGATAAATTCACAGCTCCAGCCCCAGCTCTGACCTTCAAATCAGCTTGACAACCATAAGCGTATTTACCAGGAGTGGGGAAAGAAGGAAGTAAAGGAGGGAATAAAGAAACTTTTATTGAGAGAGGAAAAAGGCATACGCTAGAATTCCAACCCATCCCCCCTGCTAGCAAAAATCCCCCAACCCCAACACTCGGGCAATGTCCCACAGGAAACGCCCGCCCCTTCTGTGAAAGGTACTCAATTAATTTTTCACCAGTAACACTTGGAGATACACAAACGATACCTGTCCTAGCATCAAGCTCGATCTCCGCATAACTGCCTAGATCCACGAGAAGAGCATCGTCCTGGAGACTCCACGAGGCAAAACTATGTCCCCCCGACCGTACAGACACACGACAGTTTCTTTGGGTCGCTAATTTCATTGCACTAACAATCTCTTCTTCCGTTCCCGCATCTATAATAGCGAGAGGATATCGTTTCGGGGTAACGAGGTTGAAGAGACGCCCGATGCGTGCTTGCTCGTAGACATTGGGCCCATCTTTATCACGCCATATGATGGACATTTTTCTCTGCATTTTTTTTTTTTGATTATTTATTCTATTCTAGAGCGCTCTGGTGTGCCAGTCATGAAAGTCCTTTAATACGTCAGATTGTGGTGGGTTAAAAGGATTTGAGTCGGAGTGACGTGTCCCCCAACCCCACCTTTTGATATCAGATTCCCAGTGGTACCTACGGTACCCATGTACGTACCAACTTAGTTATCTTGGAAAATCTCTTCTGGTTTTCAATAAGCTCCCTAAATAGTTCTTGAATGGCTGGTTGCTTTTAAAGATATATATTTCAATGGGTGGTTTGTTCAGGTGCGCCATGGCTCAAACTTTTCTTGCCGAGAACTGTATGTTCAACAGGACCTCTCTAAGCCACTTTTTCTCGTATCTCCCCGAAGCAAGTAGAAACGAGGGGCTATCTACCATCCTTTGTGTACTCCAGAAGGCCCAGAACATTTCCTGTTAGCGAGGCCCTTTGAACGTCTGAGACTCAACAGAAGCATGATATAGCAAGAAGTGCATCAGTTTGGGATTCCTTAAACGATTGTAAGAGGATATGTAAACATGATCAATTTCAGGGTCCCATCCATCCCACTACTAAATAAAAAACGACATGGAAATCATAATGACAAAACAAAACTTGGATGATTCGAGAATCAGCAATGCCTCATATCTCATCGTTCGATGCTCCATTCTCCCCCCTTTTGGTTAGATAGTGCCGGTTCCTGCAGGCCAATATCGATATTCACGGAATATACCTCTCCAAAGATAATGAATACATATGTTTGGCACTAATGAAAGAGTGGGCGGTTAAATGCAGCGTCGCCCAAATCTCGGGTACCCAAAACATTCGCAGCTCTCATAAGCATGATCGTGTACTTCAATCGCTCACTTGACTGCATTGTAGTGCTACGCCGCTGCCAGCCAATCTCAGTGGGCATGCGCTCGTTACCTAATAGAATGAGGGCGTTCGGGTAAGCTTTAGGTGGACTTCTTTCATACAATCTCAAGTAATATATTATATTCTCCCAGGCTAGGTAGAGAATGGATATGAACCGGAGAGGAATGAAAACTCACGGAACCAATACTCGATGTACTTCTTTGCCACCGTCCCCGTAGTCCCATCGGCCAGGATTTCAAAGAATGAGGCGCATTCACCCCAACTAAAACCGTCTGCCAAGTCGGACAGCTCATGCTCTGGGTTCGTCGCCTTGGAGGTTGCCAAACGAGCCATGCGGGCCCTGGCTACCTGCTCCACGGTGATCATCGGGGTGGTGAAGTAGGATGCTGTTTCCGCCCAAACGGTTTCGTTGAATGGATTTGGGTCGGCAAAGTACGCATCGGAGCGACTGGTGATTGTGTGCCTTGGTTAGCTTTTTTTTTATTTTATCTATTTATTATTTTTCTTTTCCCTCTTTGGATTTACCTCAGACTAATATCGTGCTCCAAGATACCATGACGACCAAGATCAGCGAGATCAAAACTACTCGTGAGGGGATATTTGGGGCTCGTCCGGATCGCTTGGAGGAATAGGATCACAGCATCGCTATTGGCGATGTTGAATCCCTCGAGCATGGCATCTTTGAGAATATCCAGTGTAATACCTTTGCCATTACGGGGGAGATAGCCATGGTTGGCCAGTGTGTTAAGACCGGGGCATGGTCCACGAGCTGCGATGATGTTCCAAGTTAGGATTGTGATGATGTGACATGTCTAATCCATTTAACACTTACAGTCTCCGGGCCCTGGGGCGATCCATTCCTGGGGCGTCCAAGTCTGGCGAGACTCCAAGAATTGGGGAAATGCGACCGTCGACGCGATCAGGCTAACACCGGTCAACAAGGTTGACGTCTTCATCTCGGATGGGCGTATATAAGATTGATAAATTACAGTAATTGGAGAAATGCAGATGAAATGCCAGCAGCTATTTTATCTCTTCATGAAGATACTGACCACCTGCTGCGAAAGGTGTCAGTTCTTGACTCTTTTATGTCTGCCCGTCTTCTCACCTTCTAATTCATCTCGGCAATCGAACCACTTCCAAGAGTCCAGGCACACAACCTGTTCTCCCTTCATTTTGCCCAAACTTGGAATGAGATCGACAATATAGATTTAATCACTCGTCGCTAATGTAGCCAAGGCCGAGGCTTGACGTCTGGTGAGGAATAAGTGTTTAAACGCCCCAGAAAGAGATGATCGGTATTTGATATGCCCGAGGCAGGATGTGAGACGGTATATGTCGAACGGAATATCGTTAGAGTATTTCTAGATCATGCATGAGTGTCAGACTAATTCAGGATAATTGCGGGGAATGAGGACCCTTCTTGCACACCTTATTTCCCCTTGGTGGCCCAGCCAAGACTGACGAGGTGAGAGCGCCGCGATGAGTGTTTCAGGGCGTCCCCAAGCAGTGTATCACACTAGGTAATAGGCCACAACACTCGGCACGATTAAGTTTTGAAGAAAAACAATGCTTAAGGCAATAAATTACCCTATGAGTAATCCTGCTGTCTCTCCAAGGGTCTTGGCGTCTCCTTTGTGTCGGCACTTGAGATTAAGAGCCTGACGATCGTAGGGGTTCTAGAGGGATGGCTTCGGGAATGAGTCCCTCTAGTTCCGGGAATTATCTTTCTCCCCTGTGGATATTATTAATGTCTTTTTTGTAAGTGGTCGTTTGGGAAATTCTCGGAATCTGGGAATTCTATGTCTACCAGAATGGGGGAATGACCATCCAAAACACAACAAATTTGACCAGATCTAACCAGACAAGGAAGGGCGGGATGAGTCTTACCTCCCCTTTGTAAATGACCCCGTCAAAGGAAATGCGAGATCAAGAGGCAATACGAGATTGTTCATCGCTATGACCCCAAACACCCCGCAACTCTTGGTCACACTAAGACATACATACATTCGTCCCTTCTTCCTCGGCTCTTCCCTTCATTGTCCACCTCAACATGCGTGGAAATTATTTCCCTTTTTGTGTCCCCTGAATACTCAAATATATGAATGTATAAATGAAATTCTGATATTCTACATCAGTGCAGAAGCCAGGACCTCAAGCGAGTCCCAAGTCACAAAAAGTGCTAGCCGCAGAATTAGTTTAATATTCAAGGCACTAATTAGCTCCGAGCGCGTCTATTCCTAGAACCATGCCCTGTTGAAATGGACATTTGTCTATCGCATTGAGTTATTCGAGCTCCAGCCCGCAGCCACCCCGTATGGAAAATCATCGATCTATGTATGACAATTATAACACCCAAGGCTATTCATAAGGAACACAATACAGCATCCTGCTCACTAACAGAGAGTGGCAGTTCACCAATCGCTTGAGTGTTTTTTATCTTCCTAGGCTTACAATAAACAAAAGTCTTCGGAGAATTTTACATCACACAATGATCATGATTAACCATCGCAGAGAATCTTGACCATGTGGTACGCAACTTTGTCTGTCGTCCACTTATTAACCACGTGAACTAACAACCCACATGGTGGTTCTCGAGGTTACCTAGTCCCAGCCCCTCGCAACTATATTTATCAGTTCAGTCGTCTTATTATATATGAACGGAGCCATCAATATTGATCGAGCACAAAAATAATATAGATACCATTGTATCTTAAACTCCGCGCCATTCCTTTCATCATTAATACTCCACCCGAACTCCTCCTAGTGGCCTCTCCCCTCCACTTCGAATCGAATTTTCAAGTCTTTCACCATCCCCCTTAGGAGCATCTAACTTACGGTATGTTCCCCTCCAAGGCTAGCCTTATACTAGGCGGTAATTATGTGCAAGGCTCCTTTGACTGACGTTCGCAGTGAGCTTGGGAATCTTTGTATACCGTGGGGAATCTGCTTTGATCTGATCTGATCTAATCTAATCTAATCAGATAATGCCTGATCAGTGACTCTGAGAACAACTCATGCAGAATACTGCATAAACTCGGAGAAGTTATCCGCACAGATGGAATTGCAAGGAACAGGTACCTACACGTTTTGCAATGGCTCGCACAAGGGGTTTAAGGACATTTGGTGGCGCTCTATCTAGATAATATGGTGGCACGGCCGGCTTTTGGTTGTGTTATTGATAAAGCAAGGTTCAGGATCGAGATTTTGACCTCATAAGTCTTTTATCTACTAGCGGCACAGGGTCTTCTCACCTCACATAAAGAAGGAATTATCTTTCATATGAAGGTCCAGGCAATAGAACGATTCACAATCCCCATAAAGCTGTGAAATCTAGTAAATATCTTTTTCTACTCCCCTGTATAAAGTAAGAGAAATATGGTAAGAATAATATATCATTAAGATGATAGAAAGTTTAGTGCAAAAAAGATAAAAGACGATGCATGATTTCAGTGGGCAATGAAGTCTTTCCCTATCTACCTTTTTCACTCGGAGGACTCATTTTCCTCTAAAACCATGACATACACGCATGATGTGGACAAAAGCCTTATTCTGCGCCTGATTCTTATTTGAAGCCGGGACCCAGACGAGGATGAACAGGCTTGCAAGTTGAACTCGCAAACGGAGCCTGAGACAAACTGGTATGAAGGCCATGCTCTTTCTTCCATTTTTTTTCTCCTTCTTCTTTTCTCCTCTTTCCCTCTTTCTCTAATTCATTGACCACGGCTGTCTCGCAGAAAAATATATTGAGCTTGTGAATAGCTATCGCAGGTGTCTCAACGTGGTGTAAAATTCCCCACAGGGTATCTGGAGATATTCTTTCTATATTCAATAATAATTTAAATCCTTCGATCTACGCAGAGCGCCTCTCCATAGGAGCTGACATCATACCCGTTCTCCTCTAAATATGCCTTAAAGCGAGCATCCTCTGTCTCCAGCTCCCTTGACATGTCCGGAATGAGAAACCATGCAATAAGCCCACCGACTACGGTGAAGGCGGACCCAATCAAAAACACTGCTTGTTGGCCCTTGGCAGTAGATTCGAATGAGTTCTGAATGGGGGTAAACACTTGTGTTCCTATAGATGCGCCAGCTTTGCCTACAGCAGCAGCAAATCCAAGAAAATGGCCACGCAAGGGAGTTGGGAAGGATTCAGCAGCACAGAGAAATGTTGAGACTCCAGGACCCATCTCACCTAGGGCATTGAAGATACCGTACATGACCACAAATAGAGGAAAAACGGTTTGAATGGGCTGTAGAGCACCACCAAGAATAAATCCCCAAATAGCCCAGAGCGCGAACCCAAGGGTCATGTTTTGTTTTCGGCCAATGCGGTCCATAAGAAACCCTCCGAGAAGACATCCCGGAAGGTAAAAGCAGTTGATTACAGTCTATTCCCAGTCCCATTATCAGCTCCAGTTATAAAATCCTTCTCCGGAAAGGGAAGAATAAACTCGCAGCTTACCCCATAACCGATGTTCTGGATAATAGTGTCATTCGGGTTTAATTGCGCCATGATAGTTGAAGAGAAGAGGCCAAACGGGTAGGTGACAAAGTCATAGCAGAACCATGCAAGGGCTATGATACATCATCCATTAATTTCATATGCAGAGAAATCCTAGATTCGCAAACTCACATGTTCCTAGCATTGGCTTCCAGTATCTCTTCAGGACCAACCAGTATGGGTATCTCGACTTTATGGCATGTTTGCGATACTGCGTCGAATTGATCATGCGAATTCGGAAGAAGCAGATGATTACAGGGAGCTTGCGTTATATTTATGAGCGGTGGTCTAAGGATCAGAGTTGCAGGACGAAAACATACCACAAAGCCAAGCCCAAAACATACCCTCCACACCCCCCCATGAGATTCCTGATGAAAACACGCCAAGACTATAAGGGCGACAATCCCAGCACTCACGAACCCCTAAATGTTGTAAAAAGCAGAATAAAAGAGTTCCTAGCTCCTTGGATCCTGAATCAGTGGCTCTTACAAGGTCAATGGCAAAGTCTGTCGTAGAAGCGACCAAGAATCCTCGGTTCCTGCGCAAACTCGCCGTTTCATCGGCTGCCTCCGTCGCAGTGGTCGCACACACAGGATACTCACCCCCAGCACCAAATCCAGCAATGCCCCGCGCAATAATCATCATCCAAAACATGCTACTCAATTTATCCATCGTTCAGTCAGTAATTGCCTATCATCATATACTACTATGCAATTACTTACCCTTTCTCTGATGTCCCGTGTGCCGCCGCAGCCAAAGCCACACCCAGTACTAGGAAAGCAGTAGCTGCGACAACACCAGTCCTCCGACCGAGACGATCAATCAATGCTCCAAAAAGGAGCATTCCAAAGATTTCTCCGATGAGGAAAGAATTTGACAATCGAGATTTAATGTCGGGTGACATAGCATTCCCGTACCTATGGAGAGCCAAGTCAGTACCAAGCACAACAATGGGCTTGGCTAGAAAGCTTGGTTCAATACGCACAGGATCGAAAATAAGGGTTCCATGTAGCCAACTGAGAAACCCAATTACGTTAATTGAGGTATGTCACTAGCGAATAAAATAGAGTGTATTGCATACTTATTTGCGCGTTGTAGCCATCACTAAAGAGAGCCAGTCCAGCGACGATGACGTTCAACACACCCCCGCCCGACTTAATTGGAGAGAATTCACAGGGCTCATCTTCATCTTTCTCCGTCTGAACGGCAACTTGCGCATTTTTTATTCCAACCTCCTCTGTTGGAAGCGTGGTCATCTTTAGAGTCGATTCGAGTCCAGGTGTTGATGCAGAAAACAGACAGGTTGGGAGTGCGGCTACAGCAAAGGGAATAAGCACCACTTATCTATCTGTAGTCTGTCCATAGTAGCCGTTTCTCGACTGTAACACTGCCAACAATAAGTCCAGCCTTCAACAGACATGTTAACCCAGACAACCTTATCACCCAATAGTAGCCAGCAGGGTGTGCACGTTTGAGATAGTAGAGACTTACCTCCACTCTTGGTCCAAGATCAACAAGCTTCAGTTCCGAAGAAGACTAAATAATCAAGGCTCCTTTTCCCCCCATCGCCTATCGGGAGCGCCAATTCTCCACCACACGGAGGGAAATCCACATCGTTTGAGAGCTCCTAAAGTCGTATCAGCCTATCACTCGGAGCACATGACAGCTTGAGCTGCCATCAAAGGCGGGCACTTGTTATATTATAGAATAGCGGCGGCACCTTCCCCACTTCGGGCTTCCCACCGGTCTATATAGGGTCACTGGGCGTCGCTTCAAGCATTTCCGCAATCCCCCGTAGCCATGCCATGGCTGATTGAGAGGAATTTATTAGCTCAGTCAGCCCAGTCTCCCTTGGGCAGGAGGGCATGCGTCTATCTCCTTCTTCTTTATCAGCAATATTAGCTTGCCCCAATTTCCGTCATGGACTCCAGTTTTCAGTACACCTTAAACCAGGATCAAGTTCGATTCTATGAGGAGAAGGGATACCTACTCATCCACAACTTCCTGAGTGATTCAGAAACACAGAAGCTTCAGCAATGGGCTCAGGAAGTCCATGATTTTCCTCGCACACCTGATGTGCCCTATATGCCCTATGAAGTCGGTCAATGCTAATGCGAAGTGGATTCATACGGTTACACACTCGAGCTAACTTGCGAGTTCTTAGGAGCTAAACGCTGAAGGAAAGAGGGTCCTTTGTCGAACAGAGAACTATGCCAACAGCCATGATGGTTTCAACAGCCTACTCCGCGGAGAACGTATCTTAAACGTGCTTCGACAGTTGGCTTCCGAAGATATGCTTCTCTTTGAAGAAAAGATTAACTACAAACTAGCCGGGAGTGGTGAGTTGATTTCTTTCTTTCCGCTCAACTTCTGTGATTACTCAATGTCCCAAGGTGGATTTTCTCCCCACATCGACGCCAACGCATACACTCATGTTAAAAATATCAAACACCTCACCGTTTTGGCTGCAGTCGACAAAATGACTTCGGAGAATGGCGGCCTAGATGTTGTAAATGGCAGTCACCTAATGCAGATACCATTGGGAGAAGACCGGTGTATTGAGCCCTCCTGGGTTGAAAGCCACGAGTGGACTCCATGCAATCTAAACCCAGGTTAGTGCTCCCGAAATTCCGTCTTTCAATACACATCCTAATACATATCCTGTCCAGGAGATATATTAGTGTTCGGTTCGTATCTCGCCCATCGAAGCGGCGCCAACACCAGCAACAAGGATCGCCGTGCAATCTACGCTACGTATAACTGCAAAGCTGAGGGAGATCTCCATGACCAATATTATGAGGATCGCAAGAGGCTATGGCCTGCGACACATATGCGTAAGGAACATGAGAGCTATGAGGAGGGCAGGTTGCGTTACGGCTATGGATCACCAATGCTCACTATTGAGAATCAGTGTCAGGTTCCAGTGTAGGGTTCATTTTATGTGAACTACATAATTCATGTTGTGAATCTATAATGTCATCATTTTGGCATTTTGATTAGAATATATTAATAATCAGTAATAAAACCTGTTATTGAGTAGCATGAGCAGCGAATCGCTGAGGTTCAGGAATTCTCTAATTTTGATGACTTTGCGTTCATGCAATCAATAACCATGTCCCACTAAGATTCGAAATTTCTCCAACTCGAGCCTGTGGGGCAAATAATTACTCCTCCAGAGCCCTACCTTACCTACCTACCTAACGTTCATGGTCTTTGCTTGCCCCTCCTTCTATGCAGAACTGTGTTTTCCCAAATTCCGGTTTCCTTCGGACTTCCCCCCGTTAAGACATCCATCCGTTCCTATCATGAGTTCATCCGTTCAATCCCGAGTCTGCATTTGTCACAATCTCTTCTTTACTCTTCTTCAACTTCATTCCATTCCTAATTCTTTATTTGTCTATAATTTAATATTTGACAAAATGCAAACGTCTACACCCCTTGAAAAGGCCGAATATCTCGTGAGATCTCTAGAGGAATTTGGCCAGGGAGACTATATTGGAGAGTCTATCAACCAGCTAGAACACTCCTTACAAGCCGCAAACCAAGCGCGAAAATCCGGTAAGCTACCACCTCAACGAATGAAAAGGATAGGAGGGGAAGGTTCAAATTTCTGCTTTGCTAAATATCTTGCGATCAGGTGCTAGAAATGACCTTGTCATTGCTGCGCTTTTCCACGACATCGGCCAGATAATTCCTCTTGACTCGACAAAAGAGGTTCGTATGAATCTCAAGGCAAATAGCTCGGACAATGTAGGCCGCATGGGTCATGAATCGATAGGAGCAGAGTTCCTACGATCCCTGGGTTTCGGATCGAATGTTTGTCAATTAGTAGGGAGTCACGTTGCAGCAAAGAGGTACGCACATCCTGGCTCATCTCTCTTTTTCTCTTATAGATGGGACTCTATATAACATTATTCTTTCTACCAAAAAAAAAGTTAAATGTAAGTTTACTCATGCGCCATTTTAGGTACCTCACTGCCGTGAATGCAGAGTACTACGATTCCCTGTCATCTGCGTCCAAAAAGTCCCTAGCATTTCAAGGTGGTCCGTTCGGAGGGGAAGAATTAGCTAAATTCAGAGATGATCCTTTGAGGGACGATATGGTATCTTTGCGACTCTGGGACGATGCCGCCAAGGTTCCTAACCTTGAGGGAGAGACTCCGAGGGCACGAGAGTATTTGAAGATTATCCAAGCACATCTAGAAGAACAAGATGTCCGAAGGTGATAGATACGTCAAAAGAGATTCCCTTAGCCACCTAGAATATTTAATTTGTTTTAAAGAGCATATTACCAAACACTACAATATCCTATTCCCTAACAAGCTACCAAATATTTGTTTTTAGCAAGGTAGGCAAGTTCGACTTCTCCTCCATTATGTAGTATTATATAGGTATGTATATATCCACGTAATTAAGCGGGTGCTCGCGTTGCTCACACACTACGTAGTTTGATCATACTTTTCTTCAGAATTAGCAATATACAGGGTCAGTACCAATACAACAGAGGTAATCATATATGTTATTGACCATCCTGTCAACTAGATACGCACAGGTGACATCATGGTATTTCTGCCTATACCTGTCAGAAGCGAGGAGTACTCCAGACTCAATGCCTACGTAGGTAGGTATTAATACTTCATAGCAAGTATTTACAGGTAGATTTTTCTAGATTATAAAAGCTGGCTGGTGCCAACGGCTCTAAGAGAACAGTACTTATGGTACGAGGTAAATTACCTTGTCGTAGGTGCCTATCTAGGCGGAGCTCTATTCTGGCCATGAGAGAATACATACGTATAGTTCGGGAAGGCCTCCCCTGAAACTCTAATCAGCTTCTTGCCACAGAGAGCCCGTCGTATATATAGTTGCCCTTCCCTACACCTTCCCTGCTTCCCTTCTTTCCTTCTACCACCCACACGTTCGTTCACATTGATACTATCATCAATAACTACTTTTACTACTATTGCTTCTGAAAAACCAAACTTTTAAACCACATTCTTTCTATTCAAACTCTTAAAACAAAACCACAAAACCAAAAATTAAAAAGAACAAATAAACAAACAAAAAGTTTCCACTGCTTGAGACGCTCAATAGAGCGTCAGCGCCCAAATAGCAACTCGATCGCAATAGACGTACGAGAAAGTAAACGATTAAAATAAACCAAAATGTCCATTCCAATCATTGTCACCCCTCCAACCCCTACCGGCTCGGTCACTCCTACCGCACCGTACGAGCTCCCCAGTCTTTCCTTCCTCGATATACCTTGACCCCCCTCCACCTGCCTATTCTGAATCTACCTTCCATAACATGCCAAAGACACATCCCTTTCCCTCTCATGGTTGATTGATTAACTAACTTCAATACAGGGTCGCTCGCAATATCTCTGATTACTACCTGTCTCCCCATCCTCGTCGGCCTACTCGAGATGGCCACTCAGGGAGAACTTATAATGACATCCACGGTCATCCAATCGGAGGAGCATCTACCTATGTCTACCAAATTCCCGCGCCTGTGCACGTACCTATTCGGTCGGGGACCTCCATGCAACAAAGTATTGCAAACCCATTCATGGTGTCACAAAACCCGTTGAGAATGCCACCAAACCCATTGAGAGTGCCGCCGGTTCACGATGGCCTTCTTGCTAGAGAACAAAGTACCTTTGAGAGTGCTGATACGAGAGCAAACATTAATTATCAAACCGTTGAGGAGAACAGAAACAGAATTAGAGAAGGATTCGATGATGGATCATCAGACTTGGGACTGATGAGCGACGATGGTAGCGGCACGGGGATCGAAGAAAACGACAGCGCAATCCACAGTCCAACAAGTGGTCGACTTGAACGGATTCACATGGGAAACCCCTACTTACCACAATCACAATATGTTTCTTCATACCTCCCTTACCTGGGAAGAAGCTGTTCGGTCATGTCTGATGACTCGAATGGCTCATCAGAGGATTGGCGTCCGGAGTGGCTCCACTGCAAAGCATGTCGACCTCGGCCAGTACCCGAGCTGAGAGGACCTAACCCCAACTACCGGGGTAGCCCTTTCAACGATGGCTTTTAAAGCAACGATGACAGATTAGCAACATTATTCTTAACGAAACAACCTTTGAAATAACGAAATCACACTACATGAAATCACGATAAAGATATTACAAAGTTACGGAGTTAGCTTCAGGCGTTTAGATAGTTTTCTCTTTGGAATCAGTGTTGGACCTTTTTGAAGATACATGTACTTTTAGTTGACAAGAACCAATAGGGTTCTTATTAGATATTCATTTCGAGGAGGATAGCAAATTTTGGATTGTGGGCATGGTTTGGAGGAGTTAGATAGAATCTTTTCTTTTTCTCCTTGTTTTTCTTTGTTTTTTTTTTTTGTACCTTAGCATAACTTGAAAGTACAATAGGTACTTTCTAACTCATTTTTATTTTCTATCAATTTTGTTACCATTGCAATTCGGGCTAGGTCCTGTATGTTTGTTGTCATTGAATATCCTAGTCCTGTGCAAAGTTTATGACAACGCAACCCAGAGAGACTGTAATTATTATATACTAATTTTAGTAGACCAAGCGCAACATATTCAAGAAGCATATTTTGCAAGTAGTTAACTAGCCGATCCTATTCCACCATCCACTGCCAAATTCCAATTATTTACTCATTTTTCCCAGCTGGTTCTAGCATGCCAAACCCATAAAGGATTTAACCCCAATAGCCTTCTTTGGGTCTTCTCTTTCCAAAAGAAAAACTAGTGATAATTGAATGGCGAGGGTCAAGCGGATAGAAAGCTTAGAACTATAGTGAGCTCGTAAATTCTGCCTTACTTCAACCATTGCAGTTTTGGTCCAGCAGTGGGATCATTTTTGCCCAGTAGTAGGTAGGTATTTGGATAGGTTGAGATTGTTCTAATTAGCTTCGGCGAATCCTTAGTCCCTTCTCTGTTAGGCACACCGACAAGACGACAACAACAGCTTGTTACGAAAGTGAGCTGAGTTTACGGTCACCAAAGGAGACTGAGTAAATCTCTTTGGTTTAGGTCTTTATATGGAGATTTTTTTATTGCTTTATTCTTGAAAAAACGATATCGGCCGATACACACATGTTGCAATAGCTTCCCATCCACCCACTCCCTCAATCAAGCTATATCCTATCCTAATTCCAAGACGTCAAATATTCCATCCTAGTGATGCGGTCCACGTCCATATTTCACGCTGCTCCTCCGGCTGCTGAGCATAACCGACTGATGTCACCCAGACCCTCAACCGCACCTACTCGAACTCTATACCTATCCTTTTCCACTGTCCAAAACAATCTTGCCCGAGGGTTCGCGGTGAAGCGGTTGAGTGTGCCGAGGACTGGATGGCTTGGTGTTTCCCTGTTCAGCAACTGCTTGCGTTCATCATCGAAGTCATTCCAATAATTTGATTTGAGGGATGAACAAGAAGCCAGAAACAGAGTTATCATCATTCAGATCCTTCATCGCATATTATACGCGGGGAGGGCGATCTTGATTATCTTTAAATAAGGGAGAGTGTATTCCTATTATTATTTGTCTTACTTATCTCCCACAAAGCAGGTCAGATCAGCCACGCCGAGATAAGGTTGTCCAGGCTAACATGCATGGTGGAGCACATCTGCATCAAGAGGGGTCGGACATGGTTAAGATTCCACTGTGTCTATCGTCCCCATATATAGTAAGAGATATCCCAGGTTGTATGAGGTGAGCGATCCCAATAGCCTTGCAAATACAACCCTAGAATGCACATCTCTCTTACTCTTTTCATTCCCTCCCCCCCCCCGCTCCCCGCTCTCCCCTCTCTTCCCCCGTTTTCTTCCTTTGTTATTATCAGGGGTCAAACCCCGCCTGGGAGAAGCCCAGGACCCTCGCAGCTGCAGTTAATTAGGACTTCGGCTGCCAGCACTAGTTGGGGACATGCCAACGATCTAATTCGGACGCGGGAAGTTACTAGGGCGAGGCTTTCCAGGTGCAAATGTTTTTTTTGTTCGGTCTCATCTTGGCCCTCCTCCAAAATTGTTGTGTAGTGGGCCTTTGATTTGGGGCGGATGCAAGCGGTCTTGGATGTGTTTTGGTGGGATGGATGGCATGAAGGTGGGATATATATAGTGGAGCTGAGTATTTAGAGCTGAAAGTCACATCCTTTTTTTTTACTACGCTCTCTCTGTGTCTCCTTTTTTATCTTAACTAATGGACAGTACAATTTGGTTAATGAGATTATAGGGATTATACACGTATATGAAGCAAAAGTGTAATGTGTAAACCTAGGGCAGCCAGGCCACAGCAGGTCAAGAACACTAGCAGGAGAGTGGACACCATCTGCATTGGAGAACAATACCAGTGATTAAAGTCCAAGTGGATTGATTGACTACGAAGAAATACATGAACATCAATGGGGTTCCAAATTTTGTTGTGGGGTTGGCGTTCCTCAATAATTGGCAGAAAGTGGGCGATGCTGAGGCTGCCAAACTGAGTTTTCCGTCTCCTGTTCCTTCAGCCTTCTTTCCGCTTTTCTTTTCCTCTTCTTCCTCCTCCTCCTCTTCTTCTTGCTCCACCACCACCATCCTCAACCCCTTCCCCCTCCCGCAGTCGTCCTGTCCTGTTTCTTGCTGGCATTGACTTGTCAAGCACTGACATTATTTTTAACTCTCCCCGGACTGGAGACCTGACAATTTTTTTTTCCAACCTGCCAAGCTCCGCTTGACCTCGTTCTTTGTGTGCGTGTGTCTTGCTGCGTCAGACAAACAACTGTTCGCCACGCATAACTGCAGCCCTCGATCCCGGCCATTTATCTCGCTGGTGGCTTCACTCTTCTCCATTCTGTCGCATTATTCACTTTAACCACATATTCAACGTTTTATTGCGCTATTTCCTTTCCTTGCCTTGCCAACTTGCCTCGCAGTGGGGGATCGGATCTCTGTTCAGCTCTTCACAAAATCCCGAGCTTGTGGACTCTGCCTGAACCGCGATCTTGTCATTTCTTTTGCGCATACTATTTTCGCCTTTACAAGAACTTTTGGTGAATTCGAGTTTTATTTCCTCCAAAACTTCTTTTTTCCTAAAAAATTAAAGAGGTGACAAGGCTCAACATGGCTGCTCCTACACAACTTGCTTGTGGGTCTTCCTAGTTCCCGTGCCCTCCAATACGTGAAATTCTGCAATCTATTGCATATACACGCTGCGCATTCGAGGAGGCTGAACAAACAACCGCTAACCTCTATAGTCCGTACTGTCAAGGGCATTGGCATCTTGGATGCGGCTCCGGTCTACGAGCCGCTGTCGGGGTTTGAGAGGTGAGTCATTACTCCTATCGAGACATGGTATTTCCACGGAAACAATCGCTAACAAAGGTGTCCTTTTTTTTTTCATAGACCCGAGGGGAACCTCCGTTGTAGCGCGTATTCTCCCTGCGGCCGATATTTCGCTTGGGCATCTCCGGAGAAGTATGCGCCACCCTCCGTGCCAAAAAAAAATTAAAGAAATATATCCTAATTAATACGTCACAGGGTCACTATTATCGATCCTTCTGTTGGACATGTCGTCGGTACAATCGTCGCCGAGAACGTTTTTGAGGTTGGATTTTCGCCACTCGGAACATACCTCATCACCTGGCAACGCCCGTCGAAGGATGAGAATGGAGATGCTGTTAAGAACTTGAAGGTCTGGCAAGCGGTAGATTCGGGTAACGGAGATGAACATGCAATTGTGGGAAGCTTCGTTCAGAAGTCACAAACCGGCTGGAATCTTCAGTACACTGCTGATGAGCGACTGTGCGCTCGAGTTGTCACCAATGAAGTCCAGTTTTTCCAAAGCGATAATCTGACGAAGGTCTGGAATAAGCTACGTGTGGAGGGGGTAGCAGATTTCGCGCTATCGCCTGGTCAGAACAATTCGATTGCGGTCTTTATCCCTGAACGCAAAGTAAGGAACCAAAATTTTAGTTTTCTTCTCCTCTCTCTTTCTTTCTATTAACAATCTTCATGCAAATGCTAATTGATTCTGTAAATAGGGACAACCTGCCGCTGTCAAGGTTTTTATGGTGCCTCAATTTGCGTCACCTGTATCCCAGAAGACCTTCTTCAAGGGTGATAAAGTCCAGCTGAAGTGGAACTCATCAGGTACCACCTTGATCGTGCTTGCTCAAACCGATGTTGACCGCAGCGGCAAGAGTTACTATGGGGAAACCACTCTCTACCTACTGAGTTCGAGTGGTGGATTTGATTCTCGTGTGGATTTGGGTAAGCATCTGAAATTTCCCTCCCTTTCTTCCTCTTTTTTTTTTTTCGGCGGGCCGGGGGGGCGTTTATGTTTCCATTAATAGACTAACTCGAGTAGATAAGGAGGGCCCTATCCACGACGTGACCTGGTCTCCTAATTCCAAGGAGTTCGGAGTTGTGTATGGTTACATGCCTGCTAAGACAACAATCTTCAACGTGCGTGGCGTTCCAAAGCACAACTTCGCCTTAGGTCCTCGTAATACCATTCTGTTCTCCCCCCATGGTCGTTTTGTTCTAGTGGCTGGCTTTGGAAACTTGGCAGGTCAAATGGATATATATGACATGGATAAGAATTACAACAAGATCACGACTGTGGAGGCCTCTAATTCCAGCGTTTGCGAATGGTCACCAGATGGCCAATTTATTCTAACTGCGACCACAAGTCCACGTTTGCGTGTGGACAATGGTCTCCGTTTGTGGCATGTTAGCGGAGCCCTCATGTACAACGAGGAGATGGCCGAACTTTACGATGTGTGCTGGCGCCCGCAATCTACCACCCAGCACCTGCTAGGCGACCCATTCCACCCACTGCCTACTCCCCATCCCTCAGCTATCGCCTATCTCAGCACAAAGAAAACACCGGCGAAGACCGCAGGGCCCTACCGCCCCCCTGGCGCCCGTGGCCAATCTACGCCCCTGGCATTCCGCCGAGAAGACGAGGGTGGTGCCGCCTATGTACGGGATGGTGCTCCTACTGGTGGTGCACTAAATGGATTTGGCCGCTCCCGCAGACGTGAAGTTCCTGGCGCAGAGCCAGTTGAGGAGTATCTTCCCCCAGGAGCCGCTCCTGGAGGAGGAGTTGCCTTACCACCAGGTGCAGACCAGCCCGAGAAGCTATCCAAGTCAGCAGCCAGGAACAAGAAGAAGCGCGAGGCCCGCAAACAGAGAGAAGGACAAGATGATGCTCCAGTGGAGCGTAGCCCTCCCCGCACGGAGAAGAACCATGAGCGGCACCCCAAGAACCACCACGCTGAGGGCAGCCAGACCCGCAAGAATGGCCATCACCACCAGTCGAATGGCGCAAAGGGAAACAATGGACCCGTCAACGATGCGGGTGCTCCTACCGCACAAGATAAGAAGATTCGCGGACTTTTGAAGAAGATTCGGGCGATCGAGGAGCTGAAGATGCGGTTGGCAGGTGGGGAGAAGCTTGAGGACACGCAAATGAAGAAAATCCAAACGGAGGATGCAGTACGCAAGGAGCTTGAGGCGGTTGGTTACTCTGGATAGAAGACTTCCCTTCCGCGTAAGCCAGTACAGTCACTTCCAAGAAGTGTAAACATAATGCTCATTGCACTATTCTACTCTTTTTGGTTGTGGTTTGACTCCCTCAATTCCACCTCTCTTCATCTACATCTTTGTAAAGAATTTTAAAGAAACAAAATAAATAAGAATTTACTACATACATACAAGGAGATATACCCATAAGTCAATTGATCAAGTAGTATGCATAAACCAATTAATCTCTGTTGTGGCTATCATGGCCAATTTTCGTATTACAATCCATCCGTGACGCCCTTCTCTTTCTCCAACTTCTGCCGGTCCCAATTCGCATTCCACCACCACGCATTCACAATATCCATTTCGGGGCCTTCCTTTGGCGGTTCCTCCTGCCATGGTTTCACAGCAAAAATATAGTGCACGTTCTTTACCATCTCGTCGCGCCAAATGGCATCATGAACTCCCTCCCATCGCATTGTCTTCAGCGCATTGTACACATATGGCAAGGCAACCCAACGACCCTGGAATACATCAGAAAGTAACTCTTGATCCGGGAAAATGTACGTATCGATTCGCTCCGGCGTATCGAGAGCCTTTTCGATCTCTGCATAGATAACGCGGTTCGGTTGCACGACAAGTAAGCCACTATTTAGCATTCCAACACCGGAACTGGGGTGGGCACCGGTCAGTTGGGCAGCCTCCGGCTGAGTATGTTGGGAAGTGAACGCGCAATTCTCAGGGACCCTATTTTATTATTAATTTCCTCTAAAACAAAAAATAACATAAAAATAAAATCAAGTAAAATCCCCGGGCGTGGAGGGTTTAGGACCCTTTATTGGGAATTCGATTGATCAACAGTATTGATATACAGTGAAAGACCCAAAGAGAAGGAAGGGCTGACATATGGATATAGTATATATCGTATGAAGAAAAAAAAAAGGGAATGAAAGACGGATAATAAACAAAGATAGAAAAAGTTTGAAGACAATACGTACCAGGTAGGAGGATAATGCGCCTTCTTCATGGGATTACAAGCGCAAGCATGACTGGCAGCGAACACCCTGTTCTCACTGTCCAGTGGGATCTCCATCAATTCATCCATATTATGACGGACCAACATATCGCCATCAAGGAGAACGACACGGTCATATACATCTTCTAGCGAGAAAACAACGAGTTTTGTCCATGTCTCACGAAAGCGAGGGTCGTGGTCGTATTTGGGACTGTTGGAGGGGAACACACGAGAGACGGGGTGTGTTGCGATTCCGCGCGCCTGGAGAGCGGCCAAACCAGACTCAGGGAAGGAGGGTGTGTATAGAGCGACGAATGAGTAGGCGGTTTTGGTGGTTTGGAGGGAGTGGTGGAGGGTGAGGAGTCCCGGGAGATAGTTGAGGTTGGTTATTAGGGAGGCCCAGACCTTATCTTTTGTTTTATTTGGTTTTCAGGTTTGTTTTCCACAAAAATAAGTTTCAATAATTGGGTATATTTTTTATCCATGCATTTTCATAATAGTCTGATTTTTGAAAGGATGAGGGAGAGAGAAGGAGTAATTACCCTTTTTTGGTTGTGACATGTTGATTAACAGAATGGGTTGTTGGATGCGTTGAGTTGTAAAGGAACTAAACAGGCTCATCTTTGCTTGCTCTCTTTTCCCCGCGGTGGGGTTCAGCGATGACTAATATAACACCAATATTTTTTGTTTACTTTTAACCACACTCTTAACTACTTTCTACAACTAAGTATCCTACAATTACGGTGAGTATGTCCATTCCGGTGCCAGCCCATCTTCAAGATAGACTTGGCGGTGGTCTGGGCAGGATTTTCATGTCCCCATTGATATCTCGCAGCCGATACAGAGCTTATGCACTCAATGCTGAGGCATTTCAAGGCATGGTCCTCGCCTTGCGCTCCACCTGACAGCGCGAATTTTTCGCACATACCTCTATATATTTATTTATTCATAGGCTAGTAGAATTGAGGAAGACTGAAAAGATCGTCAGACTGCGGGTATCCATAAAATTGAGTTCCTCGATTAAACGCCTTTCATAGATGAGAAAGAGGGGGTGAAGGGGGTAGGGAGGGGTTATTAAGTAAAAATGCGCGCCCGCTTGATTGGGCTTCCCATTCGCAGAGATCGATTTCCGTTCGCCATGCCGCTCAAGACTCGGTCCATCCCATCAACATCTAGTTCACCCCGTCGGAGTCGAAGCTGGTCCGCTTCAACCGTAAGCGCTTCTGTTACGGAAGCCCGTGTGATAGGCGGCGCCTCAGGTTCCATAAGTCTTGGCCCTAAGATCACAATCCGGTGTTCCGCTGTCACAAGAATATCGAAGGCTTGTTGCTCCGCACCCCTTACATGGCGAGGGGCTACAGGTAGATGGCCGATTTCTTTCAGGGATTCTCCCATCAGCGCAATATCTTGGATGGTAGACACTCGGCAGCGGTTAGATGCATCGAGTGTGCCGGTCGCTCTTACCGCATTCCGCCACAGGGACAGCAAGCTAGGGATAATAGCGCTCTGCTTGCCATGTCTGATGAGGATCGACTCGTCGGGTAACGCTTCCTGTGACGAGTTCGTTTGGTACACTGAAATCCCGCCACATAATGATGGATTAGACGGCACAGCACTACCCCCCTTTAGGAGCGTGTCCTCCCGGAGCCGCTTTGTCGAAGGGGTGAGTGGTGCAAATTTCGATCGTTGCTCGATTGCTAATCCTGCCTCTGTTCGGCTGCCAGTGGGGGGGGGACACAGAATCCTCCCGCTGACCGAAAAAATTGTCAACGCGCCACCAGATACCCCTTGCACGCTAGTTTGGCGATGCAGTGGACCCTTCGCAGTCCCTGGCCCAGCCCCTTCAAGATCCCACACGCCCCATTCGCCATCGGCCATAAGAGCCATGATAGCACGACCACCAAGTACCCATTCTGCGCTAATGATCGTTTTGCGTTGTGCAAGTTCGGAAGATGACTGTTCAAATCCTGGATAGAGGCTAATGAGCCATTTTCCCTCCGGTTCAGACGTTTCGAAATCGCTTTGCGACTGAGGCGCCCTGCGCGACACTCTAGATGGTTTGGTAGAGAAACACGAGTAAACTTTAACACAGCCTCCATGGAACGAGACCAACAATGTCGAGTGTCGGGTAGACGGGTAACCGGACGGGTTAAAGGAAATGTTCTGCGCCGGGGCGGGCAAATAGCGTCGTTTTGACTCGACCTCGTCGTAGCATAGTTGGTACGTGATATCTCGAGCTCCAGCCTCTTCGGCAATAGGAATTTTGTGAAGGATGAGTAGACCGGACGACTCAGCAGAATGTGTTGCCACAAGAAGGCTCCATCCTTCAGCACCACCGTCTGCCTTGAGGGATGATCTTCTGCTGCGAGATGACTCCCGATCTGGCTGCGGCTCGCTCTCCTGATATGTAAATGTGATGCTTATCCCTCTGGGAACTTCCTGATGCGATATTGCTCCACTGATCGAAAATATCTCTACTCCCCAAGTGGTAATGTCGATTTGACTGGGATGGGGTGGAGTTAGAGGAAGAGTGATTACTCGTGTAGAGTAGTCCGCGCATACGGCAGAAACTACAATATCTTGCTTTAATATTGGAGGGAAAGGATCTAGGGGCGAGCGTGCGTTTTCTGGAAAGACACGGGGTGCAGCGAGTCCGATGACTCTACTTCCAAGAGGGATGTCAATTTGACGCAAGATATTTTCATATGGATGAGCCGGATCGACCTCTGGCTCCTCCTCCTGAAAGTAAACATCCGGGTCAAGGTGAGGCGTGTCATCCTTTCTTGTATCTGCCATGCTCTCATCATCTGAGTCGATGATCATAATCGCATCGTCATTCGCACGGCTAGCCTTCTGTTGCGGAGCCACTTCCTTGGGTTCCTGTGGCTTCTGGGCGAATGGCCGCCCTCCTCGCCAAATAACCTTAATTCCATCTTCGTAGCCATATAAAATTAAGGATGAGCCGTTTGGAGCGAGAATCGGGTAGGCTTGGGCCGCGTAAACTCGGTGAGGGAGTTGATAGCTAGTTTTACGCGGTCGTCATTAGTACAAGATCGAAGCACTATCGAACACGGGTGATAGAGAATACCTTAACTGCAGACCATCATCTCTTGTCCTAAGTAACGGCCTAGAGGGAAACGAGGACATCTTTCTATGTATTTAATAGGCTGAGTCAGTAGTCCTCTTGGTGGTGAGCACGCCGGCCACAAGCTTTGACCCGCTCGGCGCTATTCTGGGGTTTAAAGTAACGGGAATAGATAAAATCAATACGTTTTCAATTGGAGTGGCCTTAGATGGAGTTTAGGTAGGGGGGAAGGAGGTGACGCAGTGGGGAAGGAGACAGGAGGTGTAGGAGGAGGGTAAAAATTTTGGTGTTGTTGCGGAGAGAAGAAAAAAGCCGCCCTCCACTATTTATGATTTCACTCCGCGTCCACCGCGTCAATACCACAACAGCTCAAGCTCTCCCCTCAGCCTCCAACCCAACCATTTGTGTATCTTCATCACCCCATTATAATCTAGAGCACTCACTTACGCCTCTGAACCGTGAACGAGGAACTAAGGCAGTGGAAAATTGACAATGGCTTCGACTGCTAGCAACACTGCTCTCTGGTAGGCCCAACAATTTATTAACTCACACCAATGTCTACAGTTCAATCTCTTGGCCTCCATGAGTCGTCGGCCATCCCTTTTCTCGTGGCTGAAACCCTCCTACCTCCCAACCCATCCGACGATCTCTACTCATGGACTACAACTATTGATTATGGCCCAAATGGGCCAGTGGAGGATGAGTTGCTTTGGACTAAAACCTGTGTGGTCTGGTCTCGGGCGGGGGTCATTAAAAGGGTATTCCGGCTAGATCTTGAAAAGGAAGACATCAGATATGCTTTATTAACGGTCTTTCCGGTGGGAAGAGTCAAAAGATCTGATAATAAAGTCACATCAGATGCAACTGGAGGGGCATCGCAGAAGAGCAATCAGCCAGACCAGACATCGTGGGCCGAATTACTCGGTGGAGGGCAATTGAGGCTTCCGACCTCCGAGAAGACTTACGGTCCTAGTGGTGCTCAAACTAACCAAGACTCCTCGCGAGCGTTGGTTGTCGTGCTCAAATCGCAAGCCCACATCTTCTTCCTAGCGGGCAATAGTCATGTTGTTCCCCTACCCTTCGAGGTAGACTCTGTCTTCGCGACTCCTCGTGGTTTGTTGTTTCAGCGCAAGATCCACGAAGAAGATACCAATTCACATCCTTCTGCTCCTCCCAACTCTTTCATGTCGTCCTTCCCAATAGATTTCCGAGCATCACAGTCGATGGAGTTTCCTTCCGGGAAGTCGAAACGACCATCTCTCGCCGCAGCTGCTCAAAGCCCTGGCTGGAGATCTCGAACGAGTAAACGTGCAGATTTACCAAGAGTTTTTTCTCTCATGGACCCGCACTCTGAGATGGGCCTAGTAGTTACCAACCAGTCATCTCGTTGGTTGCAAACAAGCCTCAGCAGCAAACCTTCGGGCCTAGACGTTCTGGATCCAGCAGACGAAATAGTATACGTATCCTCAAAAGATGAGTTAGCAGAGTCAGGCCGCAAACCCGGGAAACTTCCATTGATACTCGTGGTAACTGTAAATATCAACACAGGGCTTTATACCATCTGGACGGCACGATATCGAGATGATAAAACCTCGCCCTCGTCAAAAAAGAAGACAAGGCGTGATACTGGAGGAACTAGGTCGAAAAGACGAAGCTCTCATTTTGGAATGACCACAGGAGCTACAACACCCGCCGCACGGCCATCTGTAGCTAGAGAGAGCTTTGGTCCCAGGGGAGATAACTGGAATACTTCAATTCTATCCCATTCTCAATACTCAACTGAAGAGAAGCCCGATGAAGACGATTTCGCCTCCAAGCTGGGACAAGATTTTGGGGACATCGGTGTACCACTAAAGACCTCTAGGAGAGTCAGTTCTCTACTTGCACGAGCCGACCTAGCCACCAACCAAGATAGAATAACGTTTTCCGACCTTGCTACAGGTAGCCAGTCTAGCTCGATACCCCATGGAAGTCAACTTCGGCAGTCGATAGGGGCAGGTAGCACTCGTGGAAGCTTTGGCTTCAACCCAAGAGCCTCCCTGCCGCCGGGAACTGGCTCTATTTACAGCACTACGAGCAGCTTTGTTGACGCGCCAGTTGACAAGTTACTAGAAGAATTAAATAATGAGAATTTATTCGAAGGATTCGAGAATATGGATCTCAAAGAGTCGGCGTCTGGCCTACCGGAAGAGGTTCTATTGTCCAAAGTTGAAAGTTTTTCCTCGCGATTTTCAGGCACCTTTATGACACCGGCCAAATTGAAGCCATCTCGGAAGCTGAAGATAATGACATTGTGTCGCTCTAAGAATAGAAACGACCAAAACGGAAACCAAAATAGTTTAGCTGTGTGTGTGGTAGATCAACAGGCCAAGTCCATGACAGTCATCAACTTGCGAGCCGATAGAGTCTCGGTGCTCAAAAAAGATACAGCATGCTCCAAAAAGACAAAGAAACATTTAGGACCTGATGATCAATCCCTCCTTGTTCAAGCCTCTGGTATACAGCACTTCTCTGGAATCAGGGATGCTTGCAAGATCGTTGACGGGGGGCTTTCCCGAATCGTAACTCTTAGCACCACTGACGAAGGGAGCCCTATCCTACATCTACAAACGCCATGGAGCAGTCCCCTTGTGATTGGTCTTCCCCAGAGCTTCATGCTTCATGAGACCAATGCCCTTACATCCGTATTGTCCATGAACAGCCCACGAGAAGAGAGCATGAACCGCTTGGTGACAGATTCGTCTATTGATATCGTTGGGCTAGATCATCCCGCGGCTTCCGGGAAATTTGACGTTATAGACTCCGCAAAAAGAAGACATAAGCTTCAGATCCGAATGGAGCCCACTAATGATCTAGTCATTAAAATATTTAATGTCTGCCGATTCTCTCTAACTGACTCCGAGAAAGCTGGTGATGGTATCTTAGCGGCCTGGTGGGAAATTATGAAATGGCTTCAAGAAC
This sequence comes from Aspergillus haitiensis, assembly GCA_027569155.1. Taxonomy (NCBI): domain Eukaryota; kingdom Fungi; phylum Ascomycota; class Eurotiomycetes; order Eurotiales; family Aspergillaceae; genus Aspergillus; species Aspergillus haitiensis. The sequence continues at coordinate 246,572 of JAPDEO010000008.1, read as the reverse complement.
GGGAAACTAGCGACAATGATATCGAATGGACAGCTATGGTAATTACTTTATTTGGAATGGCTATCCCATTTATCGATAGCGATCAGATACAGACCTCAGCCAAGCAGACGCGTAGAAAGAGGGGCCTACTAAGATCTAGCAGCGGAAGCTATGTTGACACAGAAAGTTGGGAGACTATGTTAGATCAAGAGTCCGGACCTGCGGGAGTTGTAGCCTCATGGGTGAGCACTGCCGCCTGGGGGTGGATTGTTGAGCAGGATGCTGAAGAGAATGGCACTCCTACCCATGGGAGGAGGTCTTCGAGAACTGATCAAGCAAACTCGAGTCGTTCTACCTGCCGCAAGAACACTTATCTTCTTCGGTGTGCTGCACTCACTAGAGAATTTCTCCATAGCTCTCGAGGTGTCAAGACTATCGGGGTAGATGGCCACCTTCCCACCGCTATCTCTTACCCTCAGAGCTCACGTCGCACTGCCCTATGTACCGTTCTAGTTGCTTTACATCTTCTCCGGGAAGAACAGAAGCTGTCAGTCTGTGAGAACGAACAGTCCCGCAAACCCATGGGCCTTCTTGTTCCAATCTTAGCTCAGATCGGCGGGTGGTTAGGATGGCCATCGTGGACCTGGCAGGAAGATTCTTATTATGGCATGGAAATAGCTAGCATGAACCGCTGGCAGTTCGAAGATTCTCGGATCTCTATGATGGATCTCCCGCCTGAGCCGTTCCCCCCGCCTTCGATTTTCTCCTACTTAGAAAGAGCCTGGCAAAAACCTTCTCCTCCATTCTTCACCCTTCTCAATCTTGTAACCGCATCAGACAACCCCCCGAAGAAGGGTAAGCTGTGGCAAGAATGCTTTGCCCTCACCCCAAGGACATTAGCTCTAGATGGCTTCCTTTCTGAAATTCATCATATTGTCACCCCCCTTGACCGAATCAAACTCCTTCAACGCCGAGGCTTTACTCGAAGCGCTATCGAAACCTTCCCAGAGGGTGTCAACACACCTTTGTACGAAATTATTCTGCAATCACAAACGCATGCTTTGACTTCATGGAGCCCAACACTCCTAGAGCTGATTGATCGAGATGATCTTAGCGTCTCGATGAGCCCTATAAATTATTCAAATGCCGCACCCGCTCCCTCGCAAGCTTCCGTGTCCCACGACGCGATTCGCGACTTCCATCATATAGGAACTTCCGCCTTAGAGATCGACGCGATCAACTCGTTCGAGCCTTCCGCCGAAGCAGACCGGCTCTCGATAACAAGGTTGATATTCCGCGATGACAAACGGTTCATTGAAGCCGCTCGACTCTTAAATCAATCAAAGGCTCCTGCAGCTGAATGTATCCCGGAGCCTGAATGGACTGATTCAGACTTGCTAGAGGCGCAAAAAGAGGTAGTCCAGCTCGTCACGCTGCGAACACTGTCGATCCCCACTGGAAGGGCAATGCTGGCCTTCAGTGGACGTCTACCACTCTTGACAGAAAAGCTCCCCATTCCTTCATTTTCATTACAATGTGTGATGAAGCCGTCAAATGTCACCATTAGCGCAGATCGGACTTCTTTTAGCGAGGAGAAGGTTTGCTGGGCCTTCTTTCACAATGGCGTTTCCACTGGCCTTGCCATATCTAGAAATTCAAAGGGTATAGACACATCATGGATTCTCTTCAACAAGCCTCATGACCTGACCAATCGGCATGCGGGATTCCTTCTTGCCCTTGGCCTCAATGGGCATCTCAAATCGCTAGCTAAATGGGTCGCTTTCAAATACTTGACGCCTAAGCATACCATGACATCAATCGGCCTCTTACTAGGCCTCTCGGCCTCATACCTTGGGACAATGGACACACTCATCACACGACTTCTGTCCGTACATGTAACAAGGATGCTCCCCCTTGGAGCTGCTGAACTTAACCTATCACCGCTGACTCAGACAGCAGGGATCATGGGGATTGGCCTTCTGTATTGCAATTCCCAACATCGGCGAATGAGTGAAGTAATGTTATCAGAGATCGAGAACGCCGAACTTGAAGAGAGCTCCTCATCACATGAAAGCTTGCGTGATGAAGGCTATCGGCTAGCAGCTGGGTTCGCACTTGGATTTATTAACCTAGCCAAGGGCAAAGACATGAAAGGTATGCGTGACATGCATATTGTAGAACGGCTGCTTGCCGTGGCTGTGGGAACCAGGAAAGTTGATCTGGCTCATATTCTGGATCGAGCCACAGCTGGAGCCACTATCGCTTTGGCTATCATTTTCATGAAAACCAACGACGAAAATCTGGCGCAAAAGATTGACATTCCCGACACCACTGTACGGTTTGATTATGTGCGACCGGACCTTTTTCTCCTTCGCACCCTCGCACGCCATATCATCATGTGGGACAGCATTCGGCCTTGCGATGAGTGGTTTGTACAAAGCCTTCCAGAAATTTATCGTCGTCGGTTTCGCCTGAATGGAGTCCGTCGTCTCAAGAGCGATGATATGCCATTCTTTAATATTCTAGCCGGGCTGTGTTTCACTCTTGGCCTTCGCTATGCCGGCTCAGCTAAAGCAGAGGTTCGCGACATTCTTCTCTCATATTTAGACCAATTCATCCGCATTTGTCGTCTCCCAGCAGTAAACTACGATGGAAAGTTAGCACGCAATTCCGTACGCCACTGTCAAGACGCCGTCGCATTATCTGCAGCTGCCGTCATGGCAGGAACTGGTGATCTGGCAATATTCCGGCGTCTTCGATCTCTACACGGCCGTGTGGATGCCGAAACCCCATATGGCAGTCATCTGGCGGCCCACATGGCTATCGGAATGCTATTCCTGGGAGGTGGCAGCTACACGCTAGGTACGTCGGACCTTGCGACGGCGTCCTTAATCTGCTCTCTGTACCCTATATTCCCAACAACGGTCCTTGACAACAAATGCCATCTCCAAGCGTTCCGCCACCTGTGGGTGCTAGCTGCAGAGCCACGATGCCTTGTCCCCCGTGATCTAGATTCCCGTCGTCCAGTCTCGATTCCCATCACAGTGTCCAGCCCCGGTGGTAACACTCGCACCCTCACAGCACCTTGCCTCCTTCCTGATCTTAATCATGTTCTCAAAGTAGAAGTCCACAGTCCAGACTACTGGCCCCTAGTTTTAGATTTTGCACACAATCCCGAGCTTCGCGAGAAGTTTCGTCTAGGTGATCAGTCGGTCTATCTCCGGCGAAAGGCAACCTACAACCCAGCGGGAACATCAGTCTTCGCCTCTACATTGGCTGGTCTCAGTGATGCTCAAGACATCCTCCCATCATCCACGTCGGCTTCGAGCCAAGGCAAAGGTCTACCTCCCGCAGCCCTTCCGAGTATCACCGCCCTCCTTTCAGCCAGTGGTGCATACCACCCCACACCCAAGTTCCCAGCTCAAAGTATCTGGGAATGGATATTCCACCTCGACTCCCTTCAAGGCCTCTTGGATTCCCGGGAGAAGGCTCTGGTCCTCCCGTCCTCCTTCCCAACGCAAGTCCACCCTTCTATTGCGTCATGTGCTCCCTGGCTGCGGCAGTCGCCTGTGGATAGTAAATTAGTAATCGAACGTAGCGTGCAAAACGTCATTCAGGCGGCGCATGGTCGCGGTGCTGATCCTGATGAAATTCGTGACCGTATTTGGCAGCTGCGGTTACTTTTCAGATGGGTTGATATGGGGACCGAGCAAGGTGTCGATGAAGAAAACGTCTCTCAAAAAGGTCATCCTCCTGTCCAGTCGGGTGGGCTATGGCTTCGTCGGGACTATATCGAAGAGACGCGGTGGAAAATATGGGGTGTTCAAATTGGAGATTATAACTAACTACTAGGTAATCCGTGGCTCTGTAATATGGCAATTTGTTTGTTTGTTTTTTAAAAAGTGGAGTTCGGGGTAAAGAATGGAAGAGGAATGACTAACTATATGTATGATATATGCCCCATGTTACTTATGGCGAACATCACATCCACCCTCGTCTTAGCAAACTTAGAGAGAGAAAAATATAGAGAAATATTCTTCTCTTTATGTTCTGTGTTCTATGGTCTTTGTTCATTATGACTGTGTATGGAACATAAGTAGTATTAATATTTAGTTATGGGGAAACTTTAGCCTTCATTGCTATACCGACTACTTTTTAATTTCAGTATTATCACTATATGAAGCAGATATAGGATAAGGGTTTATTTGGTTAAATAATTGCAGTAGCCTAACATGGCAGCTTCTCAGTTCATGGCTTCATGAAGGAGAATGAACCACTTTTACTAATTCCAACGAAAGGAAGAGTCACTGCGATCGAATGGCGCCTGGCTTCAAGATCCCTCGATCGCCTCCACCGCCGGTTTGCCATAGCCAAACACCCTCGGTGGCCCACGCAGAGGCACTTGCGTGACGTCCAACGCTGCTTGTGTGGGTACGAGATGAAATCTCTCTGTCTTTTTCGTCTGAATTCTGTTGTACACGACGGGACGAGATGGCCGAGTCAGCTTCAGCCAGCATGCCAGCCACAACTCCTTCACGCTCAATCACGAACCAAAGACCTTCCACCAAAGTGCTACCACGTTCCCCAAATTGGCCTTTGCCCAGACGGAACAAGATCCGACCGAGAACTTGCCAGGCTATACATCTCTGAGCGGGGAAAGAGGAGCGACTAAGGATGGCGAGTTCAGGAATAGTATATCCAGCAGCTTGTGGGTCATTGCCGTGGTGGTGAAGTCCGAGGCTGGTTGAGAGGGAAAGGGATGTGCTTGGTGAGAGAATAGCGCCAACAAGAGAGAACCGCAGACACGAAGGATGAACAGCTTCGGCGCTGCTGCCGGGATGATATGCGGAGGAGGGAGGGGCGCCAGGGGCGTCAGGTTCAGAGGAGGGCTGTTGTAGCCAAGAGAGGGCAGACTGATCGTGTGAAATATCAGGGAAGTAGTGCGCTTGTAGATCGGAGAGGAAGGAGGGCGATGAGGGGTCTAGTTGAGGCATCACAGTGGATCGAGGAGGTGGCGCGGGGAAATGTACAGAGCCGGATATAGGGAATTCAGCGGCTGGGATGAGGTCTTCGGGAGTATGTGAAGGGGGGAGATCATCAATGTTCGCAGAAGTCTTGCCCTTCGTGTTCGTGGAAGGTGCCAACTCTGGAGCAGGAGCCGCCAGCGTCGGCTCCGTCTTAGTTGGAGTCTCAGCGGAGGGAGTGACGGCGGCTGTCTGTTCATTATCATCATCGAGACGAGCTCTCCGGAGGAACCGCTCGAGCAATGAAGGGTCGAGAGAGGAGATCAATTCCTCTCGCTCATGTTGAATCTGAGAATCCGACATGGCCGCCAGGTGCTGGCGGTTTTGTTCCTGTATTGCTTTTTTCTCATCTTGCGGGAGGTGACCATTGGTTGTTGGTTTTGAGGAGGGGGAGGAAGGTTTCGTCTGAGCTTGTCGTTGTTTGAAAGCCGATAGTTTAGTGCGGCGTCGATGTGCTGGAAAGCCTGTGGCAGACTTCAAAGACGGAGGGGCCGGAGGAGTGGCGGGGGATCGTTCCTGGATTTCCCCTACGACTCCCGGCATAGCCAGAGTGGTGGAAGGCGGGCCATCATCTTCAGGATCGGAGTCGAAATCGACTACAAATCGCTCACCACGGAAGGCCATAGTCGCATGAGAGAACAGGTAATGGATGATGAAGTTGAAGCCATTCCGGACTCATCACAAGCGGGATGTATCGAAATCGGAAGGCGGCGTGGGAGCATCTGCCCACCATGAGGCTCAAAAGTTTAAGCATATAACGCTAGTCCTAAAGAGGCCTGGCATATCAGGTGACTGTGGACGCCCGATAAGGAAAAGCGTTCCGTGTCATCTGATCTCAGATGAAGAACAAACCTGGGAAAGTCGGGCATTTCGACCTTTTTTTCTTCAGTTGTAGTTTGTTGTTGCATCATCGGATATCGTACTGTTATCGTCTCTCGTCTGGGCGGATTTCAGTCCGAAGTTTTATATACCTTCTCTCCCATGTAGAAAAAGTGATAGCCAGCCAATTGTTTCCCTTTGTCTCCCGCATGGATCTCTGTGGCGGGGGGAAGCCGGGCGATGATGGCGGCCAGAATCATCATCGCGCTTGATATCAAATCCCAACCCAACCTGAACAATAATAATTTCATAGGAAATAGAACTGCAGTCCATTCCCCTGTCTATATCGCTTGCTTCCTCCCCTTCCTTCGATATCTCTAATTAATTAATTAATAATTCCGTGTATTTTTATTTTTTTGGTCCCCAGCATTAATTCCGTTGCGGATACTGATCTCAACCGTTCTCCATCCCTTCTTGTGTCTCTCTTGTTCTCCTGCTCAACTTCTTTCGCCTGACGAATTCCCCTTTTTCGCCCTCCATCTGTCCTTCTTTCCGTCTTCTCCTCGTGTTCCTCTTCTTCTTCTTCCCTTCCCTCATTCTCGCCATCCCCAAACCTCCATTCCCACCACCTTCTCCATCTCACTCTTCGCCTTCTTCCATTTTCTCTATTCCCTTATCGTTATCGGCTAAATCAAAAGATTTAACAGAATCCCCGTTTCATAACTTTCCCATTGCTGATCCTCCAACCAACTAATCATCATCCTTCGTCCACCAACATCACCATCTTCCACCTTCACATTTACAACAACACACTTGCCAAATTACCCCCACCCCCCTGTTTTTTAATTAACTACTAACCCTTCTCTCGATGAACCCCCTCTAATCATCCTCTTTCTTCCATCATGTCGACTGAGCCCGCCGTCTGGTCGGCTCAGGACGCACACGAGTCGCGCTCTCCAGCGGAAACTCGCCCCCGACGGTCGCGTCGAAAGAAGGAGGATGTTGATGAGGCTGATCGAAAAGAACAAGCCAAACCATCACGGGCAAAAGATAAAGATAAAGACAAAGAAAACCAGAAGGAGAAGGAGCAGGAGAAGGAGAAGGAGCCCAAAGAACCGAAACGGGGTAGTCGTCGTCAACGAGACAAGTCTTCCTCTACTTCCACCAATGCTACTCCAGCAAACCCTCGCAAAAAGCCAAAGTTAGAAGCAACACCTTCAGATAAGGACAAAGAAAAGGTCAAAGAAAAGGAGAAGGACAAAGACAAAGAGAAGAGCAAAGAGAAGAAGGACAAGAGTCCCGGTGCTACTTCTACTACTACCCCAGCCGCAGGAGTGGCTTCTCCCACAACTCCAGCAGCGCCTGTCTCGACCTCATCTCCTGCTCCTGCGCCTCCTCTTGCTGCTGCTGCTGCTACTACTATTACTCTTGCTACTATTACTGCTACTCCTCTTGCTATTCCTGCTCCTGCGACTTTAGCTACCCCAGTTGCTGCCTCCACCCCTGCTCCTCAAGCTGCAGCTCCCAGTCCACCGATAGGTTCTCCTCAGGGTTTAACAAACAATATTCAACCCTCATCTCAGCCTCAATTGCAACAGCCTCGACCTCTCCATACGCCGTCATCCCTACCCCTTTCATCCCACCCAACACCTCCTCCGCCAGCGACCACCCCTCCCTCGTCTTCTTCATCCATCTACCCGGCGATGGTATCTTCAGCGCCTCCGCGCCCTCAATCACAACCCTTGGCTCCACCACCTCAGAGGACGAGCGGACAAAATTTCGACCCTATTCGTTCAGCTTTCGATACAACCTCCGCTCCAGCGCCCACAATAACCACAGCTTCTAATGCCTTTAGCCCACCTCCGCGTCCAATCTCTCCTCGGCCGCCGTACCGTGCCAGCGCCTCCCCCGCGATCTCCAGCATAATTGATCCTCCACAAAAATCCCCGCCAACAGTATATGCTCCTCGTCCATACAACTCGCCAGGTCGAGGCGGGCCGGGCTACTCTCCAACTCCAGTAGCTCCAACAATAGCTCCCACGCCTCTTCAACCCCAGCCTTCTCCACCCTATGCACATCAATCGCCCTATGGTCCTCCGCCGCCAGCACAGACACAGCCTTCCCAAATTCCGGTACCCACTGTGGCGACGGAACCGCAACCGCCCGCACCATCAAATCCTCAAACAACTTCACCTGGTCCCACGCCAATGGATGTAGATAGCGAACCTCCGGCCACATCATCCGCTCCTAAAGCTCCAAAAAAGGAGCCCAAAGCTCCTACGACCGCTCCTACATCCAACGCACCTTCACCGAAACCTTCTCGGCCTGCAAAGGACGGCCCCCCTCCCTTGCCTCAAGGCTCCGGCCTAATTTCAAATGCGTTGTTTGGAGGGGTAGATGATGGCGCTTCAGATTCTAACACTCGACGGACTCCCAGTATTATTCTCCATATTCCATTAAAAGGAAATGGAAACCAGATCATTAATTTTGCTCGATTGGCTGAGGAACAGTATGGTTTTGCGGCCCTACATCCGCGACTAGCAGCTCACAAGGAACGCCTTGCTCGAGTGGCTGCTGCGGGCGCTGCGCTAGAGCGAAACGATCGAACTGGTCGTGGGCTCTCTGCAGGCGAAAGCGCAGACGAAGATCTCAGCCTGGAGGTTGATCGTGATAGCGATATGGACGTCGATGGCCCTATGAGTGCTTCAGCCACCCGTCCCAGTGACACTGCTGATGGCAAAAAGAAGCGCCGCAAGAAAAAGATGGAGGAATACGACCGTGATGACCCGTTTGTAGATGACAGCGAGCTGGCCTGGCAGGAACAGGCCGCCGCAAGCAAAGACGGTTTCTTTGTGTACAGTGGGCCCCTAGTCGCAGAAGGTGAAAAGGTGCAAGTTGAGAGGTGGGTATTTTCTTTCATCTTCTTCTCGGAAAATCGCTAACATATTGACCCAGGGCGGATGGTACGATAAAACGAGGTCGAGGTCGGGGTCGTGGTGGTCGCAGCCGAGGACCTCCTACGTCTCATCACCAAGTTCCGTTAGCTGCAGCCGTTCCTATTTCGCAAGAAACAGGTCTTCCCATTCGGGGTCCTGGGTCTCGCGGCGGTAATATCAATCGTCGACCTCGAGTGAGCAAGGGTGCACGTCAACAGACAGAGCCAGACAAGCCGGCCGCATCACCGTCAACATCACACGGGAGAGGTGGTGGCGCTGCTGGCCGAGGAAGTTCGACCAACCATCGAGGAGGCAAGGCACCAATGGTCGAGCTCGCACCGCGGCCAAATATCGCTCCTGCGCCACCCGCCCCAAGTCCTGTCGCAAGTTCAGAATTAGCTATAAAATAGCTTCATTGTCCCCATCTTATTCTACTCATTTCTTTCGCGCTTGCTCGTCTTTGACAGGAGTGAGCTCATTGAGATTTTTTTTTTTTTTTCTTTTTTTTTTTATTGGCGCTTTAAGACCGAGGCACCCCAGAATGGATATAGGGGCATCTATCAGTAGACCAAGTGAATCCCTTCCCTAGCCAATATTCCCCATATCCCTCGGTTGTCTTCTACTTTCTCCTTTTTTATTTTTTTTATTTTTATTTTTCTTTTTTTCCTTTCATTTTTATTCTCTTTCTCTTGTTGCGAGACTATATTACATACGATCTTGTACGTCTCAGCATATTCTTTGGAAGGTGGTATTTTTCTGCATTAATCGGTGCATTTTTTTTTTTTTTTTTCATGTTTACCGTGTTTTTAAAAATATGTTCATTCTGCTCCTACGACCTCTTTAACTGTCAGTTTGACAGTCTGGAGTGATCAAATATGATTGAAAGCGTTGTTTGCTTCCAGCGCTATCATACGTGTCTATGGAATTAATTATGTAGGGAGTCTAGTTCGTCGGATTAGGCCACACTTTAAGGGATTCAACCCAATACCAGTAGGGGTAGTTTTCCACAAGGAAATAGTTTCTCATGCGGCGGCGCCCATTCGCAGTACAATAGAAGATGATGAGTTATCCATTGTCCAGCTCTTTGTTCCATTAGTTGCATGTATCTCTTTTATCTCTTGTCAAATTACTCGAAGCAACACACCTTGAGTGATGTTCACCAACCCTTTCACCAGGAAGGATAACTCTGATGTGTATTAGATAGGGTAAAAAATACCATATATGCTGGCTACAAATAACCGTTGAGAATAGGAGATCGTTATTCATGCATCGTCCCAACCACCTCGTACAAAGTTATATAATCCAGTCCTAGCTTCCTATGCAGAGCTTAAATTTGTGATAGGGCAGATGACACTAACTTGCCCTTTGGTTCTCATAGTGTCCGCGAAGGTCGTCCACCTCTTTCTGAAGGCGTGTCAGGTCTGCCAGGATGTCCCTCGCGTGTGAGGGATGCGGGGCAATGTTTTCATGGCCCTCCGCACGTTGCTCTGGCCGACGGCTAGTGGCCCTACTGCTGTCACTGCTATGATTTCCAGTTCCACGAGAACGTCGTGGGGGTGGTGGGGGGGGCATCGGACCAACTAAAGATGCCCGTTTCGATGGTGGTCGAGGAGCGAGGTCAGGTACCTCTGGTAAGGATACCGAAATCGGGGGTATGTTTTCGGACTGGGGCGGGGTCCCTGTGGTGGAATCGTCTGGTACCGATGCGCCAAATCGGATGTCTCGACTGCGGGACGGAGTGATAGGACGTAGGCCCGGACTTGAAGGGGGTGATGCTGTGATCTCAACTTTGGCAGGGGGCATGGACAAGCGAGAGGCAGTCGGCTTTGCCGCAGTGGACTTTGAGCGCCTCATCTGGCTATGCCTTCGGCTCAGCGGAGGTGTTGGCGGCCGCTTATACTGGGATTGGCTGCGCCTCAGAGACTCCGTTGAATGCGTAGATTGGCTTCCCTCGCCTTTGGTTAAAAAATCAGTACTGGGCTGCACTGTCTGCTGCGATGGTGAAAGTCCTGGAGAGGGAGCTGGGAGAGAAAGGCGATTAGACTTTTTGCTAGACGTCGTTGGGAGGGCTGGTAGCGGTTTGCTCGTTTCGGAATTGATTAATTTACCATGATGGCTTTTCGGGGGCGGTGGCGGAATCTTTTCGCGAGTTCCCGGACGACTGTTCAGAGCTCTCAGGTCTCCATCTACTGCAGCAAACGATAGCGGACGGGCAGTTATCCCTGTGCGCGTGGACGGCCAAGAGTCATCCGCAGTGCTACTCTGCTCGATATCTCCTGGCGACGTGGACGATCGCCTCGACACATTAGAGCTCGCGATTGAAGAGCTCTCATGCAAATTTCTCGGGATTTCTGCTGGTGGAAACCGATCTATATGGTTTGCGTTGTCCAGATTGCTGCCTCGTAATGTAGTGATGGGAAAAGGTGGACTAGAAGATGACACGGAAAGTGGAGCGGTAGGGATTGGTTCCTGGAGGTGCGAATAGGAATAACGACCAGGGGTTGGGCCAGTCATGGAGGCCTCGGACTCAGTCTGGTCCCCCTCATCATCGCTCAAGTATGAGTCCTGGTGAAATGGATCAGTCGTGGATTGATCATCCGACAGGGCAGAATCGTCAATGACAGGAACGACAATGGCAGGTGGGGTAGCAGAGCCGGCAAGAAGGGAAGAAAGATTGGGTTGGGGGGCAGAAGCCGCAGATGGGGAAGCGAAGAAGATCGGGTCGGGAGTAATCGAAGGAGAAGGAGAAGATGGATGATAGCGATGCTGTTGATGAGGATAAGGAGCTGTGGAATCTACAATGGTCAGCCTGACGGTCGTCTGTAGCCTGGGTCCGGAAGCGGCGGGAGACACTCACTCTCTAGCTTTTTAGGGCGGAAAGGATTTGATCCAGACATCGCAGGAAAAAATAACAGCACCGATCATGAGAGCAAAAATCTAAAAGAAGGGGGGAGGGGGAAGTAGTGAAGAGGAAGAAGAAAGGAGGGGGAGGGGAGGGAGGGGAAGATAAATGAAGCTGCTAGGAGAGCGTTCAGCAGGAACCCAACAGATACCTAGAATAATCCAGCACCTAATAAATTAATTAGTGTATTTGATTGATTACCAGCATCGAGGCTACAACGGCGGCCCCGGAAGGTGCCATGGCCGAAATTTAGTGAGATCAAATAGTTAGAAATAAGTACATTCTTTCTCTATCCTTTGTGACACGCTGCAATCTGCTTGGAGGGGGAATGAATAAAGTTTATCATAGTGAAAAACAATAGCAAAAAATCAAGAGGTATATAGTACAGTGGAAAATAAAGTGGAAAATAAAATAGCCAAAACGAGACTGAAAAATAAAATAAAAAAAATCCCAGGGCCTCCCATCCAATAACACCATCGAGTTATATATATAGGGAAAAAAAAAAAAAGCCAAAGACAATGGGATAAATGGTCATCACAATATTCCTCCCCCGAGTTCCAATGCCCGAGAAAAATAAGGGTATCAGCTCGCCGGTGTATTGATTAAGGGAAAAAAAAAAAAAAATACGAAAACATGAGGTGATGGTAAGAAAAGTCAAATAAGAAAGAAAAAGAGAAAGAGAAAGACAAATTCAAAAGGCCGTGTCCCTAGGTACCCATTCCAACACCACGCCAGTACTTTCAAATCACATCAGATGCACGCGCTCAACTCTCCCGGTAAACATGCCACTCATTCTCCGGCCCAAAAAAAGCCTGGGCGAGATTCTTGCCACTAGTGGTTGGCTGGCTGAAAGCCACTTTCTCCTTCGGGATCTCCATGCCGTAGATAAAATTACTCACAACGCAATCCAGAAGGTCCATAGCAATCCCTTTCCGTCGCGAAGAACCGGAAGTCCAGATGCGCGAGATACCCACAATGGCTGGATGAGTCTCGTCGTCACGCATAGTGACAGCAGAGTCGGTTGTCCCTTCTTTCTGAGTAGTCGTCTTATCCACCGGGTGTGATTCCCAGATGCGCTCTGTCAAACATGCTCCAACGCATCGACTATCCTTCATGTGAAGGAAAACCTTGTAGCGATCCACCTTCTCCGTTGACCCATTTTTGCGCCATCGTTTGGGCGCCTCCGTCTGACTCCATAATACTTCATCTTCAATCACCGGGGAAGACAACTCCTTACTAATAACCTCGAGGACCTTCTTCGCCTGGTTCTTCGCGGTCGGAGATGCCTTACGATCCACAATTACCACATATCCTTCATCAAACCGTGTTGCTTCATAAACCCAGCGCGACGCATTCGCTTTCATAAACGCTTTACCCAGATCCACCCCTGTCGAGTTCATGTCGTGGAATTTCTTGTGAAGTGCCGCATCCTCCGCATTTGAGGGAACATATTCCATCTCACATGTCGAACAGGTTTTGCGCAATTCACATCCCAGATCGAGTGTCATCTGTTTCAGCACGGGCTGCTGCTGCTGTTGTTGTTGCTGCTGTGGCGTCCCAGTCGCCACCTTCTTCTTCGGGGGGTCGACCGAGGAGCGCACACTGTTAGAGTTCACCTCTGCAAGAGGAGATCCATTGGAATTATCTTTTGTCGCAGAGTGCTTTCGTTTAAGGAAAGAAAATGTCGGTTTGCGGGTGTTTTGTGGTGGGGGGGTTAAGCGTGGCGGCGGAGATGAAGGAGGGGTTGACAGGTCATCCTCTTGCGTTCCTTCGGAGAGAAGAACAGAGTTTCGACGCGATGGACTTGATCGTACAGCAGCGGATGATTCACGGATGGCATATTGGAGGCTATTTTCTGCCTCATCGGACTCGTTATCGGGAAGAACGCGTCTTTTCTTGAGTGCTGGACGCTGGTCGTCATCGTAGACGCGCCAAATGGAACGTCCGTACGTTTTCATCATGAGACCTCTAGGAATTTCGACGCGTTAGTGTATCGTTGCAATGGAAATCTAAATATATAAAGAGATAGCTATAGAGTACAGTGGGAGAATGGGGAAGGAAGTATTACCGCTTAAATGAATTTGTTACAGTCCACGGCATCTCCCTTTTTTTTTTTATGTGAAATGAGTGTGCTGTTTCAAATCATGGGAACTTCAAGCGAGGCCAAACATGGGTGTTGTTCACTCAGGATAGCCAGGAAAAAAAAAAAAAAACCGATGTTGATATGAGGAGAATAGATGAGTGCAAAAGTACAAGCGGTGGCAATCGGAGTAGATTTCTGGTGGATGGTGATGATGATGATGATGATTTATTTTCGAAACCACACGCACGGAACGCTTCGGCGACCAGTGATCGACGGGTGATGGAACGCGTGCCCAAGGAACTAGGCCTTATTTAGTCATATTGCTCGCCCACATCAGGTCCCAGTAGTCAGGTTATTATGTGGGTAGCGTGGTAGCTCAATTATTAAGAAGTGGTAGAGTGGAAGAAAATAGTATTCTATAAGAGGATTGAAGAAAAAGGCGCTTACCTAGAAAGGAGGTACAAGGGAATTGTTTCTATTGTTAATGTAATTCGTGTTAGATGAGGTATCCGGCTCTCAGGCCTAAAATTCCCGTCGTTTGGTTTTCAGTTTGGGTTGTTTATAGTGGTGAATTTTTTTGTGGTTTTGCTCTTTTCGCGCAAGGTGAACCGCAATATTAAAATATTAATGATGATACCTGGCCCACCTAAGCTAATAATACTGAAGTGACAAAAAGACCCCCAACAGGACACGGCAATAGGTAATACGGGAGGGGGGAATGAAGTTGTAGGCAAGTTAATAATAATGAAAATAATAATAATAAAATGTTCGTGTTGGGTGGAAGAGAGGAAGGTTAATAAGAATAGTAATAGTAATAGTAAGAATGACAATATAATAATAATAAACTTGGATTGACACGAGGAGAAGATGGATGATGATGACTCTTAATAGGTGAGTTGATCTCGCAACGACCTGTACTTACTCCAGGCTACCGTTGGAACATTTCCCAGCCTGACGTATCAGGATGCAGCGGATCGTAACCTCAAGAACTCAAATCGCTCCAATACTCGCCGTAGGCTGAGGATTCAAGAAGCCTTGTGGAACTAACAACCTCACTAAGACAGCGCCCTCATTTCCTGATCAATCCCGACTTCGCCTCCTTAAATAATGAGCGACGGTCTCCAATGTCCACCCAACCAATACACTTTGGTCCTACATGCAAAAAGTATGTATATTGACGACAATAATGAATGAACGAACGGGCCAACTCGTTCCTTGACCGGGATGAGGTGGCACTGTGGTAGGTGTTTTTCTCTTCCTCTCTTTTCTCTCCCTCTCCCTTTCTTGCTTGCTTTTTTCTCTTTTTTTTTTTTCTTGTTTATTTTATTATTGTTGTTGTTGTTATTATTATTATTATTATTATTACTATTATTATTTCTTTCATTTTGATTATATTAGATTATTTAACTAATTTAGTTTTTCTCCTTTTCTTGAATTCTGATTGCTTTATCACCACATACTAGTCTTGAGTTTGCGTGTTATTATCTGATAATTACTATTGTTATTTTTTTTTATTATTATTTCATCATTATTAGGTATTATTGCTTTCTCCCTCACTACCTCTATTATGACTGTACCATACTACCGCTATGTTGATACCTACCTAAATTATTACTTATCTCGCGTTCTTGGTTGGTTCCCCAGCCTCGTCTTTGGACTCCTGCTTAATAGGCCCTTGCTGAAAGTTGGGATGCCTTACTGAATAGCCCTCGCCATGCATTCACCAAATATTAATATTCCATTTTCTTTTTTCCTTTCCTTTGTGTTAAAAAATGTTTTTCCCAATTTAGGTATTTTTATGCTCTTCTCTCTCGGTGCCCTTTACTCCTTCCTTTAGACTCTCATTCTCTACCTGCCTACCTCGCATATTGATATTTTACTTCTTGTTGCTTCTCTTCCTCGAGTATTTCTTCATTATCCACACAAAATCTCCATCAAGATTCTTCATCTACCTAATGGAGAGAGGAGAGACTCAGATATCTAGGTAGTAGCCCTTGCGACGCGATATCAAAGTTGTTATTTTTTGTTTAGATCTCACCTGACTAGATAATGAATTAATTCACTGCCGAAACCACGGTGGAGAAGAAGTTTGGAGGAACATCCATCTATCATTCCCTTCTTCCCTCTTGGAGATACTGGAACCATGACGATCCATAAACTATCAAGTTACAGGGGGGGGTGGCTTGAACAACATTCTAATGGAGATTGACAGATGAGATCAATGTTTCAGGGCCTCACTGCAAGCATAAGTACCACATAGTAACTTAATGACCCGGTACCGACCTACCGAAAAGTAGATACTACCAGGTAGGGACCAGCCATCCTTAAGAATTGCTGTTCCCCAAACCAAGATGCCCGCCCCCACCCTGAATTCATCATCATGACCCCCAAATAAACACTTTGCCCCCCCCCCAAAAAAAAAAAAAAAAAAAAGAGAAGGGAGAGAGAGGGAAATAAAGGTTCTGCAAGCCGATCCGATCATGTCCCAGTTAGGTGCTAACTAGCCATGGTGTGTAACTCCCCCTCCCTCCCTCCATGCTCCATTCTTACTTTTTCGGAGGCCATAATCTAGGCAATGCAAGCACCCTCGGTGGTGAGCTGAGAAGGTGTCTGATCAGAAGGAAAAACCCACCAAGCCTAGTTATGTATGTCCTGCACGCGCTCAAGGCGTGATTCCTGTGTAATTCTGTTTGGTGTAAAGGGCAGAAGGTAGTCCAAAAAAGAAAGGAAACCAAAGAAATAAAAGAAAAAAATAAAGGCAAAAGTCCAGGACAATAGAAGCGATACATACCCATCTGATGGATACATTTTCCTAAGTCCCCATGCAGTAGTAATAGTGGGCTCATGCAGTATCACGCTACTTCTAGATAGCTAAGTACATATTGAGTCTGGGAGGTCAGGCTAGACTTTCTCGCGCTGGTCAATGTATCCTGAAAGGATCGACAGCAGACCAGGTGATATCCTACATAAGCATGATAGTTTGGGGAGGGACGACATAATGTTTCGGGTGATCAAAATCAAGCTTATCCACGACCCGGTGTAACAAAAGTGAGGATACGAGAGGGGTCAGCCCCGGCCCCCGAAGCTTCTCAATGGCTAAGAGTCTAGCTCGGTGCATCATTTCCAGTTATACGTCAAGTCCGAGAAAATAAAAAGAGAGAAAGCAAAAATAGAAAGTGCATTTATGCATCTTGCATGTCACCTCGATTCATTTGAGAGGCATAATGATATGAGTTAAGAGCGGGAAATTGGGGACACTACATCAGCAATGAGGGCTCTCCCACATACATACATAAAAAGCCTTGGACGCCCATGTTTCGCGGAATTCGATTCCCAATCGGACCAAACCCGGGCATCAAGACACTACCAGGAAGGCAGAAAAGGGAGTGGGGTGAGACGTCATGTCATGGAGGAGGCCATTCGCCTTCCACCTTGAAAACATTTCTTGTCTATCTTTTGAGAAAAGGCCGGGTTGATCTCTTTGGCTTCCTCCCTTCCTCTTGTACAAATTTAATTTTACCTACCACTAACTACCGTTGAAGAAAGGCAACAAATAAGAACAATAAAGTAATACCCAGCCAAGCAGGAGATGCCTACCTTTACAGAAGCGGACAGGCTTAATCCTTCTAGTGGAAAGCAGGACCTCCCTCAGTAGGTACATTGCGCCTATTGGTGGCTCTCCAATTTTGATTTGTTAAGGAGACCCTTGCCTGAAGAATGGAAGACCAATGGAGCTTCAAGGTTCGGGGTATTATTATATTGATCAAACCGTAGTGCTGATCGGAGATTTTGGCTCATCAAGTCTCCTCTCAGTCTAAGAGAATGGATTGCGAGTTGCGACCGATCACAAAGGCTTGAACATTTGTTAATGATTATCAAGATTGAGGGTAGACACATCCAGTTTTTTTTTTTTAGAAGAGGGGGACTTGTCAAAGGTAATGATAGTAACGGGAGTATGTCACAGTCCGAAAAAAGGGTCCTCGTGGATAAGTTGAAACTGGGGCGAGAAACCGGTACTCCGTAAACAGATCCATGCCTGGTCCCTAGTTAATTAATTCGAAGGACACAGAAAGGGAGAGAACAATACAAAAATAAAGCTTGTGATACTATTACCTCCAGAAACCGGAGTAACTACTAATCAATGTGAATAATAATAGTTAGCCCCTCCTCGGGGTAGATTTGGTACTCGGACTCCATACTCCGAGTTGTGGTTAGACTCCAGAAGGACAGTGGTTTTTCTTCTATCCAAAAGCTCGGGTGGGACCCGCGGCTTAATTGGGTTTTTTTTTTTTTTTTTTCCCTTTACCCTTTCTTCACTCTGTCCATCGTCGTCTCCCTGAAAATTCACATTCCAGTCGACTTCACAATTCCACAAGAATCGTAAATCGAGCTATTACTCCATATCTTTCAGTCGCATTCTACGAAACCAATGGAATACCCACCCTTTTACTCATTCATATTTTGATTTAGTCTCGCTTGTGATTCTATTTCTTGCCTTTCACCTCCAGCTAGCAGACATTTAATAGGAGATTGATACATTCC
This sequence comes from Aspergillus haitiensis, assembly GCA_027569155.1. NCBI lineage: Eukaryota > Fungi > Ascomycota > Eurotiomycetes > Eurotiales > Aspergillaceae > Aspergillus > Aspergillus haitiensis. The sequence continues at coordinate 228,287 of JAPDEO010000008.1, read as the reverse complement.
TTATTTCTATCATTACGCTTCACACTTGTTATTGTTCATCTTTTCACACTACCTAGTCGCCTCTGAAAATTTAACCCTCCTCTGACTCCTCGCAATGTCAGACACCCATCAAGTCGCAGGGAAAAGAAAGAGAGCCAGTACGTGCAACTTGATATCCAATGAAAACCGAGCCACTGCCGTGAATTTACCTACCACTGAACCTACACTCACAAAATTTCCCCCCTCATTTCTGGCCCCTCTACTCTTCGGATAAGCCCAAACCTCCCCCCCAAAAAAAACCATCACATTCAAACCCAACACCCGCCCAATCCTTACAACGGAGGTCCAAGGTTGCATGTCTCAATAAAGCACTTGACCCTTTTTCTTCTATTGAAGAGATTTGTCCCACCCATCCCATCTCTTCCCTCCTCTCGCCAGATCTGAGTCTCCGCTCTTCCCCGCCTGTCATCCATTTCCATTCCGTACCTAGCTTTGTTTGATGTGCCACTAGCAATGATCACTAACGCTCCAGAACGTTCAGGGACACAGTCCTGCCCACCTCCCGAGTTGCCCCAGCTTGTCGCTGAGCAACATGTCCCCATCTCCTCTCAGGATAAGGAGACCAAACGTCTGATCGTTGTCCTCTCCCATGCCAGCTTGGAAACCTACCGTGCTTCTCATGGTGGGCGCAACGGTACAGGTCGCGATGAGAAATATTCTTTGCTTAACAGCGATGAGCATATTGGTATCATGCGTAAAATGAACCGCGATATCAGTGAAGCCCGCCCGGATATTACTCACCAGGTAAACCCCAGCCTCGTTCTTGAACAATCCAACCAACTTCTTCATCTCGTCATATCACTGACCAGTTCCAACCCCGCCCCCCCCCCCCAATAGTGTCTCCTCACTCTCCTCGACTCCCCCGTCAACAAAGCTGGCAAACTCCAGATTTTCATCCATACTGCCAAGGGTGTCTTGATCGAAGTAAACCCCTCCGTTCGCATTCCTCGCACATTCAAGCGTTTTGCCGGTTTGATGGTCCAGCTTTTGCATCGACTCTCCATCCGCTCCACCAACTCCCAGGAGAAACTGCTGAAGGTCATCAAGAATCCCATTACCGACCATTTGCCCCCCAACTGCCGCAAGGTGACTCTTAGTTACGAGGCCCCCGTTGTCCGAACCAGGGACTACATTGAATCTCTAGGTCCTAAAGAGAGCATATGCATCTTTGTTGGAGCCATGGCCAAGGGCCAAGATGACTTCGCTGATTCATTCAAAGATGATACGATCAGTATTAGCAATTACAGCCTTAGTGCCAGTGTCGCTTGTAGTAAATTCTGCCATGCTGCGGAGGAGGCTTGGGATATCCTTTGAGTGCATTGGGTGGTTCACTCTTTGCCCTCAAAATTTTATAATGATGTAACGAATTTCCTTGCGATCTTGTGCCCGGCACGATCGACGAGTGCGAGCAAATGCCAGTTGTTGGAGAGGGTCATCATGGCCCTTGTACCACCTTTTCCCCTGCCTCTGTGGAGTCAATTATCAACTGTCTTGAATATGTTGATGTTTTGTCTTTCTTTTTTCTATTTGCCTTGTTCTCGTCTCTTGTGCATCTTGGTCGCGTCTCAGCCTATGCAAGATAAGCACTCCACGGATCACAGAATCAAGATCATGGAAATAACGACACACTCTGGGCAGTTTTCTCTTTTTTTATTATTATTATTTGGCAGGTGGTGGCAGGGTATGTGCCAGAAGGCCGTGGACTGTACAGGATTCAAGCCTTCTTCTTGCGCTCCCACTTGTTACAGACTCCATCCCCAGCTAGGTTTCACTCTTGAATGATTTGGATAACCCGATTCGCTCGAATCTGCCCTGGCTAAACAAATGAGTTGTACAGTGCTCCGAGCTTCTTCCTAAAGCTTCGACTCAAACGACAATACGTGAATAGATAGGATAAAAAATAATTAATTAAACATTCTGAATGGACAATTTCGGTATTAAGCGAGGAATAAATTTCGTATATATATATTTGTAAAAAAAAAAAAATGGTAAAACGGCTCTACATCATAAAACACCAACGTAGAACGGCCATAGAAATGAAGGAACTAGGCATTGGAGGAAGAAAGGATTACTTGGCTCGGTAGATAGCTCTGCCATTGGGTTCTATACCTGTTTACAGGCAGATCTGTCATCTCACTTATGACTTGATGAGGGAAGATCCAGTTATAAATAAAATGCCTGAGGCGCTGTTCTCAGTCACGGTATCAATCAACGCACCTCTTCCGGCTTTATCTTCTACTCTTGCTTTTCTCTTCATCCCTCACCTTCTGACTCATCCCAATTATTTCCGGTAAAATCCATGGTTCATCCGGGATGAGGAAATTCCGCGGCGCCGAAGGTACGTGCCGACGTAAATAGACATGAATCGAATCGCCCTAGTGGCTAAAGATGGAAGCCCCCTTTTTGGCGACGACGTGGCAGGCAGACATCGCAGGGTCCGGATTTTAAGTGGATCGCTCGCTTCACTTGGGCTGTGATCAAATACTTTGGGGTCAGTTGTCCAAAAAGGATACCTAATAATTAAGATTTCATTCTGCTGATCACGATTCATCAGCCAGGAGCAGCAATGAAGGAAGATCAACAACCAAGATACGATAGGTGCATCCTCTTTCCAAAAATTGTCTCCTGCATTTGCCTACTCTCCTCGTAATTCGGCCGCCACTTGCTATTGTCAAAAAGTCTTATGGCGCTTGATCCACGACACAGAACACGAGTGGATCTTACTTAGCGGTCAGACAGCACCAAGCGGCGACTAGCAGCAGCAGATGTGCCCAAAGCAGGAACAAAACAGCCCATCCGTCAGAGACGCAGGCGGCGAAGGTGCCCCTCAGTGGCTCCCAAGCACTTGTCCATGAACGGTGCCTCATTGCTATTCGTTGTTTCACCGCGATTGGTAGCCATCACAAGCATCGTAACCAATGGCGAGTCAGAGTTCGCAAACTCAGGAGACAACGGCCTTCCCAGCGCCTTTCCTACCCTCGTTCGTGCTCTTAAAGTTCTATGATTATGGCAATAATAAAAGGTTAGATGTCACGCTTCAGCTCCACCCAGTCTCCACTCTTAAATCAACGCTGCCAATCTTTCCCCTCCACCTCGATCTGATTCCGCTTGCCTCACCTAACTCTGACACACTGATGCTGCTTCATGCGTCGTGCCCACTATGTCCTAGGAGGCAGGGCCACCTACAGGTCTCCCGGTTGGGCTTCTCCACGATGACCTGGCCATATTTCTAAACTTTTTCGACCCCTCGTTACTAGCTTCACCGAAAGATAGCATCATGGGTCTCTTAGACATATCCTCTCTCCCGATAGGAGGCCTACTATTCCCGGCGCCGCCTGTAGAGCTTGGACAATGCGAATAGCCTGGGCGATATGCACCTCTACCCACAATCCTAAGGCTATCCTTTGTTGCCAGGGGGGTTCAACTAACGAGAAATTTAACACCTGTTAGCTCCTGCCAGCTTCCGGTTGGATATCGGGTTGGGCATGTGTAATAGTAGCCATCAGTCATATAGAGACTTCACCAGTCTTTCAAATAGTGCTTCTTCTCACCCTGTTTCTCGACGTCTTCCTAATCTATTTTCTTTAACATTCGTACACGCATACCACCTTGGTATATTAAATTGCCCTTACCTCCGCTCCTCTTGAAGTTGACCTTCTACACGTACTCTTTGCTTCAAAAAAAAAATACCTGACTTTAGGGACACCACGACTAATTTTTCCCCGCCCCTTGCAATCACTCCCAATAAGGCTTGCTGCGACTACTCGATCCCTTACGCAGACATGCCTCTCTCTCACCTAACTCTAACCGTCAAGGACCTTCCCACTTCCACTTCCTTCTTCCTCGCTTGTTTACAACCCTTAGAATATAAATTCATCGGTCGTCATGACAATTACATTGGGTTTGGCCAGAACTCAAATGAGCCTGCAGACTTCTGGATCACCGAACAAAGACCAGGGTAAGTTGATATATGCTGTAAGGAATAAATACTCTATTGCACACGTCTAAATCATTACTAGATTCCCTGCTGGTGCAGCTCATGTGGCGTTCCCCGCCCCCTCAAAAGATGCCGTGCATTCTTTCTTTATCTGTGCATTGAAATCCGGCGGAAAAATCCACGGAGAGCCGAAAATTCGTGATCCACAGACGGGCTATTTCAGTGCGGCTGTCATGGATATTGATGGCAATAGTATTGAAGCTGTGTATCGCCCTAGTAGCGCGAGTAGGAACAGCAGCAACGGTAGCAGCAACGCCTCAGTTATCAGATCTGAACTCACTAAACCCGCTCTAGCCCTTCTCGAAAGCGGCTCGGTTGTCTCTAAGACTAGCAAAGCTAGTTCCATCAGATCAGAGAGCATCGCTCCCAAATCCGATTATAGGTCTTATGCATCGAAGTCAGCCAGCACTTTGGAGAGAGCGCCTACTATTCACACTCGGGAAATCCAGCAGGCTCCACCACAGACATTTGTAGTTCATACTACTACTACAACACAAAAATCAGACGATGGCACGACAGCCAAGACGATTGTCGGGACACTCATCGGAGCTGCTACAGGTGCCGCACTTGCGTACGCGCTCTCGAGGGGTGATTCGGAATCAACAGAGACTAAGAATGTTCCACAGTATTCTGCTGAGGATTTCCGTCAATTATTATCCCCAAAGCAAGCTCCTTCACAGACGCAGGAGTATCCAGGACATGCAGCCATCGAGGCGCCCCCTGCTAGAAGCACTTTCTCTCAATCTGAGTCGCGCCCCCAACTGGCCCGTAGTATGACATCGAGGAATCCACATGCCAGCACTGTCTATGAGGCCACAGGGTTCGGCCCCAGAGGCGGAGGAGGCAGTGTGTATCTCGATGAAAGTGGACGCCGGGCATCCGAAGGAACCCTCTACAGCCCTAGCGAGATCCCCCTCCGAGCTATTGAATGTCCTCCGCCGCTTGACCCGCATGAGTACCAAGCAGATGCGAGCACCTTGATCAGCAGTTACCGTGAAAAATTCCACATCTCGGACAATGGAAGCGTTCACTCCCAATCTACTATCAAGCCATCTAAATCCTATTATGAAGATCAACACTCGTCACATAGCTCACGGCGCTCCTCCACTCACTCTTCTCACTCCATGAGCAAATCCCAGGTAGGAAGCAGTGCCACTTCCAATCGAACGGCTCGCCAAGTTCCGCTTCCAGAAGGATCCATAGCATCCTTTTCCTCCTATCGCAGTGGTGCGAAATCAGGCGTCTCTGTATCCTCACGACGAGATGGACCCTTCGCAGAAACCGTGTACGATGACTTTGACATCCAAACCCATGTCACGCCCGATGACTCGATCAGTCAAGTTGACGATTCAAGGCGATCATCATACTCCCATCGCTCTCAAGCATCAAAGCACTCGCGGACTTCTAAACACTCCAGCAAATTTGACGAGCCTGTCAAACCCAGTGACAGCGTGAGTCAAGTCTCTAGCCACGCCTCCAGGGCTTCTCAGCGTACCATAAAGGCTAGCGGTAGTACTGCTGGGTCCAGAGTGAGCAGTCGCAGGGGTAGTGAAATTGCATAAAAGGCTATATTATATATACATATGATAAGCTTCCCCAAGGATGTAATGCATCTTTTTTATATCTCTCTCTTCATCTATATTTTCTCCCTTTGACCAAACCCACCCCTCTTTTCTGTCATTTTTTATTTTCTTTTACAGAAGCATATACTCAAAGGCGGCGTTCTTTCTATTTACCATATTTCAACTGTTTCTCTTGTCTCTATAAATTATATTGATCTCAAGAAATCTCTTGTCTATTGTATCGGTCAAATTCATGCATTCATACATACATCATACATACATACATACATCACAATCTACATTAGATTCTCTCCATGAGATACAACATAACAATCAAGTTTTTCTTTTAAAAAAAAAAAAAAATAAAATAAAATAAATAAATAAAAAAATTTGAGGAAACAAAAAATCGTAGATCCATTGAATTTTCTTAATTTCTTTCTTTAGTTGTATGTATTCCTCCCTTGCCTCCCTTTTCTCTCCCAAAAAAAGCAAAATTAATTATATAGCAATGGGAATAGGTAGATAAATAGATAGCTTGCTAGGTACTTAGGTACTTAGGTACTACTACGTACTCACCGACACTTGTGTAGCTAGTATCTAAGGTACCTAGTGACTAGGTAGGTATCCTAACTGTGGCCCCATATGTAGTACAAAAAAAAATTGCCTCCTCCTCCCCCCGACCAAAAAAAAGGGTTACACGACACTTGCACACTTTGAGCGACACATCATGTGTTGGTTAATTTTTTATATTCTCCTGCCAACAACAGCCCTCTCTCCCCTTCATTAAATTTTATCGTGTATATTTCCTTTTATTGGTCGTGTGTCTTGTTTATTTGAATTCAACCAGCATAAATGGCAATGTAGATGGAAATATATAGAACATACGATTATTTTTTTACCTCCGAAACCAACATACTTTTATACTTCGGACCATGATAAAACTACGAAATATGTTTTAAGGCGCTATACTAACATAGTGTAATAAAACAGCCAATATATTGGTTTTCGTGGGAACATTTTGCCCTTTCAGGATATAATGTGTACGCAAAGGGGGACCGGTCATAAACCAGGTACAAATATGCGCATAATTACAAGATCTTATGGGAACGGTGGTCCATTCAACTGGTTTGAGTTGGTCTTGCTTCGATAATTGCTATCTTAATACAATCCCATTCAGCCACTATCAACACCATTATCACGCCTCACTACTGAGGCAGTACTAGAGCACAAGGGAAGCTATCATGACTGCCTCAACAGCCCTCCTCCTACTTCTCCCCGACCCAAGTATAACCACCCCGCTTGGGTTGTATGAGAATCAAGAAATATTGTCCGACTCCATTTCAGTAAAAACAAAAATGCCATGAATGCATGATGAGAATTGGTCATAATGATCGTTGAATATGCCATTTCCCGCCAGAGGAGAAAAAGGAAACATGGGTAAAAGATAAATTTCAACACACGTAAATGGTTCGCGAAGGAAACGAAAAGAAAAAAAGGATCTACGATCACGGTACGCCAGGCTTCGGGTTTGTTGTCACAGAGCGAAAGAGAACGCAAAAGCGACTTGGGAAAAGCCCAAGGTGGCCGTGTAATATTGAACGACGAAGATCAGATAGCGTACTTGCGAGTCCATTCACGAGCGGTGGCTTCATAACGAGGACGATCAGTCTTATACACATGCGCAATCTCGGGCACCAGTGGGTCGTCGGGGTTGGGATCTGTGAGCATAGAGCAAATGGAGAGGAGCACTATATACTATCGTCAGCCTCCAAGTTTTATGTATCGAAAGAAAACAGAGCAAGGCAAATGGATGACGAACCTTTGGAGATTGTAAGAGCTGGGCTCCATTGATCTCTGAGAATATCAAGGCAGATGCTGCCGTTGGAGTTGATATTAGGGTGGTAGATCCGGGTAGTGAAATTGACCTTTGGTGGCTTGAATGGGTAGTCGGTGGGGAAGTGGATCGATAGGAAGAAAACACCCCCCGAGTATGGAGAGTCACCCTATCAGGCGAAGGATGTTAGTAGTTGATCGAGATGATTGAAGTTGGCTTTGTTTCCTTTTCAGATACCCCGACTCCGCGGGTTCCATGTAACAAAGAAACTCAAAAAAAAGAAAAAAGAAAACAACTTACAGGACCCATGATCGTTGCTTGCCAGTGGAACTGTTCAATTTCATATGTTAGCGATCTGTTGTTGCTAGCAGTAAATCACATTGGAAGGAAGTAATCAGATTTTAGGGAAGGGGGGAGGAGCAGGGTGCCCCGCTGCGATGGCGACCGTCGAAGAGCGAGGGAGGGAATGCAGGAAGAGCGTACCAAGTCTTCACCCTGAGGGCCAGCAGAGCAAGAAGAGGGAGGATCACTATAGATAGGATATAAATGTCAGCATTATGATCATACATACATGCAAAGAGGAGAGGGTGGTTGTGGGCGACTAAATTGACGCCCCGCGATATGGTGGGGTGAATCGCTCAAGAACATGAAAAGGAAGGAGAGTCTTACCGTCCTAGGTCAGTGAGTTCCTTGTTAATTCTCTTGAGGGCCATTTTGAGAGTAAAAAAGGTGTGAAAGAAGGAAAAGAGGAGAAAGAGAAGAGGTTTCTCGACGAGTCACTCGGTGATAAGAGAAGGGAAAAAATGAGTGGGAGGTATCGAATTTGAAGGCGGGAATCTGCACACGGCAAAAAAGCCACCAAGGTTAGTGCCTAGTCAAGAGGAAAGAGGAAAAATGACCACCAAACAGGATGGAGGAGAGGGAATACAGGAGAGAGAAGGTTGATGAGAAGATAGGATCTGGAGAAGGTAAATGAAGGGGAAAGGGGAGGAAAAGCACCAGGAAAAGGCGAAGAGGATGATATACTCACAGATTGATGATTACGTCGGGCGAGTCCAAAAGAGGCAGAAGGAGGAAGAAGAGGGGAATTTGGGCTGAAGGGGGGGAAAAGGAAAGGGAAAGACGGAAAGGAAGGAAGAGAACAGACGCCGAGCGAAGGAGGACGAAACGACTCCATTACATGACCGTTTCCATTCTTACCCGTACTCTAGTCTCTTTTTTTGCTGGTTTTTGTGGTGCTCTCTCTGTTCATTGGCCGATCGTGTATGAGGCTTGTACTACTGCAGGTGTATGTACGAATACCCGCCATCACCAGCCACACCTACCCTCCAAACGGAAAAAATCTCATGAATAAGCCCCAGTATTATTACCAATTCTTACCCACCTGTCTGTAATCCTGTCTGTCTCCGTGTTGTGTTGCCTCAGACACCAATCCATACTCTCAACTTCATCATTCAGAAGAGGCGAGGTACTTAGGCCGCCTTCTATGAACTCCAGAATCTATATCGTATTCTTCTTTACCCTCTTACTAACTCAGTTGTAAGCATTGATCATCATCCTAATCGGCTTTAATCTGACGGGGCTTTTCCGGACAGGTCAAAAAAAAAAAAAAAAAGCATCGCCACCTCGCTCCGACAATGGAAAACCTAAATTAATACTGGGTCTATACGCCTAATAATAATAATCTCTTATATCTTGTTTGTTTTCCACACTTACTGATGTGGATATAGCCAAGAATCATGTACCTACTGACCTTATCTACATGCTGCACTCTTGAGTCAAGGGTAAGTCATACTACTACGCAGCCATCCGGCATCCAGAGTAGATAAGTCCCAGTGAACCTCCGCCATCTAAATAACTTCTAGATAGGTAGCAGATACTAGTCTGCCTCCTGTGATACTTCAGTATCGAGTAATCTTAGATGATCAATCAATAACTCATAGTCTAGTACAATCGGGCGAGTAACGCCTAATATTACTACTTCTAATAATAATGAATATATTAGTATCAAGTCCAATGTAATACCAGAATGCAGCCAAATCAGGTTAAGTGGTCTCTCCGCCGATCCATACGACGGCTACGAGGCCTTTTTTTCTTTTTTTTTTCTTTTTTTGCCCTCCTTTCTACCGACCGAAACAGTCATAATAATTGTGGCGATGGAAACAGTTTCCTTTGAACCCCACTCAGATTCCTGATTTTCTTTCCAGACTCTAGACCGATATCATCCCTTCCATGGTTGCATCAACCCAAATTACTTGTTTAGGTATTTCCTCCCCGATGTGATGGAGGCAGTACGTTCTACATATCACATGTCTCTCGATCTAACTCGCGTGCTCATCAAATGTCAGATATTTCCTACATAGTATCACCCAGTTATATAATAATTTATTGTTTTGAAATAGAGAAAAGGAAAAGGAAAAGGAAATACAAATGCAAATATTAATTGTCTATAAACAGCTTTTTTATTATGCACTGGAATAAGAGGGGGAGGGTGAGAAAAAGAAAATGTATCTATATAATAAGTAGAAGGTGAAAGAAATTTTCACTTGGGTATAAAATGGGTAAAAGCCTGTCCTTAATGCACAATCTGCATGCAAACATGCTATATGGCGATGCCCTGCCAAAAAAAAAATCATCATCATCACTCACAACCACACACTGGATTCATTGGCGAGCCCAAACAACAAACGCTCTTTACACCTATTGCACACCGACTTGTCTTTAGCGAAGTCTTAATCTAGCAACTAGAAATGGCAGAGCTCAAGTCATCGTTGGATCATAAAATCTTTACCATGAATGGAAAACAAGCCAGGGGTCTTCAGGGAAATTCTCAACTTAAGCGAATTGATTATAGGGTGCTTAGAGAGTCAAAAGGTAAGATTGAGGGCATATCTTGAACTAGTGAACGTCTTTGCATTTCCCAAAGATCCAAACAGCAAGACGTAGTTGCCGCTCTTGGCTAGAGCGATCAAGCGGGCATCTGGGACTGGAGGAAATCAAAGACCCCTGTTGGGAAGTACTCCTCATCAAACCCCCATAGGTCTGCCATCATGGGATCCACAGACCCTTCAGAAAGGCCGTGCCTTTGTTTCACTTCGGGTTCAAACCCGTTACCCCGCTCAGCAGACAAAGGAGCGACTCCTAGCAACGGCGGGGGGTGATTCAAAATAGTGTCCCGTTCGCCCAATGGTTGGGCACCGGGAATAATGATCGGCTTAAACATAGAGGTGTTGTCCTGGGATGTCTGTCCCAAAGGTTGCTGAATACATGAGCTTCTCTTCTCCCATTCTTCAAGCCCAGTAAGCATTTTCTTCAGTCCACGAGCGATGTGGTGGCTAAGATGGCGTTCGCTAGCTCGCTTGCTACAGGACACCATCAGCTCAATTATTCTTCCAACCAAGGCACGCACATATGAAACGTCGATGTGCAGGCCAGCAGATGCGATGGAGTTCTGTTGTGTTTGGTTACCACGAATGCTGCTCGAACAACCTTTGGCAGCAATTTTTAACAAGAAAACAGCTGCAAAAGTAATCATGCTGTGTAAGTACAGTGGAACGCCAACCAAGGCCCTTTGGATGTCGGGCTCATCCAAAACAACCATAAGTGTTCCAATGGCAGACTCAATTGCCAAGTTCGCTCGCTTCTTTCGTTCGCTTGACATGGGACGTGTAGAATTGGACGAATGATATGTTCTCAAAGCGACCGAATTCAGCTGTAAGCGAGAGAAATGGTAGTGCAGGTATACGGCTTTGTAAGGATACGCACCAACATATCGACTTCCAGCTACATTAAGAGGAGGTTAGTGTGACGGCAAAGCATAGCTACTAATATGGCAGCCAATCATACCTAAACGTGGCAGCCACGATGTTCGCCACTCTCCAATATCGTCGTCATACTTATCAATTGTGGAAAATTCACTTTCAGGAACTTCCAAATCGACATCGGGGCCGAAGGCGTGGTATATTCGAGTGAGTATGATGAACAAATCAACCTGACTGTGTAGCCGTAGATCCGACTGCGGTGCAGATGGAGAAATTATAAATGTGTTATGATTGACGATACTTAGATCCTCGTGGATGATGGGCGGTCGTCCGTAGGCGATCGAGAAATGATGTTCCAATGTCTAAGCAAATTAGTGGCGAAATGATCATATATGGGGAATGAGATATACTGACATAAAGGAGATACCAGAGTCTGGCCTGCTCTTTGTGTTCTGAGGAGCCTAGCGTGGCTTTTCGGTAGGCTTGATGCAGACCACGCTCCGTTGCAATGCGGACCGCATATCCAGACAGCTTCCAGCTAACATCCGCAAGCCAGAAAGCCCCGATGCATAACGCGCGTAAGTCATCTAGAGTATGATGTCTATCCAACATAGACTCTGACGCTAATTTCGCAAATTCTGTATAACATATATCGTATGTTCGCTCTTTGTTGGGCAGATGCAGAGCAGTCACAACAAGAATGGCAGCCGTGAGCATTGTAGAAGAGTTTCGCAAGGATGCAAGATCTCTATGTACGAGCAGTATCCCATCCCACAAATATCGGTTGAGCACCTGGTCAAAATGGAAAAACAGCTCCTCAGCCTCCTGAAGATCAACGGCCCCGCGAGAAATAAAATCGGTCACGAGCGCCCGATCAGCAGCGAAGTGTCGTCCAGGTGACGTCGCTTGGATATCACTTAGTTGGGTCACTTCATAAAGACTTCCCATTGGAGCAGTTATAAGGGAGGATGTCCCATTCTCTTCTCGATCGAGGGCATATTGCGACGGCGGCTGGAAAGTATTAGAGTTGGATGCGTTAGGTCCACCTGTTGCGGGGCGCGCATTATTGTCCATCGGATCGGTAACTCTATCAATTGCCATCGTGGTAGGAGCATCTTCGGCTGATGCTGTAGAGTCTTTACGATCTCTTCGCTTCGAGGCTGGTTCCGTAGATTTTCCAAGGGCTTGGTAGTATGAGAGCTCCGGCAATTGCGCCTTTCGAAGCAAATCCGCCATAGCAAGCTCAACTGTCGTTTTCCACCTGTGCGATCGACAAAAAGCAAATTAGCGATTTATATCTAACAATCCATTAAGCATATCAAGGCCGTGATTACTCTGCTTCATCGTCCAAGAGCGTCTGGAGGCTCTTATTGACAACACATTCTAGGCCCATTCGACGACATCTCTGGCAGGTCGTGTCCCCCACATTCATATCACATCGGACCTTGTGTCGTTTACATTCAGTACAGGCGCGAATCCTCCGCGATATCTTTGGTATATGTATTGGGCTGTGTCGTGAGTCATTTTCAGATGCTGCCTGCGGGAACGCGGCCTGAGGGGACGACCCTGACGATGCCTCGCCATTGACTTCGAAACGAGGTCGGCTCCGCTTCATATTGTCAGGATTATGCTCATTGTCCGAGATATTAGACAGGGAACTCTAGTTTTAATGTTGAGCTTGGCTTCTCCCTTCTTTTTCCCTGTTCTATTTTCCTCGACAGAAAGGGAGAGAAAAATATTCCGATAGCCCCATCAACACGGGGATCATAATCTGGAGAGGAGAGGGAGGGGTCATTCGCCGGACGGGGAAGATCCGCTATTTTAGTGGGCCGGGCTGATACTGTTAGGTACGGCAATTATTACAATTCCGATTTGCTTATCCGACCGAAAAGCGGCGCATTCTTCTGAAGGTACCTTGATTACGTTTCATGCGTACCAAGATAGTAAGGTACCTAAGGTAAGGTGGTGGGCTACCCAGTATGCCAGAGCTCTGTTATATAAGGCTATTTACTTGATTAATCAACATCATTACGTTCGGGTAGCCGAAGAACAAAGGATGGAGAAGGTGCTGACCAATTTAGAATCCTGTGTTTATCACCATCTCCACAACCATTCGATTTCAATCCCTCAGTCCTAACCACCGCTCATTTAATTAAAGTTGCTCACACTCTAGAAATTCAATCTATCAGTCATAGTTCTTGCGTACTTTAGACAGAAGCATGTGCAAAATTTCAGTTGCAGCTACTTAGGCACCAACTGATCGAATCAGCCGGCCATATATTGGAATTAGAAGAAGTGGAATAGTAATGTGAGTCAATAATGAAATTCACACAGTATAGATATATAGGTATATACGGAGTACATGCATAATCATATCTCTATCAATCAATCCTTTGCAAGTTGCCAGATATTAATGTGTAACATCACAAATACTAGGTATAGCTTGCATCAGTATCTCAAACCTGGGTATGATTTATGCACTCCAAGACTTATAGTAAATTTCAAGTTGAAAATTAGAGGCCGCATGGGTCAAATCTTGGCACCCCAGTTTCCAGTTCGATAATCACGTGGTAGACTTATGGAGTTATTCCTAAAATGGTCTAATGATGTCGGCTTCGCGCGCTCAACGCGTTCTACCGCGATCCCCTCCCTGCCTACTTTTTGACCAAATGTGGGCACCCATCTCACGATAATCTTGTATAAGCGCAAAGACTCAAAAACTAAATTTCCTCCAAGCTCGTTGATTCAATAGTCTTGATATCTACATCATGGGTATCAAACGTGAGTAAACTTTCACCATTGCAAGCTGCCATGATGCAACCACTCTAGCGGTAATCCCGATACTGACCCTTCCTACAAGACCTTTATCAGGTTATATCAGAGAATGCCCCCGATGCAGTCAAATCAGGAGATATTAAGAATCACTTTGGTCGAAAAGTTGCCATTGTATGTACATCCCTCATGTCATCCAGTACCAGGGAGAAGAAATTTAATGTACGGCCAGCGAACTAACAATGACGACCTGGTAAATAGGATGCGTGAGTCTACCTACCTTTTCCGTATCCCTACCTAGATTAAATGCGCAACCTTCCCCTTTCGGCCATCTAGCCTAACTTGGAGCAGATCCATGAGCATCTACAGTTTCCTTATCGCTGTGCGCTCCGAAGGACAGCAGCTCATGAGTGACACCGGAGAAACTACCTCACACCTGATGGGCATGTTTTACCGTACACTCCGCATGGTCGATAATGGAATTAAGCCTCTCTATGTTTTCGACGGCGCACCACCGAAACTCAAATCCGGAGAACTCGCGAAGCGCACGGCGCGAAAACTCGAGGCCACGGAAGCTCACGAGGAAGCAAAGGAGACTGGTACTGCAGAAGATATTGAAAAGTTTTCAAGACGTACAGTGCGCGTCACAAGAGATCACAATACCGAATGTAAAAAATTATTGAAATTAATGGGGATTCCCTACATCGACGCGCCCACAGAGGCAGAGGCGCAATGCGCAGTGCTTGCACGAGCAGGCAAAGTTTATGCTGCCGCTTCCGAGGATATGGATACATTATGCTTCGAGACACCGATTCTTTTAAGGCATCTTACGTTCAGCGAACAAAGGAAGGAACCCATCCAAGAAATTCACTTGAACCGAGCTCTAGAAGGGCTGGGGATGGACCGTTCACAGGCAAGTCCACACGCCCACGCCCTACACCGACTAGAATCGACCGACTAATATTATATGTGTATTCTAGTTTATCGACCTTTGTATTCTCCTGGGTTGTGACTATTTGGAACCGATCCCCAAAGTTGGGCCAAATACTGCATTAAAATTGATCCGCGATCACGGCAGCCTAGAGAAGGTAATTGAATATATGGAAAAGGACCCGAAGAAGAAGTATGTTGTCCCAGAGGATTGGCCGTATCAAGACGCCCGGGAACTTTTTATCAACCCAGACGTGAAACCTGCCGATGACCCGGATTGTGACTTCAAATGGGAGGCTCCAGATATCGAAGGCCTGGTTGAGTTTCTAGTCAAAGACAAAGGCTTTAATGAGGATCGAGTGCGCAATGGTGCGGCCCGACTACAGAAGAACCTTAAAACCGCACAGCAGTCCCGTTTAGAAGGATTCTTCAAACCGGTCGCCAAGTCCGATGAACAAAAGGCAACCCTCAAGCGCAAGCACGATGAGAAAGTCCAGGAACAGAAGAAGCGTAAGAAGGAGGAGGCCAAGGCTAAGAAGGAGGCCAAGACGAGACCTCGAGGCGCTGTCTAATTGGTGGGCGTTGGAGGTTGATCGAGTAGATTGAATCAACAGAAGAAAAGAGGGGGGGGATCAAAGAAAAGTGTCAATACGGATGGGCGTTCAAAGGAGCTCTGAGTATAGGTTTCTTGATTATTGCTATTTTCCGGAGTCTGTTGTGCAACGATTGCGTGTAACGGAAACATATAATTACCATAACACAATATTAAGATGTTTGGATGTTTTTTTTTTTCTTCGAGGATTTATTAGGTCATGATAATTTCTCATGATTAAGCTATATCCCGCCTACGCCAATTATTGCGAAAGAGAGAAAAAAAAGAATGGGAGGGAAGAGGAAGGGGAAGGAGGAGAAAATACCTCACTTCCATTGCAGGATACACTCCTTTCTCCCGAGGGGCACCCTTAGACCTCGGTGCACGCGCGTTTGACCAGACCAAAGAAGATTCCATTAATGTGAGAAAACGTACCCAGCACGGAGAAAGAGTAGAGCTGAGTATTGCAAGGCACTTACTATTATGTCCTATCTCTTGTTCTTGTTATGATGGTATGTTCATAGTGTTTTTTGAAGATCCAGAGACGGAATGGTCGATCCCCTCTGTCGGAAATGTTTGTTTTGTTATCAGTAGCGGGGGCGCGCGTCCATTGGATCAGGGTTTTCTTAGGTAGATAGATACCTAGGTACTTTAAAAGGGAGTTTAATGCTTCGCGCTACTCCCGTCAGGGTAGTCGATCATTCTAATTAGGTATTCATGGTGGTGATGAAGAGGGGTAATTAGATAGTGGAACAATTTTCTGTATAGTATCAATTCCCCAACCTCGTGTGATAGCTAGATTCTATGGTGGGGATCAATAATAGTGATCCTCCGGTTGTGGATGGCGTGGTGCGATATATATTTTCAGAGCGGGTGCGGGGAAAAGACAGGTAAAAGGTGGCCAGTGTACCCTACCACATACATACCCCAACCAGCCTAGAAATACCATTTTGTCGCGCAACACCAACAATGTTACCCAAACGCAGATTAAATTCAGAGTTTAGCAGCCTCAAACCAACAACAGAACTAATACTATCAGATCTCACAGGTAGGTAAGGTAGATACAGGAATCGCCTAGTCAATAGGCGACCAACCAACTGCTAGGTAGGTACCGAGAACCTAGAATCTGATATCACGCATGCCACATCACCTGCCTCTTGCCTCACACCAGCACATCATCATCGATTCATCACCCAGTCGCGAACAAAGGTACTCGGGCCAAGCATTCCTTGGCTGGGGTGACCACTGAGCTGTCTTCACCTGCTGATGTCGAAACACACGACTATTTTTGAGGGGGGTGGCTAGGGGGTTTGAAAATCTGTAGATCTTCGGATACAAAGGATTATTCCCCGAGGTTTCGTTGACCCCCCATAGAGTGGTGATTGGATTCAATTACCGTGATCCTTCCACTGACGAATTGGGGGAGCGGGTTTTCTTTCCCAGGCGCCAAGCGGCTGCCGGCTGTCCAGGATCAAAGTAATAATTAGGTGGTACCTACCTAACTACCTACCTACTATTAGTGTAAGCGCACATACATAGACAAAGAATAGCTGATGGGCGAGAACTAGATATGATAAGGTGCACTGAGAATCAACCCAGACCCCTCGAACCCGACCCATTCTCCTTTATATTATCGACCAATTGCGTCGAATTGAGCAATAACACAGATAAGTAAGGCACAGTAGAATAATTACACTCGATTAAAATAATAGTCCTGGGCACATGATACCGAAGTGCGGGTGCCTCCAATCCATCATACTTCTTACCCAACCGTTATAGATTGGAACCATGGGAATCAGATCGAGCTTCTCACCAACTAGAGCTAACTCCTCCCTCAGAAACCAGCAAACTGGTCCAGCCCCATTTTCCGCAGAGCCTACTTAGCTTCGCAGGAAAATCAATTAAAAAACATACCTACATCATCTTTTACCTCGTGACCCCAGCCCAACCCGAGCCACCGCACGAGGATAGTAGGTACCTACCTAGTAAACCAACAACAAATCCAATTCCTCCACCCTCCACCAGAGCTTAGGGATCTATGCAAGGGGCAGAGCTGTCGCTCCCTTAATTCAGTGCTAGTTTTAGAACCACAACGTAAAACAATAGGTTCTGATGAGCTTGATTGAACTGCAGAAACAAAATCGGGGAGGGGAAGGCATTCTTTTTCATGGGCGATCATTTTTGCGAGCGACCGGGTTATCGTGCCCATCTCGATGGATGTTCCAACGTGACAGCCTCAAGGTTTTCATCTTGATTTACATAGATTAAGGAAATATGTTGAATATTATTAAACATTTCTCTAATTCCAAGAAGAAATTTTGAATATTTTTTTTCCATGCATGTGTGAGTAATAAAGATCATGTTATGTGGATTGGGGGAGGAGAGAGAGAGGGGGAGAGAAGTGGGCGACCAAAAAAAAAAAAAACATCAAGACGGGAATAGGAGTTGTTGAGGAGGGAGACACAACATCATAATCGAGCGGGAAAGATAGTAGATTATTAATTTAAATTTACAGGGGATGCACGGCATGGGTTTATCTAGCTTCAAGGCCTCAAGGGAAAGGAAAATATTCCCAAGAAGAAGACGGGGAAAGAGGCAAGTAGAGAAGTACGCGTAGAGGGAAGAGTAAGTAGGTTGGAATCATGCGCGTGCGTTGTAGAGGAATCATCACTAAGTCAGAAAGTAGTAATGGGGAACTCGATCAGACCCAAACGAACAACATTTGCAGAATATTTACGAGCTAAGAAAAAGGAGAATTATTTTATTAAAAAATATTTCAATAATCTGACACTACCAATCAGCCGAGAAAAAAAATCACAAATAAAAAAGAAAAGAAAAGAGGTGTGAGAAAATTTAGGGAAAAGAGGAGGAGGAACTTGACGTGTTTCTGCTTGCGAGTGATCCTGTGTCAACACCCGCTGCCCTATAAAGCGCGGATGCCCCGCGGCCTTCCACCCCTTCCGTCGTCGACTGCTTTTCCTCTTTTCTGATTCCACAACACGATCCACCTGCTTCTGACTGACGCCTGTAGTCTCTTGATCTGTCTTCCAGACCTCTTCAGCTTCTTCATAGTAATCTATCATCACAACTAATCCTCTTTCTTCACCATGCCTCCCAAGAAAGCTACCACCGGCGCGCCCAAGAAGACTGGCGCAGCCCACGCCTCCTATCGTGGTATGTTCTCACTGATCTTTCGCCACCACCACTTCGCGTCGTGGTGATAGTACCCTTGTTTTTGTCGCGAATAAATGCTGATTCTTTTAATATAGATATGATCAAGGTTGCTATCTTGAATGTGAGTTAATCACCTTATTCTTGTGTGCGCCTTGGATGACGAGTGTCGGGCGGGAGTCTCTCCGACCGTGACACGTCCCCATGAAGCTTGATCTTCCCCCAACATTCCCGTCGGGTCTGTTTTGTTTTATCATCAAGGTAATTGCTAACATCTTTCGCTTTTAGCTGAAAGAGCGCAACGGTAGCAGGTATGTTATGTTGTTCCTCATCGTCTAATGGAGTCTCCCGTTCCTTTGCGACGTGGCGACTCTCATTGTTGATGATGACCCCATCCACTCCCAACATCGCGTCTCAAAGCTAATTTTTTTTTTCTTCTGTCAATCTGTAATAGCCGCCAGTCCATCAAAAAATATGTTCTGGCCAACAACAAGATTGCGTCTGCTTCGCAGAACGCCTTTGATAGCATGTTCAACAAAGCCATCAAGACTGGCGTTGAGAAGGGTGATTTCACTCAGCCCAAGGGTAAGTTCCTCCCATTCCCGCTGCGCATCCGTGCTACTCCTTTCGTTCCTCGTCCTTGCTCGCTCCTCTCTTGCGAGTCATTTCCATCTTTATTCTTCATTTATTCATCTCTATTGGAACGTTATGTCCTCTTGTCAATCTATTATAAACTAACATACCCTCTTAGGTCCTTCCGGTCCCGTGAAGCTTGCTAAGAAGGAGCCTGCTCCTAAGCCTGCCGCAAAGGTAAACATTTCTTAATGACCATCGTCATCCTTCGCATATGAGGTCGGGCAGATCGCTAACGTTCCATTAGAAGGCTGCTGCGCCCAAGGCCGATAAGCCTAAGAAGACTGCCACTGCCAAGGCTGAGAAGCCCAAGAAGACTACTACCAAGAAGTCCGAAGGTGGTGTCACCAAGAAGTCTCCAGGAAGACCCAAGGCCAACACTGCCAAGCCTCGCAAGGCGTCTGCTACTAAGGCTGTAAGTTTTTAAGGTGTTCGCATTCTCTTCCCATTTCACTATTCTAATATCAATGCAGGCTCCCGCCGTTGTTGACCAGCCCAAGGTCACTGGAAAGACTAAGTCTGGCCGCACAACCACGACAACAGCAAAGCCTGAGAAGCCTAAGAAGGCACCTGCAAAGAAGGCCTCGGCGGCAGCTGCAGCACCTGAAGCTTAAGTTGCAGTCTGTTAACTCTTCTTTTATGAGCGACTAGTTGTCTTTCTTTTTTTTTTCTTTTTCTCTCTCTCTCTTATTCTCGTGATGTTCCTCGGGCTATATCTTTAGGTTGTATCCCTCTTTTCTTTCTTCGGATGTAATTTCTTTGTCTACTTATTCTCTTACTTTTTTGTGCCGCTGCGGTGAGTGCTTCTGGGATTTGCTCTTGTTTATTCTTTCGTTGTCTCTCGATGTTGGTAGGGTTGGCGTCCTGTGATGGATTTTGCTACGGGAAACGTTTTTGTCTTCTATACTTTGGGCATCCGTTTGATAATAGATGTCCAGCAATTGAATTGCTTGCTGTGTTGATTTCAAGTGCATTCTACCCTCGTAGTTTTCGTTCGCTCAGAGTATATTGAAATTCACTTGCCACCGGGGAGTTGATATTGGAAATTGAGGAAATGGGTCCAACCAGTCGGATTTAGGTATCATGTATACATCGGCGTCTACCTCTCCATAGGTAACCTACGTAACGATTATGATCTAACGACTGGTTAACGGCAAGGGGAAGATCAATTGATTCACTGAATGGAGATCAAAGGGCTGATCACACAACGCGGGTCCAACCCAGCGGCTCGGAGCTATATGATACGGTACCAGCGTTGGGGTGGTTGCTTGCGCCACTGTGGTTTGCATGAATTGAAGGAGTGTCTCGGGGATAGGGCTGCAGCGAGACATCTTGAGGGACCCGCACTTCGTCATCCCTGGACCACATTTTGGTCTAGCTCTCTTTTTTAATCCATTTTTCGTTTTTTAAGAATACGAATAGATGACCCATCCCATCCAGTTAACTAAATTAATATATTTATGCACTTAGGTCCGTTCTCTAGTATAAATATGGATGATTAGGTCAGCGTTTTCTGGAGATTGATTGGATTTTTATCTGTCCCGTTTCTATTTCTAGCTGACATTACCTGGCTTTATTTATGCACATATCTACAATTATAACTTTAGAATATATATATATATCCCGGTATACCCAGTGCCTACGCCAGTAATTGTAGGTACTTCTGTCTACCACGGTGACTCCTTTTGACTGACAGCAATTGGAATCATTGCTTGCATGGTTGGAAACCGCTAGATATATAGATGGGTACCTATTATATATATATACATTCCACGGTTAGAGAAAAATTTATTTTCTTTACCCCCCCGCCCCTCCTAGGTTCCAAGAATACTTATCTACCACATATTCCCCCCAGTGTAGTTCTTCATCTACTTGCCTTGAATAACCCCTAATTATGGGTTGTCTGGCGAGGCTAGCTATCTACGCAGGATTGGTTAGGGTAAACACTTGGGGCGTGATGGTCAGGTGGTCACGACTAGTTACCAGGTCCTCATAGTGATAGGTTGCTAGACGGTTGCTAGGGTATGTGTTTTATAATAGAAAGGTAGGTTTTTTCTCTTTTTTCTTGAAAGAAATCCGAGGGGCATTTCGTCAATGATTTAGAATTTGAATTTCGGAGAGATGAAATGTACTTGAGCTTTCTCTCTCTTTCTTTTTTTTTGTTTTCCTAATAATTTACCCATACCGCTTGAAATGGAAAATTTTTGCTGATCGGCATAAAGTTATGCATGGATTAATGTATAGAATAGGTACTCCATAAATGTATGGAGAAAGTGGGTAAAAAATGATAATCATAATACTCCGTAATAATGTGTACCAGCCATCTATTTTTTATTTTTTTACATGCAGTCGGATGTTTGTATGTACCTCGCATTGTTTGGCAGAGGGTTTATTATTTACCACGTCTCTCCTGACAGGAAATTAAGCAAATACAAAAGTAAGGCTTCGTAGGGGATTGCCTAGGGATTCTTTGGGTTAGCTTAACAATAACTGATACCTACTAGGTCTTAGGTAGGTTAATTGGGAGAATAATGATACCCAGTGATAAAGATTATCATTCATGAAGGGTTTGCTTTATGAGTTGAAAAATTAATTAGTTTGGCTGGCGCTGGTTTTTGAGGGAAGCTGTTCGGCTGTTGCTAATAATAAGAATATTAGTTTGAGACAAGAGAGAGAGCATAGAGAGGGGAGGTAAAAAAATACAGTATCAAATATACCATACTGAGGGCTGATTATTAACTAACTATTCTACATGCTGGGCAACAAATTTAGGTAGTATTTCAACCTGGCGACCCAGAGAACCTGGGAAGATGGATAGACATGGGGTGTGGCACAGAAAATCCTGGTTTTAGAGGTTACATTTTTTGTCACTTCCAAGAATAATAATGGCTACCTCTTTTGCGTAGGTGATCTTAATACCTACCTACTTAGAGCGTTGTGATGATTCAAGATGAAAAATTTTCTCTTTGTAGAAGGAATTAATTGACTGTGTTATTTCAAGAGAAACAAACATAACTAACAAAAAGGTGATAGCAAACTCTGCACTACCTATCATTTGGATGGAGATGATTCTCCCCGTATCCTCGTAGCGACGACCACTTAGACTATCAGAGTTGAGCTGAGTAGTGGAGCTTTTTCATCAGACCACAGACTAACTAACGAGGTCTTCCTTCCCCCCCTTTGCTCCTGGAAGAGATGGAAATTTAATCCAAATGTGACAACTAGGCAGTAACAATAATCATAATATTACCATGCAGTCAGAATCCTTGACCTATGAAATCATATTAATAATTATAGAGAGAGCGAGCGGAAGGGACGAAATTTGAGGGTGAAAAGTTATCTTCCCCTACTTAGTTTTCTGCTTCTCGCCCATTTCTTTTCTTTCCTCCATCCACTCTTTTTTTTTTCCTTTTGGTACTGGAGAGATTAATTACAATACCATTTCTGCCCCAATTATAACACTCGCTCTTGATTACGACCTTCCACCTTCCCTCACTACGTACTCTTTTCTCTCTCTCTCTCTCTCTTGCTCGCTCACTTTACCTAATTAATTATTATTATCATCGCGCTCTCTTTCTCTCTTCTCTTTCCCCGGTTTCCAGCATCCTGTCCTTCTTTCATTAATTGTCTATCTATCAATCTACCTACTACTCACCAATCCCATTTCTTCCCCTCAATCTCCCCCCTTCTCCAATCTTAGGTATCTCTCTTTCATCTTCTGCCTTCTCTCCCCCGTACTGTTACTGGTGCTGCCGTACTCTGCCTTCCTCGCCTCTTTCGCACAGCCCCGTTTATCGTGCCTAACCTTTGTCCCCACTTCTCGACCTTCAGAGCGTTCTTCACTCA
Organism: Aspergillus haitiensis; assembly: GCA_027569155.1. Taxonomy (NCBI): domain Eukaryota; kingdom Fungi; phylum Ascomycota; class Eurotiomycetes; order Eurotiales; family Aspergillaceae; genus Aspergillus; species Aspergillus haitiensis. The sequence goes on along the minus strand of JAPDEO010000008.1, from coordinate 205,150 downwards.
CAAACACGCTTTTAAGGGTGCCGGGTTATCGTCCTTGACTTTACTTCTTTTCGTTCCTGAATATGCCTGTCGGTCGCTAAAATATATGCCACGCCCCGGCTGGCCAACTGAGCTTTATCCGGGTTCCTGTTCCTTTACACTACGTTTCGAACTCCTGCACTAGCCGCTCCCACCCCTTCCTTCATCGTTATCTCATCCACTGCTTGAACGCATTTAGGACTCCGCCAAACACCGTGGCCGTTGATCGGCCCAACTTCCCTCTCCTCACCCCTAAAGAGTCTGAAATACCTACCTTTATTTACCGCCGTGCCTGGACCCTCCCGGTCCGTCCCAGGAGACTTCAGCTAAACGACCATGCCGTCGTTTGCCAACGACGTGTCATACCAAACAGCCACAGCCACAGCTACAACTACGCACCCTCGTCCTTTCGACTCGCCGCAGGCAAAATCGCATGACAAAAACTCTGTTGGTAACACTTTTGTGTGGACAAGTTGGCCGAACGGCGACGCCAGTCACCTGGATGCCCCTCCCAACGATCGCCAGATCCCAAATGGAAGTGCCTATTCCTTGACCGGACCCCGGTCAAGCGCTAGTTCTCATAACAAGGACTTTACACAATCAAAAAACGGGAGCATGAATTCTCTGACTAATGGGTTTGCTCGAGATGCAAAGGAAGGAAGACAGTCTTCATTTACCCTAGAGAGGGAGTTTAACCGCAAATCCTCCGATGTGGGGGTTGGTGCAGGCTCCGCAGCAACATCTATTGCTAGCCAACATGTCAATGGTACATCATTAAGTCATAGGTCACCCAATGGGAAGCATATGGTTAACGGTGATTACTCTCGACCGTCTGTCGATGAATTGGTCTTTTCAGACGCAACGGGTCATGCCTCGGGCACTCGATTATCAACCTCACTGCCTGAAGCCGCTAGCAGTCTCTCCCCGGATTCTGATCGATTATCTCCCACGCAGAACGGCCCCAATCGACACTCCTCACCCCCAATATCATCCGGAATGGATGGCTCAAATACCCAAGAGTCCAGCATTCGACAACGGCATACCTTGCAAGTTCCACGAACAACTAGCGGCCGTAGAAGCAGCCGTGACCACCAGGAGGATACCGCATATAGTAGTGGCCGCTTATCCCCCACGGCGGGAATCCGCCGCACGTCTCTAAGCCTGGCCCGCCGGGCCACCCGAACAACCTACTCAGACATTTATCTGGATGAGGTCAACCCGGATGAAGACGCTGCTCGGTGGGCCGAGGCTATCAAGCAGAGACGGGCTTCGCGAAGGAGGCGCCGCGAAGAGGAAGACGATGATCGGGTTGTCGTGGGAACCAAAGTTGATCGAAACCATGTCAACTGGGTTACATCCTACAACATGCTCACCGGTATCCGGTTCACCGTGTCCAGAATTAACGCCAAAATGGACCGTGACTTGACACCGGCTGATTTTGAAGCTAAACACAAGTTTTCGTTTGATATGTATGTTGAAAATCGCCCAAGTATTTCTACAAATTATCGTGTTATTGCTCACAGCTAAATTTCTCGAATAGAACTGGTAATGAATTAACACCATCTGCCCAGTACGATTTCAAGTTTAAAGACTATGCGCCTTGGGTATTCCGCCACCTTCGAGCCAAATTTCGTCTTGACCCAGCCGACTACTTGATGTCTTTGACGAGCAAGTATATTCTTTCCGAACTAGGCTCTCCAGGAAAAAGTGGAAGCTTCTTCTACTTTTCGCGAGACTATAAATATATTATCAAAACAATCCACCATGCAGAACATAAGTTGCTCCGAAGGATTCTCCCTGAATATTACAAACACGTTGAGCAGAACCCAAACACCTTGATCTCACAATTTTATGGACTTCATCGGGTCAAAATGGCCTATGGCCGTAAGATTCATTTTGTCGTCATGAATAACCTCTTCCCGCCCCACCGCGATATTCATCACACGTTCGACCTGAAAGGCTCTACTATCGGTCGCGAAGTAAGCGAAGATTACATCAAAGAGCACCCGAGATCTACAATGAAGGATTTGAATTGGCTCCGGAGAAATCGTCAGCTAGAATGCGGTCCGGCCAAACGTGAATTTTTTCTTACCCAGCTCCAGCGAGACGTTGAGCTCCTGAAGCGGCTTAAGATCATGGATTATTCGCTTCTGGTGGGTATCCATGACTTGGCGAAAGGAAATGAGGAGAACGTACGCGACAAGACACTACAAGTCTTTCAACCCGGCGGTGACCGGGAGGAAGATGCTAGCCCAAACATGTTGATGCGGACTCCTTCGAAATTGGAAAATGAACGCAAGGCTCGTGAGCTTCGAATGCTTATAAAACGGGAGCGCCCTGTGCCCCTCGACAAGGCGGCAGCAAAGATGCCTGATGAAATTCTGGATGAAAGGAAATTTCATATCTTTTATTCTGACGATGGAGGTTTCCGAGCTACTCACGAAAACGGTCAACCAGGTCAAGAAATTTATTATCTTGGTATCATTGATTGTCTGACCCACGTGCGTCCCCCCTCTATTATTTCTCGGACATTTGTTTTGGATTAATGAAAAATTTATGACTAATTCTACGAATAGTATGGAACTATTAAAAGGATAGAGAACTTCTTCAAAGGCCTTGCTCATGATCGAAACGAAATATCGCCTATCCCCCCAGAAAGTTACGGAGACCGGTTTATTAAATTTATAAAAGGAATCACCATGTCTCGGGAAGAAGCTGAGCGGCTGCGAGAAGCACAGGCATTGAACAGGCAGTCTGTGGAACAAGATGGACATGTGGACGCAGCCACACAGATGACGGAAAGTGAATCATTTAGGGATCATTCACCTATCCAAGGTCGAAACTCCTTCACAAGTCAGGAACTGGGAGAGGCCAGTGGCTCAGCCCCAACAACAACATTGCCGATTGTGGATGAAGCTGGTGAGGCGAGTAGCGTTGGCGGACATAGTCAACGTAGTCGACAATGTCCTTCTCCGGTCCTTGAGAAGGATTTACCTCCATTACCTGTCCAAAATGGCCCACAATTTTCCGAAAAGACAAATGGAATAGTTCGGGACACGTCAAACTACCCACTTTCTGTGGGATAGCTACGAATCCCTTGTGTCTATTCGCGTGTTAGTTTTGATCGATCCTGATGACACTCTCATTTGCAACGTCTTTCACCCCTCGAATGGTTCTATGCTATGCAGCAACCGCATCTTCATCTTTCACCTTTTCCGAAAGTGATTATATTTTTCATGTTTACACGATTGATGCGAGTCTCTTTTCTCTCCGTATTGTCGGGCCCTCTATGCCCTTTCAACAGAACAGTTGTTTTTTTGTCGAGTTGATATCCCATTAGCCTTCATTTCGAGTTGGTTAATATCTTGGTTGCACTATGCCATCGTCAAGATTTTGTCTACTTCATCTGCTGTCTTCTCCCTCAGCATTTCCATCCGAAGTGATCTTACTGTCTTTGAGCCCCAAATTTTCTCTATTTTCTGACCCATTCCCTCACATCATTTCATCAGACGAAGACCAACTCTATATTGGTATCGAGTTTTACTCTGCTAATTATTCGTCTATCTTAGCTGGCTAATTGGGTTCCCTAAATACCTCATATACCCTGTATCACATCTTATCATTGTTTCAGTTTATATTTCCTTGTGTTTGAATTAGAAGATACTCAAGAGTTGGGTGTCTTCATTTTGCTTGATCATCTGGCTAACATTCTTTCTCTTTCTTTTTTTTTTAATCCCTCCCTATTTTTCTTTCACAATTCATCGCCCATCATAGCATACTAGCGATAATTTTTGGCACTATATCCGTTCTTCTGATTTTTCTTGTATACATGGATGAGTGAACCACTTTGTGTTTCGTTCTCTTTTCCTTTTTGTATGCGAGTATGTTTGAGCGGTTTAGGTTTGTCGCTTTGTATTTCATTTCTTGTCTTTAGTATTTTCCTTCCTTTCTTTTTTAGAAAACTGATAGAAGCACAGCAAGCAAGTAGAGAATTGATACCAACTTCCTATTCTTTTTGAGCTTTCAGTCCTTTTGAGTGTGACCAAAAATCAATTTGTAGATCTGTTTTATCATTTTCTGAAATAAATTCTTTATTTAAAACAAATTGAAAACTTTGAATAGAAAAGAAAATATTCAAGACAAAAAAATATGAAACAAGGTCGACTGGTATCCATTCGTCTTTTGAAATTTAAACTTTTTTTTTTTTTAGAAACCATTGATCTCAAGCAAGACTTGCATTTCGACTGATCAAACCCACCCACATCATGAGCCTTCGGACCTTGCCAATGTGGGTATACCATTTAAGAAAAAAAAAAAAAAAAATCCACAATATTTCATAGGGGAAGAAGACGGTGGAGAGGAACCCCTCAAAAGAAGAAAAAGGAGGACAAAAACGCCAGTGTACATGCAGCCGGTCTCAAAGAAAGATAGATAAAGACAATAAAGGCTTTGGAAGGAGAAGCATAATTAATGGTTCCATTTGAGTACTTCAAATGGGTACTGGTCTTTTAAAAAGAAAAAGCAAAAAGGGGGTAATAAAAATAAGGTAAGAAGATAAAAAAGAGCCACACCTATTGAGACGCCAGTGGTAAGAGAATAATCGTTAACGTTTAGAAGCTTTGGTTGTTAAGACACGTTTTCTGGAAAGAAAATAATAATACTAAAAAAAAATAGGCGGGGTAAAGGGAGGAGGGAGGAGGGAGAAGGCAGGGGGAGTTAAGGTTGAAGAATGGAATTGAATCAAGAATTTTTGATCGTTTATTCTGCTTTTCCTTGTGTCACTTTAGCGGCTTGAATGGCTGACATTTTTTGTGTCCAGCCTTGGGTAGGCTGTGGCTTTTTGACAGTCCGAAGATCATCAGTGGAAAAACCGGAGATGCGCATGTTATAGTTGCGTTCTAAGACGAGTTGAATGTCGCGAATCTCAAGTGTAGATGAGTGACGAAGTTTTGCAAGACGGCAGGCAGCGGTGATTACGTCGTCGACAAAGTCATCGGCCATTTGGAGGATAAACTGTGAGTGGGAGAGTGTTGGTAAGTCTTGTTCTTTGTATTTTTTGGTATTTCGCAAGAATAAAAGGAGATAGACTCGTTGCTTACCTCTTCAGCATCCGGAGTGAGTCCCTCGCCTTCTCCTCCCCCAGTTACCTGACGAACCAGAATATCAAGCATCTTTTTGCTCAGAACGCGTTGGCCTTCACCTTCAAGGACATATCCAGGATGCTTCTGGATTGCTGGCTGGCCCATCATACCCATGGCACCGTGGCTGGGGCCTCCTGACATGGTTGGGCGCGCAGGAGGCATAGGGACAGGTTCAGGAGGTGGTACATTTAAGTTTTTTGGAATAGCCATATTCACGTTTCGTGCGGTACTCTCAGTAGAACGATTTGCAATGTAGCCCTGGGGGTGGGCGTGTGAGTTAGCTGCGGCCTGAGTCATATTTTGCTGCTGGCCAGCAGCAGCGTTATTGTTGGCGTTATTACTGTTGGAATAATTTTGAGCAGCTTGGGCCATTGCAGCTTGTTGAGACAAAGGCCGGGGAGGTCCTTGTAAGTTGACAGCTTGTGGGGTTGCAGCTATTGGTGTAGAACCATCCATTCCAGATGACTGATTAAAAGCAGTCTGCGCACCTTGTTGGGGTTGTGCTTGCACTTGTTGTGGTGGTTGCTGGGTCGGCTGCTGGGGTGGACCACTATTGGCAACTGGAGGTGCACCTGTGGCCTGGGGGGTTGGTGCCTGACCAGGCTGAGGGGTGGATGGGGACATTGCTGTTGGTCCCGCTTGACTCCGCGCTGCACTCACGGCGGAAGTTATAGTATGAGGTGCGGGGGTCGGTGCTTGACCTGGATGGGCTGATGTAGGTGTGCTTGTAGTGGGAGCAGGAGCAGGAGCAGTAGGAGTTGCTGTCGTCACCTGTCTAGCAGCAGGTTGTTGTGGAAGCTGTTGGCCTGGTTGATGCTGCATACCCGTGCGTTGCTGTTGTGCCTTGAACTGATCCTGCTGCTCTTTGAACTTGTTAAGGAAGTCACTGCCCTCGCGAAACAGTTTGTCCGCGGAGACCTGGCGAGTCTTGAAGTCCTGCATTTCCTCTGGTGTCATATTTCCAGCACTTTGACGCTGGCTGAATTGCTGACGCAGTTCATTCATGCGTACTCGCCCGATTTCCTGCTTCTGAAGCGCGATACCGTAACGGAGCTTTGCTTCTGGAAGCCATGTTTGCGCTTGTTCGGTGCTGATATTGGGAGGGAGGAAAAAGTGGAGTGTGTTCACTTTCTGCTGAATTTGTGGCAATAGCTGTCCAAAGCTTTGGGGATTCACGGACTGGGGCCGTTGCACTGGCTGACCCTGCCCAGCATTGGCGGCTTGCACTTGCTGTTGTTGCAACTGACGGTTCTGCTGATACATTCTCATTCCTTTCATCAAAGACTGGGAGAGCTGTGAAAGTCTTGAGTGGGCTTGCTGATATTCCGCGCTTTGCGCATCCCTACTGTTGAGAATATCCCAAAAATTGCGCACCAACTGGGTGTGCTGGGCCTTCTGCTGATCCGTGAGATGAGGGAGCTTCTGCACTTGGTCGGTGCGAATGAGGTTCGAGTGCTGGGGCACCATCTGTTGAGGGGCTGGAGCCTGGTTGCCCTCCATTGCCGCTAGGAAGCCTCTGCAGACGTAGGAATAACTAAGAAATACTTTCTAAGTAGTCGTAGGATAAGGGGCGATGGGAGATGTAACCTCGATGATGGGAGGAAAGGAGGGACGAAAAAGGTGCCGAGTTTCGAGAGCACACGGCGCACGGAGAACTCGAAATAGGGATATGGGACGGTATTAGTTACACACAGGACAAACTTCAAAGTACTGGGACTAAATCTAGTGGGAGCGACGATAGGGGTGGGGTTATTTTTTCAAGATGAATCAATTGATGACTAGAGGGATGGCGGAGTTTTGCGAGCCTCTTGAGTTGGAGCGTCGAGGCTTGGCGTTGTCGCCTTGTGGTAACACCAGTGTTGGGAGAGGTATCCTTAAATTCTTGAAGGTGCCAATACTCATGGAAAAAAAAAAAAAAAAACTTCCACAGGGATAGAGTGAAAAAAATTATTATCGTAATTTAATTGCTATTAATTTTATAAATGGTGCGTTACGTTGTGTTCTAGGATTGAGTTTGTGAGGCCGACATACAGGTGCGATGAAACACCATTCTATGTACAATAAATTCATTCACAAACTAATTATTTGGCAGCTAGTCCTAGGTAGATATTGTAGCGCTGGTAAAAAAGGCCATACACATTCAATTAAAGAGAGCTCTAAGGAAGAGCATTCCGTCTATATTGACTGAGTTAGAATTCCTCCATTGAGTACTGCTGACCATCCTGATAATTCATCTTAATGCATGCGGTGCATTCCGGTAGTTTTGACTAGACTGTGGGATAGATCTTGGCCATTATAATGTCTTTGCCGCATGATATTCTGTAATTGGTAAGCACGCTAGCTAGTAAGGGTGCTGCACCCGGCTTCGTCTGGCAAACAGTATATTATTGTCGTCCTGCAATGTGAGTTAGCAACAGAGGATTCTCTAGCATAGGAGCTATGATAATTATTTACCACATTCAGAATGACGAAATGGGATGGAGGTTGAGCGCGGGAATCGAAGATTTAAAGCTAATATTCCTTCAGTGCTTTTCTGGGTATCACTACATACGACTTGGTTGAAAAGTATAGAGCTCCAGGCTCTTCATCCAATTAAGCCGCCCAGGTCTCGCTCCATGCCATGGACACGAGCCTCTAGACTGCATTTTTTCCTTTCTAGGTCTTTGATCTCCTCCATTTCTTGCTCAATATCGGCGTCGGTGACACCAGCGAAGTCTTGATTTCCGGAGCCCGCGGCTTCGTAGTTATCGTATTCATCATCATACGATCGGCTCATGTTTTCCAACTCTGTCGTGTTTTTCGCTACCCGTTCCTCTAGCTCGCAGATCGACTGCGAAATCATCTCGTGGCGATATCGCAGGCTAGCAATCTTTTCCTGCGCACCAGCAACGGGGCTACACAAAATGTTAAAAAGGAAAGGAAATCAGAAAGAAAAACTGGCAGTGGGAAAAAGGAGAGATGAAGTTTACATACTAGACATTGCAGAGGATTTCGGCACCTCGGAGCAAGACGTCTATATTGACGTCGCCACGCGAGCTCCTACTTGAAGTTCCAGCAGACCGCTTGATCTCCTCCATCATGTCGGAGCCCAAGACCCTAGCAACTGCCGATTGATTTCTGTTATTTCGAGCTGAATAGATCCGACTCGCCATGGATTCCACCTCGACCTCGGCCTGAAACTGTGTTGCCCGCCTTGTAGCTCTGCGGTTACTCTGCTTCCCAGCTGCAGGGTCTGTTTGAAAAAGAGCTCGTTCATGAGCCTCCGTGTCTCGGATTAAAGCGGTGATATCATGGGGACCGAGGAGGGCGTTGGTGAAAATTCGGGGTGGGGGGAAGCTTGGAGTTGGGGGGTCAACATATATTCCTTTTTGGGATGGGCAGTTTGGAGGCTCACGGTAGCTCTGAAATGGCATTGGATGAGAGCGCGATCTGTTCCAGATGACTCTCGAGCAGAGACATTTTTCGTTGGCGTGCTGGAGGCACTGAGTTGATTAGCAGTGGTATGGTTATTAGCATTTGTTTACGAGCGCGTGACATGCCAAGAAGAGCTGCAAGAAAGCTGGCATATTGGGTGCCTCAGGCCTAAATGAGGTGGCAAGGCGCAAAAAGCGACAGATCCAACCCATTGTGCGAGAAGGAGCAGAAACGCAGAAAGTAAATAAAGTTCCTAGTTGCAACCACGTAGAGAAATTTCTACCCAGCTCCTCCCACGCGACCTAAGGTGACAAGACTCCGGCACCCTATTTTTAATCTCTTTGCTATTGACCCAGTCGGGCGAGGCTAAACTCTGCAGCTGACCGGTCCTTCCGTTGGTAAGCTTGCTCCCCAAATGCTGATACTGACTAAGCTCCTGTGCTGGTTCTCTTGCTGTCCATCCAAGACCAACCTTGACATCACATCACCACCTCATCAACCATCTTTCCCCAACTCTCCTGCTCACCATCTGTCATCATCCTCTTATTTTCCCAAGTTACCCATTGTATCCAGTGTTATTACTCCCCCCTGGCCCTGTTCCCCTTGTTTTTTTGCATTCTAGCCTCCATTCCCCCCTTCCTCTGTTTCCGGTGCTGCGGTTACTATTGCTCACCTGAGCTCCCAGCTTCACATAAGAAAGATGCCGGTCGAGAGGCGCTCTTTGAGATCGAACAGCAAGTCAGATACCTCTTCGTCTGCTAACGGTGAGAAGGCACGCTCTACTTCCCAGAGCTCTAGTTCCAACAAGGATAAGCCGGCGCCTACTCGCGCCGCTGCCAACAAAGCCAAACCTACAAAAGCCGCCTCTTCGAATAGTACTTCAAACTCTGGTATGGGTGAACAGCGAGACCAGCCGCACACCAACGGCTCCGATCCGACGGAGAACGGCGTGAATGGCTCTGAAGATATCGAGATGGGAGAGGATACGGCAGGTGGGCCTACATCCTCATTCAACGCCAGTAAGACTCGGAAAGGTGACGAGAAAATGACTGTTGTAGTGCCCCCTACTAAGGGTTCGAGGATAGCCGGCGAAAAAGGCCAGGATCAGGAAAATGATGTGGCCATGGAAGGCGCCGAGGGTGAAGAGTCCCAGAAGCCTGAGCCAGAGGTTGATCCCAAGGCGAAAGCTATTCAAGGTTAGTTCTCTAGCACTCCTAACAGTCATACTGATATGAAAGTGCTAATGACACCATGATTCTCTCAAACTTAGACATTAAGACCAACTTCACCTTACTCGAGCGAGCTGTTGCCCACTTCGACCCCAGATTTACCCTTCGCGTTTTGAGATCGATATCCTCCATGCGCAAACAAATCACACCCGACGTTTTATCGGAGGTTATTGTAGAGACATACCCACAATCGAACACTATGGCAGCTTTCTTGCTTAGTGCCATCGATCAAGCTGGTGCATTTGAGAGCGCTGCGGCGGGCTCGAAGATGGAGGTTGATTCGGAGAAGACTAAAACTACCTCGAAGGAAGTACTTCCCGAAATTGATACCTATCTATCAATCCTTGTTCAGATCTATCTGTATGACAAGAAGGAGATTCAGAGGGGTGCTAAATTCTCCACAAGCTTGATCGAACACTTGCGGACTCTTAATCGTCGTACCCTTGATTCCCTCGCGGCTCGTGTTTACTTCTATTACTCTCTGTTCTTTGAGCAGATTGCACCCCTTGCCCCTTCGCCTGCTGCGACCGTCACCACCATTCGCCAGCCCCTACTCGCTGCTCTCCGAACTGCTGTCCTTCGAAAGGATGTGGATATTCAGGCAACTGTGATGACTCTGCTCTTGCGGAACTACTTGTCTACCTCCCATATTTCCCAGGCAGACTTGCTGATCTCGCACAACCGTTTCCCCCCTTCGGCATCTAACAATCAGATTGCTCGTTATTTGTATTATCTTGGACGTATCCGTGCTATCCAGTTGCAGTACACTGATGCCCATGGTCACCTGATTGGTGCTACTCGAAAGTCGCCTTCTAGTCATAGTGCTCGTGGATTCTATCAGGCTTCCCATAAGTTACTCGTTGTTGTCGAGCTTTTGATGGGTGATATCCCCGACCGTGCAATTTTCCGACAACCTGCTCTTGAACGTGCTATGCAACCATACTTTCTACTTGTTCAAGCAGTAAGCGTGGGTGATCTGGACGGCTTCTTGAATATTGTGAACACCCATAGCGCGACATTTAGGAAGGATGGTACATACACTCTCATCCTACGCTTGAGGCAAAATGTGATCAAGACCGGTATCCGTATGATGTCTCTCTCTTACTCTCGCATTTCCCTTCGGGACATTTGCCTGCGTTTGGGACTTGACAGCGAGGAGTCAGCTGAGTACATCGTTGCCAAAGCCATTCGTGATGGCGTGATCGAGGCAACCCTGGACCACGAGCGAGGGTTTATGAAGAGCAAGGAAGTCGGTGATATATATGCTACGCGAGAACCCGGTGAAGTTTTCCACGAGCGCATCAGGGCGTGCCTGGGTCTTCATGACGAGAGCGTTAAGGTAAGGCTTATTGTTATATACTAAAAAGATGATTCCCTGTACGTGATGACTGACTTTCCAATTCAAATTGACAGGCTATGCGATTCCCAATGAACCAGCACCGTCTCGAGCTGAAGAGCGCACAGGAAGCAAGAGAGCGGGAGCGGGAGCTGGCTAAGGAAATTCAGGAGGGAGACATGGACGACGAGGATGCTGGCGGGGACTTTGATGCCATCTAATGGTATTAAAGACTGATATAAGCTATTAGAATTTTTCTTTCATCCAATCATGTCTAATCCACCCGGATGAGGGGATGGAAGGGGGGTTCTGTTGCGCTTTGTGTTCTTATTGCAGTTACATCGTCGTTCGGGTATGTATGAGAGGGAATGTGCAGCATTGGGCCTGCGTGCGTGGTTTTCCATGCTTCATATATTCTACTAAACCATTTCTTTTGTTTCCTTTATTTGACAGGGCATTATATTGGTCCTTGTTAGTCTAGCTCATCGTTTCTTGTCGTGGTGGGCGCATGTTGATTCTGAATACTTTTGTAATTTCCATTATCCTTTAGACAAGAAAATTTTTTGGGTTACGAGAAATATCGCTGTTTACAGTAAGCTTACCTAGGTAGTTTAATTGTCAACACGGTTTGATTGATGATGCTGAAGATGGCTTAGGTAGCCACGGAATGTATGTGAGTTGTAGAGTGCGTGACTCCGAATGGGACCTGTGCGGCTGTTATTTCCCGTTCCGGCCCGAATCCAGGGCCACTGCAGAAAATCTTTAGCAGTTCAAGTAAGATTCCTGGGCTTGTTCCGTCCGGTACAGATCCTGGTCAACCTCTGATTCTGGCAAGACTTTGTACCTCTGGGTCTCTATTTCCTTATTTTCGAAAGAACCTATTCTTCTACACATGTCTTATTAAAAAAAAGAAATTCAATTTGCTACTACTGAGCATGAAAGCTCGCACAGTTCCAGCCCGCCGGCTGGCACTCTCATCACCGATTACGCCTACAACATCTTTGATATGCTGGCAATGCCTTCACAAGGACCTTTCCCACCAAATCCAAGGGCAGACCCGTAAATATCACCCTACCAAACGAAAAGATGTTTCACCTTTTGGTGCAGCTGTCTCGGCAGCCCAGACTATCTTCAAAGGCCTACCCAAGGCTCCGCCTGGAATTTCGGTTGATCCTCTGAGAATCGTGGGCAAGGAACTCAAGTTTTTGAGCAAGAATATCCGACAACTGCTTGGGTCAGGCCATCCCACACTGGATAAGGTAGCGAAATATTATACCCGAAGCGAGGGGAAACATATGCGACCCCTTTTGGTACTACTCATGTCCCAGGCTACTGCGTTGACTCCACGACAAAGTCGACCAGTTTCTCAAGGAACCTATACAGTCAATGACCCCATAAGCTCGCCTTCGATCCTTGCCGATACCAACCCAGACCTTAGTCCTCTTACTCCGTCACCCACCGAACCTACGTATGATTTTACCGGGGACGAGAATATCCTTCCTACCCAGCGACGGCTCGCCGAGATTACCGAATTGATTCATACTGCCTCTCTTCTCCATGATGATGTTATTGATAATGCTGTCACCCGTCGCTCGTCCAACTCTGCTAACCTACAGTTTGGAAATAAGATGGCTGTATTGGCGGGAGACTTTTTACTGGGACGTGCCTCCGTTGCGTTGGCGCGTCTGCGGGATCCAGAGGTGATCGAACTTTTAGCCACTGTGGTTGCCAATCTTGTCGAGGGGGAGTTCATGCAGTTGAAGAATACGGCCGCGGATGAGAAAAACCCCGTTTTCACCGATGAAACCATCTCCTACTATCTACAGAAAACATATCTCAAAACTGCCAGCTTGATCAGCAAATCTTGCCGTGCCGCCGCGTTGCTTGGAGATTGCACACCAGAGGTGGTCGAGTCTGCTTATTTGTATGGTCGTAATCTGGGGCTTGCATTCCAGCTCGTGGACGATATGCTAGATTACACGGTTAGTGGTGCGGAATTAGGCAAGCCTGCTGGGGCGGATTTGGAACTTGGTCTCGCAACTGCCCCTCTTCTATTTGCTTGGAAACAGAATCCTGAGTTAGGCCCGTTAGTTGGCCGAAAATTTAGTCAGAAGGGAGATGTCGAGAGGGTAAGTTGCCTGTCTTATTGGGTTCGGGGGGACATAATTATGCTAAACTTGAACGCACTATAGGCCCGTGAGCTTGTATATCACAGCAATGGTGTTGAGCAGACTCGCGCACTGGCTCAGGAGTATACCGATAACGCCATTGCAGCCATTAGCAACTTCCCCGACAGCGAAGCCAAGGCTGGCCTGATCCAGATGTGCGAGAAGGCGATGAACCGAAGAAAGTAGAGGCGACTCAGGTAGGATGGATCGCTTGTCTCTCCTCCACTGCTACTAGAATGGGGAATATAGATATTGAGGCCCTCTACTTGCGATAGTTTACTATGGTTTGTCCGACCCTACTTGTGTGACTTGTGTGAAACTTCTTAAAATCATTCTCCTGGTGGTTCCCACCTCGTCTGGTTATTACCTGATATTAACCGACCCAATGGGATATGTATAACAACTTTTTCATGTGTACTATTTATTTGTTTCTGTGTGTTATTCTTATTGTCCAGCATCTCGCATCCCTTCATTGGTGCTTTGTGGCTTGGACGAGAAGATGATTAAATCATTTTATAGATAGTGGAGCTTTGGAGCTTACCGAGTCTTTTTTTTTGATGGTTTTTATTTCTCACCCCCCTCATGGAAGAGCGTACTTTTTTCACGTGGTTATTTCACAAGGCGTTGATGAATCGAGAACTACGTACCTATTACCTAGATACCTACCTGTGCACCTGCCTCACCCCTCTCTCGTTGGGGACCTGCGTAACAATTTAACACTAGGCTTATCAACCTGAAACACGGACGAATAGGAATATTCACACCTGTCATCCATGATAGGTACAGAGAACTTAATATTATGAGGTAGAATGTACTAAACGGGTATAGGCAAGCTGAGGGCTCTGTCATTTGACTTCTAGATTGTATTACTGTATGTTGAGTTGTCTTACCGCGACTTGAATTTTTGACTCATGATTAATAGAGCCTTTTTTTTTTTTTTTTTTTTTTTTTTTTTTTTTTTGAAAGATGTATAATGTGAAGTTCTGTAGATTGAAGAAGGGAAATCAAAATAGAGTATTACAAAGAAAAGAGATAGAGAAAGCATCAACTCTGGCAGAAAATAGGTAGTACACCTAATGACGGTAACGAACCAGACTCTGTAATTCTGATTTGTGGGAGATTCACAAGGGCGGGGCTCCTACTAGTAGGTACCTATCTACCTTACCTAGGTAGGTAGTGAGGTAGGATGATCCGGAGACCCACTAGGGATGGCCCATCATGAGGTAATACTTAATACGATTTAGGTCAGTTGGTTTGAGTCAACTGGCCAGCGAAAGCAACGAAACTGTACAAGCTACGTATCGTCACCTGTCGGTAGCCTCTTTCTAAGTTGGTATTTGACTTCTAAACGTCAGCCCGGCTGGAGACTTTACGCCTGGCCTTGATTGGACTACGAGGTACAGGACACCTCAACGTACCTACATACTGAGACTAGAACCTCTTCTGGTACCACTCCAGACTCCTCTTGGCCCTTTGTATTCCCGATCAATCCCCATCTCAACTCCACTGAAACCTGTCTTTCTTAATCTTGCTCTCATTCAACATATATTCTTTTTGTGGTGCTCCCACGGCTTTCTTTTTTATCTTTCGTTTGTTTCCCCTGGTATATCTGATTCATACTTAAATTCTCCTTCCTGCTGACAACACCCAACTCTGGTCCGTGGAGTAGTTGATTCCAGATCTCCCTCTCCTCACCCCCTTCGCCATTTTAAGGATGATGCCGACGGTGGTTGCGGAGCTTGCGTTGATAGTCATTTGATCGACTAGCTCCCAATGGGTCTCGGTAGCTTTCTTTTTGTATACATCCTCGGCGGCGTCACCTTTATCCCACTTGTCTTGTTCCTGCTATTTCTCCATGCCTACCTTATCCTCCCGTCCTTCCGCCCGCCGTCCGAGCATGCTTTCGACGCTGAGGAAGAGCGTACCTCTATCCGACACCCGAACGATGACCAATACAGCCTGAGGTCCGGAACGGACGAGTTGGCCGAGAAGTTCCAGCGAACCCACGAGTCTGATGTTGCTGCCGGATACTTTGCTGTGTGTCGCGAGTATGTTCCCGGTGGAGTGAATGGCAAGCCGCCTGAGAGGACGACGCCAGCTGGCGAGGTGATTGCAGCCGAGAGCCCAAGTGTATATCAGACAATGTATAGAAGTCTCTTCGACCGGAAGCAGACCCCAACAATTGAGCCAAACAAAAGCTTTGTGAAGAACGGTAAACGGGCACGGAACGTCTTTTATATTGTTCTTCGGTATATACATCTCTACCTCCCCTTTTCTATCCTAGAATGATTCGATATGGGTTGAGTACTGATGAACGCTCGGACCTATCTAGACATGGCCATCTGATGCTCTATGACGATGCGAACCAGGTGGAGGTGAGATACGTTATCTCCCTTGCCCATCATGATGTTAGTATATATAGCGGAGAAGGCGAGCTGCTTGAAGGCGAGTTATGGCTGAAACGGAACGCCATCAGCCTTTCGCGACGGTTGTCATCCCTCGGAGATCTTGGTGGGCCTACCCCCCCTTTCTTCCTCTTCTCCGAAAACCTCTCCGAGAAGGAGGACTTTTATTTTGCCATGCTTCAGAATCAAACGAGGCTGTGGAATACCCCGGACGCCCCTCCGAAGCACCAAGGATTTGATGTGAAACATATCGTCACTCTTGTTCAGCGCTTGCATTCTTCTGAGGAGCAGTTACAAACGCGATGGATTAATGCTGTACTCGGCCGGTTGTTCCTAGCTCTATACAAAACACCTGAAATGGAGGAGTTTGTCCGGAAGAAGATCACCAAGAAAATATCCCGGGTTAATAAACCGAATTTTATCAGCAAGATCGGTCTTCAGAGAATTGATATGGGTGAAGGTGCTCCCTTTATTATCAATCCTAGGCTCAAAGACCTCACCGTCGATGGAAATTGCTGTGTCGAAACTGACGTGCAATATACTGGCAACTTTCGCGTGGAAATATCGGCCACTGTGCGGATTGACCTCGGGCAGCGGTTCAAGGCGAGAGAGGTCGACATCGTTTTGGCAGTGGTGTTGAAGAAGCTTGAGGGTCACTTGCTGCTCCGGTTTAAACCTCCCCCGAGCAATCGAGCGTGGATTTCTTTCGAGACAATGCCGAACATGGTTATGGACATTCAACCAATCGTTAGCTCTAAGCAGATCACCTATGGTATAATCCTGCGTACGATCGAGAGCAAAATCCGGGAAATGGTGGCAGAAAGTATTGTTCTCCCTTTCTGGGATGATGTCCCCTTCTTGGAGACTTTGTCCCAAAAATTCCGAGGAGGGATATGGGAGCGAGAGATACCTAAACCTGATACGAAGGCTGACATTCCCGATGAATCCGGAAGCCAAAACCCCCTGACTGAGGGCACTAAGGAGGAGCCGGTTCACATGCTGAGGGCGAAGGATGATCGTGCTATGAGTGCCCCAGTCCTACTTGAGTCATCGCCTATTCCTGTAAAGTCTCGCAAAGGTTATAAATCCTCCGGAGATGATCTGGAAAAGAGCAACTTGATCAATATATCTTCCTCTCCCGGGAAGTCTGGCAGTTCCCCCCCTCGTGCTATTCGTTCCCAAACATTTTCCAATGCCGCAGACCCTGTAGTGACCGCTGATCATGTCAAGATTGACCGGGTTTCCTCGGATATCGTTAGGGAGGAAAAAAGCAGTGCAACCACAGCAATGATCGAAATATCAAGCCGCTCTCCTCCTTCATCGCCCAGCAAGACGCCCAACAGCTCACCACCAACTGATAGCCAGAGCATTCTAGAGGCTACCTTCCAGGGACGGGAACCTTCCATCTCTGAGTCTACTGATAGTGCCGGGGATGTCAGTAATCCCTCTCCTACGCGCCCGTCTTCTGCTCATCTGAACGAGTCGTTCAGTATGAGGAATGCAGCTGGTAGTTCGACCTCGTCTTTGACCAATAATACAACTCGACGACGCTCTACAATTGAAACTCTTAGTCGATCAATAAATCCTTCCGTATCCTTGGAAAACAAGCTGCAGGGCTCACTTTCCTTGAGCACGGCGACCTCAGTAGCAAAGAAATGGGGATGGAATGTGTTTGGTAAGGGAGAATCAAGTACAGGCCGGGATATATCTCGACCAGCAGGTACCCCCGAAGAGCCGATTGGACGGGGCCATCCCCTTCCACCCCCAGGGACGCCATTGCCAACACCAGCGAAGATGGGTCTCAAGAAGAGTTCTACCTCAAAGCCCAAGCGGAAGCCTGTCCCTTCTGGTTCTGTGCCGGAACAAACACCTCAGGAAGGAAGCAAGATTACCACAGTGCCAAAATCGGCTATTCCTCGGCGGAAGCCTGTCCTCGAGTCAGATAATGGCAATAACCGATCCACTGAGTTACTTGTGGTTGAAGCGCCTTATGATTCGGGTCCCAATAGCCCAGCTGACGTCGTTGGCACCAGTACCGATTTGATCGAGGACGCATCAGGATATAGCCCACAATTCTCGACGTTGGATGATGTGGAGGGAGTTAACGGTTGGCCCGGGGAGAACACAGGCAGCGGTTTTGATCTTGACATGTCCGCGGAAGAGGCTGCTCAGACATTATCCGGCACTCTGGGGCAAATATCGCAAGGCGGCTAGTGACATAATAACGAACACCGTAGTTACTGTGCTAGGTATCACTTTTCTATGCATCTGAGCATGCTGACCCCTGATAACCTTGTATGTCTATAACGACTGGTGTCTAATGTTTCGGCAAAAAGGCTCTTTCACTTCCACACCTTGCAATATTCGGCTTCTCGTGCATTTGCAGGGTTAAGACATTATTCCCTCTTGTCGCGTACGAAGCTCTATATGAGCGTGTGGCTCATAATATTAATTCCCGAACTTACAGGCGACATATCCTTACTGGACGTTACATAGCAATAAAATACTTATGGGCGGTATTGGACGGAGTTAATACTATGTTGTGGCCTTGTAACTGTAGAGCCCGTAGCTACGATAACCATACCTACGTAGGTAACCTAATAATTATTAATGGACTCCGTCCTTGATTAACTAGAAAGATGGGAGATGACGAAGCGCTTGCTGCCAAGACGCCTGATTGTACGAATTCTGGAGTCGATGTCGTTCCTTGGGAGATTCATGGGTCGCCAGGCGTCAGCTTTCCCGCCAATCCAAACGTCATTCCACTATTAGCCGTCCCAGGGCCCTCCCACACTCTCTTCCTAGGGTGATTTTCTCCAGCTTTGTATTTGGTCTCTCTTTCTTCGAACAATTTCTGCCTTGTTTTATTTTATTTTATTTTATTATTTTATTTTGTTCCTTTGACAAATTCCTAGCCAGCGCCCATTTCCTCCCCCTCCCCTCTCTTTCGATCCCCTCTCTCCGGGGCCGTTTGAACTGCCCTGTCCAGATTCGGTCCCACCGGCTCCCGCCGCAGTCCACGGTCTTCTATTTCCCCCCTGAATCTCGCCGGTCACACGCATCAGAATGAGTCGGTAGGTGATCTAAGAGTCAATAAGATTGGTGATAGAAATGCAGCGAAGCAGGAACTGATCCTACTTTTCATAGCACGGAGGCCGATTTGGCGATTAACATTCGCAAAGCGACCAGTATCGGTAGGTGTCCTTGAGTAATGATAGCATAGCACAACTCGCTCGCCCCTCTCTCTCCCCTAATATTCTCCAAAAAGTCTTCTGGCTGACCAAAGATTGAAATTCTAGAGGAAACTGCCCCGAAACGTATGAATTGACCGTTCTTGATCACCCTATCACCCGTTCCTCGTCGTCACCCGCCTAGGCAGCGTCGCTGATCGTTTGACCCTCACAGGAAAACATGTTCGGAGCTGTATCGTGTACACATGGGATCATAAATCCTCTGCCGCCTTCTGGGCTGGTATGAAGGTGTAAGTTGAGAGAGGGTTCCTGCTGGTTGCTGTCTTATATCTATGGTCCGCTAATTTGGGGGTTTTCCTTCGCCTCGCTTGTCGCTCTCCTTAAAGCCAACCTGTGCTGGCCGACGAAGTCCAAACGTTTAAAGCTCTTATCACAATACACAAGGTCTTGCAGGAGGGACACCCAGTGGTAATTCGTGAAGCACAGCAACATATCAACTGGGTAGAAAGCTTGATGCGCGGTGTTGGAGGTGATGGGATTCGAGGTATGCCATGCACCCCCGCCCTGGGGGGGAGGGGGTTGGGATTGTGGTTTGCGATGTCTTGGTACTAAATTGCCCTCATACTAACCACCCCTGGTTTATAGGATATGGACCTTTAATCCGCGAATATGTCTTCTTTCTGGAATCCAAGCTGAACTTTCATCGAAACCACCCCGAATTCAATGGTACGAGTCCTTCGAGTTTTTGCGATCCCTGACCCTACTATAAATTTGCTAAGCGCTGCAATAGGATTGTTTGAATATGAGGAATATATCAGCTTGAAAACGATCAATGACCCAAATGAAGGGTAGGTTGGAACCTAAGGTTTTCTGTAGTATTCCGGCTGACTTGAAGATTTATAGCTACGAAACCATCACCGACCTGATGACACTTCAGGACCAAATCGATGCCTTCCAGAAGCTCATCTTTTCGCATTTCCAATCAGGGACAAATAATGAGTGTCGGATCTCCGCATTGGTTCCCCTCGTACAAGAAAGCTATGGAATTTACAAGTTCATCACAAGCATGCTGAGGGCTATGCATACCAGTACGTGGGTCTTATTACTTAATCTAGCAGCTGTGTGACTGAATTATCTTCTTTTTTTGTCTAGCGACTGGTGATGCCGATGCGCTCTCCCCTCTCCATGCTCGTTACGATGCGCAGCACCACCGACTGGTCCGATTTTACTACGAATGCTCAAACCTGCGCTATCTGACTAGCCTTATCACGATTCCTAAGCTCCCACAAGACCCACCAATCCTGCTAGGGGAGGAGGAAGAACGCCCAGCTCTCCCGAAGCGGCCAGCGAAAGAGGTTGAGGCAACACCCTCTCCTCCACCAAAGCCGGCCGCTGCCGAACCGGAACCAATTAATGATTTTTGGACTACAGAAGCTCGCCGACAGCAGGAGGAATTCGAATCAGAGCAGCGTCGTCTTCAACAGCAATGGGAGGAGCAGCAACGGCAGCAGGCTCTTGCACAGCAGCAAGCACAGCGTGATTTCGAGGAACAGCAACGCCTACAGGCGGAGCAACAGCGTCTTGCTCAGGAGCAGCTTTTGCGTGACCAATACCAGACCCAAACCCAAGGCCGCCTGGCCGAGCTGGAACGCGAGAACCTCAATGCTCGGGCACAATATGAAAGGGATCAATTGATGCTTCAGCAGTACGACCGACGTGTGAAGGACCTAGAGGAGCAGATGAACCACCTGACCAACAACATGAATATGCAAAATGCTTCGAAAGACGATCAAATCCGGTCGCTGCAGGAGCAGGTCAATACCTGGCGAACAAAATATGAAGCTTTGGCCAAACTCTACTCTCAACTCCGACAGGAACACCTGGATCTCCTGCAAACGACTAAGAGCCTTAAACTGAAGGCAGCATCAGCGCAAGAGGCAATTGATCGACGAGAGAAACTAGAGCGCGAGTTGAAGACTAAGAACCTTGAATTAGCTGATATGATCCGTGAGAGGGATCGTGCTTACCACGATCGAGATCGCCTGACTGGAAATAACAAGGAGGAACTGGAGAAGATCAAGCGGGAGCTTCGGTTTGCTCTCGAGCGCGCTGAGAATGCTGAGCGGTCGAAGGGAACGGAGATTTCTTCTTTGCTTTCCAAGTATAACCGGGAGATGGCAGATCTCGAGGAAGCCCTGCGGGTGAGTTTACTGCCCTTGTCGTTGTTTGAGATTGATACTTACGTTTGAGGCTATAGAATAAGACACGCGCCTTGGAAGAATATTCTTCACAGAATGATATGAAAAATGGAGATCACGACCTTGCTCTCCGCGAAAAAGACGAGGAGATTGAAGTGTATAAATCTGGAATGGAGCAAGCGCTGATGGAACTTGAAGAGCTGAAGCTGGTAAGTTCTCCTCATCCGTCCTCTTCGTGTATAGAAAGTAGATCTTATAAAATTAATTAAACCTGGTGATGATAGAGCCAAGGCGATGTCGATAACGCGCTGGACTCGCAGATTGATCACGTTTTGCATAGTACTGTGTCCAAGATTAACGACATCATTGATTCCGTGCTCCAGACCGGCGTTAAACGCGTCGATGATGCTCTGTACGAGCTGGACTCTACTATGCAAGCTGGTAACCAGAATGCTTCTCCTCCATATGTGCTCTCCCAGATTGAGAAAGCTTCTGCATCTGCTACCGAGTTTTCTACCGCTTTCAACAACTTTATCGGGGACGGACCTAACAGCACCCACGCTGAGATTATTCGAACTGTGTCCACTTTCTCTGGAGCAATCGCTGATGTCTTGAGTAACACGAAAGGATTGACTCGCTTTGCCAATGACGACAAGAACGCAGACCAGCTGATCAATGCCGCTCGCAAGTCTGCACAGGCTACCGTGCGTTTCTTCCGGGGATTACAGTCATTCCGCCTTGAGGGCCTAGAAGCGCTGCAGAAGGCCGATGTAGTCATCAACAATAACTCAGAGGTGCAGAGGGATTTGCAGGCCCTGTCTAAGCTTGTTGACGCATTTGCACCGAAGAGTAGTAAACTCCGAACAACCGGGGATCTGGGCGATCTTGTGGACGAGGAGCTTACCAAGGCGGCGAATGCCATTGATGCTGCTGTTCAGAGACTGGCTAAACTGAAGAACAAGCCTCGTGACGGGTTCTCGACCTATGAACTTCGCATCAACGACTCGATCCTGGAGGCTGCAATCGCAGTGACTAACGCAATCGCACAGTTGATCAAGGCTGCCACTGAAAGTCAAAACGAGATTGTCCGGGAAGGACGTGGAAGCTCTTCAAGAACTGCGTTCTACAAAAAGAATAATCGGTGGACGGAAGGTCTTATCTCGGCTGCTAAGGCTGTTGCCACGTCGACCAACACACTCATTGAGACTGCGGACGGTGTGATTTCTGGACGTAACTCTCCCGAGCAACTGATTGTAGCCAGTAACGGTGTTGCTGCTAGCACGGCGCAACTCGTCGCAGCGAGTCGCGTCAAGGCCACCTTCATGAGCAAGACCCAGGATCGCCTGGAGACTGCTAGCAAAGCTGTCGGAGCTGCCTGTAGAGCTCTGGTGCGACAAGTACAGGATATTATTGCTGAGAAGAATCGCGATGAGACAGAGGCGGTAGATTACTCGAAACTCAGCTCTCACGAATTTAAGGTGCAGGAAATGGAACAACAGGTATGTTGTAGCTCTTCGCTCTTTTTCTACTTCTTCTTGATTCGATTTCGTCGCCCCGGTGTTTGTGATATCTTTATTGGTTCTTCGATCCCCCATGCACTTGATCAATCGCGATCTTCGTCACATGTGATTCGAAGTAATTGTAAAGTAAAGAGAGCAAAGCTAACATACATGTCTTGGTCTACAGGTCGAAATTCTGCAACTCGAGAATAGCCTTGCCCGTGCTCGACAACGACTTGGAGAGATGCGCAAGATTTCTTACCAGGAAGAATAGATCCTATAGGATTTACAGGATCAAAATTGTTGGGGCATAAAGATCGGAATAAAACTTGGCCCTAAATTTCTCGCTGTTTTAATAGCCATTTCTCTCTCTCTTCCTCTTCTTTTGCGCCTACAATTCCATGGACCGCAATCCTCTACTTTGCGTTAGCTTTCCTTTCCCTTATTTTTACTTGACTTGTTCAATTTCCCTTCGCTGTGAGATTTCTTATGTTAGTGCTTGGATATACCAATAGTAGAGTCTTTTCTCATCTTTGTTCTCGTTTCTCCTCCCCTTCTCTGCCTCGTTTCTCTCTCTCGTAAGCTTGAAAAGTCCGTCTCGGCCTCTTCAGAGCAGCGAAAGCTGCGTCTTACCCGGTTAGGTGGTGGAGGAGATGATCTTAATAGCTGCACTATTGGCTAGTCACTAGGGGCTCCTTTGTCTTGCGACAATCTGATCATCGGATCGACGGTGCACCTCTACTAGAGGATGGTTCGCAATACAACGTCGGGCCGGAGTGGATTCATCCCAACGTTACAGAGGTTCGCTCGTAACAAGATTTACCTGATTTGCCCCTGCATAACTCTTCTGCGATGTTTCTTGGTCGGTGCAATTGTACTGTACATACCTATATATAGGTCCTGTTTCACACCAACGGTTGGTCTGGAGGAGACGCAGCTTAGGCCACTGGTTCGTCTTGGCTTTCTTCCTGGACCCACTGGGGATGTACACAGCACGTTGACGTTCCCCCTTTTCCCCCAAATCTTATCAGTAGGTAGAGGGACCTCCCTATACTTCTTTGGTGTTTTCTTTTCTTTGTTTGATGTAGGTAGGTTTGAAGTAACATCGTCGATTTCCTTCTCTTCCCGCTCGAAGGGTCGTCTCACGCAGCGTCCATTAGCCATTCGGTGAAAGTTGTGCGTTTCTCGATTAGGAAATTTTCTGTCTCTGTCTGAATTTTCGTTCGGAGACAGATTGGAGACTTGTTTCTTCTAGTTGTAGAGGGACAAAAGTAGTTAAAAGAAGAAATCAAGTTAACAGAGGTCCTCGTACTTTCTATCCCACACACATAACACCACAACATAGCACAACACACTTAGGTAGGTAGTCAGTTGATTTGTTTAGACGAGGAAGAGAAATTACTTTCAACAGTTTTTTTTCTCTTCCTCCCCTCTCGACACCCCCTCCTCCCCCAATCTCCAGATTAGGAAAAGCAAGTAAAGTAAGCACAAAAAGTAAAAGTAGAAAATCTTACCTCTCGAGTTTGTTCATGCCATGCACCGTGCATGTCCATCCGTGCGGGGTCACTTATTTTTATTTTTATTTTGTTTTCTTTCTCTCTCTCTTTTTTTTCCCCCATGATGATGATGATAAGTTCAACCTACCTCTCTCTCCCCTTCCAAATGATATGTTCACCCCTCTGACCTCCCACTCTTAGCTAGACTCGTTAGTTTGTTAGTAGTCAGAAAGTAATAAATATAGCTCGGAGCGTCTATGTACATTGCACCTGCGGATTCCCCGCCGATGCACAACTATAGGTATCCCTTGTATGTAAGTACATATTTGGGTTTTGGTTCCGTTCTTGACCGAGGGGGGTGGTTGGGTCGTGTCGTGTCAGGATTTCGGGTTGACTGACTGATTAATTGACTGCATAGACGATAAGTGGTTTGTGCCTGGGTAAGTATCTAGGTATATAGAATTGTAGGTAACCTGGGGGGAGCTTAGGACTTACATATAGCGTAATATGACGGATCCAGGCTTGGTCTTTCTCTCTCTTCCTCTCTCTCTCTCTCTCTCTCTCTCTGTCGTCTGGGTTGGGTAGGATGATGCTGAATGGTGTAGACAAAACAAAACAAAAAAAAGAAAAGAAAAGAAAAGGCATGGAGAGGTTAATTCGACTCGATTTGTTAACCCACTTCAAAGTCCCTGCATTAGCTGCATTAGTTTAATGGACTCGTCTTAGAGATATGCTGTTCTTGCCTATACCAGATAGTATTCCAATTTTTCCAATACAAAGGAAAGTCGAAACCGATGCCTCTGTGTATACTTACTATGTTTCTCTCTCTCTCTCTCTTCCCCATGTCCCCTCTTCTTATTCGCTCTTGACTCTCTGATTCTGACTATTACTTCTTGTATACAAGTATCTTCAATAGTTGACCATGGTGTTTTCTGGGTTATTGGACTGATTCGTGTCGTATCGTGCATTGCGTCGAGCAGAATAGGTTACGAAGCTTACTAGGCTGATGTAGTGTCCTCCGTTTACAAATTAGGGAAGCATAATTCAAACTTCTAGAAGTAGCTTGATTTCTACGTCTACATCTTACAAACATAGAGATCCTTTTTTTTTTTTTTTTTTTTTTTCTTTTTTTTTGAATAAACTATTTGTTACTCATCCTATCTTCAAAGAGTTTTCTGAACCAAATAACTCCTCCTAAAAATAAAAAAAAAATCTTTATCGACGAGTCCAGAAAAAACAACACTCCGCCTCCCATAACATCGAAGTAAGTAAAAAAGGTGACCCGGTAGTCTTCCAGTCTTATCGGTTAAAAAAAAGAAAAGCCAAGATAGAAACATATGATGGAAATGCAGTAAGGGCGCCGCCTTCTTGTCGCATGTAAAGTCTGTTAAGAGCATTGAAGAATGGTAAAATGAAAACAAAGCATGATCAGATTTTCTCTTTCCATTCTTTTTCTTTTCTTTCTTTCTTTTTTTTCTCTCTATTTCCCCCTTTTCTTTTTTTTTTTTTTTCCGAGTGTGAAAAAGAACAAAGCCAACAAATAGAAAAGAAATATCGGAAAAATTTGTATTCTTTGGGAATGGCCATTTGATGGCGTGAAAATGAGCTTGCATCGGATCAGGAAATGAATTCCCTTAGGAAGTATTTGCCATATTGGGATTCATCGAGGGTATGTATTATGACCGAGAAGCGAAAACACGAAGTACATAAAGCCTTAGACTTCATAGCCAATTAGCGTTCAATTCATTATTTTTTAGGATATAGACAGAACACTTACAAGGTGCCCCATTCATCAAGGAAATGCACATTCTCATTGCGGTATAGCAGCGGTGGTTTCTTTCCAACCAGTTCCCTAGGCAAATGTTAGTAAAGC
Source organism: Aspergillus haitiensis (assembly GCA_027569155.1). Classification (NCBI taxonomy): domain Eukaryota; kingdom Fungi; phylum Ascomycota; class Eurotiomycetes; order Eurotiales; family Aspergillaceae; genus Aspergillus; species Aspergillus haitiensis. The sequence goes on along the minus strand of JAPDEO010000008.1, from coordinate 179,182 downwards.
CAAATTGATACACAAAGAGATCTTACAGAATCTATACGCGTCTGCTGGAGCGCACATAGTTTGATTGATAATGGCTCGTTTCTCGACATCATTCAAGCGAACCCGTGCCTCCATAGCTTCGTAGCATACTCTCTGGGCATGGAATCGAATGAAGTTACCGCGGGGGTCCGGTCTCCAGAAGTTGAATCGACTGACAATAACCTTGCTAAGAAGAATTAGAGAATTTCATGTAAGCATTTCATATATAGTCTTACGTGTAGTAGTACTGCTGTAGCCCAGCTCTGAGAATCCAGTGGTATCCGTAACGTCTTGTCAATGCGGCGAGTTTTTCATTGGCAACTCTTTCTAGCATCACAAGGGTTTGATGAAGCTTGAATCTTTCGGGTCCAGAAAGAGCATTCTCAACATTCGCTTTCAGAAGGCTAATGAGTTCGATTGGGCGACCTTCAATGTCTGCAACAGTGGGGGTGACTTGGGCATCATTCGTGATTGCAAGGATAGCTTGTGCAAAATGATGAACGGGCAAGTGAATAGTCTCAGCTAAAGCATGAGTTCGATGGGACTGATGAAGCACAGCTCTATCTTGAAAAAGAGTAGAGAGTTGAGCCATGAGCCTATAGAGGTTCTGGTGCTGAGGAAATGTGGACATCAGATATGTAGCCTGCTCCCTTTGTTGAGGACTCAGGTTTGGGTTGTTAATCGATCCGCCCAGGAACTGCATAAGCACATGATTCACATCCATGATAAGATATGGGTTTGTTTGGTTTTTGGAGATGTAAAGTGTACTTTAAAGATCTTGAAGCTATTGAAGAACAAGGAGATAGAGGATAAAGAAAGGTGTAAGGAATGATGAAAGAGGAAGCGAGAAAAAGGAAATGTTTAGTACTTATATAAAAAAAATAAGTAATTTAAGGTTTATTTGTGTTGCTTAGTGAAGTAAGAAAATAAAAGTAATCTCTATTTCAATGATATGAGTGAATTTTACTATTTCACTTCAGACATTCACTCACCAAACCAAACAAAGAAACACCCAGCCCCCATCCTTTCAGAGCAACACAAGTCCATTTGCCATGTCTAACCGAGTCCTTTGCTTCTCTTCACACTTGAACTCGGTGTGGCTAAACCCAATCCTGAAATAATCCTCCCTAATCCTTTCTTAGAACTCATTGATCCTCCAATCTCTTATCTTCATATGACTGAAAAGCTTTTTTTTCTGATCCATCCCAATTCTTAGCTTCTAAGATCGAAATGTCTGCGATTTCTATTGCTATGAAGCCCACCCAAGGCTCAGCAGAAAATCTTACCGAGCTTCTTTGGCAAGATGCTTTACGTCACTTGGGATCGACCAACAATGAAGTTCTTCTTCCCATTAATGTGACGGATATGATCGGCCAGCATAATGTCAACAAGATAAAAGCCCGTCTTTGGTAGGTCATATAGAGTAAACACCGAGTTCCATATAAATGTGCTTATAGTGTTTTATAGTGCCCTTCTTGGTGCCCCGGTTGTAGCCTTTGCTGATGAATCAATCAACGCTCTTCGTGTCATGCGTACACCAGCGTTTTCGGGTACGGCTGTTTCTGTTGCATCTCACGAAAGAGCTTTTTCTATGAGTCCTGTTGAAGGCAGTCGAAATCAACAGGCGACTCAGGCGAAACTAGCTAAGATTCCTCGCCCGCCAAATGCCTTCATTCTCTATCGTCAGCACCACCATCCTGGAGTTAAGGAGGCGTATCCTAATTTTTCTAATAATGAGATCTGTGAGTATCATTCTGAAAGTATCTAGAAAAAAACTAACATTTCTATCATGATAGCGATAATGCTTGGAAAGCAATGGAAAGCCGAGACCGAGGAGGTCAAGATGCACTTCAAGACACTCGCTGAGGATTTGAAGAAGAAGCACGCGGAAGAGCATCCAGACTATCAATATAGTCCTCGAAAGCCATCAGAGAAAAAGCGTCGTGTTTCGTCCCGCCAGGCTCTTAAGACTTTTCAGGGCTCTAACTCCCCAGCATCGACCAGCGGCTCTGCTGGTGTGCTAACGCCTGCTCTGTATTCTGATGGACAAAACTGGGACACTGGGCTTGGAAACTACTCAAACCACTCGATTGACTCTAATGTTTTTCTTGATACCAGCAATGCCTCTGGAGAAGAACTTAACTTTGATGCGAATATCTTTGATACCGCGTTTCAGCAGGCTCAAGGCGAGTGTGATGGAACGGCATCGTATTCCCAATTGAATTTCACGGACGGATCCCTCGTTGAGCCCTTTCAATTCCAGGAGTTTACGACTGGCTTTTTCTGAAATGACACCAAAATGAATTCATCTGTTTCTCCGTCTCACCTAAGCTTGTTTGAGAGGTTAACTCTAGTTTTGTATTTTCACAAGTCCTCAGCACACACACAAACACACAAAGGAGTTTCCGCTATGGACAGTTGGTAGTATTTCGAACTTGTTTACTTTCTTTCTTTCTCTTTTTTCTCCTTTTTGCCCCCTATTTTCTCCCATTCATTTTATTCTTTTTTCTCCTGTTCTCTGCTCTTAATAGGAGAATATGAAGATATAACAAGCTGGTCTTATGTACTAAACTCCAATTATGTTACAATAGTTTTAATACACAGAAATTCAATAGGAATTAAAATGTGATGTACTTTAATAAGTGGCTTTTGTATAAAATATTTTATTGTATTTGTGAGGTCCCAGGAGGTCTGAAATCTAGAAGAGCTCAATTACTTTGGGGTGTATATATGATTTGAAAACCTTGCTGGAAATTTGGAGGAAAAGAATGTATATCGATTGACTCGGAGGAGGAAACATTGTTAGAATGGCCATATTTCACAGTAGTCTATAGCTAATTATGTATTCCGATGCCAGCAAGACATTACTAGCGTGACGTTCTTTTTCCCTGTAGTGATTTGGATGTGTGTGGTTGCTCATCCCAATAAGCACCTATATTTGGGACGAAACTGTTACGTCAAAAGAGGGGATGACAGTAATAATCAATCATCCGAAAAAGGGAAAAAAAAGATAAATGGGAAATGAGGAAAAACCGAAGATTATTTGACCACGGGTTGTCTTGACTGTAAATCATCATCTAGCAACAAATTAGCGATAAAAGAAACTAGAGTTTGACGTGGCCCTTGTATGGAAAGTATGCCCACCCCAGGGTAGCCTCTGGTCCAAAAATTTGTTTTCAAGATTGACGAGTAGGAGTGGAATAAATGCTGGGCGTTTCATTGTTTGAGACATGATATCTAGGTACCTACCTTACCTACTCGCAGTGGGCAGCGGACACCTGTCTAGGCTAGCCATTAAGCCACAACGACAGATTAATCATTTACAAAGAATCATCGTCTCATTTGCCTTCTCAAAGTTTCTTTTGTTTTGTTCAACTATTTACGATCTGAGTGATACAAGTTTTGAAACCGGTTCTCTCTCTGGCCTTAGACGGTGCTGAACACGACACCCAAATAAATAAATACACATATTTGCTACTAGAGGGCATAATTATATCATGAAAAAAAAAAAAGAAAAAGAAAAAGGTATGTTTGTTGTTGAATAGTCTCCCCTTTGTAAACTCCTTGAACTTTTAAGAGGATCATCTCATATATTTTTTGAAACATCTGCCTAGGAATGTCTTATGATATAACCCAGGCACTAGGAGATAAACAAATGAAAAGGGGAAATCAGCTTGAAAGTCAATTAGGTAAAAATAAGAAAGTTGTGAAGGCAAATTTCTAGAGGCCCAATATCTACTACTAGCTGAATTTATGTTATGCTATTCTTGCTATTGAGATATAGAAGATTATTTTCCCTTTAGAAAACTAGGTGAAAGTGAAATATAGTTATACAGTAAGATATTAAGTTAATATAATATGTAGGCTAATAGATATGTATAAAGTAAAAAATTATGGTGATAGCAGGTACACATAATAGATGTACTTACTTTAGATAGTGATTGAGCTAATTAGTGCCTGCTGGTTATCTATCTAGTGATTTAGTGATTGAGTGAATACATGCCTACTGTCAACTATCTTAAGTTACCTATGAGTGACTGAATAGAGTAGTGAAAAGGTAGTTTAAGTCTTCTCCCCAATGCTTCTCCTCTAAAGATATAACTCTAGAAATTATTGGAGTGAAGGTACTCCAAATATAACCGGCGTTTGTAAGGGAAAGGAGATGGGACGGACGAGACCACAATCTCCCATTTTGCTTTATAATCTCAGGGATCGTGATGGTAATGACATGGGATTGTTTTGGTACTGTTGACTCATGGTGCACGGGTGCCGAATGAATTGAACAAATATTTTATCTGTTTTGATAAGCCAAAGCAAAAAGTTAGCGATTGCTCTGCTCTGTATGTAAGAGGATAGTGTCAAGGGTGATGAAGCAACTTATTATAGCTAAGGTAGTTTCTGTTCGCCCATATGGGAAGGGTATTTCTATCTGTTGATGGCATGATTAACTAGTCCACTGAAATGCCTGATGATGGTGATTATGTTGATTAAAAAGTCCTGCTGGAGTAAAATAAAAATCTATCTAGTATGTAAGTAGAGTTGCCGTACACTACTTAGTTTGTAAGAAATTGCACAGAAGATAAAAATAATTAGCGCATGGCATTATGATTCGCGTATAAATGTATAGTACATATCTATATATAGTAGAATGAATAAAAAATTCTTTCTAATAAACAAAAAGAGAGAACTGAAGAGAAGACATAGATATTTTCCACTTATTCTACCGGGAAGTTAGGTATGCTTTTGACCATACTGTAGAATTCGCTATTCCGCTTCTTCGGTCCTAGATTGCTCCCTTCCCTCCGAACAAAGAACTTCCAATATTCCTGCGTCTTGTATAGTTCCTTCCCAAAGCAATGGTATGATGTTACCACGAGTTTTCCCCCTTCAGTACCGACATAGCGAACTCGGAACTTAGTAGGACAGCTCCGACATTTCCACGTGAATGCACTTTCTGTTTCAGCCGCTGTCATCTGCTCCTGTTCACCAGCTGAAGGCTTCCGAAAGACACTGTACCGGATAGCGCTTGGTGATCTTAGGGCTTCTGGGAAGGCGGTAACAATGGCATGGGTGAGGAGAAGGCTATTGGCGCCCTTGCGCGTATAGTAGCATACTGGTGGCGGATCAGTGGATGTTGTTTGATGCGCGCAAAGACGAAACGGGAGGGAGGTAATATCGGCTGCTTTAAGACGGTCACAAAATCTAGTATGGTAAAGATGGTGCTCGTGTCGAAGGATAAGATACTGCTGGACCCAGCGGGCAGAGGTCTGCCTTTTGTAGGCAATCGGGCCTTGTTGAAGGGCAAAGTTGCCTGCGAGCCAGTCTATTGGAGGACTTGTTTCTCGGGAGATCGGTTTGGATTTGAAGGCTTCTTGGATGTGGGCAAAGAGCAGGCTATATTCGCTGCTGGGCGTATTCGGCCAGTAGTTGATGACTGCGTCTGGCCCATAGCAGAATTTGGTGACTTTAGTGGCGCGATGGGCATGTGGTGGCTTGAGTGGGGGGTGTAAGGTGTTACATCGCACACAGTATTCGGCACCGGCGATATCTTGAGAGAGGAGCTCGATGAATGGCACCCGATGGATTCCCCATCGAGCCTTCGCATCTAGCTCCTTCCAAGAAGCTGTTCCGACAGCGTGTAGTGCTTCTTTGCAGGTCAAAGTGAAAGCTGCTTCCGCAGCGACGGTGAGGTGACTGATAATCTCATCGAAGACTTCTCTGGGGAGACAAAATATGCGAAGGCTGCAATTTGGACCTGCATTGATCTCTGCTTGGGACTGTAACATATGCGAGACTTTCGGCTTCTTTGCCTGAGGAAGAGTTTTGGGAACAGCAGTGGCACTTCTCTTCTTCGGCGTCCGGCCAGTTTTAGGAGGTTCTGTGATTGGAGCAGCGGCAAGCAACCGCTGTGAGCGCCTTGTCAGTGGCATGATGTAATTTCCCGTAGCTTCTTCGAGTTATGATAATTTTTGACATTGAAGCCTTATTTCCATGCTGGAGTTGTGGATTTATTATGTTGGCTGTGTTGGTGGCCTCAGGCCTAATCGTGTCTTTCTGCCTGGGCTGCTGCCTGGGTTAGGAGCTTGAGAAATGCGATGTGGAGACCTTTCCAAAGATATTCAAAAAAGGAATTAAATCTAGCATATCCTTCCATGTTATCTATTGGAGTCGCTATAATGATTGGATGATTAATTTATCTTTAGTCAAGAGAAGGAGTTAAAGCTTTGACACTCGGTGCACTGGTGGACCCAAGGCTTGGGATGGATTAAGGAACCCCACAACTTTGTTGGTGTTGGTGTTTTCCCCAGTAGACATTTCTAATCAGCAAGTTCATGGTGGCTGACATAAACGTTGATGGACTCCTAGATCGCTTTTCGTTTTTTTGAGATATTCTTGTTTATTTAATCAACGCCTTGAGGCACGATGCACATGTTCTCAAGCTAGAAGTGAGGCTGTCCCTCATTTACCTATCAATTATAGTTGATATGATAGACGTACCGCATGACCAACTTTCACACCGAAGTGGCTTCCCTCCCTAGCCTTACAGGACGTGGAACGAATAATACTTCCTTCAGATGCCTCTTTTTATTCCTTTGTATTGAATGCGCTAACGATGACAAGTGTGATACGCAGGCTCTGACATCATGGAAACAGCTTTGCTGTATAGCAAATGACTGACCCAACACCAACAAGTCCAGCTTGCTGTCACCTAAAATAAGTCGGACCTTTGCAGTCATTTGAGCTATGGATGGGCCAAGCCACGGCACCCGTCTATAATTTGGTACCGGATATAGTGGGAGCGAACCTGGTCGGCATGGAATACGCTAGTAATCTTTTGAACGCCATACTCCAAGAAGCGTTCGTGCTCACTCATAGGATAAGAGGCAACATGGGAGGGCAATAACAGGCGCTTTGGACAACTTCTCTTCTGCCTGGGAGGGCAAAAAAAAAAAAAAAAAGGAAGACCTCTATTATGAGTCAAGACACACGCTATGAACGCACTGTGCTCACACTATTAATGGTAAATTTAATAGCCTTCATCCCTCTACCCTCTTGTGGTAGGTAGCATCCCTTTTTTAAACAACTCCATGGCTACCTGTTTATTCTTATCCTCTGGCCAAAAAACTTTCTATTCCCGTATCTGAAAATGCCGCCCAGAAACACTCTCAACTTAGCGGCCACTGGTGGGAACCAGAACAACAACTACAGCCGTGGCTCCCAGTATGTTGGCACCCATCAATATTTCTGTGAGGAAATTCCTTGATACTTTGCCTACGAAAATTTTAGGTCAATGTACTCTCTACTGATATCTTATTTTTGCTCTAGTTGTAGTCGGCTCCCTAGGAAAGTTTCCAGAACAAGAAGAGCAAAGTCAGTAGTTCCAAGTTCCTTACAAGATCCATGTTTCAATCATTCCCCTTGTGGGATGTTCATTTTCAAGTAAATGGTATTTAACTCGATAGGGATAAAAATAGAATGTCTACAGTCTCTTTGCTTCCTCGAGATGGACTATCGACAAAACAATATCCATCAAGCCTATCAAAATACCTGCGAGTGGCTTTTTGAAACTACAGAATTCCTCCAGTGGCGGGGTAGAGACAATGGTGTGCTCTGGATAAAGGGTAAGCCAGGAGCTGGAAAGTCAACATTAATGAAGCATACTTTCGAACGGTTTTCGCAACAAAAGTCGGAACACCACATAGTTGCTTCCTTCTTCTTCAATGGAAGGGGAACCGTTCTTGAGAAAACCACCCTGGGAATGCTTCGCGCAATTATCTATCAAATTATCGAGCAGGACCAAGATATATACGAGTTATTTCTCGCACTCTATTGTGAAAAGTCAAGAAAAGCTCAAAATGGGAAAGATTGGGAGTGGAATGAAAGCGAACTGGAAAGGTTTTTGAGAGAGGACTTACTAAATTCGCCGGTAATTCAAAGAAAATCGAAATCTCTATATTTCTTTATTGATGCGCCGGATGAATGTGGAAAAACCGAATTTAGAAATATTGTTTATTTGCTCGAGGCGCTTAAGACCAAGAACGTGAACTTGAGTATCTGCCTCGCCAGTCGCCATTATCCAAACATAGAGATGGAAGAAAGCCTTAACTTGATTATGGAAAACGAGAATGGGCACAAAACAGATATTGAAACCTACACAACGGCACATCTTAGAGGTCGGACTCCGGAAATTGGTCGCAAAATCGGGGAGAAGGCATCTGGCATCTTTATGTGGGTGCACCTTGTCCTTGACAGACTCAGACAAGCATATGACGATGGCGAGGCAAATACTTCGGCACTTTTCCAAATTGTGCAAGGTTTGCCAACAGATCTTGAGAAAGTCTTCCAGGAGATGTTACAAGTGGATAGCCCACAAAGGCAGGAGACGACCTATATGCTTCAGTTGGTGTTGTTCAGCATGCAGCCACTGACTCCAAGTGAACTGTACTTTGCAACGACGTCAATGAGTACGGAATTTTCAGAGAGCCCAAGAGACCAAAATCGATCGACAGTAAGTGAGGATACAATCTCGCGATATATTACGAAAACTTCAAAAGGCCTGATTGAGATACGGGGTGAAGGAAGGAAAACAGCCCAGCTGATCCATGAATCTGCTCGTGAATTTCTCCTGAATGATGGGTTGAAAACACTGAATCCTGACCTTGGTGAAAATGTTGCCGGTAAAGGTCATAACTTCCTGAAGCACTGCTGTATGAAATCTGTTGATTCTTCGAAACAGTTACAACATTTAGACACCGGAACCATGCTTCTCCAGCTCCCGTTTTTGGGATACGCTTCAAAGTATATCCTCCATCATGCAGAGAAAGCACGCTTAACTGGTATTCCACAACATGACATTCTGAAATTTCTTGCATCAGGGAAAAACCTTGAGACGCTGACGGATTATCGATCTGCGCTACAGTGCTTAGCACTGGCGCCGTCTGTCCAAATTCTCAGCATGTTTGCATACAATGAATCTCGTGAAATACCTCGCATCGCTGTCTATTGTGGGGATATTGTTGCAATCAATGATCGAGAAACATACAGCAAGGCTCTTCAAGTCGCATTAATTCACGGCCATGCAGAAATCGTGACAATCCTCGGCGAAAGAATGGCTACCAATGAAGTTACTGAGAGTTCACTCATATTGATATATCAAAAGGCTGTCTCTCACGTGGTATCTTTTCTTTCGTGTAACTATCATGTTTTTACAATTCTAGCTCTCTTTCTATATTTTTGTGTGGGGTCAGTCAAGTAGGGGGTTGGGCTGGGTCAATGGTGGAATATAGATATATACCCAATATTGCAGGGCGTTAATAACTTACTATTTTGTTCTCTAGTGTTGGAATGGGATTCGAGATGCCTGTACTGAGCTGTCTAGCCGTGTATATAACACACCTATCTATGTGGACTAAGAAAGTACCTAGGTGGTCAGAAGCTCTGCCTATTGACGTGATGTACCACCCACTAGTAGTATCTAGGCTTCTCTGTCACCTGATCGACTTGGCTATATCGCTCCAGCAGCGCCTTCATGGCCGATGCAGCAGTAGCGGCAGCAAAGTTCTGCCACACCTTACTCTTATGCGAGTCTGCATAGTCACAGACCCCCTTAATTACGATGCAAGAAAGATTGTCCCACACCCCGGCGCCCTCCATCTCAAACGCGATCAAGTTCTCCGTCCTTGCAATGTTGTCTCTTTCTATACCCGACTTCATCACCATGTCCCCAGAGCCAATAACCCCAAAATGTATCGCCGGCGCCTGTACTTGGTCTTTGTGTCCCAAACGTGCAGCTTCCAACCTGTCCTCAAGTCGCCGTCTTGCCACAAGGTGGCTCTCATCACATTGTATCTCGCTGCATAGAGAGTGCAGCGCGGCAGGACAGACAGAGTTCGCGCTCTGATTACATATATCACAGACATGCGAAGGTGGGTGTTTATGCAAATACGTCGACTCGAACAATTTATCTTCTGCCGCTCCAGGGTAACTCAACTCCTCCCAGTCGGCTTCGCGCTGCAAGGCGAGCAGATGGTCCAATGTGCGGCGCTGGAGATGTTTTGAATGGAAACGTGTTTTTAATGTCTCCAAAAAGCCAGAGATATCCGAATTATTTTTTCGTAAGTTATCCTGTAACGTATCCCGTTTTTGGAATCCGCCAGGGTAATACCTTCCCAGATCATACTGGACTACCTGCTGACTGATTATTACATCTCCCAGCAGGATTTCTCTGCCTTCTCGGTCGTAGGGAACACCACCGCAGATCCCAACTAGGAGCGCAAGTTTGATGCCCTGATAGCTGGATCGGAAATTGGATGCCGCACTCGCAGCTTTGACCTTACCCATTCCAGGGAGAAGGGCGAGTACCACATTGTGTTGGCCCATTCTACCTGTTGTGTATGTGTTTTGATCCCCTGGGGCTCTTCCATATCTGTCCCCAGCTTCTTCCCAGTATTCGTCAAAGAGGTAGGCGACAGCGTCGAACTCAGTTTGGAGGGCGCATATTATGCCGATTTTGAATTCACTTCGATTGGAAGGAGGGGATGAATCGACTGGAGTACTTGGTTTAGGTTCTCGCAATTCGCTTGGGCTGAGACTTGGACTGGGTCGGCCTAGCAAGGACTCTGTTAAGAGAACATTCCCAAGGAGAAAGGTATAATAGGTAATTTCTAGACATACCCGTTCTTTCCACATGTTGACGATTGGAGTAATTCCTGGAAGGATCCTCTGCAATATGTTGTTAGGACAAGACAAGACAAGACAAATCCTTTTCTTTTTCTGGTTCCTTTTTCTTGTTTGTAACAAAGAGCTCACCCCCAAAATATTGCACGCCTCCGATATACTGCCGACCACTACCAGTGTTATTGTTTTGGGTCCCCCCTCCTATAAGATTGTTCTGCACACCAGAGCCCGAGTTTGAAATAATAGACCAAAAGTGCCCCTTCATTTTTGGTGGTTGACTGGGGGTCATGAGGAATACGAGAAATAAATCTTTGCCTATCAATATTCTCCTCAGAAGTGAGGCCTTTGCTTACCAATATTCTCTTCAGAAGTGAGGCTATGTCGACAGCCTTGTCGCAGCCCAAATTCTCATTGTCTCCTTACCCCGCTTTTTATTTGGCGATAACTTGGTGTGGTAGGCTCAGAAATACTCTTTGCGCCCAAAATCCAGTCAGGTATGACATAAAATCCCAACTTTGTCCCACTTTACTCTGCATTGGAGAAATTTCGGATCTATGTGAGAGTGTCCGAGATACTCTTGACCCCAACCCGTCCAGTTTCTAATCCATTTGAAGAAGCTGTAAACAACGATGGAGATAGTCTCTGGTAAAGAGTACCGCCAAATTCTTGCCCAAACGATCAATTGTCTCGACGACATTACCAAGAAATATCGAGTCATGCAAGACGACCAAAGCGTTCCAAGGGTCTGTCATGAAATTGCTAAAAGTTGCCCTCATATCAAGCAGGTCCTCCACCGTGGAGTAGGACAAACGAACTCGAAACCAGAATATTCAACCCAGATCATCCCCACTATAAAAACCGGCTTATCAGCCGCCAAAGACCTAGCGAAGATATTCTCGGCAATAAGCCCAAGCACCGAAGTAGCTAGATCCGCTCGATACACTGAGGTCGTCCGCCAGCTGGGCAGGGGCCACAAAGCAGAAGACCTGATGCAGAACCTCCTGTCGGCGGTGCAAACCCTGGCCCGAAAATTTTACGATAAGGGCAGTTCAATGTTGACTTCAATAGCCCAAGCTCTCGAAATGTTTACGGAAATGGAAGAATCAGTCTCAGATGATATTTTTGAAGGCCATAACATTTGGATTAGCAACAATGGCAAAGGCACTCAAAATGTCAATACCGGGATTGGCACCCAAAATAACAACACCGGAAATGCGAAACAGTTTATTGGACAAGTTATGAACTTTGGGAGAGAATAGAAACTTGGATATTACATAGGCTCTGACAATCACGAGCCTTAAATTGGGATGATGAATACTTGTGACTTGAACATCCTTAGCGTAAAACCTTATTTCGATGGATCTATTACATCTAGCTATATGTATGAAATGAGAGACTCATTATAAATACAGAGTAGCCTAGGTACTTTATATGAATTAGTAATATGAGCTCCCAGCACTGTGTTGAATAAGGATGAAGCCTGGCTTTCTTTTGGAGCTTAAAACCATGCCATATAAAGAGTAAGTGATTGAGCTTTTTTTCACATATTATATTATTATTATTCCCCCCCACCCCTTTCAAAAAAAAAAAAAAAAAAAAAAAAAAAAAGAAGCATGACTTTTACCCTGTTAAATGGATGGTGAATAACCTGCTAGTTTAGCAATATTACCAAAAAGGACTTAATTTAGCTTCTGCGGGTTCCGTGCTTTCTCGACTTGCATCTGAGCCCAGTCAATAGACAATGAATTATTTATTGATCGTTTGAGTTCTGCATCTTTTCCATAAATATGATTTTCAAAATAAAAGCCATGAAATAGAGGCCTAAGAAAAGGAAAGGCATCGAAAAAGAGTGGAAGCTGAATACTTAGAAGGATGAAGAGATGGGACAGGGCCTGTAGATCATCTCGTCGTAACTGTTCTCGCCCAAGATGGTGTTTGATACTCATGTAGTGGTTTATCATCTTATCAGTGTGATGCTACCGTTAAGTGATTGCTTTGTATGATGCGCGGAACTCGAAAACAGAGGAATCGCCGACATCACAGCTGAAATGAATGGCCTTTGGCGCATGGCGGCAGCTGGCCAACATAGAATTGAGATAGTAAAGATCTCTGATCGTGTCGAGCTACACCTTGGATTTGCTAAGAAACTCGGATATTCATATTTTGGATCAGTCCACATCTTCAGCTGTGGATGTATCGTTCCTCTGTATATTGATAGTTTCTCTAGACTATATAGCAGGGTGGAAGGAATTCGGGAGACGGAAATCTTTCCATAAGCATTTTATTCATCATTCCACCTAAGTTTGAAGATACGAATGGTAAGAATTGGGAGGCATTATCATGTTTGTGGAGAACATACAAACTTACTAGATAACATGATTGTAGCATATTTGTTTAATCTCAGGTCCAGCAAGAACCGGGAAAGTTCTCCACAGATGTATTGAAAGAATACGGGGGAAAAAGAAGGAGACAAACCATGAAAGCTTCCTCATTAAAAACCATCCAATGGGGTATACCGCTGTATGGACATAATTCCAATGATTAAGGTAGTTGTAGGTAAAGTAGTAAATGTGGTCCGGGTTGTTAGCTCTCGTCGAATTAGTGATGACGTCACAAGGCCATTGTTAGGTAGGTAGTTTCAACCAACTACCGTTAGCTATACAATACTAAAAGCTTTTATGACAGTTAATCCCTACCTGTCTAGCAGTTGAATCCTAGCGCATGTTAATAAATAATTCAGATAAGCTGATGAGAGAACTCCCGGCTAAGACCTATCTATACTCATTTCACAATGATGTGGTTCTAGTACATTGAATCCCTTCAACTCGACTACCTATGTGACACCGCCGATTAAGCTTTCACTTTCCAATCAAAAGCAAGTTACCAATAAGTTAGCTTCCATGGAATTTCCGAGATATAACAGTGTTCGCGAAGCTGATTGCACAATGTCTATAAACTTTGCCCCGCAATATTACGTATCGTATGATCCTCCACCAAATTGCCATATAAACTACTTCGACAGATCCCCCCAAACTACTCTCATAAACCACGCTAGTCTCGCCAGATGAATTACTTTCTGCAGAAATACCTTCCTTGAGAGAAGGGACCAAACATAATGCACCGACGCCACCAGGATGTTCCCGTGCGGGAACCATCAAACGTTCATGCCTGGCTTGTGGGAGGCGGAATTGGCTCATTGACAGCGGCGGTTCATTTAATTGCAGATGCGAAGGTGCCGGGACCAAATATACACATTCTGGATAGCCGTCATGGCCCGGGGGGCGGCATGGCAACGACTGGCGATCCTACGATAGGATATAGGATCTATGCTGGCCGACAGCCATATTTCCGTGAGGAGAGCGTGCAACGGCTTCTCTCCTCAGTTCCCTCGGCAGTAAATACAAAGAAAACACTACTTCAAACAATACGAGAGGATACAGCACAGCCCAGATGCCCACAATCTCCCACTACGCGGTTCATAGCCCCTAGCGCCCATGGACCGGCGGGTCTTAGCAGCAGAGGCATACCTATCGCCTTGCGATACCGACTGGCTCTCATCAAGATCATGCTATTAAGCGAAAAGCACCTGGGCCGTGGAAGGATTCGCGATTTTTTTCCTGACGCGTTCTTCAGATCGATGTTTTGGTCTCTTTGGTCCACCACGTAAGTCGCTTCGGGATTCAAACACTTGCCCAATTGGCAAGTGCATCACTATTCTAACTGGTAGTCCATAGATTTGCACTACAGCCATGGCATAGTGTTGTAGAATTTCGAAGGCTTTTGTACAGGTACTTGGGCGAAATCCACCGCTTGAACGACGTGAAGCCAAGCGATAGAGTCAATTATACACTATACCAATCGATAATCAAGCCGATTACGGAATTTCTTAAGAAAGAAGGGGTACACTTTCAATTTAAATCGAAAGTTACCGACCTAGTCACGGTTTCGCAAGGCGACTCAATAACCGTACGGGAAATCCAATTCAGAGATCAACAGGGAGCTGAAACACGAAAAACTGTATTCCCTAAGGATATTGTTATTGTGACTTTGGGTTCTATGATGTCTGGTTTCTCGCAGGGCTCAAACTCTGAGGCTCCTGCTTCCGTATCTCTACTACCAACCGATTGGCAGGAGGGTGACTGGTCCCTATGGTTTCAACTTGCAACAAGGAGTAGCAGATTTGGCTTTCCATCTAATTTTTGTCCTCACCCGGCAGAATCGAACTTGGAAACTTTCACAGTGACGTTGAGAAACTCCGATTTCTTTGAATTCCTCTTCCAGCTTACGGGTGACCGGCCTGGGTGTGGCAAGCTCGTCTCCATCCTCGGAAGCAATTGGCGCCTGAGTCTTAGCATACCACATCAGCCAGTATTTGCGGACCAGCCAGACGAGGTCCAAGTATTTTGGGGTTATTCGCTTTTCCCTGAGAGGAATGGAAATTACGTCCAAAAACCTATGTTCTCGTGCACAGGCGAAGAGGTGATGACAGAAATACTATCCCACCTTAGCATTCCAATTCAACCAACGCTTGCCACCTCTATTACGATCCCATGTGTTTATCCCCAAGTGACCTCTGTTATGCTGCCCCGCGCGCACGGAGACCGTCCAAACGTCATTCCACAGAACACAACGAACCTCGCATGCATCGGGCAGTATGCCGAGATTCCAGGGGACACAGCTTTCAGTATGGAATATAGTGTGCGTGGCGCCCAAATGGCTGTTTATGAGCTGATGGGCCTGACGAGGGAAATGCCAAAGAAGATCAAGAAACATCGCTTATCTATTCTCCAACTCCTGAAGTGACCAAATTTGTAGCGGGGTTTGGTTGTATTTCGTCTCTATTGTGTGTATGTGTGGATACGGGTGTGGGTATGTTTGGGGAGACTCTCACGGTTCTGGCCGCAGATTTCAAGTCAGTAAATTATTTCTTTTTGTGAGTTCGCTCCTCCCCGCCGTGAGTTTTCTAATAAGCTCAAACACCAAATCATAATCTTCATCCGCGGAATATATCTCGATTTCATAGAGAGATTGCTAACTGTGGCTGGTCTTATGCCCCTAGTACATATATCGAGATGGAGTCCACTAATTGATTGGATGTAAAGAAGTAGCACTTGCCAAGCTACTTCGCTTTCTACTAATTGCTTATACACCTTTATGGTAATTGTTCAGATGCCCAGGGTGCGTACTTCAAGGCCAGAATATCTGCGAACTCGACGCATTCATTCAAGTGTTGATGACCTCCTTGGTTCGTTGGAGTCGGTAAACTCCAAATAGAATAATTCCGATACTGTGGTAGGGAGTAATACCTAGGGAATGCCGGGAATAGTCGGACGGACCTGAGTAATGGATGGACTCCATGTGAGAGGGGGGGCATGACGAAATTCTGTGAGTTGTAGGGATGTGTAGGTGACTTGCTGGAATGTATTGAATGAATAACGGGCAGGAAAAAGATGTAAGGGGGGAAAGGCTGGGAAATATTGTCTTGCGCGTGTAAACCACTATATTTTACCACCCGTTATTTTTACACTTTCGGCTATGTTGGATCCCATATAATAGATTCAATATTAATTTCTCTAGCAAGTGAAGCACATCTGTTTTTAGATTACACATAAGAAAAATTACTCCTTTGACATTCATCCCCTTTGGTGCCAGGCAAAGCGTTAACAGAGGATTCAAGGGTGAATCAAATGTGATCTTCTCTCTTGATTACCATCTCACTTGGTCCTATCCAACCAAAGTCCGACCCTAAAATTAGTATGCTTAAGTGCCTGGCGATCGCTCCTCGCGGTTTGTTTCAGATCCAGTGCACTGACCACTGATTCGTTAGATTGCTTGTTGCTGGCGCTACCTAACCGCCGGCGGACTTTGGGCCTGCCAGGGATTGGATATTGGCTAACTTGCCTCGACTGTCTCACAGTAGAAAAGGAAATGAAGACCCTGAGGACTTTGGCCTACCACCTTCTCCATTCCAGCACCCTTCGAGATTGTGGCGTGTCTGTGAACAATCCTCCCAACACATGAGACAAAATGTTCTTCGACCCTCCCAAGGACGGTGACTCTTTCAAAGAGGTTACCACAACAAGCCCTCCCAACCCTGGTGAGTCGGGGTTGCATCCTGTTATTGTTCCTCCGAAGGGCTGTACATACCCCGTGCAAGCGATCGCGCCTATAATACCCGCAAAGCAAATCTTGGGTTTACGAAAGTCAACATTCTGGCTCCTCACCCTAATCGCCATCCTCACACTCGCACTCATTGGTCTCGGGGTTGGATTGGGGGTAGGGCTCGGAATTGTTCAGAACAGCAGTATGTTTAACCTGACTTTGCAAAGGGTTCGACAGGGGCCTACTGAAGCCCTCCCTCCACCGGTTCATTAACTCATATATTCCTCGCTCTAGATTCTGCTTCTCAAGCTCAGTCACCAGTTGGAAACAACGCTACATCATCCCAGGTCGACCCAGGGAACAACAACTCGACAACGCCAAGTACAACCACCGTCGCTACTGCAACTTCTACAGACCTCATGACCACTACCATAACAGTATCGGGCACCCCGACAGCGTCTTCTATTTGTCCCGGCGCCAATAATATGATCGTCACACAGGGGTCGATGCGATACCGAATCTACTGCGACTCGGATTTCGGTGGCGAGAAGACAGACCTAGCGTCGGTCGTGCTTCCATCGTTTAATGATTGTCTCTCCCTTTGCAATTCAATGAATTATTTTCAGGACCGAACAGATGTCGGTTGTACCTACAATGTTGAAGGTACAGGATCGCAGACGCCGGGAACTTGTTGGTGTTTGGGAGGGGACAAGAAGACCATTGTCTCGAATAAAGGAAACGATGTTGCGAGGCCCATATGAGCCAGTTGATTCAACCTTGTCGCTTGCTCTAACTAGCCACTCGTGTGGCGGGAGGCTCATCTAGATTGATGTTGATTTTGAATATATTTTTTTTTTTTTTTTTTTTTTTCACCTCAGACAAAATGGCGTTAACGGATTCATATGGCGCGGATTGAATTGGGCGGTATCAGAAACATAGGTGGGTGTCAATATTGTGTTAATATATATACTGCTTTCTATGGCCGGCCATTAAAATTTGAGGATTTATCTCTGTATTTTGATTTTTTAAGTACCTAGGTAAGTCCTTTCGCATTACTTATCGGAGTGCAGTTGCCTAAGAAACTCAAAACTTGTTCACGATAGTAATATAACATAAAAACGGCATTATGAAGTATATATGAAATCTTAATGACAGTTCGATGTTATAGTAGCAGCTTTAATGAAGGGAAAATATACTATGAAATGAATAGATATGAAGTGTTAGAGGTGACTTGCTGTATTTGTACATTCTTGCTTCTTAAGGTAGCCTTATCCTGGTCTTAGCCCCAGGAAGCCGGGACCTTCTTGTCTCTCAGGCGGAGAGTGTGTCATCTTATGGGTAATGTTGGTGAAGTTTATTTTTATTTTTTGGCGGGTGGGGAAGCAAGCTGGACATGTTCATGCAAATAATGTTTGGAAATACCAATATTTGTCCCATACTGTCATCATGGTCTAGTATTTATTGTGCACCAACACGGCCTGATAACACTACACTATGTGGCGTAACTGGGTATTTTTCATACAAAGCACAAGGCCTACTATTGGGGTATTCAAGACCCATCTTCTTCCCTTCTTGTCAACAAAAGATCTTACATTGCGTAGTCATGTCCTGTTGAGTCTCAGCCCATCTCGTTGGTCCCAAATTGCAGTCAGTCAGTCAGTCAACCTGTAACGGCCTGGCAGGTAGGTACCTAGGTAGGCTGTGACACCTCTTTTCGATTCGTTCGTCCGTCCAATCATATGTTTTCCGGAGAACTTTGAGAAGCCGAAAGAATCACATCTACAAGAGCCTTGATCTCCTCACTGGCACCATCCACGGCTGCATTCCACATCGCCTGCTGCCGGTCTGCAGGCATCTTCGAGAACGCACGGAACAAGACAGGGTTAAGGCCCTCCTTTCTTTGAATGGCATCGAGGAAGCCATGCTGGAGATAAGTATTGTAAATTTCCATCGCCGTCTCTTGGGGTGGGACTTCCTTTCTGGGTCCCTGCCGCAGGGGCAGCTCTGACTTGGTATCGGGGGAGTTGCGAGCACTTTCTCCTCCTCCTCCTCCGCCTCCTCCTTCTTCTTCTTCTTCTTGAGGATCATCGCCGCCATCCGACGGAGGATTTTCCTCGGCCGCATGGATCTTAATGGACCCGGGCTTTTCGAGAGAGCCTGTTTCGGGTTGGGGATCCTCGGAAAAATCTCCCCCGAACGAGGAGCCTAACATTATAGGTCCGCCATATAGAATGTAAGGTGGGGTGTCTGCGTCGTCTAGATCTTCGTCGTCGCTGGTTTCTTGGACGTTTTCTGCTTCGTCCTCGCTGGACATCTCGGGGAGTGATGGTGAGTTGGGAGTCTCTGGTTCTTTATTTGCGGGCATTGTCATAAATTGATTGTTCGATCAAGGGGGACGGACAGACTAGTTGCAGGAAATTTGGTTTTGTTGTTTGGGTGTTTTGTGGTAGGGGGCGGGGGAGGAATTTATGTCAAGGCTCTAGGTCGATAGATAGAGATATGTGATATTAAAAAAAATAAAAAAATATTATGTGGCTTTCATACGCTGAACAATC
Organism: Aspergillus haitiensis; assembly: GCA_027569155.1. NCBI lineage: Eukaryota > Fungi > Ascomycota > Eurotiomycetes > Eurotiales > Aspergillaceae > Aspergillus > Aspergillus haitiensis. The sequence continues at coordinate 159,830 of JAPDEO010000008.1, read as the reverse complement.
GAGTATCTCTTTTTCTTATACAGGTAATCCCGGATATTGGGCAGCCGGCCGGGCGCCACAAACTACGCTATTTGGGACCCTTGTTCTTCGTACGGGCTCAAGTAATACAAAAAGAAAATTTTATGAAACGAAACATGATAAATTACGGAGAGTATGGAAATTTCCTCAAAGAGACAAACAAACGACCTAGTCTGTAGAGTGTAGCACTACTCTACTCTATACTACCCACTTGATAGTAAAACAACCGCCTTTGCCCAGACCTTCTCCCGTTGTTCACCTCGCGGTACGAAAAATCCTGGCTGTACCACCATTTGAATGGCCTCACCATCGCGGCGAGAGTCACCGGGGGAAAGCCGGTGCGTTCGATCAGGCTCCATTTCAGAAGAGTCGTGTGTGAAATGCTGGGCACCGTAGACTTCGTACCCCCTGATCTCTACGGTAGTATACTGTTGGCGAATAAACACGGAAAGCTCGATAGTGTCATGAATCAGTTGAGTAAGCTGCTGTAGTCGCTCAGGACGCTTAGATTGTGGCACTGGCTGTAAAAAGAGCTGGACGGGGCCTGTGAGAAATCGTTCGGCTAATTCAGATGAGCTTTTGGTGAGTTGGGAGGCAGTATGCTGGTCTTTTATCAACACTTCATGAGAAGCTCGAAATAGGCGGAACGTTTGGGAGCGCCATGCAAGGGCGTCGGTTTCATTTACTGGTGCTGTTAGAAAAAGCAAGATACATATATCTAGAGGCATGAGAGATCAAGGAAAGGCTAAACATACCACGCAAAAAGGTTTTGTAGAGCTCCATTAGTACCCTCGAAAGTGTGCTGTCCATCGAGAGACTCTCATTTCCCTCTCCATCAGCGAGGTGTTCATATGGCGCTTGGAAAACCTGATCTACCAGATACCGAGAGAGCAGAGCATCCACTACTAGGCGGGGGTGGAGTGCTTGCAACTGCTGCTGAAGGCTTGTATCCTGTTGTAGCTGGGCAACCTTTTTGATCTCCCGTCGGAGCTCAACGACATTCACCGATTGACCGAAGCTGTCATCAAACGTATGGGTTGCCCACTCCCTGGCCCAAGCCCTTGCGGCTACTCTGAATTCATACTCGAGCCGATTGCGGATATCGCCATCATCTTTGGGGTCTTGAGCGGCGATCTTCCTCAACAGGAATCCAAATTCTTGGATATCCATCAATTTTCTCTCCAAAATCGTAGTGTCACTGGTTAGACGATTTACCTCCTTTGTCAGCTCGGTCACTCGAACTGCGTCTGGTTGAACGCGATGGGATGTTCGGCGAAGGCTTTCAATTTGCTCGTCTTGCTGCTTCACCTGACTCGTAAGTTCTTCTTGGTGGTGCTCAAGGTCTCGGATTTTTTCTCTTTGTTGTTGGAGTCTCATGTTCGTGTCGTGTGACTCGCGTCGTAGGTCTTCGGCTGCTCTTCGGTCTCTTTCCTGAGATTGAGTTGCCCCTTGGAGCCGACCCTCCAAATCCACAATCTTTCGGTTGTTCTGCCTTTGCTCCGATTGAAGATCAGCAATCTGTTGAGTTAGCTGTCGTTCCCTGTGTGTTCTTGATTGCGCTCTTTCTTCCAATTCGCGCTCTCGAGTCTTCATAATCTCCTCTCTTTCCGTCAGTGCTGCCCCAAGATCTTTCCTTAGTGACTCGTTTTCATCTCTCAAGCGCGCAATCTGGAGTGTCAGGTCATTGACCTGTGAAGCTTGCCTCTGAGACCATTCATTGAGCTCCTTAATCTCACGATCTCTGCGTGCTGTCTCTTCCGCTATGATCTTGTCTCGTAACCCTGCTTTGGCCTCTTCAAGATTGTGTCTGGCATTCTCAATAGTCGTGCGAAGCTTCTCGTTCAAATTTCGAACAGATACCTCCAGAGCAATTTTCTCAGTACCAGTTTCATGAAGCTCCTTTTCAAGGTCGTTCAGTCGAGACCGTAACGACTCAAACTGGGTCTGGAACTGCGGATCTTTGGCACTGAGCTCTACGTTCAGAGCTCGTAGAGTGCTGTTCTCCAGATTCAGTTGATCTCTCTCAAACTTTAGAGTCTCGCTGATTGTGCATTGTTCCTTATACTGGCCACTGAGTTCGTCCGCGCGGGTTTCCCACATTGTCAATTGCTTGCGTAGTTCTCGAATGTCATCAAGCTGCTTCCTGGTGGTTGAACTGTTCTCAACTTTATAGTCATTGAATTTCTCTTTCAGTGATTGGAGTTCTTGATCAAAACTATCTCTCTCGCTTCGTAGCTCAGAAACCCTGCGTTGAAGGCGATCTTGTTTCTCTAGCAGACTTCTTTCCCTTTCAGACAAGGAAATTGCTGCTGAGTTCAAGGATTGGCTCTCTTCTTCGTATTTCTTCAGCTGAGTCTGCAGTGTCTGGTTGTCTTTGTTCCTCTTCTCAATTTCCTGATGGAGAATATCACTTTGCCTTTGGAGATTAGATATCTCTTGCTGAAGAAGGTCTTTCTGTTCTTCATAATGTTTCTCATTCTGAGCTGCTGCACCTGCCGATAATTTCAAGGCTTGATTTTCCTCCTGACACTTCCTGAGCTGGGATCTTAGTACCTGGTTATTGTTATCTGTCTTTTGAGAGTCTTGGCGGAAATTCTGTAGGCTAGAGACCTCTTGCTCAAGTTGATGTTGCTGCTCCAGAAGATTTTTTTCCTTCTCACTTGCTGCACTCGCTGCGGTTCTCAAGGCTTGGTTCTCTTCTTGGTACTCCTTGAGTTGAGATCGCAGTTTTTGGCTTTCATCGCCAGTCTTTTCCGTCTCCCGCTGGAGATCCTGTAACTTAGAGATCGTTTGCTGAAGTTTGTTGTGCTGCTCCAGCAGGTTTTTCCCATTTTGAGTTGCTGCGTCCAGTGCCAATTTCAAATTTTGTTTTTCATCTTGACATTTACTGAGTTGGGCTCGCAGAATTTCGCTGTCATCGCTGTTCTTTCTTAGATCTTGGTGGAAATTTTGAAGCTTAGACATCTCTTGCTGAAGTTGATCCTGCTGTTCAAGAAGATCTTTCTCTCTCTGGGATGCTTTACTTGCTGCTGATTTCAAGGTTTGGTTTTTCTTTTGACAGTCACTCAGCTGCTCCTGCAGTTTCTGATTGCTATTGCTGCTCTTTTCAAGGGCTTGGTGAATACTATCCTTCTGGATCTGGAGCTGTGAAACTTCTCGCTGGAGCTGAGCCTGCTGCTCTTGAAGATTTTTCTCCTTTTGAATTGCCACACTCGCTGCTGATTTCAAGCTTTGGTTTTCCTTCTGACACTCATTGAGCTGGGTCCGCAGCATCTTACTGTTACCCTTGGCCTTTTCAAGATCTTGATGTAGATTCTTTCTTTCTGTCTCTAGCCCCGAAACTTGTTCCTGAAGTTCGTTCTGATAAGTGATGAGATCATTTTCCCTCTTGGTCGTATCACTTGCAATAGAATTGAGGTGTGACTTTTCTGCCTCTGATTGCCTCCATTGGATCTCGAGAGATTTACACTTATTTTTGTATTCTTCGAGGTCGACTTCGATCTTCTTCTTTTCATTCTGCAGCGTTGAGATTTGGCTTTCAAGGTTGAATTGCCTTTCTTCATAGATGTTGAGTGCCTCTTTTTCGCTATTAGTAGCGGTGTTCACATCCGTTGAGAGCCGTGTAATCTCTTTCTCTGACCTTTCCAGATGGGCCTTTAGCAATTTGTTTTCACCTTTTAGTTGCTCGAGGTCCATATAGAACATATCCTTTTCTTTTTCCAGCTGCAGTATCTGGTTTAAGAGATCATCCTCGGGCATTTCAGATCGACCGAGGAGATTTTTTTCTCGGCTCGTCGCCAAAGCTACATCTGACCTCAATCGTGCAATCTCACCTCGATAGCGATCAACCTGCTCCTGTAGCTGTTTTGCTGTAGAACTTTCTGCGGATTTCAATTTTGCATTCTCGTCAAGATATTGATCAACCTTCCTCTGCAGATCCTCGGCTGTAGTCCTTGCTTCTGATCGAAGGGTTGAGTTTTCGTTTTGATATTCCTCGAGTTGTGTCTGCAGCGACTGCACCAGATCTTTGGCCTGTGCGTCGAGGCGTGTGTTTTCAACTTGACATTTTTTGAGTTCGGCCTCCAAAGTCTTGACTTTCAGGCTTGCCTCTGATTTAAGCCGTGTTTCGTTATGTTCATGTTGCACAACTCGATTCTCCAATAGTCGGATCTTCTCGGCTGCTTCTAATCTTTGTCGCGTACTTTCGAGGCCGGATTCCTTCAGTTGAGTTTGTAATGACCGGATAGTGGAGTTGGTGTCTAATCGTAGTTTGGTGTTTTCATCCCGGCATTGATCCAGCTGAGTTTGCAACTGAATATGTTTCGAGTTCTCTTCCGCCATGAGCCGCTCGTTTTCACTTTGATAATGCTCGATTTTGCTTTGCAATGATTTGGCTGTAGAGCTTGCCTCGGCCCTGAGCTGTACGGTTTTCTCTTGAAATTGATTAACTTGAGATTGCAATGAGCTGGTCTTCGACGCTATTTCTGATCGAAGCTGTGTATTTTCATCATTGTATTTTCGTATCTCGGCTCTGAATGCCATTGCAGCGGTGGCGGCCTCTGACCTGAGTTCTGCATTTTCCTCCCGGTATCCATCAAGTTGAGACTGTAGTATTTCGAGTATGGACAACTCCGCTGACTTGAGTTGATCATCTCCATCTAGAGGTCGCTTGAGTTGCTCAAGCTCAGATTGCCATGTCTTTGCTGCAAGACTTGCTTGTGACCTGAGTCGCTCGTTTTCGGCTTTGAAATTTTTCAATTCCGCTCCAAGTACATCCGCGCCGTCGGCCTCTTGCTCGCGCTGCTTCTTAAAACCTTCAATTTGTACGCGAAGCGCTGCTAGTTGTTCCTCTAACTGCTTTTTCTCTTGCTTATGTTGGCTGGCTAGCTTGCGCTCCTGAGCCTTGCTCGTCTTGCTGGACTGTTCGCTTTCATTCTTCAGTTTTTCCACCAAAGCCTTCAGTTTAGCCACTTCCGCTGTGGTCTTATCAAGTCTCGCCTGATGTTCTTGTGCTGCTTCTTTCGATTCACGAACAAGTATTTCCAGGTTCTGCTCTTTTGAAGCTTGCTCTCCGATGACGCCATATACTCGTGCTATTTCTAGGCCCAATATTTCCAAAATTGACTGCACGAACCGAAGACTTTCTTCAGAATTGTCCGGATGTGCCAAAGGCCTTTCGAGTTGAGCACGGCAAAAATGGACTATTTGTTGATAATCATCGGCTTTGCCGACGAAAGGACCTTTTTCCCATGGAACTTCTGTTCTTCGAGCCTGCTGCGCGGGGTCAAGCTGGACAATAGCCTGAGACTGTAGATCTTCCATTGCTGGAGACTGCTCGATGGGTTTGTGCGTAGGCATCGCTATATGACTCCGATATGTTGGTTGTGGCTATTGATATACAAATTCCAACGGGCAAGCTTCAGAAGTCAAAGTGTAGTGAAAGAAATCGGGATCTAAATGTACTGCTTGTTGCTAGTAACTTGATCCAGGCAACCATTATTGTCCGGAATACATGCTTTCGGAAAGTTTGCAGCAGGATGGGGTGAATACAACCCAAGAGCAAGTCCCTGCAATAATTACCAGAGCCTCATCCTGGGAAGTGTGAGAATAAGACCCGAGCAAATGCAAAACCTTCCCTGTACAACTCCCAATAAAATACCACAGACTTATCACATGGTCTTGAGGGAGCAGGAAGCGGCCCCAACATCCATTGTATTACCTCAATACCCAAAGTGAGGCAAGCCTAGGCAGCTTTAGTTCAGCTGAAAAGCCTAGAAAAGCCAAAAATTCCGTGTCAGCCTCGACCCTTTCAAGATAATCTATCCCGCTTTGTAAGAACTAAGACATTCTTCAGGTGATGGCTAGGGGGAAAATATATCGACTTAGCCTCAATGCGCGTCTAGAGGAACTGATGTTTGCTGGCGTGGCTCCCCTTGAGTGGGCAAATTGGACCAGCAATATCATCCTTCATGTCATGTGCGGGGAGGTTTGACATGATCTAGATGTTCGCGTTTATGCGCGAGCCTGCATTAGCCCTGCATTAGCACATACAAAAGATATGATCTCTTACAGCATGTATTTTTGACCCTTGGTAATTTGAAAATTTCAAACTAAATACCTGAAGCGCAACCATCGTGTAACATCTGATGCTGAGGTGGATAAATAAAGTAAAGCTGTCGTCTAGCAGCAAGAGAGTACTAATAATGCTCGTGGTCGGCTATGAAAAGGCTACAATACTCTTTCTTGATGTAATATCTGTCGTATAATTCCACCAAAAAATCGCGATGCGAAAGTTAAGAAGAGTCAAGAAGCCTTATTTAGTGATTGGTATTGATTTCGGCACTACATTCACTGGTTCGTATTCAGTTCTAGGGTAGCACGATGCCTTCAACGCCCCCATATCGGAAGGGACTGCTCCTTGCAGCAAAAGAATGCTAATTATCTCATACAGGTATAAGCTATGGCTGGTCAGCCGCTTACAATGAAAAAGACGACATCATTGCCATCGACGAATGGCCTGCTCTTGATTCCGACATTGAAAGGGCCGTCAAAGTGCCCACTCAAATTGCCTATGAACGAGACGAAACAGGAACATCGACGAATTGCTGGGGCTATCTCATCAAGCCGGGAGTCAAGCGATGTGTCTGGATGAAACTGATCCTAGACAAGAACGCGCGGGTGACCGAACATGATGACCCAGACCTGCAAAAGGCTATCCAGTCGGAAGAGCAACGCTTCCCTCGTGGCAAAAAGGTATTTGAGATCACGATAGATTTTTTCCGGGAACTCTACCACTTTACTATGGAGACTCTTAGAAAAGATTATGATGGAGCGATTATCGACATGACCCCGATCAAATACTGGTTTACTATGCCGGCTATATGGTCCGACGAGGCGCAACAGAAGACCTTGGAAGCTGCCAGGAAAGGAGGCTTCGGTGCGCGTAGGGGCGATGATGTAGCGGTGATTGCAGAGCCGGAAGCTGCAGCATTCGCGGTATTAACTGGTAGCTGGCCGCTTTACGGCCCGGAGATCGATGTACGTCTCATTGCAACAAAACCCTTTCACCCTTTTTGTTTTAGAAGACTAACACTATCCCTATTACTAGCCTGAAGAGGAAGGGGTCCTGGTGTGTGACTGCGGGGGCGGCACGGTGGTAAGTAAGCCTTGGTTGGAGCTTGAGCTTGCACTAGACGGGAATTATTGCTAACATTTACGAGGACTTGACTGCATATACTGTCGTTCGGGATGACCCTTGGGAACTAAAGGAACTGATGATCGGCGACGGTAAGCTGTGCACCTGAAAAAAAAATGTTTATTCTCTAACCGGTGGGCATAGGTGGGAAATGTGGAGCTACGAACCTGGACCGCAATCTGCACAAGCTGCTCAGTAGACGTTTCAAGGACAGTTTTGACAAGCTTGATCCGTCTTTGACAGGCCCAGGAAGCCTCATGATGAGAGACTTCGAGTATAATAAGCGAAAGTTTGGCGAACCCAATTTGAGGCTCGTACCCTTGAGGGTATTTATGGATGAAGAGGGCTCCCCTCACTATAATGACGAAGAAGGCCTCATTTTCCTTACGGATACGGTATGCCCAACGCCATATTATGACTTAGATAGATGGTGCAGCATACTAAGCCTATACATGCTAGGACATGAAAGAAATATTTGATCCAGTAGTGGAGCGGGTTCAGAAGCTTATTGCCGGGCAAGTCGAGACTGCTCGAGCCAGAAAAACTAATATTACGGTAAGAATATAGTTTGCAAGTTTGATACTACTGGAGCCAAAACTCTAACACAGAATGTCTAAACCAGTATCTTCTCCTCGTTGGAGGATTAGGGGACTCTCCTTATCTGCGTAAGGAGCTGGGGCAATGGTGTCACCGCAATCAGATCCAAATGGGCGGTCCAAAGAGCAGGTAAGAGCAATATCTCCCTATTGATGCGCAAGAAGACGTCATAACCTGCCTGAATGGACAGCTGGGGAGCTGTGGTCAATGGGGCTGTAGTTCGAGGACTGGAACTTGCGACCGTTGTCGAAAAGAATTGCCGACGACACTATGGAATGGCAGTAGCAATTCCATACGAGCCACAAAAGCATGGACCTCGCAAGAATGTTTTCAATTGCCCGTTTACTAAAATGGAAATGGTCCCCGAATACATGATATGGTCAATCCGGCGGGTACGTCTAAAGGAGCAATGCCATTAACTGATCAATCAACATATCTAATTGTTTCTACTACTTGCAAAGGGAACGATGATTAAACCCGAAGATTTCAAGCCACTCTCCCTTTATCAGGCTGTGAGCGACAGAAACCGAAGGCTCCATGTGGAATTAAAATCATGCAGTCTCGAGAACGAGCCCGAGTGGTTCAATAGGGAAGGTTGGCCATTCTCGTCCCAATCCCTTCACGCTAGCATGTAATTGCTGACACTATTTTTTATAGACGTAGAAAACGCAGGGAAAATTGTCGCTAATCTCGCCGATATCGACTTTTCTTCTTTCAAGAAGAGTGTGAGTGCAGGAACCACAGTGTATCGAGTGGAATTCGCTCTCGAGATCGTGCTAGGGCATAGACAGGGCACTGTTGGGTTCCGGGTGAGGATCGGCGAACAGGTGGTTGGACAAACTAGTGTAACGTTTGAAGAATCTAAAAGAAAACCACGATGAGGACCCAATATCAAGTATGTAGCGAGAAGTTCCTCGCGAGGTAGAAGTCAAGTTTGATTGAACTGGATTTGCCGATAGATGAACTTAGGCACACCCGTACCTAGTTAGAGCCAACTAATGAGATCACAATCCGGTGAATGGAGTTATTCCCTGTTGTTGCCTTATGCTCCCAACTGAAAATTTACCGTCAGAAGTTGTAAAATAGCTTTGGGGTAAAGATGGGGTTGTTATTTGAACGCCCAGCCCGCCCGGTAATTTCAGTTGCCAGGAAATATTTCAAGCACGATATCCATGCCAACCTCCTTCTCCTCTTTCCTTTACCAAACGAGGACCACTAGTGTTGCTAATCCGGCATATTAGCGAAAGGCTGATCAAATTTTGCTTGCGGTGCGGTTAGTTATCTACGTATACGCTCCTTCAAAAATTGAGAACAACATAAGGACAAGAAGGGATAGATAACAAAGTTTAGGAATAATGAGACACTTGCACAACCACAACCCCACGGAGATCTACCCGGAGTTGGTAGAAATCCTAAAGAGTGCAGGCATTCGTCATCAGATAATTAACGTAGTGGACCAAAAACTAGCTCTAACCCCGGAAGAGGATCCCATTTTCTTCACGCCCGAGTTGAATGACCAGGCTTTTCGAACCGTCGAAGCAAAGACAAAACAACAGGTGGTAAATTTAGCAGACCTGATACTGCGGAATCTTGAACTTGCTCTCGAGAAGGATGATGATGAGGGGGGGCGTCCACCTGTGCAGCCGCCACGAGTCTCACGCACTACATGGACACAGCTCTCGCCACATCTTTCGCCTCCAGAGGATCAGAGGCCCGCAGTAAGTCGAACATGAGTCCTGGTTGTTACATTGGACTGGAGCACTCATTATGATACGTACAGCCAAAAACTGCAGAGGAGATCTACGATTTCCTCAGATGCTATACGAGGTCAAATCTGGGTGGGTTCCATTTTACCGAGGAGAGAACGCGACAGTTGGCACAGGAAGCCGAGAGTCTCAAGGAAGAGCTGGAAAATGTATACGGCCTGACGCCACATGAAGCAGTGAACCTGATGAAGGTTTCATTTTATGACATATTCTTCTTGTGTGGTAAGGATTCCTTTTGCCAATGGATGACGTGACGGCCAGCTGAAAAGAACTCCTCAGACAACAGTGGATCGATGCGATTCGGAACGAGGGTTCGTGCCTTGAGTGACACCCTCCAGGCAGTGTCTAGCTGGGCGTCAAAGTTGAACCCAGCAGGGATTTCCTTGCGGTTCTTATGTCATTCAGATGACGAAAGCGGGAAATTTGACGATCTTGTTTCCCCAGATCGCATCAATGATCTCATTTTAAACGTTCCCCTTCGGGGTCCAACCCGACTCGGCTCGATGCTCCAACAGAAGGTGATCGACCCATTGTCTAACCGTGCGCAGAAGTCTGGTGGGAAGATCAAACCAAGGATTATTGTGATCGTCACCGATGGCCAAGTATGTTGCGTTGACTATGTGTCCACCTTTTTTTTTTTTATTCTCAATGAAGGCTGATGACAGGAACTGCTACAGCCCTCACGCGAGCGTCGGGAATTTCTGCGGGAGGTCATTGTAGATGCGAAAGATGTTACTCTTCCTGACGGTCTGTCTGCCCAGTTTGGGCCTGCCGTAACGGTGTTTCTCATAGCCAAAGTTGGGAATGACAAAGAGGCAGCACTATATTTGGATGAGCTAGAATCCGATGAGGAACTTTCCAGTCTACTATTTACCTTCAACAGACCGCTAGAGGGAGTGTATGACATGCTTGCCCAGGCAGTGGGCGATGGGGAAGACGAGAAGAAACAAGCCCGCGTACTGGTAAGTGATCAATCTAACCATTTGATTTGATATGGCTCTCAGTCTAATGTCTACCCTGAATAGTGGATGAAGCTGTTTAATGCTGCCCTGAATACGCAGACAATTAGTGATTGATTAATACATGACGTTTACGTGCGATGGGTACCAAAGTGCATCGAGGCGCGAGCTTCTACCCCCTATACTTGTATCACACACTTAGAACCTTAACACATTCGTCATTTTTACGAATTAGCGCCCAATCTAAGGCTGTCATTTTGCTCTTGTCCATCTTTTTAACATCAACACCGAATTTGACTAGGTGCTCCACAATGGCAGTGTGTCCGCCTCGAACGGCATGATGCAATGCTGTCAGCCCCTGGGGGTCTGCGCCGGCACTTGCTGCAACCCCTCCAAAGGAGAGAAGCAATTGGACAGCATCCAGATGCCCATGTTGGGCGGCAAGTTCAAGGGCAGAATGGCCTTGAAACTGACTCGTGAATACGGATGTTATATTTCTCGCTCCCGCAGGGACCCCACGATTCAAGAGTTCATGAATGATATCCGTAGCACCCCTCCGCGCTGCGGAAAGTAGTTGCTCTACCAGCAGGCACTGATGCATCTGCAGCCGCCGCACGACGCGGGTATGTCCATTCCTTTCTGCTAGAGAAATGGCTGTCTCCCTATCGCTGTTGGTAGTCTCCACCTTAGCCCCGTGACTGAGGAGAGCATTCAGGATAGCCAAGTCCCCGTTTTCAGCGGCTTTAGCAACTGCACTCGTACCACAAGTGCAAAAAGCATTGGCATCTAATCCCTCATGCAGCAGTCTCTTAACTTCCTCCAAATTTTGGCCCAGCACTGCTTGGTAGACCGCTGGAGGTAATTCACCTGAAGCGGTCGGATAAATGCTATTCTGTTTACTAGACAGGGTGACACTTCGCTGATATGGAGACATGTCGAGTCTTGTCATATCTACACCCTGAACAATGACCTCATTATCCTGCGTGATGCAGGGACAGAGGTGTGGTCGATCGACCGCCTTCACTACGAGACCCTGCACTCGTTTGGGCCACCAAAAGACAACCCACTGCTTTTGACGAGGACCCTTCTTTTGAATATCAATGATAATTCTTCCCCGTGCTCCAGGCTCCAGAGGTTGAAATTTTAGTCGACAATTTGGTGGACCATCGGTAATTGTTAAGAATCGCAATGGCTCGGGCTGGACAGGGTGACCCGGCAAGACGACGTAGCTGCAATGATTGAGAGACCCTTTCTTGGGAGCTGCTGTTAATACACAGATGAGATACCCTAAACTGGGACGCGAAGTGATGTTAGGCTCGGTGCCTGCAGTCGCTTGCAGGTATAAGTCCGTGCTTGTGGGTCTCCGGAGTACAAACACGCGCTGCAAGGGGTAATCATTGATCCAGCTTAGCATTTCTAGCATGACAGCGACAGTCAAGCGGGTAGCCCGGCCCTTGTAGTTACTAAAGGATACTAGATGAGTTACCATCCGACATCATGAACAAAAAGAAATTGAATTAGAAGTACTCACTGTATGCCAATCGCGACATGTGCAGAGGTAAAGACAGGCGCTCCACTAATCCCTCCTACAGTGTCATTAGTATACTGGAGTGTCTGCTTTCCTAACCTGTCCAGACCACACTGATTCACCTCCAATTCGTTAGAGCCTCCCCTATATCCGTATATTGAAACTTGCTTATTGAGAAGCTCTAGATCTGGGATGAGGACATCAAAAGCACACCCCCCGGGATCCGCATCTTGCGCATGATTGGATAGGTGCTTTTCCCTCTCTGTCGCAATGAGGCCATAGTCATAAATTGACGCCTCATCGTCAGAATTGCTCGTGGGTCTCTTCTTAAATGCCTGGGATACATGGCACTCGTCCTTGTTTACGGTGAATTTTAACCCTCCCTGAAAGTTGACCTCAATCGTCTCCACCCAACCCAGGCTCTCGTCGCAGATGTTGTGCGCTGCAGTTATGATGCAGAATTTGCTAGAACCCGGGATATTGACAAGGAACCCAGTTCCCGATATAGGTTCCCTTTCCTCTATACTCAAATCTTAGCCAAGGCACTTTTTCTAGACTAGACAGGGCAACGAACTGCTATAGTACGAGGTGAGACGGCATACCCACTTGCCCGGCTCAATTGCAGGCTCGAGTGACATCTTTTTTTTTTCTCCTTCAACTGAACCTTCTATGACTTGACCCAATGCCCATGGATAACACTTCGAAATGGTAATTAGAAGTGAATAGAAGTGAGGTACTGTCGGCTTTGATGCGGCTGATAAGAGCCCAAGAAGAAATCCCCCGACAGGGCATCTACTTGTGCCTAATCTTGCTGAAAATATGTGGTTACCGTTCTAAGCGTATTTAAACCTTCGTAATGCGTAATTTTCATGTATGGAAGACATCCCGTCGATGCTGGGGCTTAAGGGTGCAAATGACTTCGCCTGGCAGGATGATGTGGAGGGGAGTAATTGGTCCGGCTAGATATTGGCTTTTTCGCCTGACTGGCCAAGGCAGCTAACAATCTCACTCTCAGCTCAGGCTGGAACAACCCAAGTAATAACTTATCGTTTGCTTGCTATTTTAATTTATTTTACTTTTTTTCTGCCTCCATCATGATTTTTATTTGTCTGTCCCCTTCCCTTCTCCTTCATTCAGAATGACACATGCTCTTGTATCTGTCAGGAAAAAGCAAAATTCCTTGCAAGCTACCTAGATTGCCACAGCTATGGACCCCCGAGACTTCATTGCCAAGTGCACCGACACCGCAGCACAAACCACGTACTTCCTCTTTCAGGAGGGAAACAATCTGGTGGAGCGGGTAGATGATGGTGATCTAGGCGCCCCCGAGAGAGTGGGGGTTGCAAAACCGCTCACTGGTGCAGCCTATTTGCTATCCCAGGACGAAAAGGTAAGTAGCTACAACTACTACTACAGAGTGAATAACGAATATTATTGTGACATTCATAGCACTGATGCATGCATACTAATACTCATCCCCAGAGGGCTATCTTCTGTCTCACAGAGGACAACACCATTCAAGACTTTGTCTGGGACCCAGACGCTTGGAAATGGAGCGAAGGTGGCATCCGTCAATTAGCAATACCAGCCACCCCTGATACAGAGTTTTGCGCTATCGAATATGAGCCTACGCATAAGGAAGTGTTTTTCCAAGGCCCATCAGGCTCCATCCAGTCCCTATACACCTTGGATGGTGAGCAGTGGCTGCTCTCAAGCCACCTTCCGAAGACAAGCCCCTCGATAGGGGCTAGTCTCTGCTGCTTGCGAGTTGGACGCTTAACCCACGTCTTCTATTCGCACCAGACACACTCAATCCATGTACTGACATTCGATGATAAGGCTTGGTTAGGTGAGAGAGTCTCCCATTATCTATCATAAAAAAAATTAAAAGGTGCCTAAAGCTCACATTCCTCCGTCAGACCAGCCAGTGGCCGAGTCCAGTTGTAAATCCAATATTCGTGGCATATGGGCTCAGCCACAAGGCTCCAGCTATTTGTTACAGTTTGGGGATACCGAGGGAAGCATATTCCTTCTCTCTGATGGGCATGTTACCAAATGGGGTAGGATAGAAAACGGGAGATTGAAGAAAGATAAAGATGCTCAATCTGACCGGCATCCGGATCCTGTCGAGTCAGACCCAAAGTTCAAGGGAATGAAGCTACGATAGGACCGGAACTCACGGTGCCCGTCCAACAAGGATAATGGGTATTAATGATCTTTCAATTTTTATTTATTTATTTATTTTTTTTTATTTTTAAGTTTGCGTCGTAAAATCACAGGATGACAGGATGGAGCTAAAATTACCTTCGCTCAGCCATCCATACTCTCCAATTCAGAACAAGCCTAGCCCTCCTCCCTTTTAGGGTCTAGACTTAAGAAATTATTTAAAATGCCACGCAAGTCTGGCTGACATGGAGAGGCCAATTTTGCCTAGTCCAATTATAAACCTTCACTTATACTCTTGATCAACAGGTATCCCTTCCTTCTGCCAACCCCTCTTTTCCCCCCTCTTTCCGAAATTCATAGCCAACCACAACAAGCAAATGAAAGCAAAAATCGAACCCAAGAAGAAAAAGAAATGAAAAGAAATGAAAAGAGAGGAAGAGAAATATACACAAGTCAGTGATGAGACCAAGTCCCGAGGAATTCACGGTGGGTTGGATATGTGCGCTATGGCGAGAGCGCTCACCCGCCCACTGGATGCTTGACGAAGAGTACGAACCATTCCCACAAGACTCAAACGATACAAATCAGTACACGCTCGGACGCATTGGAACACATTATGTGGTAATCGTCGGTCTACCATCCGGCGAAGTGGGACTTGATTCCGCCGCGACGGTCGTTGCGCGTATGCTTGCCACCTTCAAATCCCTCCAGTTCGGACTCTTAGTAGGCATTGGCGGTGGCATTCCAAGCGCACAACAAGACCTTCGACTAGGGGACATCGTTGTCGGAGACGCTGGTGTGATCCAATATGACAAAGGGAAGAGAGTCCAGGGAGGTCGATTCGTCTCCACTGGAGCGCCCTGGCCTGCCTCCCAACGGACTGTGTTGGGGGTGGCCAAACTTCGGAGCGAGCTTCAACTCCAGAAGCGCTCCATGAGAGACTTGGTCAATCAGATGGTGTCTCAACATCCGGAATTCGCCTGCCCTGGTGCGCACCAGGACGTCCTTTACCGGGCGGACTACGACCATCCGGAGGGCGGCGTCAAAGGAGGAGGAGAAACATGTGCTAACTGCGACCCTGGCCAGCGAGTGGTGCGGCCGTCTCGGCCATCAGAGGATCCAGTGGTTCATTACGGTCTCATCGGGTCGGCAAGTTGTGTCATGAAGCACGGAGGCACCCGGGAAGAGCTACGTGAGCAATATAACATCTTATGCGTTGAGATGGAGGCCTCGGCGGTGGTGCGTATGATGCCTTCTTTAGTGATCCGAGGAGTTTCCGACTACGCCGATAGCCATAAGAATAAGCAGTGGCAGAACTATGCAGCTTTGACGGCAGCAACTTACGCGAAGAGCCTTCTCTACGCCATGCAGGCACCAGCGTCTCCCAATAGGCTGCCTTCCATGATTCCCCTTTGCAAGGCCGACAAGTTCGTTGGCCGACAAGATATCCTAGCACAAATGTCCGATCTATTAACCCGGAGACATCTCGCGGTTCTGGCGGGCATTGGAGGAGTCGGGTATGTTTCCCCAATGACATACCTTTTTACAAAAAGAGACTGACTGACTAACGGGACTGCGTAGAAAGACTCAGTTGGTTATTCAGTATTGCGCTCGAGTCCTCGAGAGGCGTCCAGCTCTGGACATCTTTTGGGTAAACGCCAGCACGCCCATCAACTTTGAGCAGGCGTATAGGCAAATTGCCATGGCACAGGGCATCGACGCTCAAAAAGAGACCCAGATCACATTATGCTCAATGGTGTGCGAACGTCTTTCCCGCCCGGGTTCACGCCAGTGGCTCATGGTCTTGGATAATCTGGATGACGTGGACATTCTCGCACCTCTCATGAGGTTTGTCCCCAATATCGCTACTACTCAGAACCACGGCCGGCTTATCGTCACCACTCGGAATCATCAAGTGTGCCAGACTCTCCCTGGATGGACTTACATGTCAGATAGGGTGATAAAAGTGCCTCCACTGCCACATGACGATGCATCCGCTCTACTGAGATCCGCCTTACCGGATAGCGAGTCGCTCAATGAGGATGATCTACAACATGTGGTACGGGTGCTCTGTTGCATCCCCTTGGCCCTCACACAAGCAGTCGCATTTATCCAACACTACACGAGCAACATCACCGGGTATAAAAAGTTGCTGTTAAAAAAGCCCAGGCAGCAGCTTCGTGACAAGGGGTACCCAGATATCCATAGATACGAAGAATTTACTTCTGTTTATCGAACATGGGAGGTGTCCATTTTGCAAATATTGAAAAGCGATCCTGCTGCGGCTCATGCGCTCTTCGTAATGAGTATGTTTGACGTCCTGGCCGGGGTCCCCGAACACTTTTTTTGCCGCGAGGAATCAGATGATATCGGTTCCATCACGGCCCTAGGCACCCTCAAGTCCTTCTCGCTCATCATGTCAACGCCTAACGGGAAGTTGACCATGCACTCCCTTGTCCAAACCTTCCTCCAGGGGTTTCTTGAGGACGATGGCAGTAAAGAAAAATATCAATACGAGGCCCTTCGCACTTTAGCAAGCCAGCTTCCCTCTGCTGAAACCGATCGCTGGGGGGTGGATATTGACCTCGTCCCTCATGTCGAGGCGGCGCTCGGTTACAGATTTACGGACCTCGAGTTAAATAACCGGAGCATCCTTCATCAAGCAGCAATCAAGCACTGTGCCGGCCGCTCCAAGTATGACCGTGGATCTTACGAAGACGCATACATTCAAGCACATACCGCATTCGAAATCCGCTGCGCCGAGCTTGGAAGCACCAGTCTCGATACATTGGCCAGTCAAGAGCTAGTTGTATTGGTACTCGTCAACCAGGGTAAATTCAAGGAAGCAGAAAAAATACAGCGTCAAGTTCTTGGCACAAGGGAACAACATTACAGTAACGACGAACCTCTGCTTTGGGAAAGCAAGAAGAATATGGCCGATATTCTACTGAAGCTGGGGAATTTAGGTGACGCAGCCAAGTTATACGAGGAGGCACTAAAATTTAGCAACAGATTCTCAGATCGCCACCACCCGAACCGGGACAGTTTGGAACTGATGGACCGGTTAGGAGAAGTCTTCGAGCAGCAACAGAAGTTCGCAGAAGCAGAAGATCAGTACCGCAAAGCGCTCGATGGGAAGAAAGCTCTCCTAGGCGATGACTCCCCATCGACTGCCCAGACCCATGCCTTCTTGAATGTAGTCCTCGCGCGGAAAAGCCATCACGAGCAAGCGCTCAAACTCTACTCGGAAGCAATCGCTATGAATTCCAAAGCCCTAGGAGAGAAACATCCGAACACGATCCGGCTGCGCTGTAACATCGCCTCCCTATATGCTGCGCAAGAGCACTGGGCAAAGGCGGAAGAGATCCAACTCGACGCCCTTGAAGCATATGAAAGTACCGTTGGGGACGACCACCCATCCACACTAGTCTGCAAGTCCAACCTCGCTGTCTTCCGACAACGACAAGGTCGATATCCCGAAGCCGAAACACTCCATCGAGACGTGTGGAGCCGACAAGAGGCACAACTAGGGGACAGGCACCCGCATACCCTGAGAAGCATGTATCATCTCGCAGACGTGTTGACAGAACTCCAGCAACTCGACGAGGCGCAACATCTCCTAGAAACCGTCCTGGAGCGCCGACAAGAGTGCCTCGGTATCAACCACCCGGACACCCTTCTCTGCATGAGCACCCTCGCCTCGGTCTTAGATGACCTGCAATCATTCGAGCGCGCCGAACAGCTCTACCGACAGTGCTTGAAGCTCAAGGAAGCTAGGCTCGGGCCCACGCATAAGCACGTACTCCTCCTTATGAATGATCTCGCCGTGGTGCTGCGCCAGCAGAACAAATTCTCCGAAGCCGAGTATCTGCACTGCGAGGTCCAAAACCTGTATCATGATCGCGAAGAAGAGGTCGGAGAGGAATTCCTCTTCACGAACATTACGAATCTCGCCAAGGTTCTCCACCAGCAGGGCAAATATGATCGATCCATCGCTCAATACCAGGACGCTCATGAAATCGCCCGGAAGGTGTGTGGTGACCAGAGCCCGGCTATGCTGTCGGTATCAAAGGAACTGGAACGGGTTATGTTCGACAAGAGACAGTCGTCGCCATCGATCTGGAAAGCCATCTCGGCTTGGCCCCAATGGATCGTCGGGAAATTGGTTTCTGTTGGGGTTATTATGAGAAGGGTGCTGCAGTGGCGCAGCTATGGAGTACATAATCTTGTAAGAGTCAACGTGTCATATATATATATGGGAAAGGCCTAGTGATGTTTATTTATTTATTTATTTTCTTTTTTTTTTCTTATAATCGTGGTTGATTTAGCGAAGAATCCATGGACGGTCATTAAATAATTAGTTGTTTGTTGGATAATATAGGATCTATTTACTGTTCCTCCCTAAGTACCCACCACCCACCGGGATGGCTTAGGAACACCATATTATCTGCTGGCTTCAGGCCTATTGTAAAGTGCTGTACAATATAAGGTATATATATATATATATATATTTTGGTATATTCTAATGAGAGCTATTATATATATTATATTCATGAACTAGTTATGACGCAGAGTCCCGTTTCCCTTCCCCCCGCGCGGTGGCCGACAGCTCATCGAGGCCCGAGTTCACGAGCTGAGTCGCGGACAACCCCTGTGAGGTAAATGGGGACTGCTTTTCCTTGTAGTGCGAATCTGGCTTACGAAAGAAGAGCGTCTGGACGGAAGAGACAATGACGAGCAGAAGCAATAGAAGAATCAGGATGGCGTTGA
This sequence comes from Aspergillus haitiensis, assembly GCA_027569155.1. Lineage (NCBI taxonomy): Eukaryota > Fungi > Ascomycota > Eurotiomycetes > Eurotiales > Aspergillaceae > Aspergillus > Aspergillus haitiensis. The sequence goes on along the minus strand of JAPDEO010000008.1, from coordinate 140,831 downwards.
TGACAAACAGGAGGACCCCCATCACGCTCGCGACGATCTTAGGCTGGCCGAAAATGCCCGAGAAAAACAGGATAAAGATGGAGTTTAAAAAGTTGATGGCGGCGATAGTAATGTTGTAGCCGTTTGTGATTTTGTCCATCCAGGGACGGAGGATGCTGACGGCCAGTAACATTGCCGTCTCGATGACGAAAAAAGCGATAGTCTGTGTGGTAGGAGACGACTGGGCGAGGCCGATAAAGAGGGACTTCACTAACAGGTATGCGAGTGTGACAGTGATAAAGAAAAGGGATTTGGCGTTGTAGGGAATGAAAAGGAAGCCGTATTTGTGCAGGTACGCGTTGTTCGAGAAAAGAATGTATCGTGGGTCTTGGTTCATCTGCAGGGACTGTCTCATGGCGAGGACCACTCGGAGGGCGGCGCCGGTGAGGACTCCCAGTACCGACACGAGCATCACGGCGGCGACGACAAGCTCGGCGGCTGAGTCATGCTGGGTGAATTCCCAGAGACAGAAGATGCATAGAGGAGCAAAGCCGACCAGGACAAGACGATAGAGAATGCCCTTTGCGATCGGATGCCAGTACTGATGTTGGCCCAACGGATGTCTTCCGTGACGGACGATCAGGCCGGCCGCTTTCCACAGAGCCACGAGGAGCATGACGACGACGGTCACGAAGCCGAAGATGATGATACTCGTGAGAAAGAGATTCGTCGCTTCGATTCCCGCACTGAAGGCGACGCGGGAAAGCCCCCGGACGATGACGGGCGTTGAGGCTACCGTGGTCTCGGCTCGCTTGGTGAAGACATGTCCAGCGTTGTCCACGATTCCGGAAAACGCTCTTTTCTTGAGCACGTCAACCATACCCGTCTCGAGAACGCTTTGTATATCGTCCGCCGTACCCCCCGTGGACCTGAGATACCAGGTGCAGATGGTTTCCAGAAACCCGGCATGGACCACCCCCATGCTCCACTGGAAGTTCTGCGCCCAGGCTCGCACAATGGGGGGCATCGGGACCGCCAGCATACCGATCATGGCTTGAGACTGCATGACATGAAACAGGGCCAGCGTGTACGCAGTCAGACGCGCCACCGCGATCGGGTAGGCTTCGCGGATGGACAGCACAGTACAGACGACGAGGGCCAGTCCCGCCACTACGGCCGTTGCCCATCCGATCCCGAGCTGGTAGACACTCTTCCCGTTCGTGAGTATGGCCTCGACGGCCGTGATCTGGGCTCCTGTTTCGGCCGAATGCACCTCTATACGAATGGAAGCGTCCAGGTCCGGGACCGTGAACCCGATCCCTGGGATGTCCCCTATCGCATCTTCCGGAATGGGCACGTTCGCGCTAGGGAGACTCAACGGTCCGGAATTCATGGGGCAGAACCCCTCCATGCCGGAGATCTTACATGGGTCGACTCTGTGTGGGCTGGTTTCGTAGCCGTAAATGACTAGAATCACGTCTGCGGTTACATAGCCTTTGATGGACGAGTTGCCTACGAGGTTAAAGGTCGCTCTTTGGTCATCTGGATCGAAGAGAACTTCAAAGTGCGATACGGATAAGTTTCCCGGTTGGAGGACATCGAGCGTGGTGGATTGAATGAATCTGCTGCCGGCGACAAAGGAGAGTGAGCTCATGAGTAGTCCATGGCTAAGAAGGGAGGGCCATAGACGCATTTGAATGAGAATGGTCTTGTCTTATTTATTAAAAAAAAAAAAAGAAAAAAGGAGAAAAAGAAAAAGAAAAGAAAAGAAAAGAAAGAAAAGAAAAAAGAAACGAAAGAAAGGGAACCGTGAGGTTGTTTTTCAAGTATTCGTGGAGATATTGTTTAGGCATCCATTTTTGGTGGCATCCGAGTCGATGACCTCAGCCGTTCAGTTCGATTATTAGAAGAGAATCACAGATTTCCTGTCAGTCCAAAAAAGAAACGAAAACATGGGCTCATCAGCCATATTAAATGCAATTTATTTCTTAGTGACTGGCATGGCACATCCACTTTATTTCGCTATTAATATCCATCCGGCGGAGGCGTGAGATTGGTCGGGTGGACAAGAGGAGTGATACAGTTATCAAACCTGGCAAATCCGCTTGCTTGCTCTGGCTGACATGATGAGCCAAGCACTTGGTGACAGGCTGTGATTGGGTCTGGATGGGACTCGGTGGGTCTGCTGGCCTTCCTCCGCTCCCGATAGGTGGTTGAATCCCGTTTAGCACAACAATTGGGGCGATGTTTTAGATTGTTTCGAACCGTCGTCTTCTCGGCTGGACGATGAACCGACCTATGAACGGCATCCTAGTGGCCGGTCCGGGACAGTTTGGGGACGGACTGGGGGAATGCCCAACCGGACCTCAAGGGCATCGAATCCTATTCCACGTCGCGGAGGAGAACTTCGATCATGTTTCTCAGTCCAGCCACCATATTCCAGACGCACCACCGGTCAGGGAGATTCCGATAGGAAACACCGAAAAGTGTGCTAATTGAAGCACTGAGTTATCCGAGAAACCAGACCCTGAGAGGGCATGCATCGGGCGGCTCCCCCGAGAAATCCTTGGGCAAGTTCTTCATCTTGCGTCTGTGAATCCCAAACGGTTTCTATACAAGGGGAAAATAACTACTGATGATCAGGATGACTGGGAAACCGTGAAGACCTCAGTTGTACTCTCTCGACCTGAGCAATTATCCGGGTGGCATCGAACAGCTCCTTCAGTGGCCGAAAAATCTGGTCCATTTCTACTTATATAGGTTTGCTAACGACCACTTTTACATGGACCGTCCTATGTTTGGCCTGCCTCTCTATCCATCGAGATACCCTACAATCAATTCATATCGGTGGTCTGTCGAGCAGCGGGAAAGGACTTCTCTTCGACGCGACTGTATTTCCCGGTTAGAGGTCCTGACACTTTCCAAAAATCAGAATTCAGTTTGCTCCAGTGCATTGTTGGTAAGAACATACGGGTATCTATGATGAGATCTAGCTATTAGATAGGGTGACATTGGAGAATAATGAGCCGGAATTGACAAGGGACCAATGGTTCACATGGCTTAAACCCAGTTCTCCCCAGATATGATTGTTCATATGTTGTTAGTTCTTGCTGTTTCCCTATAACTTTACCCGTTATCTCAACACATTTCCCGTAGGAAAACAAATACCTACCACTATCTATCATCTATCCCTACAATATATATAGTCCAAGGAGTGATCTCATGTAGCTAGGACTACTAGGGATGTATATCATACAAAGGGATTCATAAAAACATACGAAACTCAATGTCTACCCATGATCACAGAGCTAACTACCAAGCAGCAAGGACACGGGTGAGCTGAACTCTCGAGGTCCTTTAAAACAAAAGCAAACAGGGTGTTTTTCACGATGTTGGCCGAAGGAGAAAGCGGTGAAGGAGAAGCCGGCAGAATCTCGTCCCCCACCCTGCTCTGGCCCGGCCGGAATGTGGCTTTAGTAAACTCCGAGCGGACGCCTCTGGTCGGGTATAGTGTGTGTGTTGATCTCGACGAACTATTCAGTCCTTGCACCGCAGCCACAGTCTACCTACTCCCGAGATATTTCCCTCCTAGTCGGCTCGCGGCGTGATACTTTCTTATTCAATCTAAGCTCTCGCACCGTGAAGATTCAATCCTACTAACCGGGAGGATCTTCGCTTCTATCCGCTCTGTGTGGATTGCACTTGCTTGGAGCAAAAGTAATCGACAAAGGCTACCAAAGAATGATCAATTGTAATTCGACATGAGTCGTTATCTCACCCCTTCAACAGTCGCGTTGCTCTGCCTGGTTTCTATCTACACAGAGGGAACTGTCCCCAACACATCCGCCATCCATGTTCTCTCATTTCTTGTGCGGTACTTGAGTCCGCTGGATGCTGGAGACCAAACTTCCTCATCAGAGGGCTGGGCGAAGCGGCACTCGGTCTCGATAATTGACCTGGAACGAGCCCTATCGCCCCACTCCTCTTCGATTCCAGGACGTTCGATCTGGGATTTATTTCTCAAGAAGCTCTGGTCAATTGACTCCTGTGACGCCTTGGAGGTGTTCTTTGGGGAAATCTCTGATACGCTTATCAAAACGCGTGAGGAGCAGATTCGGGACCGGGACGCAGGCTTAGCTCCCGAGACTGGTTCCATGCGGCTTGCACGATGTTCTCCATTGGGTGCTTTTGTCAGGAGAGCTCAACTCGAGTTTACGAGGCTCCAATTTCATGATTCTGTCAAGTTATGGAAAGGATTCGTCAAGTATCGCCTGCCCACGTATCACACCTGGGCACGGAGAAATCCCTCGGAGGAGCAGGCCCCCGTGGATATCAACTTATTGGAGCTCGGACTGGACACAAGCAGTCATCTCGCTCAAGTGGCTTACGGGGATATCGAGGATGATTCCGAAGATGAAAGATACATTAGCACTAAAGAGGTGGAGCGCCTCTTAGAGTTTCAAGTTGGCGAGTTACAAAGCAAGTAGTTCCCCTTCCCACCCTTCTGGGACATCTCGTTCTGATGGTGAATACAGGACTCGGTGGGCGAGTCCCGGAGGGTATGAAAACACAGCTAGAGCGCATTTTGATGTCGGGAGTAACTGTTCCCCATTTGGTCTATTACCTACAGTATGTCCTAGTAGCCGCCGCTCAGCTTTTTGCGAACTGTGAAGGTTGACTTTTTGCTAGATACCTGGACGCCTGGCGAGCGGGTGACTATCCGTCCTCCTTTGACAACCTACATCGGTACTTTGACTATACAATGCATAGCCATGACCGAAGTTCCTACCAGTACGCGCTCCTCAATCTGGCCATCCTTCAGGCGGATTTCGGGTGTTACGGGGAGGCGGTGTCTGCCATGCAAGAAGCGGTGTCAATAGCTCGAGAGTCTCATGATATGAACTGCCTCAACTTCTGCATGAGCTGGTTGTATCATTTTGGTAAGGCTTTCCCCGAGCAGATGAAGGATGTTCAGAACAAAGGTATGCTCGGCAATGAGAAGGAAGGCCTTTCGTTTCTTAAGGCGAAAGCAAAAGAAACAGAGATGTGGAGCCTTCTGAGTACCACCCTTTTAAGTGAAGCTAAGCTCGAGCTACAAAATGTAAGGTTCATTCATCCTTTATTCCGAACTCTACGTGCCTCTGACATTTGTGAAGGGCGAGAGTCTTGCATCATCGATTGAAAATATCGTCCGTGCCTCACACCTCAATGTTACCAAAAATCTGATAACTTCAATGGGACCACAACTCTTACTTCAGACCGCTCTTTACTCTAGAATAGGTATGCATTTGTTTATCCAGTCTAACTTATGGATAGCTAACCTGGCCTGTTTTCCTTCCTTTTTTTTTTTTTTTTAAAAAAAAAAAGGGATCACACACCTTTCGTGGCTGAGTAGTGAGATCTTCCGTCATTGTTATGCACAAAGCGCGCCATTTGAAGATTATTTGAAAAGCACATTTCGAAGCTGCCAGCTGGTAATTATGGAATCCCTCGATCTAGATACTTTGACGCGAGTCACTTATACCCCTCTAGTTAGCACAGCAGGGACGCTATAGAGAGGTCTCCGAGCGAATGAACCAAGTGACACCAGAAAAACTTCGATCGCTAAAATCAAGTCAATACTGGGCCTTCTTTTCCGGTATCATGCAACTCCGAAGAAAACTCTATAGGTTTGCTTCCCTCCCGTCCTCTCCTGTCTCCTTTGTTTACCATGTGAGAAAGAAGAAATAAAAAAAAAAAAAAAAAGAAATTGTATCTAATACCCACCAGCGATGACCAGGTCGGAGCAGAATATCTTTTATCACAACTGCACGCAATTGAACTACCGGAGCATGACGTGTCCCTCCTTCTTGCCTTCTTATCTATCGAATTTCTGATCCGCAAGGGCAACTATGCCCATGCACTAGAAGTCATCGAAACTACCGCGCAAGCTATCCACCATGATAACTTCGACATCCAATCACAAGTTAAGCTGCTTTGTCTAAAGGCCCGCGTATTCGAAAAGTCCGGCCAGCCACAACGTGGCTTCTCTCTCGCAATGCGGGCAGCCAACATCGCCCATCGGGCCCGACTCCTCCCAGGGCTATGGGAAGCCATCTGTGTGCTCTCAGCCGTCCTTCTCAGCCTGAAAGAGTTTGACGCCGTCGCCGAGATGATCGAAAGCATCATGCCGCAGATTTTAGAGTCGAGTGATTGCGATCTTGCAGCCAATGCCTACTCTCTTCTGGTGGACGCAAATATGGGCATTGCCGGGAAACTGTGGAGCAACAGCAACAACAACAACAGCAGCAGCGACTCCCAGGGACCAACCCATCAGAACCCCAACACTATCTCAAGTCGGAAAGAGTACATGAATCGCGCATTAGAATATTTAGATTGTGCATATGAGCAGTACGAAGAAATCGAGGATATCAAGGGTCAATGTGAGATAATGGCGAAGAAAGCAACCGTGATGCACCTCACGGGGGACTTGGTTTTGGCCAATGATTATGCCGCAAAGTATTTAGATTTGAAGAAACAGGGAGTGGCGCGGGTTTAGACTTGTCTTTGATACACAAGATATCCCTTCCTCCTTTCATAAGTAATAATAATAATTATTAATATTATTATGCTGCTTCCATGCCCTCTCGGTGTATTATTTCCAAAATTTCATATCCTCTTAACACTCATGCCGGAAAATATTTATATATATTTGAAATGGTAAGTTTAAAAATGACATATCTCCATTTTTTTTTTCTCCCTTTCTTTGATCAGATAATCTCCATCCGACATGCTAACTAAATAGATACTCACGAACCCAAGGGAAGAAAAAAAGGGAAAGAAAGAAAACAAACTATCAAAACTACCTCAGCCATTTCTTTTCATCTGAGCCGAGCGGTTTCGGCATAATCTCCCATCCAACTTGCACACCTTCAATGGAAGCCGAATGACGAACTGCCGTCATCGTCCCGAATCCTGTACTTCTTGTCTCCATATACTCTTTCGGTACATCGTCCGCAGAGTTATATTCTTTAGCTAGTTTGAAACCGTCGTCTTTAACGTCAAACTGCCCTAGTGATCGCAGATACTTCATCGTGCCTGCAAGAGAAACATCCACCTGCCACGATCCGCCTTCAGTCGCCTGCTTGTACATGGCCGCCATTATCCCCGCCGCGAGAAAATAGCCACTAGCATGGTCTAGGGCCTGACAGGGTGTCGGACGCGCTGCTTCCCCGGTCCCGAAATGTCGTGCTTCGGAGACATTCATCCCGGAACAGGTCTGAACGAGAGAATCAAAGCCACGACGCGTCGACCAGGGTCCTGTGGGTCCGTAGGCAGATAAGTTCGCGTAGATAATGCCACGATGACGGCGACAGTTGCCGCGCGAGAACCGTTCCATGATTTTCTCGGCGGAAAGTCCGCGGGCGGCGAGACTTCCCGGCCTGTAGCTCTGGATGAAGACGTCTGCGTCGTCGAGGAGATGGAGAAGATCGGCGTGATCGGATTCGGAGTCAAGATCGAGCTGAATGGTTCGTTTCCCGCGGCCGAATTCACGGTCAATGTCGGGTGCATCGGGGAGGTTTGGACTGGTCACCCAGAGAACATCGGCGCCGTGGGCAGCGAGAGTCTTCCCACATAAGGGGGCGGCAATAACACGGGAGAGTTCGAGGACGCGTAGACCGCGGAGGCATTTATCCGCGTTGGGGCCTAGGTGGCTAGGAAGATTCCCCCCGCTATTGGCGTTGTCATCTCCGATTTTACGGAGGAGAATGGGGAAATCAGCAATAGCTCGGGACTGTGGATGGACATCCCATTGTTCGTAGCTCCGTAGCGCTGCGATTACGAGCTTCGATTCCAGGCCAATCGACTCAAGATCGACGGCGCACCAGGGATGGATCTTGGAGCTGACCTCATCGCGGGTTGCCTGGGGTGTACAACCAAGGAGAACCTTGGTTCCTTCGCGATGGTTGGGGAAGCCATCGTGGACACGGACGTAGCCGTCAGAAGTCCTGTGGATGCCTCCGATTGGGCCCCAAAGTGAGAGAGCCGGCTGCCCCTCTATCGTATAGAATCTTTCTGATTTGAACTCGATGGTCGCGTGCTGGAGTGGGACGGTTACAGCTGGCGGGGGGATGTGGTTGCGCAATCCATGGATCTGGGATGCAAGGAGGGCAGAGAGAGCGATCGATGCTTGTGCAAAGTGACCGAGTCTGAACGAGGAAGGTAAAGTGGGAGCCTCGTCGTTAGATATAGATAGAGATTTTAATGATTCTTCGGGAAGGCCAAGCCCTTTCCATAGATATCTGATTGAATCCTCCGTAGTGAAAGTCGAGCGATCTTCAAAGGAGGATTGATTTGAACACGAGGGATGAATCGAGAGCTGCTGCTGAATATGGGGATCTAGTGGCATAGTGAGGTAATATCTAGCTTTCCTTGTTGACTATATTAGGGTAGTGAAAGTTGTTGGTAGTCCGTGGTGAAGAAGGGGATAAAAGCGATGTGGGGGATATAAACCTTGAAAAGGCTTGGTTTCGGCATCTTTTTTCCGGAGTCTCTGGTTCGTTGAGGTTGGTTGTCTTGTACATCTCGTCGTCTTCGGAGAGTCTCCCGAGGTACACCTCGGGGTAGTATAGACCCATGACTTATGTAACCATAATGATGCAGTCGAGGAAACGGGGCTAGCTAGTTGGAGAAAAGAGCAGAAAATACAAGAGAAAAGGCTGGCTGTTTATTAGGGTATAATTACATTGTTGTTGAGTCCCAATCATTCGCCCAGATGAAAGTCGGGCATCGCCAAGAGGTTCCCTTTTCCTTGTTACCACTGGGCCCAAGAGGCCGAGGACATATCCAAAATGACCGACCGAAGTTGACACCAGGCTTCTTGGTCTTCAAGCTAATACACGGTTCTTGATGCCCCTCGCATCTCGGCGCAGGCTTTTTCGTGAATAACTTCGACCAATCTTCCTTACTAACAATGGGGTCGATAAAAGGCAAGTCCTCTTTCGACTTTTCAGAGGGTGATTTATCTGTATCTGCACCATCGACAGGGTCCTCTTGAAAAGCCGGATCCACAGATAATTTCGCTGGTGAGGTCCCATCGCCCGATACTGTGAGCTTGGACGGACAGCCGCCCAATTTTTCGGCCTCACTGGCCGCACTTGAGTTGCTCCCCTTTGATCGACTTTCTTGCGAATCGCTACTCGGGTTATTTTTGGGCTTGAAGAAGCCCTTGAGAGTACTTTGCCCATTAGTGGATGTTGCGGAGGCGGTCATCGACTTTGAGCGTTTAACCGGAAGAGACTCGCTCTTTTCTGACCGTTTACGAACGATTCCCTTCGGTTGGCTACTACTGGATACCGTTGCTGGGGTGTTAGTGGCTAATTCTTTTGATGATACGGATGTAGCCGCTATGGCGCTTGATTTGTTGTCGACTGACAAGCCTGCAGCATGTGGCATTGCCTTGACTGAAGATGTACTTTGAAAAGTATCGGTCTTCTTACGCATAAACATATCTTTAATGCTTCTTCGTTTGTCAAACTCAGGGAGTAAGCGTGCCGACAATGGTTGAAGAAGCTTGAAAGTATAATCCTGCTGACGTTCGCCATTTTTGAAGACCATTGGGGGGTTCATGAGATCATATATGTTTGCCTCTCCTTCCGTAAGAGGTATGCGATCCTTAAAGACGGCATAAACTGGGCAATGGTCGGACCCCTGCGTGTAGTTACAAGTCAGCCGCAATCCAGTCGCATATAAAGAGGGAAGCATACCATAAGGCCTTCTTGAATATTAGAATCGCAAAACCAATCTTGCATATCCAAACTACATAGCACATAATCTATCCTCGCTCCATAGTTGCCTGGTCGAGCATTAATTCTCTGCTCCCAACAAGTATACATACCCCTGCGACCGGGGTGGAAAGATCTGCAAATGTCATGAAGCACTGGCTGTTCCCTCCCGTCATCCCGCTCGCCCAAAACCCTCCCGTCAGATAACAACTGGTTAAACAAGCGCCTTGCAGGCGCTGTAATATATTCATCTTCTGTCAAAGTGCCTTTGCGGATCGATTCGGCTGCGTGCGCCGAATCCACCTCCCCTCTGGAAATATTTAGGTCGCCGGTAACGAAAACCCGTTTCCCCATCGCGACAAGATTCCGAACACGCGCGTCCAAGAGATCTAGAAAATTATGTCTAAAGGAATCGCGACTTTCATCTCGATTAGCAGGACAATAAACTCCCAGGAGCACGAATACAGGAAACTCAAGAATAACACAGCGACCTTCGGAATCGAGTGTTGCTGGATCGAGCTCTAGTTGCGACAGCTGCTCAAGGGTGGGATAGCCACCAATTTGCTGATCATCAGGAAGATCCCGAAAGGAAACCGATGAGTTCGGTGGGCAAAGAACTCCAGTAAGACCTTCCTCAGCACGGATAGGCGCACATGTTGCATTTCTAGTGTATATCACCACACCCGAATATCCTAAAACTTAATTAGCCAAGAAACAACACTCTGGGTAGTTTTTCGAATTTGAAGCCCAACCTTTTTTCTCTCTCGGGAGACTGAAGTAGCAGTCCCATCCCGATACCAAGACCATATCATCGCGTAAATCCTTTTGTTGTATTTTTGTTTCTTGGAACACAACAATATCGGCCTCTAGAATGTCGAACATGGACTTTTGTTATATTTAAATTGATAATAAGATAATTTTAGCCAATTATATCTACTCTGGAAGATCAAGAAAGCTTACCTCAAATGTCCGGTTGCTTCTCCATGGTTCATAAGAGAATGGATTCCTACTTAATAGTCAGGAGAACAGGAAACAAACAGAGCTTGTTTAGTTAGCCACGCACCGAATTCCATTAACTACAACACATGAAAGTCAGCCTCATATTTGTCTAGTAGTTATAGTTGATATATCTCGAGTATACTTTATACACGTAATGATAATTAAAATCATGAAATGTAATGCGTACCATTCCAGGTTGTAATTCGAAACCCCATCCCGACTACAGTAAACTTGGATCATCCCATTTCAAGCTTAGCCGGCCCAGCGTTTGTTCAAGCCAGGAATTAAATAAAACCCAATTGCGAACAGGTGTTGTAGTCCAGTGTCAGCTTATGGGGTAACTATGGCATGATACTTCAAGGTAAAGCTGTAGATGTGATAGCTGTTTGGCAGTCCAAATCCGGTGGTCTGCACGTGACTGCAGTAGCGTGACATCACGCGATGGAAGTGCTGACATAATATCGCAGACGAATCACGAGGCACGCTAACCGGCTTTTGCCTCGTTAACCCGGAAGGCCCGACGTCTGCTGATAATCCCACCTCTGTCCCAAGCAGACGACCCCAGAAGCAGCAGCAGCAGTGCGCTTTCCATTGTCCCCTGCCACAATGTTCACCCAACGCAATATTCTCCGTCTTTCCCAGCAGCTGCGTCGCTCTGGCGTCCAGCGTCGCTTCAACAGCACCGAGCCCAAGCTTCCCTGGATCGTCGACAACGAATTCAACCGTGAGCGAGCTAATGTGAAGCACCATGCCGCTTCTACTAGTGGTGCGTACACTCCTAAATGGCTTGTTATAGGCAATTCGCCTTTTTGAACTTGATTGTGATGGCCAATACTGACTCAATGACGCCCTAGACCTCTGGCGCAAACTCTCCATCTTGTACGTCTAGAATTTGGTATGATCCGAGACGTCACCCTACTCACAATTGCTTAGTGCCGTTATTCCCTGCCTAATTGCCGGAGGTGTCAATGCCTACAACCTCTGGGAGGAGCATTGGGAGCACTGGAGCCACATGCCCCCTCTTGAGGAACGTGTGGAGTATCCTTACCAGAACATTCGTTCCAAGAACTTCCCTTGGGGAGACGGTGACAAGGTAAGGCCTTTTATATCCAACCCCTCCATATCCTTCCCTGTCTCTTTCTCCAGTAGCCAAAGGTTTATGAACTATTCTCGAATGCTAATATAATGTCATGTTTAGACCATCTTGTAAGTTGCAGGCTCGATCTCTTGATGATTTCAATTGCTATCCAATGAAATTGTCAATTAACCCGACAATTACTAACTATCCTATAGCTGGAACAGCGACGTCAACTACCATAACCGTGACAAGGCTACCTAAATGCCTTCGGGTGACTGGGACTACATCTGCTATTAAATGTTGACCGGAACCTTTGGACATGTATATTTAAGACGAAAAAAAAGAAAATCCAGAAGATAGCGTCGGAAGCTTCACCAAGCCCGGCTGATGTACCGAGACATCCTACTACAATACTTCCAAGTTTTCCTTTGTACGCAGTGTCAATTCGATATTTGTTCAAAACTCCAATATATAAATGTTGGCATTTCCTTTTCCTCTTCCATTTCCATGACGCCTCATTTAACGCCTTTTTTGGATACTTATGATAATAACGGGGGGTAAACGAAAAAGGAAGAATTAAACGGGTATATCAAACTACCGGAGAAGCGTTACCAAGAATTGATACTATATACCCCCTTCTCGCGCCACCTGTGCAGAAATATAGATATCACACTAGTTATTCGGAGATTTGGCATATATATCTAGGAAATTACTGTATTAGCTATCTTATGATCACGATGAAAAGGAGATTTCAAGGGTAGCATGTTCGCACGCACCTTCATAGTATCCAGCATATGGACTTGAAATCTAGGTACCAACTTTCACAAATATCTGGTATACCCCAGAAATATATATGCATCTTGAAATTTCTGGGGTATAAGACCAATCATATTTGTCTCCAGCGGCTTTAATGTTGGATATGGGTAATTGGTTGCACAGTCGCAAGGTCGGAGCCGTTGACGACGTTCTCGGCTCAAGGACGGAGAAAGTCGGTGGTTCGGAAGACCGACAACAAGCGAAACTCATGCGCTGTCGCAACCGAAGTATGTAAAACAGGCCGTCCTCCTTAACAGTCCGGCTCCAAATGACACTACACTCTCCAATTCAGGTTTTTCTCGTCATCCGCCAAGCTCACCTCATCTTAGTACATAACTCCAATTAGCTTCTGGGATACTTTTGGCTCCAGTGTCTAGTTCACAGGCATTACATCACAGCTATGGAGGGTTTATGCTATAAATACGAGCAGGCAGACACCAGATTCGTATGTCAGATACCACGCAAACAGAAAGCATAAAAGGGATAGTTCCTTCCCCATTGATATATTATTACCTTGATTTACCCTTCTCCGAAAATTTTACTCATCTCTTACTTCGAATCTATCAATGTCCACCATGAGGCGCACAGATGTCCTCATCATAGGTGCTGGTCCTACTGGCCTTGTTCTCGCATTGTGGCTGACCCGCCAGGGTGTCACAGTGCGGATTATTGATAAGGCTGAGGCAACTGTGTCAACGTCTCGAGCTCTTGCCATACATGCCCGAACCCTCGAGCTATACCGTCAGCTAGATCTCGCAGAAGACGTCGTTTCAAACGGTCACAAGGTCGATGCAACAAATGTCTGGTCTAACGGCCAACACAAAACTCGTATTCCCATTGGTGATATTGGGAAAGGACTTACTCCATATCCGTTCATCCATATATACCCCCAAGACCGACACGAGAGGCTCTTAGAAGACCGTCTAAATACGCATGGGGTCCGAGTAGAGCGATTCCGCGAGTTGGTGGGTTTTACTGAGCATGACACACACATCACAGCACGCTTAAGGGATCCTAGGAAGGAGGTCGAAGATGACCATGAATACGACGTTTGCGAAGCTACGTTTATTGTTGGCTGCGATGGCGCTCACTCCGCCGTCCGTCATGCATGTGAGATCGGGTTCGACGGGGCCATGTACTCTCAGCTCTTCTTTGTCGCTGATATCGAAGGAAGTGGACCCGCCATCAACGGCGATGCCCATGTATCCTTTAATAACTCTGAGTTTGTTTTGCTATTTGCATACGATAAAGACCGTCGAGCCCGCATCGCTGGCGCTGTCGATGAAAAAATTGCTGCAACGGACATCTCTGACATTACCTTTGAAGATGTCTCTACCCGCGCGATTAAATCTTTGAACCTTCAGATCGACAAGGTGAACTGGTTTACAACCTATCGGGTCCATCATCGAGTCTCATTGGCGTTTCAGAAGGGACGAGCCTTTCTGGCTGGCGATGCCGCGCATATTCATAGCCCCGTGGGTGGACAGGGAATGAATACCGGTATCGGGGACGCGATTAATCTTGCCTGGAAATTGACTGCCGTCATCAAGGGGAACGCCGGCATGTCCCTCCTCAAAACCTACGAGGTTGAGCGGCGTGCGTTTGCAACCACTTTGGTCAACAGTACTGATAGTGCCTTCAATTTCGCCATCTCTCAAGGATACATTGCTCGCTTTATCCGAACATGGTTGATCCCTTGTGTTGCACCTATTATGTCAAAATTAGACTTTGTGAGGAGCAGAGTCTTTCAAGGGGTCTCTCAAGTTCTAGTCAATTATCGGCATAGTAATCTCTCTGTCGGTGTCTCTGGTTCTATTCATGGCGGAGATCGTATGCCTTGGGCTCCAGTAGGCGATCTTGATAATTTCGAGAGTCTTAGAGCCATCAGTTGGCAGGTCCAAGTTTACGGCTGCTCACAAGAGAAGATGACAGATTGGTGTCAATCCAAAGGAATATCCTTGCATGTGTTCCCCTGGGACAAGAAATACCAACAAGTTGGATTGATGGAAGATGCCGCGTATCTGGTCAGACCCGACACTTATGTTGCGGTTGCTGAGCCTTCAGGATTGCCTCAGCGATTTGACCAATATCTTGAAGACAACAATATTCGACTCACAGCTTCTTGATTCTGATTTAAACTCCATGTTCGCCTCCTTTTGTTTTTATTTTTTTTTTTTCGAGACAATGAAAGAAAAAAAAAAATTAATGTGTTTAATGTGTTGCTGGGATATAGGATCTTAGGTATGGATAGCATTCAATTGATGTTTGTTTGAATGGCGATATGTATATATTTACAACAGTACTAAAGAAAAAAACCCAATCTCCGTCATAGTTATTAGCTACACTAATGCAGGACAGTACCAGTAGTACCCATTGTAGTGTATACTTTAGAAGCTGCAGCTAAAGTGGGGGAGGGGAAGCTAATTCTGCCTCAGGCCACTAAATACCCCACCAGAGAAAAAAAAAAGATCCCCCTCGAGTGACGCATATCCATGAATGTTCCATCAATTGTAAAACAAGTCACCCGCATCAATTCCAAACTACGCCTTCTAACACCATGGCGGAAGCTCTCACAAATACCGACCTTCAAGGTGCTCTGCCACTCATTGCCCGTGGCAAGGTCCGAGATCTCTATGAAGTTGATGAGAAGACACTCCTCTTTGTCGCAACTGATCGCATCTCCGCTTATGATGTGATCATGGAAAATGTAACCTTTTTCAGTCCACCTTCACCTTCCTCCCTTCTATAGCCCATAACATGCCTTCATACGAGATGAATGTACAATTACTAAATATGGAATAAAATAAAAAAAATTTTTCAAGCAAATAGGGAATCCCAAACAAAGGCGTCCTCCTCACCCTCTGCACACAAAAATGGTTCAAGATCCTCAGTGACGCCATCCCTACTCTCCGCACCCATTTCATCACCCTCGATCTCCCCCCACAAATCCCGGCCTCTCTTCGCCCGGTCCTGCAGAACCGGAGTATGCAGGTCCGCAAGCTACGGATTCTCCCTATTGAGGCTATCGTCCGTGGATACATCACCGGCTCCGCATGGAACGAATATAAGAAATCAGGTACCGTCCATGGAATCCCCATCGCACCTGGATTGCAGGAAAGCGAGGCAGTCCCTGGTGGTCCCATCTTCACGCCAAGCACCAAGGCTGAACAAGGTGAACATGATGAGAATATTCATCCGGATAAAGGTAGACTATCCCCACCCGACTTTCTCCCTGCTCCTTGCTAAAGAAGATCGGTCTAGCCGCTGAACTCATCGGGGAACCATACGCATCTATCGTTGCCGAATTGGCCGTGAAATTGTACAAAACTGCTCATGCTTACGCCCTCGAGCGCGGCGTCATCATTGCTGATACTAAGTTTGAGTTCGGTGTGGATGAGGAGACAAATGAGGTTGTCTTGGCGGATGAGGTCTTGACTCCGGATTCATCCCGGTTCTGGCCTAAGGATTCGTACGAGATCGGTCGTGGACAGCAGAGCTTCGATAAGCAGATCCTGAGGGATTGGTTAGTCAAGGAAGGGTTGAAGGGCAAGCCTGGCGTCGCCATGAGTGATGAGATTGCGCAGAAGACGGCAGAGAAGTACAAGGAAGCTTGGGAGCGGATTACCGGAGAACAGTAACAAGTTCCATCAATAATCTGGATTTTTTGTTAATCAATATCTTTTTATTTCTTTCTTCCCTACCGGTTCATTGGGGATGTTACTGGGAAGGAATATTATCGATATAACTGGGAGAGAAACCATGTATAAATTTGATTTCCTTGGCTCTTCTTTTCTCTGGTTTTAATTGATTTATAGATTAAACGTAAAAAAAAAAAAAAAAAAAAGATAATGAACAAGGGAAGGGAAAATTTAGAAACTATACTATACAGTAGAATATTTATTGCTCCCATGCATCACGCAGTCCTTTCAGACCCTTGGCTTTGTGAGAAGCTTCGTCTCTTCCCCCGGACTTGGAAACATGGTGATCGGCATCATGGCGCCAGCCTGTCCGGACGCCCTCATCAACCGGCAGAGCATCTGCACCGCAAATCCGCTGCTCCTCTTCGATTTCTGCTTCACTCATACCATTGGTCGCCCAAATCCGATGGATCCGCAAATCATAAGGACCCTCGACTCGATCGGTCAATCCAATTCCCACGCTCTTCACTCGCTGACGAATAATTGACGTCTGCGGGTTGACAACCATTCCATGATTTGTACGAACAAACGAATTGAAGGGCAAAAGGATCGTCTCCCAGCCGGTTGAGCCAGATGTGGTGGTGCTGGCTGAGGAAATTATCGTCGATTCCGGGGGGATGTCTGATAACGAGGGAGGAATTGTATCATGGGAATAGTGCGGGTCGGTAGGCTGAAAATCGGATGGGTCTGTTTCGGGTGCCTCAGAGGCAAGATATTTCGAAAGATGATCGGGATTTGAAGATGGGTTTTGTATGCGATGATGTCGTGTATATAATCGGTGTTGATGGATGTCGGTCTCGACGATGGAATCGGTTTGGATATTTACTGTATATCGTCGACCGTCGGACTTTACTCGTAAAGCGAGATAGGAATAAGGATCAACGTCCCAGAACAGCCGACCAAAGAGCCAGAAGCCCCGGTCTTGGTTGCGAAAGGCCGCATAGCCTGGTGGTGGGTTCGTTAGGTTGCATGTTAGAAATCAAGACACTTGCTTTCTTTTTCAAACCTCATCTTCCTCATCGCTTTCTTTACCTCAATTCATTGGGTTGGGAGGGGGAATTACCGGTCCTCTCTACTCTCCAGTTATTCGGCAGCTTGGTGGAAATAGTTCCGTGGAATCTCGCATGTGCAGGGGTGTTTGCGGATGGATCGGCGGGAATGTAATCGAGGGAAGCAGTACTAAAGCCCCCCACGGCTCGATCGGCCATTGTTTTGCAATTCGCGACGGCTGATTCATCCTCAAAATCTAGGAGGGTGTATGGTTTGGTTGGAGTATGTAGTGCTTCGGAGTTCCAGGCTATCGGGGACGAGAAAGTCAGCTCATTCGAGTTCGAGATCAAACAGGAAGACGTGAAAAAAAGCAACACACCAATTTTTGATAGACGGCCTAGCTCTTCTGCACTGCGCTTGAAGAAACCCGTTGGCTTAGTAGCCAAACACCTTGCTGTGGGGAACATGATTAACAGAAAATGGACATTGATTGCGCTGGTTCAAGTTGAGGATCCTCGCTTTCGTTCGTTTTCCCTTTGGTTTGGTGGACGCCATCCAGCTCGACTGGAAGGAAATGACGTCGCAATAATCTCACCGCCTTTGGGTTGTGTTAGTTGTATTAGTCAGCACATTGCTACGCCATGATTGGTTAGTTTCGATCTATATTTTCTACTACGCATCAGCTGCCTATACAATCAGCTCTCCAGGTTCGTTTCTTGACTTTGTATTAAAATTACCGGTTCTACAGTTCAGTTATGAGTTTGATCCCGTATGGGAAAGCTCTAGGTCTATACTACCTTAGTAATCTACTTTAGTCAAGACAAGGGGAAACGAACATCTGTAGTATCAAGTGACCCCTATCACCTCTCAAGGTAATCATCTACCGACCCATACATCCATCATTCTTGCGCTCTTCCTTTTAACAAAGCCTGTCAGCCTCGTTACTCTTTAACTCCATCAATATCACCATCATCATCATCACCATCATCACCGCCATCATGATCTCGTCATGATTCAGCCTTCGATGTTCTTCACCTCTCATTAGAAATAGCAACAGTAATATTCTCTACTAAATTGGTTAAAGAGTGCAAGGAATAGGTCCATAATATCTACCTATATACCTACTAAGTAGGCCCCTTAGGTACTAACTAATCTTCTAGTCCTCCAATCAGATACGACAGAGCGGACTTCTATATTAGACTTTTCCTCAGCCATGGCACCGAACCGGCCTCTTCCGGTTCAAAACTATGCTATAGTTGTTAATTAACAACTCCTGGTCAACGACGATAAATACTACTGCCCCGATTTCTTACCAGTGTCTTAACACAAGCTAGTATCCATCACGTCGCTGGTCCGTCATAAAGTTCTTCAACATAAATAATGAGTCAACCTACTTGAAATTTCGATGACGCTAGGGTCTCGAGTGAATCCTTGGGGAGATATATGTCAACACTGCCATTTGACTTGATTCTAACCCTATCCATCTTTACAAGTATTCATGCAAGTCTCAAGGAGTTCTTTCTATCCAAATGTTATATCATAGAACCTCAATCCGGCCACCCACTCTGAGTGAAAACCTCATCGGAACAATCCGTACCTCCTCGTTCAACATACATCCCATATTCGTAGGGCTGACGTCTTTGAAACTATATATCTATTTTTGCCCCCTTCTGAGTCAGTCAGAGACTTCCAGAACGGACCAATGATACCATCCTACTGGCTGCGATTGTCGGATAAAGCAAAACTCCATACCCAACCCATGGTTGCTGCCTCGCTTGAACAATATGCAAATGAAAACAAGGAGTATATGTTCTTAGAAAATGGAGTTGAATGAGGATATTATGATGACAGTCCTTACAGTTGAGTATATATAGACTCCTCTTGGGCTTGAGGTGTAAAAAAGATATTGCTCCCTACTACTTTTTTCGGCTTTACAACTAAACGTCTACACCATTGTCGTCGGCACAGGATTCTTTCAGGTTAATACTACTTATACCACCTATTCTTTATTCACTAAAAATGGCCAAGTCCACTTCTTCTGTCGTTTACGTGTACAACAACTACACCTCTTACAATACCCCGGGACAACCAGTCAAGCCTGCTCCTGCCAAATCTACATCTGTCAACCCTGCCCCCGCCAACCTCGAAACTGTCATTACAGATCCTGCCAACCCAAGTCCCGTCAAATTGACGCGTTCTAAATCAGCTCCTCCTCGCTCAGTTTCGGTTGACAAAGCTCGAGTCTACCCATTCGTTGTCAGCTCAACGCCTAGCAACTCGGCTCCTGTTGACTCAGCTTCTGGAAATCGAGAATCTACCGACCCAGCCTGCCCCGACTATCTCCCTCAGGGCACTGATCCAGACAATCTCGGCTTTCCACTTCAGTGCGCGTATCCAAACTACCCCAGCTATCCACTCCAGCCAACCTACCCCAGCTATCCACTCCAACCAAACTACCCTGTCCTATGGACCTACCCAGGGTATTCTAATCACCCAGTTGGTCCAAACTATCCGATATATCCCAATAATCCATTTGGTCCAATCTATCCGATATATACAAACAGCCCAGTTGGGCCAACCTATCCAGGCTATCCTGGTCACTTCGTTGGTCCCAGCTATCCGGGTTATGTCAGTCACCTCCTCGACCCCAACTATCTGATCAACGCCAACCGTCGACATACTAACTCTCGAACTGATCAAAAGTTGCAGCCACCAACACCACCTTCAACAAATACATCAACTCCAGAACAAATTCATTATGAGGAACAGGCTCTCAAAGACGCTAACGCACAGCGAGTCTTTCCTGCAAGTGCTCGTCTCTTTGTTGGAAAGTAAGTACATTGAGTACCCATCTTAGACAATGTGCAGTGAGTACTAACGAGTATGTATAGTCTGCCATTCTATTTGTCACAGCGGAGCCTTTTCTTCATATTGAAACGGCTATTTCGGAAATTTGGTACATGCTATGTCAAGGTTGACCGACATGGGGGCCCTTTACCCACTGCTTTCGTTCAATTTGAAGAGCCGAATATTGCGGATTCTGCACTGGCAAACCTCGAGAAGGAGACGATGCGGATCGGAGGAAGGAATCTGAGGGTAGAGAAAGCGTGGCGAGGTTGTAATTGAGTAAATCTTGCAGCTCAGAGGAGAAGAATGAAGGAAGAGGGAGGCAAGAGCACCCAACGAGAACGACGACAGCTCGCGAATGACGAACAACGCATGCGACGCGCATAAGAACTAGTCAAGGAGCGACACAAAGTGGAAAAAAGCAGCAGAGAAAGAATAGTGGATGTTTAATCTCATGTATTCTTCTCCCCCACCCTTTTTTCCCTATTGGGGTTTTTTGGGGAGGGGGAGGGTGGTTTCTATATAGATAGTGGGTGTATCTTTCCCTTTTTTCCCCCACCGGGGGTTTTTTTCAAGGGAAAGAAAGTTATGTATTTAGTTGGCTTTGGCTTTGGGCGTTATAATTTACAGAGGGTGGGTGGGTGGTAATCAATGACAATGAAAACATTGTTATCAAATCATACCTGACTTGTAAGAGATCAATTAGGGGGTAAGAACTTTCATGTCTTCTAGTCCTACTCCTATAGAACAGTAGACCTAAGTAGGCAGGTAGATTCGTAGGTTAGGAAGGTGGTAGGAGTAACAGTGGTAGTAAATACCAGAGAAAAAGGCTGGTTGTATAAGAATTATTCTTGTGGTCAAAAAACTATAAATTCATCAAAAAGGACGGAAGATATAATAAGATAACTTGAATCAATCATAGTTCATTTCGACCTATTCTATCTTGCATGATTATTATTGTTATTATTTCCCTTTTTTTTTTTTTTTCCTGCTTTCTTTAGACCCCCCAAGCTAATACCCCTTTTTGGGGCGGGTATTTTATTTTGCTTTGGCCTAGACTCTGTTGTTCTTGGTCATAGTCATAGTCATGGTCTTTCTTTCTTCTTTTTTTTTTATTATGTCCTGTGTAGCTATACCTACCCTAGGTATATACATAGATAGATAGATTCTAATCCCTATTACCATTGGTCAATCTCCATGCTCTCAGTGGCAGACTCTGTAACTTGAGAACAGCAGGCTTGATGAAGAGTACGAATGTGATGGTGCCGAGCACTACACAGAGGATATTTGTCATGTAGTATCCGTCTCGGGTAACATTACAGGTGCCCCCGCCGTTTGTGCATAGAGCTTTATCTGGCTCGAGAGCGCAGGAGAATGATGAAGTGACAAGATCCCCTTTAAGCGTCTCGGGGGGAGGAGCCACCGCCGGCGGAATACAGGTAGCCTCGGTAAACATGTCGACAAGTTTGAGGATGAAGTACCGGGGGAAGGTACCTCCAAGATTCGAAACACTATGTTGGGTGAAAAGAAACAACAATTAGCAGGAGTGATGGAAAAAATGCTAGTGTTCGGGGATTAGTTGGTTGGGGGACTTACGTTGCTAGCATGGTCATGTAGGTACCGCCAATGGCTGGATCAGCAATACGAGCATGGAAAGCCGAGACTGCTACAAACATGACAGTGTTCATAAATGTTGACACGACATGCTCAACGATGACCGTCAAGAGGTACCAGATAGGAACATCAGGCCCGGAGGGGAAAATCATAACAGTGGCTTGTGCAAGCACCGCAGCGGCAAGGCGGCCGACGAATGCCCAGCACCACAGCCGCATGGGAGTGTATTCCGTCGACCATTTACCTGCGTAGTATCCTAGACCGATTTCAAATGGAAAATCTATCAGGACGACGAGAGCCATATTGTCTTGGCCAAACCCTTTATCTAGCAGCTTTAGACTTGTTACCCCATCGTTCGCTTGGAAGCCGATCTTGGCGATCAGATGGACTAGGATGATAGTCTGGATGTTCTTGAGCTTGAGGACATTCCACATGCTGCGGTAGACATCCATAATACTGTCGCGTTCTAAGACGCGGTCTTCTTTCTTCATGATGGCTAGGAGGGTAGTCACAACGAGATACGCCCAGCCCCAGAAGGTGAGGTAGGTGCCCAAAGACAGCAAACCTCCTTCGGCGGGGATTTTGCGGAACCAACGATTGGCAAAGTCTGCCGAGTTAAACGCGAGGAACACAGTATATGATAGAAAGTGGCCAGCGGTTAGGCCGACAGTTTGGGCGGTGGATGCATATGAGATATTTGGAGGGGACATGAGGGTGATAGCCCAGCCGTCCACGGCAATGTCTTGCGTTGCGCAGAAAAAGACAAGCAGGAACCACCAGTATGTAAAATTCCAGACACCTGCTCCACCGTTGGCACCCGCCTGTTTCATCATGTCCTCAATCCGCCCGCCTAGAAAGATCATTGCGAGTCCAGCAATGACTTGAACAGGAGTAATCCAGCTTTTTCGTCGACCAAACCGACGACTCCACACGGCATCCACAATGGGACTCCAGAGCAGCTTTAACGAATAGGGGTACGATGCTAGTGAGAATACACCGATTTGACCGTATGAAAGGTATGGTTTGAGGAGGAAAGGAACGGAGCCGGTGGCCAACCCCATGGGGACACCCTGGAGGAAATACAGGACACAGAGCAGCAAGAAATTCCTCCGGTCACTCGGGGGAAGATCATTGAAGCTCGTCGTGGCCATGCCTGGTGTCTGCGGTGTTAATGGTGGGTCTTGATCTAGAGAAAAGCTTGTCCTGGACATGAAACGATTTGCCTGTGCGGACGAGGACGACTCCGTAGAGGTGTCCCTCTTTCGCATCTCGATATTGGAATTCATCTCTTCACCAGCATGACCGTTCTGACCGGTCGCGATACTAAGTGTCGGCTGTGAGCGACGTTTCGAAACCGTGTGGTTCTTGCGCTTCATCTGGGAGCTACGTCCACGATGAGAAGGGGAGGGGGAGGAGAAGGGAGGAGAAGATGACGATGCGTGGCTGAGAAGTCGCGTGTCGGGACTAGGGTCTGTCGATTCCGCGTCGGAATGAGAGTCTATGAGGGACGATTGGTCTGTATGGGGGCTTCGAGATCTTGAATCTTGTGGTTCCCGTTGGTCGCAATTAGTGCTGCATGCTAAATTCGCAAGTTCGACGTCTTCAAGGTGTTGCTGAGTCGTGGAATGACGATGTTGAAGGCGGCGAGAAGGGTCGGAAGCTTGGACATGGACGGAGGGGTGGATAGCGTCAGAGATGGAGGGGTGAGATGAGGCAGCAGGGGGAGAGGGATGAGATAGAGAAGATTGCAGAGGATTCTGAGGGCGATTGGAACTATTGCTGGAATGAGGCATTCGAAATAGAAATCATCGGATGTGGAGGTCGACAATGTGGCGGACTCTCAGAGGTGTTGATCAATTGAGGCAAGCTGGCCTCAAGGGGCAAACCTGTCAGGAACACAGCACCTCCTTGAAGATATTCTTCCCGACTAGTAGAGACCCTATTTGCGATTGGTCCTAGAGTGTCACCAGGCAGTGTTCTTTTTTGGGACAAGCATGTAGGAGACAGGTATCATGGATTAATTATGTCTGTGATTTGTAGCAGGTACAGTAGACACTATAGTTCTCGTTATTTATTCTCCTCCAGATTAGGTCTTTCTCAGACAACACGACTGCAAAGGGTAGGTAGGGACAGCCTCAGGTTGAGAGCCACCGCAGCACAGCGAATTTCCCCCGATTAATAGTCCTGCAATTCTTTCAAGCTCCATTATTAAAACAATCTGACAGTATATTTTCTTTTTTCCTCATTTCTGCGTTGTCGATTCACTTCCAATCTCGAACCGTTGATAACAACACGTGACCGTCACAACAAACTCATGACCCGCTCGTGACAATCAACATCATCATCATCAACAACAAGAACAAGAAGAGATAAACACCACGCAGAGAAGATGGACACGGTCGATTCAACTTCCAGCATGGAGGAGGAGTTAGACTCCGAGATATCCACCATTCGCGCCGAAAGTCAGTTCTTCCTTCTTTCTCCGTCTCCGGCGCATCTGCCCCCCGGGAACCGCTGAACATCCTGAATCCACTGAAAGGCTAACTACCTAAACCACCAGTCCGCAATCTCCAACGCCGAAAAAGATTCCTATCATCTAGCATCCTCGCCTCCGAAGCCATCCAAAAACGTCTCGGCTCTACCCAAAGCTCCCTCCCTCAAAACCCTCTCTTCACCTTAGATGACGACATCTCCCCTCTCGTCCGTACCGCAGGGAAACACGTCCAATCGAACCACCACCGGATCGCGTTCTCCGCGACCGCATTCCCTTTCAAAGATCCCGCCCCCCAAATCAACGACAGTAGTGATTCCAACGATCCGAACAATCTCTTAGGGATTCGAATTGACGTGTGCGCGCGCAATGGCCGGTTCTCGAAACCTTACTACCTCCTCCTGAAGCGAGTGCGCAGCGATAGTGATGGTGGCAGTGGGAAACATCAAAAACGAGTGCGCGTTTATCGACATACCATTCCAGCCTTCATCCCTGTTGAGCGATTAGAACGAATCTATTTACCACATGTGACGAGTGATGTTTTGGCGTCGCCTGAGGGTCCCGATGAGGGGGATAAGATGAAAAGTAGTAGTAGCGTGTCTACTACGAAGCGGAGACGGACAAGCGGCGACAGAAAACAGGATCTTACTGGATTGGTACGGGAGATAAGACGGCGCTTGGTCTCGTGGCATTACCGGGTAGATGCCGTGAATCTCCTCCGGGAGCAGCTGGGTATTGTTCGGCAAGGTTTAGCGGTTGGGGGTGAGGTCGAGACCGAGGCTGAAAATGAGGACTGGAATGGAGGCGGGTTGGCGGAACATTCGAGCCCGGCGGAATCTCGTCAAGCAAAGAATGACTTGGGGATCGTAGCGCTTGCGCCAACGGCGCTGGACGCGGCGTATATTCGTTTAGAATGGGAGGATGGCCGTGTCGGACGACTCAAAATTTCCAATTCAGGCGTCATCGAGAGGGCAGTCGTCATCGGGGACACTGGTCGCGATAAGGTAATAGAGGCTGCCATTACTGGGGGGGATAGAAAAGTAATTACAGTCCTGGACCGGCTGAGGAAACAGAGCATGGGATAAGCTGCAGTGCTCCCCAGTACCCACCGTGATGTCTAGAGCTATGTATTAGCGCCCCACGCAGTTAGCTCATCGTGCTGGATTCAATTCCCAGATACCTGCTGGCTTGCCTTAATGATGATTCATGAGCTATGGAACAATATATAAATTTCATTATCGTGAATAGCTACAGTAAAGATAATAATAAATAATGGTCATCGAGACCAATAAACTGACTGGGTAAATCTAATGGTATAAGAGGAGACGTGAAAACAACCAGGGATCAAAAAGCGAAGGATTATGCCAGGAATAAGAAAAAACAAAAATTAGAGGAATACCGCCCAATGTGTTCCCGTCCCATATATGACTCTTGCTCCAAAGATATAAACAAAGTGACAAAGAAGGTAAGGACAAATAATTACAAGGTGACACTATTGAACAAAAATTCAGTTGTGGGGTGGGGGGTCGAGATATTGAGACATTAGAGCAAAATGATGAAATAGTGACCAACTGGTATATAATGCCGCTATTGTGTGAGGGATCAGAATAAAGAGAAAAGAAAAGGGTATCATATAGGCATCAAGTCATAAGTTTATAGCGCCGATTCACCTCCCTTGGGATGAATGATTTCATCATCACCACTGGTAGTTCCTGCAGTCTCGGAGACGCATATAGCCGAGTCTCGCGTGTCCCCTTGCGAGTCCGAGAATGATAGGGGAGGAAGCGGCCCGTAAGTCTTTCCATCTTGATTCTCAAGTTTTTTCCGTAAGACAGCCTCTTCGAGCACCCAGCGAGTTCTTAGCTTTGTCTTCTTAGCGTCGAGAGCGTGTAGTGCCACAAACTCTTCCTGTTGCTGTTCCTTTTGGAGCTCAGAAAACTCTGTTGCATGTTTATCGACGAGTGCTTCCAGCTCTCGTTCCATTCGTGCAATAGCCGCCTGTAGCCTGATCTCCTGTCGATCTCGGAGCACTTTGATCTTAGACTCGTGTAATTGGTCCATGGACTCATAGTCGTGACACTCCTGCGCTAGCTGGGCTCGATGCTGTTGGGTAAAGTTGCGACTCGGCGTTGTCACATCGGATCCGGACATGGATGGCGACCTTGACATTGGGGGGCTGGAACTACTCAGGTACCCTTCCATATACTTAATTCGTGTGCGGGAGTTCGTTTTTGCTCGTTCAAACTCTCGAACTTGTTCCATTTCCACAACTAGCTGGCGCTCTTCCATCCGAGCAGCATCGGCAATATTCTAAAGGGTGGTAAGAAGACAGGGGGAAAAGCAAACGGGCAGACTGAACCAAAGGGTAGGGGTATTTTACTGTACCTTTTCACGTTTCTCATTCTCAAGTCGGTGGTTTCGCAATAATCTTTCATTTAAGACGTTTTGCTGGCGCTGGCGGAGTTGGTTAATGAAGTTGTTTTGGAACAAGATATGACGGTTCCTTTCCATCGTCTGAGCTTCACGCATTTGCTTCAAATCCAGATTTCCGAGACTTCTGAGCAATGATTCGTTATCAAACACGGGTATTTCGAGTTTTAGGACGTCATTCTCGTCATCGGCGGGGATGTTATCGTGCAACTCCGGTCGTTTGGTCTCCACATATAGTTTGTCGGGGCCTCCATCTCCTCTAGATACGGTGATTTGCGCAGCAGGTGGGAGTAGTACTGTGGAGGGAGACCTTTTCTTCCGGAAATATATTTTGCCAATAGCAGACTTCAGGCTAGACCTTCTCTTATCCCGTTTTCCGATGCTAGAGGCGACACTTAATCGAGAATTCTGATAACCCTGCAACCTTCCTTCGGGCCCATATGCCAGCTTACCGTCGCTGGAACTAAACGACGTTGGACGGGTGGACAGGGATGCGATCGACCGTGTGCTGCCACATTGGATATTGCCGGAGGAGATAGTATAGTCGGAAAGGGCACCAACAACTTGGTCGAGCGGCGGCGGATCGGGAGATTGTGTAACGTCGTAGACTGAGTTGCGATCGGTTGAAGAGCCGGACGAGATAATGGGAGAGGAAAGATCGACCATTCCTGAGGCAATCGAGGCGGCCAACGACGCCACAATTTCAATGTCCGGAACCTTGAGCCCCAGTTGTTGCGCCTCTTCCACCAACCGTCGTTCCTGTTCATTCTCGAGTTCTTCGGAGGGAAGGAGGAGAACTTCATTGCGGTATTGATCGTCGTCAATACTAATAGATGTGGATGTCTCCATGATACAATTGCAGATGCCCTTATCCCCAGCCACACATGGAGCACATCTAACATCACTTATATCGGGGAGAGACATTCAATCGGCGGGGGTGGGTGGTGGGGAAGGGGGAGACCAGATTTCATAAACCCAAAAATAAGAACGAGATCGTTTTTCGACGACGGGACAAGAGTTAATGCAGAGCAAGGAAAATATTTGGGGCGGATTTAGTTTGGAATTTAGGGACGCGAATGGGATGGCCCTAATCGACTCGTCCACTGTACCAGGAGCACGGTGGACGAGATGGAGTCGCTCCAGACCAGCATCCGACTTGCGGAGAGAAAAGAGGGACAGAAAATCTGCTGGATAGGGCGGGGAGCACAAGAAAAAAGAAAGGGAGCTGAAGGACTCTAAGACAGAAGAGTAGACTTGGGAGCACTACTTTTAATGCAGCCGCGCCGAAGAAGACGAACGCAACAGACAACCTGACCTAATTTGGGCCCGAAGTTGGTCGCAGTATCCGTATTAAAGGATTTGCATTAGTATTACCCTTTGTTTTATTTTATTTTTTTTTCCCCCTTCATTTCTCCTTTGTTTTAATCATCGCGATTAGTTATGATTATTATTAGTATTATTATCATCATCATTATTATGTATATATTTTTCTTTTTGGTATTTTCTTGTTGGGTGTCCCACGACCCGCCTGACCGAATGATTGACCCAGCGGAACCAGCGCTCCCTTTTCCACGGTGTCAGGAGGCATGGGCTAATTTCCCCCTTATACAGCGCGAAAGCCGCCCCGGACCAGAGGAAGGGAAACAAAAGATTATTCCTGTTCTCATTATTCTTGCCTTCACCCTCCATCAGAATAGAAGAAAGATACAAACAGACTACGTAACAACTGTGCCTCAACTCTCCCTCCCAAGGAATCATCCTCTCCTTGGGGAAGGTAGGGCTTAGGGCTCTATGCCAATGGACCGGACCTGAAGAAGAGCCATGGTTTCAGCCACTGCTTCACCATGGCTATGGGTCAGGCACCATAACTTCACGACCTTGAAGAGAACAAATAACCAGATTGACAGTCCACAGGGCCCACAATTATCCCCATCCCCTCTCTTTCTCTCCCCCTTTCACTTTCGACTGACTCCTCCGGGCTCTCCGTATTTCTTCTTATTTAGCTTGTGCAGAATGCTTGTGTGAGATTTGGGAATTGCTGGCGGGGAGGTAGGAATGGTCGAACAAACAATCATCAATTAGGCTGATGGATAGGAAAGCTGCTGTGGGTAACGTGCTCATTTCGACTATCTGATAGGTAGGATCAGAGCGGCTCTCCTTTAAACCTAGGTAGGTGAGTAGTGGCTTATCTTACTCGGTAGGTATAATAATAATCTATGATAGCGGAGGTACCTTAGTTGACTCGGTTTTTCACCGCAATTTATTACCCCATCTCCTACCTCCGGGGTCAAGCCGAAGAGGAGAAAAACAAAGAAGCATCTCGAAAAAAAGCAAACAAGATCGAGCCCAAAAAAAGAATCAGTCAAATAAAGTAACACAGAATTAATTTAAAATAAAATAAATATAAATATAAAAATAAAATAGATGAATAAAGTAATATAAATAAAGTAAAATAAATAAATAAATAAAATATTAATAAAGGTGAAGTCACTACATGCGGGGTCAAAATATTAACTGTCCCTCTATCACTCATTCACTTAATAACATCGAAATGGCCATACCGTACGCCTTCTCTTTCGCATCATATTGCTTCGTTCCCGGGGATGCAAACTTGTCCCAGCTATGATTACAGTCTTGCATTCTCTCACAAATCACCTGTCGATCGGCTTCTTGCCCTATTTTTGCCGCAAGTTCCTCGGCTTCTCCCGCAAGATTATCCCCAGCCGCAGTTATAATCAAAACGCGACGAGGGAAGCGATCTGGCTGGGCATAGTATGGCGAGATGCGCGGGTCTCTGGCATCATACTTATTTGGGATGTAACACCTGTTGAAAATACGAGCTAATGCTGCAGGAAGGGCTTTGCCTGTCGGGTCCGGTGGGGTCTTGGAGCCTGGGTCAGTAAAGAGGTCGACGACAGGATAGAAGGCGAGAACGGCACGGAAATCGAAGGTTTCACGCGGAAAGAGATTCGACGATGCTGCTGCCAGGGCCAAATTCCCTCCGGCGCTGAATCCTGAGATAGCAAATCGCTTCAGATCAAATTCCTCTGGCCGGTTGCGAGCCCAGTTCACCACATCCTCAACATCATTGAGAGCTGCGGGGAATGGGTGCTCGGGGGCTAAACGGTACTGGACATCTACCACGGTGTAGCCAGATTCTTGATTCACTCTTCGACAGAACTCATCGTCGCTACCGTGAAGGGGAATCATGAATCCGCTGCCGTGGAAGTTCAAAAGCACGGCAGCGGGCTTCGGCCCGGAAGCCGACCTGTAGATATGGACTTTGATTCTTCTCCCAGGATCCCGGGATTCAATCTGATAAACCTCATCTGGATTTGAGATGATTGGGTTTCGAGTCGCAAGCGCTCTGATTACGGTCGCTACCACCTTGTAAAAAAGATATGTCAAGAAAAACATAGCGAGAACGAGGTATGCAAAAAATAATAGGTAGACTTGTGATAAAAAGCCTCAGGAAAACCTACTCCTCCAGTTGGGAATGGTCGACCCGCTAATATCTAGGCATAATAGGTAGCCTTATAACCAGAGGAATCTCGGATTTTAAAAGAATCAATTAATTTACCTATAATTAACATGGAAGCTGTTCTCCGCACGGTCAGCTGCCCTTGTTTTTCGCAGGGCCGTGGCAATAGTCCCGCCCACCCATATCGGCACCATGTCCCTATATTGCGACGCACCAGCTCTTAGCTCTGATGACGAAAAACACCCCAAAACTGCCCGCCCCAACTTTAGCGCCCCTCGTCATCCACTCCGCTTTTCATCTCCCTAGCCATCGACTCCCACCGCCCCCCATAATTGATCTAACTCGCCAAGTTGAAGGGAGGGAATTGAAATTTAGTGTTTGATCTTAATGCTGTGATTACTACCTAGACCCCAGAGACATCTCAACGCCGTGGCCAATACTCATTCGTAATCAGTCTCCATGCACTCATTTGACGGCAATAATGGCAACTCCTCTTAACCAGTCCGGGGACACTAAGTTCACCGTTTTTATCCGCGTTCCATTCCCTCGAGGCAATTTTGTGGACCCTCCCCCAGTAAGTATCGACCCTAGTCAGCTAAGTACGGCTATTCCAGCATCTACTCACCCCGCTAGTTGGAATGGAATGCCGTGAAAGACCAAGCTCTTTGGGACATCCTCTCTCGACCATCAAAAGGAAATGACATTGACTGTATGGGCACCCCCCTTCCTGACATCACTTGATATATGCTTACCTTCTGTAGGGAAAGCACTGTATATTTATCCCTCATCTCCGGCATATCAGCTTTTACTTACAATAAATTCAGGGCAGAGCGTTTTAATGTGACGCTTCAATTTCTTCTTCAGCAAGCAGCATGGCTTTACGATCGCCAGCTATCACAAGTCCGTGCGCAAATGCGCAAGGTCGGCACCACACACTCAAACTCCCCTTCTCCTGCTCCTGGCTCCATATACGCGAGTGTAGCGCTAGGGCAGCCAGCTAAACCAGGTCAAAGTACTGGTTAGTCGTCTCTACATTACCAATTTTACCCCAGAAAATTAACGTAGCTAGGACCCCGAGCTCCATCCCGAATCGCTTCACAAACGAAAGATTCCCTTCCCCAGCGAGGTAAGCACATACTACCTCCAGATTTGTAAGAAGGCGAGGGTGGATTTTGGGGGGTAGACATGCTTAGCAAAAAGTCTCTAACAATAACAAAGCTCCTATCCCACGGCGTACTAGCTCTGGAAACACCGTTAATCAGGTCAAAGTGTCGCGAGAGGCGCCACAGAGTGAGACGCCAATCGTGGATGCAAAAGAGGCCAGATGGGAAAGCTACGGTCGGCGTCCTTCTGTCAATAAACGGGAACAGCATACTGCAGCTGTTCATAAGTCCCCTACTTTGGAAGAAGAGGACCTTACATCAAGCTCTTCGGAAACTGATTCTACTGATGACGATGACGTAGCGCGCCGGGGGGGTATTGGGTTCAAGCGCTTTGGCCGTTTTTCCACGCATCGGCCAAGCTTGAGGGACGAAGAAGACGACGACGATGACTCCCCAGCTTTTCTTCCCCTATCACGTAGAGCAGAGCCTGCATCCCGCGAGATCTCTGGTCCGGATCTTAACGCGACGCTAAGGATGGACCAGGAAGAGCCTCTCCCCCAGGACCGTGGAACTGAGCCTTCCAAGAGTTTCACCAAGCCCAGCACGACTGAGTCATCTACAAGCTCTGTTAGCTCTGGAGTTCCGGTAGCACTCCCTCCAGGAAGTAGAAGAAGCCTGCCCAATCATCAGAGCCCTCGACGGCACATAGATCTCGTACGCATGAGCCCTCGACGCTCCAATACTTCTGGGAGGGATATTAGTGATGGCACTCCTAGTATGGGAAGTAGCTTTAGTGACCTTGATGGTACGATAAGATTCCTCAGTAAACCCGCCTTCTTTCTACATTATGCTGATATTGCTGGCCTTCTAGATACAAGCGTAACACAGTCAATGCTCGAAGAGGCCCTTTTAAGTAATATACAGCATGGCGGAATGGCTAGTCGCATGAGTACGATTAGCCAAGCACTTCGCAGTCGCTATCTATGAAAATATGTATACCGTTGCCAAGAAACATGTGATGAGGAACGTTACAGGTTTTATTTTGTACTCTTGATCTATGAATCAATTAGTTTAATTGCACGGGTACCTGGCTTGAATAGATGCTAGTGTTGACTGTATATCGCTGACATGTATCCACACATCGAACGATCAATCATAGATAGTCTAGCCCTTTGAGGAGCGGGGAAGCGCACCATTATAGCGGAGAAAGGTCTGATTACATCCGCTCGGGTCTGGATCCATATTTCTACTGCGTAGTTACTAGTTCGACTTAAAGCTGTCAGCAATACGAGCACCATTATTAAGTTGTGACGTGCTCATGTTTAATGCATAATAAAAAAAAAAAAAGGAAAAGAAAAGAAAAGAAAAAGAAAGAAATAACGTCACTAGGTATTCCAACCCTAATTTCTAATCAGTTAAACCACTATCTAAAGCCGATAACTACATATTCTAAAATAATTAAAATAGGCGCTCATGTTGATGACAAGCTACTTCTGCATATAGCTGACAACCCTGCCTCCTTAATTAGGTTAGTCCATAGATCGACAAATACGCAAATCTAAATAGCTAGGTAAGGAGATCGGACTTAACAAACAGCATTCTATCAATCCTTTGGGGACAGGGAAGAGTCATCACAGTAATCGGTACCTCACAAAGGTGTCATATCGAATTGAGCCTATCTCCGTCTTCTTCTTCTTCTTCTTCTTCTTCATCATCATCATCTCCTCCTCCTGAACTAATTGTCCAGTTCACACATATATAAAGATGTCCAAGTTCAGCTTCCACTTCAAACACCCAACTACAATTACTTCGCTTACAGACGTTTGATTTTCTCTCTATTCCTCAAGAATAGATTCTATCTAGCTACACCGCAATTACTCAGCCTTTGTTGACTCAAACACTCCTCACAACTCTCCATTCAAACTTCGACACCAGTTAGAAGAAAATGTCGTTCTGGACTTTTGCCCCTAAGCCCAAAACTCCCTTGGGATATCATCGAGTTCTGGCCCCTACCGCCGGTGTCAAGGTATCTGCCTTGTGCTTGGGAGGAATGAACTTTGGTGAAAAATGGTGAGGGGTTTCTTCTTCTTCTTCTTCTTCTTCTTCTTCTTCTTCTTCTTCTTCTTCTTCTTCTTAGCCAAATATCAGATTGCCAGATATGTAACTAACACTTTGTTGCTATGCGTGATAGGGAATCTTTTATGGGTGTGTGTAAAAAGGAGGATACCTTTGCACTTCTCGATGCGTTTTACGATCTTGGTGGGAACTTTGTTGATACGTATGTATTTAATTATTTGCCCCTAGCCAGGAGGGGGGAATAGGCTGACAGAGAAGCCGACAATAATAGTGCGAATAATTATCAACAGGGACAGTCCGAGGAGTGGATTGGGGAGTGGATGGAGGCTCGAGGAAATCGAGATCAGATGGTGTAAGTTTATTACTTGTTTTCCCCCTCTTGGATCCACGAATTCGCAATATTTCTCTTAGATAATGGTTATTGTTGCTGTTATTACGATGATTACTGATAAATATAATAGAATTGCAACAAAGTACACCACTGGTTTCCGTACCTCATACTTTGATACGGAGCGCATCCAGTCCAATTTCGTGGGCAATTCGATGAAGTCTCTACATATCTCTGTTAACCAAAGCTTGAAAAACCTGCGTACGGACTATATCGATCTGCTGTACGTGCATTGGTGGGATTTTACCAGCGGTGTCGAGGAGGTGATGCATGGGTTGAACAACTTGATTGTCGCAGGAAAGGTACTCTACCTGGGGATCTCTGATACACCTGCTTGGATCGTCGTTAAGGCCAATGATTATGCTCGTGCGCATGGTCTCCGCCCCTTTTCCGTCTACCAGGGTCGATGGAGCCCTTTGTGTCGTGATATGGAGAGCGAAATTGTTCCCATGTGTCGAGATCAGGGTATGGGTATTGCGCCATGGGGACCCGTTGCGCAAGGAAAGTTCAAGACCGCAGCGGCTCAGAAGCAGAATGAGACTAGTGGCGGAAGATCAGATGGCGATCTGTCCGATCAGGAGGTTGCTGTGTCGAAGGCTCTGGAAGCTGTTGCGGGTCGCAAAAATGCGACTCTTCCGGCTGTGGTACGTTGCTTTTTTCCCTGCCACCTCCCCCCTTTTTTCATATATATATATATGTTTTTTTTTTTTTTTTCTTTCGTTTTCTTGGTGCAGATCACTAAAGGAGGAAGAGAGAAATTAATAATATGACTGACGGCTTTCAAACTGCAGGCGATTGCATATCTTCTGCACAAGACACCTTATGTCTTCCCGATCGTAGGACAGAGAAAAGTGGAGCACTTGAAGGCAAATGTTGAGGCCCTCAGCATCGAGCTTTCCAAGGAAGATATGGATGAGATTGACACAGCCATCCCGTTTGATGCTAGGTTCCCAATGAGCTTCATGTTCCAAGGGAAATACGACCTCACGCTCACCGCGGCTGATATTGCATTGACGAACCTGGCGACTTACATCGATGCACCACCTCAGCCAGCCTCGGTCCAGGCGCGGAAGGAGTAGGTGGGGAGGGATTATGGTAAATCCGGGTATATAGATACAACAGAGAAATAAATATATCGCTATATATTTGATATAGTCTGTATATATCTGTTTCTATATAAATATCTATATAAATGTCGAGAACATAGTGAATAGAATACGATAAGACGAGATAAAATCATGTGCGTCATTCCCAAGGCGGTGAAATTTTACCCCTCGGCAACAGTCGGCGATTTGAAGCAGAATTTCTGACATCAGCGGGACTTGTAAGTACGTTGTACAACGAGGAACGACTTGGTTGACCAGCTATTTAAAACCCCCTATTTTTTTCACTTGGTATGATTTCCTGGAGATATGTGTTTGCAATTGCCCCTTCTCCAATCTATCTTAAGCCTGTGTTCTAACCGGCGCTTGTGAGGAGAAAAGAAGGGTCTCCATCGACTGACTCTCCACCGCGGCTATGACGACCCCAGGTTCAGACGCCGAATCGGCCTACTTCAACAACTATCCACCTCCCAAGGCTCTCCCCAGACACGAGGCCCTGGCAAGAGCCTTTGTCGATTTACATGTCGAAGCGAATCGACGGGTGGTCCTGGTCACTTCGGGAGGCACCACCGTCCCATTGGAGAACCAAACCGTCCGCTTTATCGACAACTTCTCCGCCGGAACCAGAGGTGCTACATCAGCGGAGTACTTTCTACAGGAGGGCTATGCGGTGATCTTCCTGCACCGGCAGTTCAGTCTCCTCCCTTACTCACGCCACTACAGCCATTCCACCAATTGCTTCCTAGATTTCATCGACGAAACTCCGCCGTCCGCATCTTCTAGAGAGAACAACTCGGATCATGGCTCGATCGTTGTTCGGGGGGAGTACCAGGACGAAATGCGAGATGTCCTGCGCAAGTACCGATATGCGAAACAAAACAACCTCTTGCTCCTGCTCCCCTTCACCACCGTCTCCGAATATTTGTTTGAATTACGCATGCTGGCCCAGATGATGAACCCCCTCGGTCCCAATGCGCTATTCTACCTCGCCGCCGCCGTCAGTGACTTCTTCATTCCCCGCGATCGCATGTCAGAACACAAGATCCAATCATCCGAGTTACCGCCAGAGCTCGCTAACAATGATGAGGCCATTGATGCGGAGGATATCTACACAGGTGGTATCGAGGCCAACCCACCCACACACAGCAAGAAATTGGTGATCAACCTGGACCCTGTTCCCAAATTCCTACACCAACTGGTTAGTGGCTGGGCACCGGACGGCAGCATGATTGTGTCCTTCAAACTCGAGACGGATCCCAAACTGCTAGTCTATAAGGCCCAAACGGCGCTGCAGCGGTATGCCCATCATCTGGTCATTGGCAACCTCCTGTCGACTAGGAAGTGGGAGGTGGTTTTTGTGACGCCAGAAGCTCCATATGAACGCTGGATCCGCGTTCCCAAGTCCAGGAGGAGCAAAAGCATCTCAGGGGTCGAGGACCAAGTGGGACTGGCCGAGGCCAAACGGACGGGAGAAGCCGCAGGTTCGCAGAATGGAGAGGCTGGCGGGGGTTCAGAACAGGGGCAGGGTGGGAATGATGAAGGGGTGGAGATTGAGAGCTTGATCATCCCTGAGTTGGTGAAGCTTCATTCGGGTATGATTGTGAAACACCTTAGGAAATCAGCTTGAGATGGTTAACTATCGTCTACGATCTCTTTCTCTGTGATTAATATTCTTTTTCTACTTTTTTCTTTCTTTTATTATGATGAGTCTGGTGCCTTATTTTTAGTGGTGATATTATTAGCTCCGATGGACCCGCCCGTCACCAACTTCTCCTCACTAATCACGACTAGTCGGCCCCCCAAGGGTTATTTTAATACATTCGTAACAAGGATAGTAGTATTTAGTGTGACCAATTAGTTAGTTGTGGAATTCCGGAACAGATCACTGGGACGTTAAGAAGAGAGGAAGAGTCGGAGACAGACGACGAAGACCCATGGTTGTTGATGGGTTTAGTCGCTGATCTACATTCCTCGACCTTCGCTACCCTTCACTTGCTCACGATTCCATACCTGATCCATCATTCCCAATTTCCCCGTTTAACTTTGAAGTGTCTTTGAGAGTTTCTTTTTCCTTTCCCTTGGGACCGACGCTCCACTTACGGTCCAGCGTATGGGGTCTCCAAGAACAGGGTTGACGTCGACCGACACAGGTTCCATTATTTGTGAAACTAACCTAACGCGTCATCATCACCATCATCACCCTCAGCAGCACCTTTTTCACTTGCCAATCGCTATGAGACGTGGGCCGATCTTTTCCCACCTGTCGCCTTTTTTGTGAACCCTTTTAAGAACGTGTGTTGATCCTCCTGTCCCCTCTCTGACGACCTCTCTCTCCCCTCTCCTCCTTCGTCCCTACCAACACCTCCGGTCGCTCCTTTCTCACCTTCTCCTTCTCCCTCTCACTTCCCTCTCTTTTTCTTCACCGCACCTACGCGCCTTAAACCTCCCCCCTCTCTTCCTCCTTGGCCCGTCATCTCAGGGAGTAGGTGTCCCCAAAAAGATGCGCGGCCTTTTCTACCAACCTCATACATTCATCTCACCAATTTTCCCCTCCTCTGTCCACTCCGTTTCATGGCAGCTCCTTCTTACCCACACAAATCCCTCCTCCGCTCACTTGGAAGGATGAGTCTTCGCCTGGGTGTCCGTCGTCGAATCGTCGTGTTTGCAACCTGTTTAGGCCTATTCCTCGTCTACCATTTTTTCTCCAATCTCGAACCCTCCGTACCTGCCCCTGTCAATGTCCCACAACGGCCCGGTTGTCCTCCTCTCCCCGGAATCGAAGATGTCCTCGTGGTGATGAAAACCGGGGTCACAGAAGCGCTGGAAAAGGTCCCGATCCATTTCTCCACCACCCTCCGCTGTATTCCCAACTATGTCATTTACTCCGACTTCGAGGAGGTCATCAGTGGGGTGCGTGTGCATGATGCCCTGCGCAGCGTCGACAAGGAGGTTATGCAGACAATTCCCGACTTTCAGCTCTACAATCGACTACGAAAACTGGGTCGTGAAGGTCTCGAGGCGGAGGACTTTGCCGATGAGGCCAATTCGGCCACAGGGAAGCCCAACAACCCGGGTTGGAAACTAGACAAGTGGAAGTTTCTTCCCATGGTTCGGGAAGCATATCAGTATAAAAACGACGCCAAGTGGTATGTCTTCATGGAAGCGGACACGTATTTCTCCTGGCCCACACTCTTAGCCTGGCTGGCCCATTTCAACCCTGCCGAACCACATTACATTGGAACCGAGACCCAGATCGCAGATGTCATCTTCGCTCATGGTGGCTCCGGATTTATAATCTCGAACCCAGCTATGGAAAGGGTTTCTAACGAGTATACCGAGCGTGAGGACGAACTCAATCGGTATACCGATGGTCATTGGGCCGGTGACTGTGTCTTGGGCAAAGTTCTCCATACGGTTGGCGTACCTCTCTACTACTCCTGGCCCATTCTACAGAACTCCAACGTTGGCGAGCTTGATGAATTCACAACCGCCTTTTACCGACAACCTTGGTGTTTCCCTGCTGCTGCATTCCACCACCTGACTCCTAATGATATCCAAGCCCTACATAATTTTGAGCAGCGAAGATCCCATCGAGTAAGTTATCCTCTTTCTCTTTCCAAGGACCCGAAAAGAAAAAAGAAAAAAGCAAAAAAGAAAAAACGAGAAAAATGGGCTGTTCTTCAATTTTCATTGTTCTAACAAACAATCCAGTCTGCCTTCAACGTCCTACTCCATCGTGATATTTTCAAAGAACTCATCTACCCCGAACTTTCCAATGTCCGAGACAATTGGGATAACTTCTCCGACAATGAACATCCTTCCATTTCCTCCTTCCACGAATGCAAATCCTTGTGTCAAAACGATTCCGAGTGTGTGCAGTTTTCAATGCGCCACGGAACTTGTTACACCGGCAAGACTCCTCGACTAGGAATCAGTAAATCAGACACTCGGTCCGGCTGGATAATTAAAAAGATAGAAACCATGGTTGAAGCTGCACCGCTATGTCCTCAACCTGACTTTGGATCTTAAAACAACCTCTAGATTTGTCTCCTTTTTTCTACTTCTTCACTTCCTGTTCTTTCGCGGGACGAAATTACCTTGGGGAGCCCTTGACCCGGGAGTATGAGAAAAAAAGCATCAGCATCTTTTGTTGTATTACTAATTAGCACCAACTTTACATTCACAAGCGTTCTGCTAAGGTTTGGTTGGTCTTGCCATGGGGGCGTTTATGGGTAATTAGGTAGACTTTATAATTATACAAGTCCAGTGTATTTGATATTCTGTTGCTTCCAGTGTGCATGCATGTCTTTCCCCACCGGACTCGCTTCTTAGTTTCTTGGTAAAATACGTGAATCCTGGTCTAAGTTCCCCTTCTTATGATCCGCATCAGCAATGTGAATCTCACTTAACGCCGGGGTGCGTTGATGAGGGGAGGGCTATTAGGATCTTCCAAGCACTGGTCAACCCGCATGATATTCAGGCCCATAGTCTTGATGAATCGAATAAACTCTCGAAAGTATCGAATGGTTGTGGGACTCAAATAATGCATGACGGCTAGATTCCCGCCTCGAGCAACGTCCCGAAAGAAGGCATCTTTCTGTTTTTCTGGGAATTTTGAAGAAGCCCACCGCCAGTCTTCTACATCAACGCTCCAGTTGATTATCTGGGGATCTTCGATATATGCAGCCAATCGTTGCCGTGTCCTTGCGCCAACAGTGCCATACGGGGGCCGAAAGTAGCGAGCTAACCATGGTCAGAATGTGTTCAATAGGAAGTGGGATGTAGGACATGATCCAAGAGACTGTGATGATAAATTGGCAGACATGGTAGGACATCATACTCTCTATTCCCAGCGTATATTTCAGTATCTCGATGTTTTGGATAATTTCATTGTCAATAGCCTCCGTTGTTTGAAAGCCTTCCATCCTTCTCATGGCCAGTACTGTATTAGCATGAGACCCTTTTTTTTTAGTTTTGAGAGAGAAGAACTGGAAGACATGATATACTGCTCAACTTACTTCTGATGAGTAGTCGAATGCAACGCAATCTGATGCCCCCGACGCAGCATCTCCCCATACGCTTGGGACAGGTTAGTTTCCTTCTCACGAAGGCCCGCTCCTACAACAAAAAATGTGACCAAGATCCTTTCCTCCTTCAGAATTTCCATGACTTCCTGCACATAAGCTGGAATCCCATCGTCAATACCAAAGGCAAAAGAACCAGGCCTCGTACATCGTTGGAAAATCCTCCCATTGTCCAACTTAGGAGGTAGTAGAGACAGCCACCCCGGTGGAACCACTGATACGATCTCCACCTTGAACAAGGTCAAGCTTTCACTCGAATAAAACCCACCAAAGGACACCGATACAGCTCTAGACTGATCCACAACAAAATGCTCCAAGGGCACGTAGATGTCATTTCCCTTTGCATACCGCTCCGCCTCAATAGTATCCCAGGTCTCTGGGTATGGGCTCCTCGCCGAGTCACACTCCCGATTATGCTGGTTCAGAGAGATACCAAACTTCCTAGTGCCTGCAAATATCACATGAAGGTATTGGCCTCGATACCATTGCAAGTTGAAACATGTTGCCGATGATAGCTGCGTGTTGTAGTTCTGGTCTGGGTCTGAGGGGTATAGACTCACAAACCCATCCCCATATTCAGTCGTGAGGTCCTTCGTTGGGCCATGCCAATATCCAAGATCATTTCTGTATCTGTCTTTGAATGTATCGACA
Organism: Aspergillus haitiensis; assembly: GCA_027569155.1. NCBI lineage: Eukaryota > Fungi > Ascomycota > Eurotiomycetes > Eurotiales > Aspergillaceae > Aspergillus > Aspergillus haitiensis. Next base: position 100,239 of record JAPDEO010000008.1, on the reverse strand, counting down.
AGAAGAGTCGGATTAGTGGCGGTATCGTTAACGATCGGTGATTTTTTCTCATTCGATGGTAGGAGAGGGAGAGGGAGTTGCTCCTGGAGAGTGTATCCCATGGGAACCCACAGAAAGAGGAAACTCCAACTAAATAACATGTTGGAATAGTAGATAATTTGTGCTGAGTTTTATGGAGTCAGTACATAGTAATTTAAAATCGACTAAAGAGTCAGCGTATGCATGAAATTGAGGGCTCTGCAATGATTTAGTCTCGTCTGTGAAATACATATTCTTTCCTCTCCGGATCTCTTTTAATCTCTTCTACAGAAGGAAGGAACAAGGAAAATCACAAAAAGAACATATAAGGAAAGATCGTACCATTACTAGTTTAGGCTCGGATTCTCAAGAGTAGATCGTAACTAGCTATCGCATATCAATATCACATCACGAAAGAGCGAGACAAGGAAAAGGCAAAGACAGTTGTTCCCATCCATCGTCAGAGCACTCCGAAATAGATGTCAACTTTATGATCCCAACGAGAAAAGGATTAGAAGGAACGAAGAGCAAAAGGTAATGAGCCAGGTGGCCGGCCGTTTATATCGCCCCCGTACTTGCTTTAACAAGCCCGAGTCTCCGCAGCTCGCAAGATCTTGAATACAGAAAGACTCTCCATCCTTGTCGGCTCCGTTCGCCGGGCTAACTACAGAAAATTGTAGGCAAGGTATCACGGAGGGAACAACAGGGCACGCTCACATTCTCTCAATCCCATTCTCTGTTTCTCTCTCTCTCTCTCTTTTTTTTTTTTTTGGTTCCCTTACCCATCCTCGTAGAAAGAAAAGGTAGATAACATGATGCATCAATTTGAGAAAGAAAAACGATAATGAGCTAGGCAATAAGATAAAATCAAGAGGCTAGATCGCTTCCTTGATACTCTATAAACAGCAACTCTTATGCTTGACAATGAAGTGCTGTGGTGACAAATTGAGGAGACTGGTATAATGACTCTACTCCCAGTCAGGAATGTTTGAAGGGGCGTCAGCAGGAGGTTCCGTAGAAATGCCAACCCAGGCACCACCGCCACCAGCAGCGATAACCTCCTGAGGGTCGTCATTTCCATCATTCGCCTCATCATCAGTATCATCGTCAAACCTAACGACATTGCCTTCAGGCTTGTAAATTTCAAGGAAGTCAGGAACCTTCTGTCCACTCTCGACCAAAATTTTGACCAGATCGGGTGCAATATCGACGTCCTGTTCGTTGTAAAATGAGGTTGCAAGGCCTTCGTTTCCAATGCGTGCGGTACGTCCTTTGAAAGTTAGCCACATATCTTCCAAGAGAGAATTAGAGAGTAGGTGAACGAATTACCAATCCGGTGGATGTACTCCGTTATACCACCATGCTGCGCACGAGGCAAGTCAAAGTTGATAACGTGCATGACGTTTTTGATGTCGAGACCACGAGCAGAGACCCCAGTAGCGACGAGGATTGGGCATCTAGCGGTACGGAAGGCACGCCTGCAGTTATTTTAGCAAGAAGCTTTTAGTGAATCTCCAAAAGGGCCAACCTACAGGGCATCTTCGCGCTCGCGCTGAGTACGATCAGCATGAATCGAAGTGCTTGGAAGGCCCATATTATACAGGTAATCATCCAAGAAGTCAGCCTGAGTCTTCGAGTTGACAAAGATCAAAGTGCGTGAAGGAGGCATGGCCAGCAATAGATCATATAGGCACTGCTTCTTGAGATGTGGCTCAGCGTAGATGATCTAGTATGAAAAATTGTAATTAGTGAAAGTCGAATCACATACAAACACTTTCCCCCTGCGGCATACATTCTGGTCCACGTTCGTATGAGTACTTCCCGGGCGTCCAATACGAACACGGACATGGTCGTCAGCCAGAAACTTGCGGGCGAGCTCACGGCAGGACTTATTGAAGGTCGCAGAAAACATCATGTAGCGGTGATCAGCATCCTCATTGACATCTATACTCGCCAGTGTTAGTTAAATTTAAAATTATGAAGCAGATGACAATATAATACCTCCACCTGACATGATCTTATTAAAATCTGATTCCCAGTCAGACTGTAGCAGTTCATCCGCCTCATCAACAATGGTATACCTGTCATAGGCGTTAAACACAGCATACAAAAAATATCAAGGAATCTTACTTGACGCGACGTAGGGATAGGATGTGAGGCTTATCCATAAAGTCAAGGAGTCTACCGGGTGTGCCAATAAGAATATCACAGCCTTTCTGGAGCTCGTCTTTCTGGTCACGAACTGGAGCACCACCATAAGCAACACAAGGGCGCAACATAGACCTATAGCATAGACGACGGGCTTCATCGAAGATTTGGGTGGCAAGCTCCCTAGTAGGAGCGACAATGAGCACCAAAGGCTCGGCTCGAACAGCATGTATGGTAGGGTCATACCCAGCTGTCAAGTTAGGACGGGGTGCTGCCAGCTTTTTTGCCTTTCCCATCAGCTGAGAAAGGACAGGAATAAGAAAGGCAGCAGTCTTTCCAGAGCCTGTTATAGTTAAACGAATAAAATTAGTTATCATAGGACATAGCAGTTGCTCCTTTTCACCACTCACCAGTCTGAGCAATAGCAATTAAATCATGTCCAGTAAGTACTGCTGGTATCGCGTAGGCTTGTATGGGGGTAGGCAACTCGTAGCGACACAGACGAATGTTCTCGCGCATGATTGGATGTAGACCAGCATCATCGAACTTCAATCCAAGAAATTAGAGTGAAGAACAGGAGTTTTATTTTTTGGAACGAAATTGGGATGTCTCTTACATTTTTGACAGGACTAGGCCGTTCACGACTCTCAGCAATAACTTCGATGTTCTGCAAACTGTATCAAGTTAAACACACTTCACTCTCCCCTCACGTGTACGACATTAATGCCGTTAAGAGATGGAGATACTCACTTGCCGATCTTGAGGCCAGTTCGATTGATAAACTCGCTGCGGAAGAGCATTTTCTCGAGCTCAGGATTCTGTGGGCCTACATCGCCATATTCATCATTCCATTCGTACTTAGCCGCTTTGGCTGCCCATTCGGGGACAGAACCCTCTTGTCCGAACTCTTCTTCATGGTTGGTGGGAAGGGATACGCTATTGTATTTTTCATAGTTATAGCCTTCAGGCTCAGCCCATCCTTTCTCACGTGCAATGGTAGCAGCTTCTGAGACTTTGTTATTCTGGTCACCAGGAACATCGGCTAGAGCGTTGTTCATGCCTGACGTGTCAAAGGTGTCTGCACTTTCCATACTGAAGCAAGGATCTCAAATGCTGGGACTTGTAGATAATAAGTCAAATATAAGATGAATGTAAGAGCAAGCCAGGGTCTTTGCTATCACATAAAATGGGGAGAAATAGCAAAAGTTGATACAACTTACTTGATAGTCTTGCTTTCTCAGAATAGGGTAATCGAAGCCGCTGAGTGTCTGAAACAGAGAAAAAAGGTTGAAAATGAGACGAGATTAGAAGAACGGGATAGAGGAAGAGAGTGGAGGAGAAAGATGAAGGAGGGTGAGGAGAAGGGAGAGAAGAGAAGAGGGAGCAGGGGGAGTGGGGGGGAAGATTTACAAGCTGACAATGATGGTGCGTGAAGTCTGAGCAAATTTGCCAGGGGCAACAAACACTTCACGTACAGCTTTTGTTAAAAAAAAATGAAAGAAGAAAGAAAGAAAGAAAGATCACTCGCTACATGCATAGGAATTTAGAAATATTGGAAGCAGCTAGAAGACAGTAGATGATGGGTTGGTATCATATGAAGTTAATATATGTAGTGTATAATCAATAAGGCATAGCACAATAATAAAGTATTTGCCATTTTTTACAAAGAAAGCCTCACACTTGAAAAGCTAGGTATAGATTTAATCTAGCCAGAAATGTATATCACCTATCTAATTAAAAGCATCCTCACTAGTTCTAGGCAAACTGCTGCTGTTAAAGACAGCCACAATTTAAGCCAAGTAGGTATCTTGCCATATTATTACAACAGAGCTAATGGATTTAACAAAAAAAATAGTATATATATATTAATTCTCTGGAAATATTGTCATCATCAATAAACTTTATATCGTACAAAGCAAATATAGCTAAACAAGAGTAACAATGATTTTACCTAGTACGAGAATATATATAAAGTTGCGCAAAACATACCTAGTTTGATCCTTTAGAGTTATAACATAATTCAGTAATTATACAAAAAAAAATATTCCAAGGGACTCTATATTCTCTGTATTAATATGGAGGTTAGATTTCCAATAGTAAACTTAAGAACTGTAGCTATTTATTTCAAAGATTGCCAAACAAGCCCTAATGGCATGGGGAAATAGGATGAAGAAAGAAGTTAATCAGAATACTTGAGTAAGAATCCAAAGGTTACGTTAATATGCAGATATAGAAAGATATAGTTAGCTTTCCTAGTAGAGTGGTGGTCGGTGTTTAAGTCTTTAACTAGATTTCTTGACTATATATAATTGATAGCAGTAAGGCTTATGGACACAATAGTGTCAATTCTCAAGTGGAACCTCTACAACTGCTAGATCTTGCTAATACATTAACGAGAGGCCTATTTCAACCACTTGATTATATTATTTTATTTTTTCTTTTTTAGATGTTAACATACTATTCTTCTCTCCCTTTTTCGCTTTAGCCGGAGCTCGACGCTGGGCTCCCTCAGCCCCATCTGGAATAGGCTAATGCAAAAAGGAAACTGCTAATGCTGTATAAAAAATGATCTCAAGATGACTGATTACTCTGAGCGATCAAATAGTTAATTCGATAGCGCTAGCCCCTAGAAGTCAAAGGATGATGAAGGAAATCGAATCTGACTGAGGGTACTGAGGCACTGGGGTTGGTTGGGTGTGGAGCCCCGAAAAGGCTGGTGCCTGAGGTTCGGAATTAATTCGGCGCTCTGCAATTTGATGCACGTCATTTTGAAACAAATAAGTATAAGAAGTGATGCTCGTAGATCTCCCAAAGACGCTTGAAAGAAGAAAAAAGAAAAAAAAAAAAGAAAGCACATGTATATAAATTATAAAATACGATTGGCATGGTTACCCCCTTGCGGAGGTCTTGTACACCGAGCTTGCTGGATGGAGTCTCTTGCCTTCACCGAAGGGGCTTATGCTTATCCTCGGCCTGCTCACTTTTTGGTTCCACCCAAATTCTCAACATGCCGGGCAGAAGGAGATATACGCAGTAGGGAGCATCACGGCGACATGTTACTCCGACCTTGACATAGAAACATCAGCGCGCGCCCCCTTTAATACCTACTCCATACTACGACTACATGTGAATTATTTGTTTCTTTACTTCCATTCTTGTCTCTTCCCCTCCCAAATTTCGCATCTCTTCCCACCTTCATATCATGACCTCTACGGAGCCTCCTTCGGTCGCCCGTGGTCCCCGGATAGAGCAGGCGATCACAAATCCCGGTGCAGTCAAGATAAATGTCAAAGGCGCCTTCATTGTTGACGATGATCCTCGCTCAAAGAGTCCTGTTCGAACAGACGGTGTTCATTATGAGGGCCAGGACATTCGTCTTCCTCATCACACTGGCCTGGTGAGCCATGTCGCTGTTGATGTAAGTTCGTCAATTTTTCTGGCTTCCGCGGTTCCCCGCACATCCCTCCCCGCAATTGCGATTTTGTTCATCGTCAATAAACCACAACCAGCGTGACTGACGATTTTGGTGTGTCTCTACAGATTGGCGGATCTCTCGTCAAATTGGTTTATTTCACGCGCGAGTTGGGCTCGGTTGACAATGGCGGCCGTCTAAATTTTATCAATTTCGAAACCAGTCGGATAGATCTTTGCCTTGAATTCATCAAACAACTCAAAGAAGAGCACGAGAAGCTCAATGGAACATCCACAAAGGATGAGCTATGCGTGGTTGCTACAGGAGGAGGCGCTTACAAGTACTACGACAAACTTAAGGAAACATTGAATGTTGATATTGTGCGAGAAGATGAGATGGAGTGCCTTATCACAGGTAAGCCGCTCCTCTCAGAAAAAAATTTTTTTTTTTTTTTTTCTTTCTTTTGTCGAAAAAGGGAAAAAAATCACGCTAACATGACGTCAAATTCAGGTCTTGATTTTTTTATCACCGAAATACCGAACGAAGTGTTTACTTATAGCGAAGCCGAGCCGATGCAATTTGCCGAGGCCCGACCGGACGTCTACCCTTATCTGTTAGTCAATATCGGATCTGGAGTATCCATGATCAAGGTGTCCGGTCCCAAACAATTCCAGCGTGTGGGGGGCACGCATCTTGGGGGTGGCACATTCTGGGGTATCATGTCATTACTGACAGGCGCCCGGACATTTGATGACATGCTAGCAATGGCAGACCAAGGAGACAATAGTGGCGTAGATATGCTAGTTGGTGATATTTATGGCATGGACTACAGCAAGATTGGACTGAAGAGTACAGCTATCGCCAGCACATTCGGCAAGGTCTTTCGGATGAACAATGCGGCACATGAAGATGATCAGGCTCCCAACGGCACGGACCATAAGCACGGCGAAATGTTTAAGCCCGAAGACATGAGCCGAAGCCTCCTTTACGCGATTAGGTAAGGCGCTTTACTTTCTCATTTGAAAAAAAAAAAGTACTGACGCTTCCAAGTAACAATATCGGGCAGATTGCCTATTTACAATCAGAGAAACACCAGGTCAAACACATTTACTTCGGTGGCTCATTTATTCGAGGACACCGCCAAACAATGAACACACTGTCTTACGCTATAAAATTCTGGTCTAAAGGAGAGAAGCAAGCCTATTTTCTTCGTCATGAGGGCTACATTGGCGCAGTCGGCGCATTCCTACATCGGAAGCCGGTCAACTGGGGACGTAGGAACAGCATCGACGAGAGTACGTTTTCATAGACCATATCTGAGGCGTAACTCTCGCCAGACTAAAAGTTAATTGCTTAGCCCTGGTCTTACATGAAGATCCATGGTAGCATGCATAAGTTATGGACTGTGTGTAGGCAGACTTGTCCTCAGTCTTTACTACATTTTGAGCGTTTGATACCCGTTTATCATGTTTACATTCTCCCATTGCATGTTGATCCCATCATTATAATATTTTGTGGAATTCAATATTTTCTGCAGGCCAGATTCAATACCTCATCTGTGAGCATGCTTTGTATACAAACTGTTGTGTGGTTTATAAGGAAAAGGGGGGATAAGAGAGGGAATTCCGGGTTATTGTGTTTCACCTTTTTTTTTTTTTTTTGTGGTTTCTATCTACCCGTGCAACATGATGTTAATGTGATTCACTTCTGATGGAGGGGAGGTGGTCCTTTGTCCATTTTTCCTCGAGAGCTTTCTTCTTTTGTTCTTTCGCTGGGGCTCTCTTATTTTTCTTGTTTCATTGTCTGGAATAGATGGCAGAAAACAGATAAACCCTCAAACATAGATATATAATACACCTTGAATTGGTCAATATTATGATTCATGAATTCTTCCTGAGTCTCAATGTATAAATATCTTAATATTTAATAGGACACCGGTTCTATGCGTCTTGCCTTTGAAGGGCCTTCCAGCAACTTTAGGTGTAATGATCATGTTCCAATATAGCCACACAGTGCTGCTCGATCAGTCTGTATCAAAATATTGAGCTAGTTATAGACTAATTCATATATTTGGCCTTCTTAGGATCATCGCTGCCTCTTGCATCTAGTCCAAGGGCCTTAGCGCGCTAGAGTCAACCTAGTGGCGGAGACTAGCGACTGAGAAAACAAAAGTACTAAATTAAGTCTAATCCAATCAAGACCTTCTGATCCAAGTGACCTCTTTTCCCCTTCTCCTAAAGAAAGTGATCTATCATGTCAATCCAGACTTAATGCATATGTGTATCGTTATATGTCCTAGAAAGTGGCAACACATTGACAAGACGATTAAAATTAAAATGCAATAACTATAACAACAATCAATAATGGATGCTTTGGCCTTACAGTATCTACTTCAAGTAAGAAAAAGCGAGTCCCCAAATGTATTTTCAACCATCCAACCAACAGACAACGTTCATTCTTGTAGATCCTGTTGAAAAATTATTGCTTATTTTTTCGACACGAAAACGAGGGATTGAAGCCCTCTGAAGCATTTCGCCTCTAACCATCTAATTACTTCCTAATTACTTGGACGCTAGGACGCAAAGTACCTCCCCATGTTGGGCTTGATCTTGGATGAGAGACTTCTCTTCCTCTAGCTCTGTTTGTCAAAAATTAACAACCCGAGCACGCTCATCTCGGTGACATCTTCCTCTTCTCCCCCTCTTTCAATTTCCCTCAGGATCTTCTACTACCCTTTTTTCATCTAGTCTTTTATTTTCCATGGCTAGAGTCGACTCGATATCAACTGAAACTCCGGTGTAGACGGACTCTGTCGTTCTTTCCTTCTCTATTCACCGAAGAAAATCTACACCTGCCTGCTCAGTTTACGCATGGATTTCAATAGGTATTCTTTCCTCCGACTACCTCCTCTCTCTTCGAGTCTGGCTTGCCTAATAACTATGTGTTTTGCTTTTGCTTCTTCGGTTTCAACTCAAGTCCATCGGATAACAAAGACACGATTTCATTGATAACCCCTGATCCCTGCACCCCAACCCAGGTTATCATGACACCCCCGGTTTCACTAGGTATGGATTCTGCTTCAGAGCCTCAGCTGCCCCCGCATCTCCAGACTCTACTCGACGAATGGCATTCCGAAAACGGTAATAAATTTCCTCCTTGTGGCAACGTCATAACTAGATCGGCGATCAAGCCATCAAAGGGTTTTGATCGCCAAGGGAACTCATTGAAGATTGATATCATCGAGCTGTCAGTTCCGTGTAAATACAAGGTGACTGTTCTTCACCCATTGGATTCACCGCCACAGTTGGTTGGACCGCTTTTCCCGTTCGCTTCGAATAGCTGTTCGTATTTACGGATATGGAGGGGGGCGGTACTCGGTTATGAAATCAATTGTTGTGCCCTCCGACAATTTGGTGAGACTGAAGATGATATCGTTTACAACCCCGAGGCCTGGGCGAGATTAGATATATTATTGGAAAGGGCCCAGGATAACCGCGCCTCGACCGCGGATGAAAGCCCTGGAGTGCAGACTCGTCGCCGTCGGAAGGAGATGGCGTCGAGAATTATGCAGCGGCAGCAAGGGCGGCCCAGAAAAGCAAGGGCGATCAGAGCTCGAGTCCAGTCAGTAGAATCAGAAGAGAGTTCCTATGGAGAAGATGATTCAGATGATTCAGAGGAGGAAGCGCGTCCTGCCAAAAAGGTCAAGCCGGAGGAAAAAACGGATGAAGGCTTGTTGACCACCCACCCCAACTTGGTATTCAAGCTCATCTCGTTTAAGTCTGGGGCAATCCGTCGCTTTCCTCTTGAAGAATGCAAAACTGGCAAGGAACTTTTTGAAAAAGCACGCTACTTCTATAAACTCTTTGACAAAAATATTGAAGTCAAGGTTCTTTCGTGCCAAATTCCCTCCGAACGCGAACAGCATTATCTGTTTGAGGGGAGCGAGGGGGAGTTCGGGCTCCTCATTAACCATGTGAAAAGTATGGGCCTGAATCCATTGGATCCGCTGACAATTGAAATTGGTCATGTTGCAGAGCAGTGATCAGCTTGACTATTTACAATCAGGGGGGTATTGTACACTTTAATGAAATGAAAAACCTGGGGGGAATAGGCACTACCAACATAGCAAACCATTGCACCTTGAATTGGGTATTGTATGTACATTTAATAAGAGCATAATGTGAGACGTTTAAGGTTATATTTAAACATCAGGAGTCAACACTGTTAGATGGTTACTCTGTAGTTAAGTGGGTGAATTGTGGTTGAAGATCCGACTCGGTGCCACGCAATCTGGGCTAACCACCTTTCCCAAAGCGGAACACTAAACCACAAGCGGACAGCAGTAAACGTCGCCCTTGACCGCAAAAGCTAGAAAAAACGATTTTGACCAGCAAGATTATTACTAGGGTCCAACCTGGGCTTTCGCTCTTCTCTCGCTTGTTGTACTTGTTTCCCAATCTATCGCTATGCTCTAAGCATGATCTCTAGGCTTCATCAATGCCTCCTCTGCCTGACTCTCCTCCTCCCGTTCCTCCTCCAGTCCCGGTCGAAACCCATCCGAATCGAGTCGTCGGCTTAAAGCCCCCCCCAGAGCAACGCACCCTGCCAGATCCCACCCGACTTGCTCCTGAAGATGCATACTACTCTTCTTCCCTCCTTAGAAGTCGGTTGAGTCCCGCGAATTATGACGAGTCGATTCGTGTATTGAACGGTAACACTACTTCAGCGGCCTCTGTTGCAGCGCTGCGACCCCCCCCCGCGGTTCCGGGAGCTGGGAATCGAAAGGAGGCGCGAAAGATAAGAGGAACAGCCGGGCGGAGAAGACGAAAAGGCGCATGGAAGAAGCTACTCTGGGTCAAACAATCATGTCAGTTTCGTCCCAACTCGAACATCATCATGTCATTCAAAGAAAAATTAAGAGAGAGGGGAAGGACGAAAACAAGAAGAGCAAGTTCTTCTAATTATCATACTTTCGCTAATCCCCTTTCTAGACCCTGACAACTACACCGATACCGAAACCTTTTTAGATCACCTGCAGCGAAATCCCCGCGTGCGTCCCTACGACTTCTGGCCTCTTGTCGCTGATTCTACGGTCATTGTTCAACATGTGTGCTCGGTAGCTATATTCGTTTGCTGTTTTGTTGGTATCGTCCAGGGTCGCGTAAGCCCAGTATCGGTCGTTTGCTGGGGGAGTGTTGGGACCGCTATGGGTTGGATTTTATGGGACTCTTGGGTTTTCAGGGCACATGCCGAAACCCCGAAGGTGTTGGAGCATGCTGTGGAAGGTGACGATGGTTTAAGCCTTAGTTCCACGACAAGCTCAGTGAATCCGTCTACCAACACACGTGCTAGTGGACCAAAGGAGTCCCAAGTTCATGGCCTCGGGCTCTCCATCTCGCAAAATGAACCAGGCGCACCACTCCGAAGGCAAAGTACAGGTCTAAGTGCCGACTCCTTTGGTGCACAGGATCCTACTTCCCCCCCTCTAGGATATGCAAATGGATCTTTCGGGGCCTCCTATGGTCCTCAACCCCAAGGCTCCCAGGAGATGGATCAGTCTCTTCTTTCTCCTTCACGGAATCGCCAACGTCTTTCAACCGTGAAATCTGCCTTTCTAATCTATTTCGCTCTACTAGGGCTTAGTCCTATCCTCAAATCTCTCACAAAATCCACCGCTAGCGATTCTATCTGGGCGCTGAGTTGCTGGTTGTTGATAATGAACATATTCTCCTTTGATTATGGAAGCGGCGAAGGCGCAGGCGCCACCAAGTTTCCGGCCTCTCTGTCCACGAATGCAGCTGTCATGGCTTCGACAGTGCTTGCGTCTCGCCTTCCGTCGACGACGCATGTGTTTAGCTTAATGCTGTTCTCTATCGAGGTGTTCGGCTTATTTCCAATTTTCCGTCGGCAGCTACGCCACATCTCTTGGACCGGACATATTCTTTTGACTTTGGGGTTAGTTATTGTTGCGGGCGGAGCGGTTGGGATCACTCTGCGAGGCGGTTGGGCTGCCGCTGTCGTTGGATCTATCTTGGGAAGTCTTTTAACAGCACTCGCCATGGGAGGTTGCAGTTGGTGGCTAATAAGTCTGCAAAAGTATAAAAATGTAGTGACAGGACCCTGGGATCCTGCAAGACCTGTCATTCGACGCCGCTGGGACTAATGCAACCTTCTAGAACTTATGTGAGCATGACTTTTATCATATCCTCATCTAGGGAACGCACGGGACTTTCTTCTTCTTCTTTTTCCTTTGGCCTGTGACTGGAATTTCTTCGGTTAAGCTCCATGTTTCCTGAGATACCCATGCACTTGTTAGTGTTAGAGTTAGCGTTTTCTTTATTTATTTTTCTTTTTTTTTTTTTTTTTTATATAAAGTCATAATTTACTCTAGGAGTGCTCTCCTGTGGTTTATCACGCGCTTCTCTCCCTCTTTCGAGTATGGGAACGAAGGCCACTTCAGAGTTCAAAAGATTCCAGGCTGCTACATCTAATTTCGTTATGAGAATACCAATTTACGTAATTAAGCCTTCAGCTTGGTTGTGCTCCCGAAAAATGCTATCTATAGCTTCGACATACCAACGCTGGAATGTGCGTGTGTGGCCGGTATGCTGGGATGTTGATCTAGTTCATAACCCCAGAGAAGGACCCTTTTTTGCCACAGGATTTTCTGGTCATTGACGGCACCTACTGGCTGAGCTTCAGATTTAAAACATGCTTATTTACAGCATTGCTGAGAGGACATAGTTCCATTCCTCTTCAGCCTTTTCCATCGTCATCCAGGCTCCGCTCTCCCCAAAATGTTGCCATGCTAACAAATAACTCACAAACCATATTGAATGATGGACCCTTGTGACCTGAATCCTGTCTATGTGGTATTTATTCTGAATGATTTAGCCGCCAGGTGTCGCACCCACAGGGTTTCTTTGTGAACCTACTGCTTCTTTCACTATTCTACCTGAGTGTCTGAAAACTGACGCTTCAGAGAGACGTTCTGCGCTCCTGTCTCCACCCCCCTCTCATTTATTTTACCTCTTCCTTTTGTTAATTTTTCCATTGGCAAGTCGCTGGCATGTTTAAATCATTCATTATGGGCCTTGCTGCCCTTCAATGCGTGGCAGGTTTCCGACTTGTCACGTATATTGACGAGTTAGTTTTCTACCCAGTTTCAACTGGCTATATCAAAAGGCTTAAAGCTGAAACTTAGCATTCAGGTGGCATACAGTCGGTCTACCAGGTAGTGATGAAACGGAAGGGATCAGTCATGCTATCATGGCATTCGCAAAGTCTGACATTTTCAACTCTGACTCTCCACCCCAATTTACACCCTTTGAGCCTGTCGACAGCATGCGCAAGCGATTTGGACCAGACACGAAATTGATGATTGCCATTGGAGGGTGGGGTGATACATCGGGGTTCTCAGAAGGAGCAAAAGATGACGCATCAAGACAAAGATACGCGAAAAACGTCAAGAGCATGCTGGACACTGTTGGATTTGACGGCGTGGGTAAGCTGCTGATACTGATATTTATTGTCCTGGAATTGGATCGTTACTGGGCATGTGAAAATTAACCTTATCTGAACTTGCTACTAGATATCGATTGGGAATACCCCGGCGGTAATGGACAGGACTACAAGCAAATTCCGAACTCGCAAAAGACGTCTGAGGTTGAAACGTACCCTAAATTCTTAGCGGCAATTCGCAAGGAGATCGGAAATGACAAGATCCTATCGATCGCCGTCCCTGGTAAAAAAGTTGACATGATCGCTTTCACAAAGCAGCATGGCCCCGAGATATGGAAGTCAGTCGATATGGTCAATGTCATGTCGTACGACTTGATGAATCGGCGAGACAACGTGACAAACCACCACACTAGCGCTGCAGGCTCGCTCGCAACAGTCAAGAACTATCTCGATATTGGACTAGATCCGAAGAAGATCAACCTAGGGTTTGCATACTACGCGAAATGGTTCACAACCGTGCCCAACTCTGACTGTGGCAAACACCCCCTTGGTTGCCCGGTAGTGGCGATGGAGAATGCAGATGGGTCTGACAATGGCAAATCTGGATCTTTGACGTTTGAGAAGAGTACCATGTCCCCTCCACCAGCGAATCTCAAAGTATCCAACGATGGAACATGTGGATATAACAAGGGAACGAAGTGTCTCGCTGGCCAATGCTGTAGCCAGTATGGAAACTGGTGAGTTACTTTCCCTTCCTAACGCTGTTACATTAAGAGTTCCCCCATCCCCCTTTGCCTTGACTAATTTGGGGGAAAATAGTGGAACTGGCGATGACTTCTGCCAAGCTGGTTGTCTCTCCGACTACGGTGATTGCAAAGGTATCTCCATTACGGATTCGTGGAGACGAGCACTTAAGAACGGCAAGACCGACGAGGAAGCCGGTGGACAGTACTATATGGACACGGAAGTTGATATTTTCTGGACATGGGATACACCCGAGTTGATCGCGCGCAAGTACAAGGATATTGTGGATGCGGAAAAGTTGGGTGGGGTGATGTCCTGGAGTTTGGGCGAGGATACGTTGGACTTCGGCCACCTCAAGGCAATGCAGAAAGGGTTGCAGGGTCGTTCGTAATATATTTATTCATCCTCGCCTGCTCTCTCGGTCTCAATAGAAATCATCACCCGATCTGGTTGATGACGAGCATATCTCGTAGTGGTTGATTTTAATCGGGCTATTGGACCCTATCCTCCTACCTAGGTTCGGGAACAATAAATGCATCAGCCAATCCCGATTCAAAGAGCTGCACGAGGGGATGAAGATCACTCTCATTATTCAACGTAAAGCTCTACCTAGCTCTCATTAAATCATTAGTTATTAGAATGCATATCCCAATTGCCCCTCCTCCATTCCTCTTTTCCCATCTCCATTTAATGAACGTATAAATTACTACCCTGTCGCCCAACGCGACCCCATCAATAGCCCAAAATGGGATGAAAGAAAAATGAGAACAATATACGCCTAACCAAAAGCTTCACCAAGCATGAGATTCAACAACAACATCATTATTCTCTTCCTCTCCCTTCCGCTAACTCTCGCCATCCCCATCCATCTAAACTTCCTCCCTCATCTTCCCAGACTTCGGACAGAAAACCTACTCGCCCACATAACAGACAACCCTCATCATTCAATTCCAAACCCCTCCCCGGCTACCACGACCAAATCAGACCGCTACGGCACCTTTTACCCCCAATCCACCTCATCTAGACTCGAAATTGCCAATGGAGACAGTGCCGACAAAATCACGATCAAACCGCCGGATGAGGTAATCAAGAATGACAACAATGACAATGATGGCGATGATAATAAGATATCCGCCGCCGACAGCTACATCCTCGCCCTTCGGAGAGCAAAATACCCTCTCGAGCTGATTGATCGGCATTCCCAAGACCTTCTTGCTGTGGGTCTATTACTTCTCGTTCCGATTACCTTCGGGGTGTTGGAGCTGGCTGAGCGCATCTCGCGTTCGATGTCCATTGAGGAATTTCCTGATCGTGGACGGGAGAGAGACCGATGGAGCAGCCTGGAAGAGAGAGAGAAGAGGCTAGTTAAGAGGAGAGAGAGAGAACGAGAGACAGAAAAGGAAAAGAAGTGTTTCTGGTGGCGGAATCGACGATAATGAACTCTTATATACTGCTTAATTATAATTTTTGTGCCCTAGAGTGTTTCTCTCTTCCTCAATACCTCTCTGTGTGCTGTGTGGGTGTGTGACTTCCTATCCATTGATAGAATGGATACTTTTTAACGAAACCAACCCCCTTTTGTTTGGGATGACGGGGAGAAAGTCAGGACAAGGAGTTCGAAGGAGAAATTCCTCTATTATACAAATTTCGAACATGTATACTATGGTACAAACTCATTCGGTTCCAAGTCTAAAGGACAGGGAATTAAAGACGTTTGATCTGCTCTACAACAGCTTCAGTCACTTCCACCGTTGTGGCCTTACCACCCAAATCTACCGTGAGGATGCCTGCTTCACAGACCTTTTCCACACACTGCATCAATTTGTCCGCTGCGTCCTCTTCACCTAGCCAGGCCAGCATCTCTGCTGCAGTCCAGAAAGTTGCAACGGGATTCGCAATGCCTTTACCCGTGATATCAAACGCAGAGCCATGAATGGGCTCGAACATGCTGGGGTTTTGACGTGTCGGGTCAAGGTTCGATGTGGGTGCAATACCAATTGATCCTGCCAATGCAGCGGCAAGATCAGACAGGATATCAGCGTGCTAAAGAAAGGATTAGTTTTTAGCTATTGTTTCCCCTTTCATTCAACCAGAAAAAAGGGAGGATGAAGAAAAGTAAGAAGGGAGGTAATACCAAATTACTTGCCACAACTGTATCAATACTCTCCGGCTTCAAAACCATCCTAGTTGTCATCGCATCAACCAACATTTTGTCAACCGTCACCTCGGGAAAATCCTTCGCCACGATTCCCGCTACCTCATCCCAGAGCACCATTCCATTTCGCTGGGCGTTACTCTTCGTGACGACAGTGAGATGTTTCCTAGGCCTCTTGGCAGCAGTCTCAAACGCAAACCGCATAATGCGCTCCACACCGTAACGCGAGAAGATGGCGACCTCTGTCGCAACTTCCCAGGGATGACCGCGGTGTGAACGCCCTCCCTGTCCGGCATACTCACCCTCACTATTCTCACGGACGATCACCCAGTCCAGTTGACCTGGGGCGCAATTGCGGAGCGGTGATTGAGTCCCACGGAGGACACGAGTAGGCCGAACATTAGCGTATTGTTGTAGAGGTTGGCAAATAGCTAGTCGGAGTCCCCAGAGAGATATATGATCTGGAACATCTATAATTTGATATTAGTTACTATTCTTAATTTTCCAATTCCTCCTTATCCTCTATTTATTTTAACGTAGGAAAAGAGGGGGGGAAATTTTTTTTATAAAAATATACCAGGTGCCCCAACAGCTCCAAACAAAATCGCATCATGTTTCTTCAATTCCTCCAACCCTCCTTCAGGAATATAGCGTCCAGTCCTCTTATATGTCTCTGAACTCCAATCTAGATGTGTAAAATCTAGAGAAAATGTCTGTAATTTGTCTGTTAGGGCTTGTAGGATTGTGACACCCGCACTGATGACTTCGGGCCCAATGCCGTCAGCGGGGATCGTTGCGATACGGTATGATGATTTGGTATTCGCCATTTTTATTTCACTTTTCTTTTGATAATAATCGAAAAAAAAAGGATGATAAGAATAAATGATACACTCTAGAAGAAGAAGAAGAAGAAGAAGAAATAAAAAAAAGTGTAGAACAAGTGATTGATGTGATTGATATATAGAGGTTTCCCCTCCCCGCACCGGACAAAAGAAGTCCGCCGGACATGAGCTTGTCCGGATCAATGCGCAACACACTATACCAACTATTGCATTGCATTTTCTTTTAAGTGCATTTGAACTTAGATCAGTTAGACAAAATACTCTCTCGTGGATGTCAATTTCTCATGAATCTGAATTACACTTAAATATTTGAATGCTCTAATACTCTAATACTCTATTAAAACACATTCCACATAACTAATAATAATATCATACAATTTGACTGACTCTCATTCAAGACCTTACATAAAATTCATGAATTCAGCCAATGACCGTCGGTAAAACTCCACAGATCCCCAAATCCTATATCAATATTGCCTGGTTCCATCATCGGAAACATCTCCGAAATCCCAGGGCTTGGGCCGAGATGATTCATCAGCTGATCCCCGAAGATTAGTGACCATGAATCATTCTGGGTCCGTTGGTTGTTATTATTACTGTTGTCGTTAACTGACACTTGCGAGACATTATTCGTGCCGTGGAGAAGGTTTTCTCCGGATGATGCTTGATTGTGTTGAGTTAGTGGGGCAATAGGGTGACTAATGTCAAAGGCGTTGGAACTCGGTAGACTATCGATGGTTGTTGTTGGACAAGTAGATTTCTCAGCTGATGGAGGAGGATTTGCTGAGCCTGTGAGAGCGATATTGAGGTCGCGGATCGCCTCGATGTAGATTTGCGGCCATGTGTTACCGCGCTGGGACAGGGCTTGGAGGATTGATATTGCACTTTTGGCACATCTGTTTTTGATTAGCGGCGGTATGATTTCATGTCTAACGCGTGAGAATACACTTTATATATATATAATAAGAACGACATACCTAGAAGCAGATGTTACTGGAAATCCGTCTTCCCACGCCGCATATATTAGAATGAGAGAGCTCATCCAGACCGCCCACGTGAATGACGGCCAAATTAATGGAGTCGATGATTTAGGACCGTCACTAGACGAAAGGTACTGATGTAGATCGGTGATAATTGATCTCGATGATTCGATACAGGTCTGTATTGCGACTTGATATTCTGGTGAGGAAGATGCCCCGGACGCTAGTAGTGGGCGATTCATTGAGAGAATAGATTCGTGGCGGAGAACAGTAAGTAGTAGCCGATGGAAAGGGGTAAGGGTAGACGTGATGACCGGATCAGCTCGCTCTTCGCCATTCTCTTCAGAAGGGAAAACATCTTCGTAGACTTCATTCCACCACTGTGTCAATTCACTGTGAACTTGAATCGCATCGGTAGAGTCATCGCATCGGTGCAGAATGGATTTGTTGCGTAATTCAACGATACGTCCGCGAACCCGAGAAAATTTAGCCAGATGGCTAAGAAGCCGGAGTCTATGATCTAAAATCTCGATGAGTCTTATTTTTTAGATGATATGGCGGTATGAATGGGACGGCAGGAAAGACAGAGGAGAGAGCAAAAAAAAGCGAAAAGAACAAAGAAAGAAAGGGGAGAGTTGTAGAATGAAGAGGAAGTTACCTTCGTCAACTGGACCATGTCTCTCTGCATTGGGATAGCAGACGTCGATATCGTCATCTCTAATTCCAAGTGGAATGCCCAGTGCCTGCGATAAATAGCGGTCTAAGCAGTAAATTGACCAGAACACTCGACGGCGCATGCACGCTTCTTGGGGATTGAAGCATGAAAAGCGCACGGGACAACGGTGTAAACCGAGATGGAAAGCTGTACGGATGATGAAACCACCAATACGAGAGGCCGCATTGAGTCGGAGAAGAGAGACAAGGAATAACTGGATGCTGAAGGCCGCTTGTAAGATGGGGATAGTGGGCGGGTCGCAAAATAGGGTGTGCAAGCTCTCCATGGCCTGGTGAAGGGAGTCGAAAACCAAGGCTGGTGGTACTGGGGCTTCTGCCCTAGCTACATTGCTCTGGCGACGGTCCATCATAGAGATGGATATAATAGAGCGGATAAGGATGGCATCTGCAGTGGAGAGATTATCAAAGCCATCCTGGCTCATGCATTCGAGGATTCCGAGAAAGGTAGGACCTGAGAGAAAGGGGAACATTGGATGCCAGTTATCAAAGTAGTTGCGACACCATCCCACTAACGTCTCAAATGGCAACCAATCTGAAGCGTGAATATTGATCTCATGGGGAAGCCACAAATCAGAACTATGGTGATCATGGTGTAGTTGGTCGTCCTCTCCAGGCACTTGTGAGTCTTTGGATGCTTCTTGTGACTGGTGTAAATGGGCTGATCGGCGGGCGAAGGCGTTGTATACTACGCGTATGAAATGAATTCCACTGGATGAGCCTAGGAATGAAGCAGAGCCATTGCTGGTAGATCTGCGCATCACCCCTAGCTCGTGGGCTTTAGTATTTGTCGTGGTGAGCTTTTGACGTTTTGCAGAAAAGTTATAGTTGAGATCGTTAGAAGGGCTCGAGTCCATGAATCAAGACTTTTTGTGATAAATGATATGAAACTTAGATGGAGATATCGTGAGAGTATAAAATGCTGAAGAGAAAGGTGAAGCAAGAGAATATTACCTGGCGTCTCCTAATGCAAAAGAAGCCGTGGTGTGGATTTTCGAACCGTCGATTGTTTTGTGGACTGCTCACTCCCCGCAAATTCCAGCAACTTGACAGCAAACATCTATCTGAACCCCCCCACCCCCCCCCCAAAAAAAAAATACCCCTTTTCCTGTTCAATTTTTTTTTTTTCTTTCTTTTTTTTCTCTCTATATATTTATCAACATAGAAATTATGCTCGATTGATCTTCCTATTATGAATCATGACAGACAAACAAAATCCCATCGCGTGCGAGCCTTGTCGTCAGAAAAAGTGCAAGGTATTTATCAACTCTTGAAGGAGAATCTATATATTCTAATAACATCATATGTAGTGTGATCGAACCTTGTGAGCTTGCCGGGCCCTTCAATCACTCTTTGAACCTACTAATTTTTCTTTCTACCAGACCAGTCTGTTCACAGTGTTCTGATCCGACTCGATGTAGTTACCCTCAGAGTGGAAAACGGTACCCTTCCCAACCAGAGATTAACTTTACTAGAGTGACAAGTATTATTGATCATTGTCGCTTTTTTCTAAAATATATAGTGGCCTTCCCCAAGGTTACGTCACTGCTCTAGAGAATCGTCTCGCCGCCACCGAGCGAGCCCTTTATAGTACTTACGCTCGTCTGCGAACTATGTCGCCGAACTCGTTCACCATTAACCCTGATTCGCCTGGATCGACTCTAACCCGAACCACTTCTCTTAGTGAATGGACAATGTTTCCACTGCGTGACTGTGATGATGTAGAGCGATGGTGGGCTGAGAAGTCTCGGTTATATGGGTCTATAGACGCTTCGGGTGACAACCCGAGGGCACTAGTGGGGACCAACTTGAAGGAATCTCAGGAAGCCCTTACATCGACTAGTCGGCATAGGTATAGTAATAACCATGGAGATAATCAAAAAAGAGTTGCTCAATCTGGGGGGAACCTGAGGGGAAGTCGGTCGGCACGACTGGCGGAAAGAGAATCGGAAGTGTATTTCTAGGTAACAAGCATTGCTACGATGAGCGATTGTCGGTATTTCTTGGTCTTGTATATAAATGATAAATGAGATTATAATCAAACAACTCCCAGTCTCTCAGACACTTTTTCATCCTTTTCCGACCGCAGATGATGGAGTAGTTGTGGAGTAAAATGGGGTCTTAAACCACCTCCACTGGTTGTTGCTCAGTCACAGGAACAATCCAAGCTTCTCCAAATCGCCGAAATGACCGACCAGCCGTTGAGGGGTTGCACGGGGAGATAATAATTTTTCTTTCTTCTTTCTTCCCTGCCTCTTTTCCTCTCCTTTCGCTTCCATTTCTGTCTCTTCTTCTTCTTTTATTTCTTTTATGTGCAGCCTTGGTTGGTGATAGAGAACCCGTCCCCGTTGAAAAAAGAGATCTTGCATGTTTAAAATGGCTACTACTAAGCAATACCAGCTGCCGTTTAAGGTTCGATTTCATCCCAAATAGCACTCTTGACTTGTAATTTATAGATTTTCTAGTTGGATAATCCGGACTTGCTCCATTATGACTCCTTTGTCGGCAATGCCTGGGTTACTTCTAAGAGCGGCCAACGTTTCGAAGTAGTTGGTAAGCTTGATCCTACAGGGCCTATCGCTCTCCAGCAATAAGTTGACTCTTCTTGACGTGGTGTAATATAGATCCCGGTACCGATATTCCTTGGGCGAGTTGCCCCACCAATACAGATGAAGATGTCGATACCGCTGTACAAGTTGCGCATGACGCCTTTGAAAAGTTCAAGAAAACTACCCCTCGCCTGCGCGCCCAATGGCTTATGAAATGGGACGCCCTCATCCGTGAAGCTAGAACGGATCTTGCCAAAATCCTGACCCATGAGACGGGCAAGCCAATTGCCGAGTCCTACGGTGAGATCGATTATGCGACCGGATTTACCTGGTGGTTTGCTGGTGAAGCGGAGCGTATTCAGGGCACTATCTCTATACCATCTATTCCTAATCGCCGGGTCCTGACCGTGAAGCAGCCTATTGGTGTTGCGGCTGCCTTGGTTCCCTGGAACTTCCCGATTGCCATGGTGCTTCGTAAGGCTGCTGCAGCCTTCGCAGCTGGCTGCACTATGATAGTCAAGCCCAGCCCAGAAACCCCCTTGACTTCGTTAGTGCTGGCTCATCTAGCGGAGAAGGCGGGCTTCCCTGCCGGTGTACTCAATGTGCTTACTACGGATCTGGAAAGCACACCGGCGCTCAGTGAGGCACTCTGCAAGCATCCGCTGGTGAAGAAAGTGTCTTTCACCGGATCGACGCGTGTCGGAAAGCTGATTGCCGCCCACTGTGCACATGGACTAAAAAAATTAACCCTCGAATTGGGCGGCAATTGCCCGTTCCTTGTATTCGATGATGCTAATATTGATCAAGCTGTCGATCAACTCATGGCCTTGAAGTGGCGCCATGCTGGCCAGGCTTGTATCACAGCTAACCGCGTGTATGTCCAGGCAGGGATTTATGACAAGTTCGCGCAGCTTCTCAAAGAGCGAACAGCCAAGCTAGAAGTGGGCCATGGCGCCCGCGAGGGAACCACCATGGGTCCTCTGACGACCCCTCGGAGCATTGAAAAGGCAATTAGTCAGGTCGAGGACGCGCGACGACTAGGGGCGGAAGTGATTCTTGGTGGGAAGCGCGTTACAGCAACTAACGGATACTTCTTTGAACCTACCATTCTGACGGGTATGACCAAGCAGATGTTGATATCCCGTGAAGAAAGCTTTGCCCCAATCGCTGCTTTATACCGGTTCGAGACCGAGGAGGAAGCAGTGCAATTGGCAAATGACACCAGTATGGGATTGGCTAGTTATGCATTTACCAAGAATATTGATCGCATGTGGAGGCTATTGGAGAATTTGGAAGCCGGAATGATTGGTATGAACACGGGTAATTCCTCGGCGGCGGAATCACCATTTGGAGGGATCAAGGAGTCAGGATATGGCAAGGAGAGCGGCAAGGAGGTGGCTGTCAACGAGTATTTGGTGACCAAGACAGGCACACTGACGATCGAGGGGCAGTATTGAGCCACACCAAGCTGAGTTGGACTTGCATGCATGGGGTGTTTTCTCATTTTTACGGCTTACGCCCCGCTGTCTCGATTTCTCGAAGGGAGGAATTAATGAATAAATAACATGATTATCTTCACTTTCTCTAAGAGAAAGTAATTTGTTAGCGTGCCGTTCACCCGTGCCAATTATTCTGATTACGATTATCGTCATCATTCTGAATATGCATATTTCTTATGCGACGTATCAAAAATTTCCCATCGCAGGGTCTCATCTCCGCGGATGATCGTAGAGAATGCTAGTTTGCGTCTAGTCTGTCCTTTTCCAGTCTCTCCATCCATCCTATTTTCAATGAAGTCTAAGTTAGAGCTACACGAACATTAGAGCGTGCGGCTTATTTGAACTATCGATGTTTCCGGTCAAACCTCCGATGTTTCGTCTTCTTTACGGTCCTCATTGCTATAATTAATGTTAAATCAGTAGCTGTATACTAATATTATTACTTGATCTTACCAAGTCTGATGGTTTCCACCCTAGAAGTTGGAATTAATTATTGGTAGTTGTTGTTTTTCCTTCAACTGAAATGCGAGTTGAAGTCAGTGGGTGGCTTGCATTAGTCCTTCCTCCTACTATCACCAACGATGTTCTTAATTGGGCAACTAAGCATCTTCGCCTGCTTATGACCTGCCCTTCTTCTACTTGCTTTTCCTCTTCCCCTCCTTTCCTTCCTAGTTTCCTCTTTCCATCATTCTCTTGTCATAAATTGATTGATTGATTCATCTTTGCTCCATTCATTCTTTTTAAACTATTTAATTCCTCACGTTCCTTGCCTCGTTGTGCTGTTCTCTCCATCCCTTCTTCTTCCCCCCTTCTATTTGTTGCACCTGTACATCGTCTGTCTTTTCCCCCACCATGGACCCTCATTCCTCTCTCCGTCAACTTATCCAAACCCATCCACTCATTGACAACCATGCTCATAACATCCTCTCCGAACCTGTTGCCTGCAATTATACCCAATACCCATTTGAACAAATTATCTCGGAAGCTCAGGGGCCTGCCCTTAACAACGCAACGTCCTCATTAGCGTTCCATCGCGCGGCCGTTCAGCTCACCTCCCTGTACCAGTGCTCCTCCTCCGACTGGGACCAATTGAAGACAGTCCGGGACAATTGGGTCCGGCGTGACTATGACGGTCTGATCCGCCGGTGTCTGGAGGGGACCCATACCCTGCTCCTTGACGACCTGCTTACCGACAAGGATGTCGAGTCATTTGATTGGCATGACCGCTTCACCGCATCGCACACCAAGCGGATTGTCCGCATTGAAGCTGTCGCCGCCCGCGTGCTCTCGACGCTCACACATACCGAGTCACTACCCTCTCCACCGTGTGACCACACAGCGTTCCAATCTCTCTGGTCGGCTTTTCGCGAACGCTTTCACACGCTAATTACGGAGGCTATCTGTGACCCCGCCGTGGTGGGGTTTAAATCGGTCATTTGTTACCGAACTGGGTTAGATATCCACCCAACAGATGACGCTGATAACACCCCTCTTCTTCAGTCATTCGCGCGCACTCTCCGGCAAGCAACTGCAGCTACGTGCCGAGTAGAGGATAAGTCACTGAACGACTGGCTTGTTCGACAAACCCTCAACCTACTTAAGTCCGCTAAGTCCATCTACCCCAACAAACCATTACAGCTACACACCGGACTTGGTGACAATGACATCAACTTGTTGCGCTCCAATCCAGCCCATTTGCAGGCCGTCATTGCACAATACCCCGAGGTCGACTTTGTGCTGCTTCATTCCTCTTATCCTTACACTCGCGAGGCTGGTTATTTGGCATGTGTTTACCCTAATGTTTACCTGGATCTTGGTGAGGTGTTCCCCGTGGTGAGCCGAGATGCACAAGAGTCCATTATCCGCGAGAGCTTGGGACTTGTCCCCACAAATCGGTTATTGTGGAGCACCGACGGCCACTTCTTTCCGGAGACATTCTGGCTAGCAAACAAGCAATTTCGTAGTGCCCTTGAAAAGGTGTGTGTGTTTTTCCTGTTGGATTCTCTCCCCCTATTCTAGCTCAAACCCGAATAATTTGAGCCCCTGAAGAATTAATATGCAATAGGTGTTTGTGGATTATGTTGAGAATGGAGATTATACCAGCGAACAAGCCAAACAGGCTGCAGTGGACATCCTATTCTATAACTCAAATCGTCTCTATTGTTTGAACGAAAAAATTAGCCACAATGCTATGCCCGGATCTGTGATCAGCTCTCTTTCTCATACGCCATCAACCGATGCCCTTGACGCGTTTATGCGGAGCAACCCGGACATCAAATACATATGGACACAATTTATCGATTATACTGCAACCCTTCGATTACGTATGTTCCCAGTTGCAGAGTTCGCCAAGATTGCTCGCAAGAAACGTCGCCTTGGAATTTGTCTTGCTCTTCTTTGGATGCTCCAAGACGACTCGACAGCTGGAGGCACGACCACTGGCCAATTTTATCTTGAACCAGACTTATCCACCCTGCAACGTAACGTGGGGATTGAATCGAAAAGTGCTACCGTGATGACCTGGTGGCGCTCAGAAGAGGGCACACCGCTGGATGGTTGCCCTCGGAGCACCTTGCTTAAGGTTTCTAACAGGCTTCACGACGAGTTTGGTATCGATGCAACTTGTGGCTTCGAAATAGAGGTTGTTTTTCTAAAAGCAGTCACGAATCCCTCGACAGGCGAAGAGGACTGGGCCCCAACTGTCACCAACCACTCCTGGTCTCAAATGACTCGAGAAACTCGACGTATGGTGCCTTTACTCGAGGAAATAGTCGAAGCCCTAGCATCTATTGGGATCCATCTAGAGCAGTTCCATTCAGAGTCCTCCCCTGGACAGTTTGAATTTATCCTGCCTCCTGGTCCCCCGGTTCCGGCTGTAGACATGCTCATGAAAGCTCGACAGGTTGTGACTTACGTTGCAGAGCAGCACGGTATTCGTGCCACCCTCTACCCACGTCCTTACTCCTTTGCCGCTGGAACGGCCGCTCATGCACATGTTTCTATCTCTCCGCCGACAAAAGAAGACTCCTTCCTAGCAGGGGTTCTTGAAAACTATCCGGCCCTCGTAGCCTTTACTCTCTCTGGAGATGCAAGCTACGATCGCGTCAAATCAGGAATTTGGTCTGGAAGCGAGTGGGTCGCCTGGGGTACACAGAACCGCGAGGCTCCAATTCGCAAGATATCACCAGGTCACTGGGAGATCAAGTCACTCGATGGGTTGGCCAATATGTATTTTGCGATGGCAGCATTCCTAGCCGCTGGATATTTGGGGATCAAAAACGATAAGGCCCTTACTGTCAAGGAGTGTCTATGTAAGTTTGCTTCTGTTATTTTTGTCGTCTTTATTCCCCAGCAAGAGTGATTAGAGATGAGACGGTTTTGTTTGATATTTATATAACCGTAAGGTACTAACGTTACCGAAATAGACGATGCAGCCACTCTTACAGATGTTGAACGTAGCTCCCTCGGCATTACAACCAAACTCCCCACTACTCTTTCGCAGAGTCTTAAAGCACTATCTAGTAACAAAGCCCTGCAGGACATCATTGGCCCGGAGCTAGTGAAGAACTACATAATGGTAAAAAAAGCCGAGAGCGAGAAGCTGAGTGCGATGGATGAAAGTTCTCGAAGAAAATGGCTCATAGAGAGATACTAATGAGCGTATTCCCTACTTGAGACTAAGTATTTCTAAGTGATATTTTAATCTTAACCCTTAGACATGGCATGATGACACTAGATAAATAGATCACGAATCCAACAATAATAATAAATTCCATACAATTTTCAGCTTGCAATTACTAAGTCTCATTATATTATGGGGCTTTTTGGTACTATACATCTTTGACACTCTGTAGTCTAATTGTTAATTCTTTTCCTATAAATGATAGGATATCAATGCAGATAGTCGTCTCTATATATTCGTAAAATGCATGTTACATAAACAAGGGGTATCACTCATGCTTCATATCCGTGTACGGAGTAATCCCAAACGCAGCAAAAGAGAAAAGAAAAAATGAAAAGGACGGGTAGATGAAGCCATGAAACGCTAGTAGTCGTTCATACGTAAAATTTAAGAGCCAAAAAGTTACCACATGTTCCTGTTCATGGCGTTGGAGGGCTTGGTCAAACCGGCTTATATCGGTTTGTTAAGATTGGGAATTGCTGAAATCCTTTCCCTCCCATTCATCTAATAAGCGCGAGACTTCCCTGAAAGAGACTGGCTTTGTAAGAAAGAGATCCACACCGGAACCCAACGCCTCAGATTCGTCACGAGAGCTGCTGAGGCCGGTAAGAGCGACAATGATTGCAGAATTTCCTAAGGCTACATTACGCTCCTTTTCGAGGGCTCGGATAGCGCGTGTAGCTTCAAAGCCATTCATAACAGGCATGGACATATCTATTTCCGTTTCGTTAGTCGACATGTTATCATACGATAGTCTGTGATAGAGTAAGGAGAGAGAGGACTCACCCATGAATATCATGTCGTATCCCTGCGACATTCTCTCCACCGCTTCGACAGCTTGTTTCCCATTTTCAGCAGAGTCTAGAGTTTCCAGGTTTCTCCTTTTCATGAATGTGAGCATTAGATTGAGGTTGATGGAGTTGTCATCTACCACGAGGATACGTGCACGACGTGGGAGATTAATTTTAGTTGGGCGGTCGAGGGGCAGGGAAAGAAAGGGAGACTCTGGCGACACAATATTAGATAGTAAGTCGGATACCTCGGTTTGTGAGGGAGTAGACTTCACAGAGACTGAAGAGACTGAGCTAGTGTTACTGTCTGTTAGGTCCGGGGTTCCATTGGAGATTTCAATGAGCTTTCCCCTAGACTCTGCACCAGTTAGGAGGGTATCCTTCCTGCGAGGTCGTTCGGGTAGGTCAATTATGCACCCTTGGGCGAGAGCACCGAGTCGCAAATCTAAACACTTGCGAATTGTACGAGCAAGTTTATGTGGACCGCAGGGACGGCGCGTGATACTAACAATATTTGCGATGGAGGACCACTGTGACCGCGCGGTATTGTAATCGATCGACCTATTGCACAGGATTAAAAGCGGAGGGAGCTCGCTCATAGAGGACGCTTTGGGCGGATTATTGGCCAAGGCCGCCTCGTCTGCGAGGAGAACATCTGTTGGTACTTCAGGGGACCACGACACTAATTCAAGGCCGTACCACTCCGTTAAATAACGGGAGACACTGGACCACATGGGGTGCTCTGCCACACCAACAGGGTCTATTCCAAGGATAGCTGCCCGCCGATTTGAATACATTTGTCTTAAAAGGCGAAACTCGCATGCCGCATCCTTTTCATGTGGGAACCAAGACCGAGGCTCGTCTTGAGGTTCACAAATTCCTGCCTCAGGGCGTGCAAAGGGTAAAGAGACTTTTACAATCGTTCCCTCCCCCGGTCGGCTATGTATGTTGATGCTTCCGTTCAATGCCTTTACTAGGCTGCGGACAATAGACAGACCTAAGCCAGTCCCAACAGCAAGTGTGTCCTCTTGAGCGAATGGAGTGTATAAACGGCCGCGGAGAAACTCCTCTGAGATACCCTTGCCGGTGTCTGATACTGTCAATGTGACTAAATCTTCGGTGCCTGTTTTGCGGGAGCGACCTTCCGAGGCCTCGGATATTTCCAAGCGTAGGGAAACGCGACCAGCTTCCGTGTACTTCATCGCATTGCCGAAGACATTCATTATGATCCGTCGTAATGCACCAGGTTGAGTCCGATAAACCCAGTCATTTTGCGCGATATCCAAGTCCACCTCAACATGTAGTTGTGGTATTGTTTGAGGCCCAATTTCCGATTTTGGTGGATCATATGTTATATGGCTGAATTGGCTATATGGGGTAGTTGATTTTTGACTGTAGGCGTGTCCGAGACACACGCCTTCCACCACTTCCTCCGCTAGAAGAGCGAGGTCGGTTGCCACGTAGGTGTCTAAATGTGCAGCGGACTTATTCTTGACATCTAATGTTGAAGCTTTGGTGCTCCGCTTCTGTTGACGACTTTTTCTTTCCAAAGAAACAATTTTGCTGAAGTCGAGAACTTGGTTCATAGTGTCTAGCAACGTCCGGCCACATGCATTAATCGTCTCTAGCAGAGAGTCCTGAAACTCATCTAAATTCGTGCCATTCAGAAACTCCGCGGCTGCTAAGATGCCATGAAGTGGGCTGCGCAGTTCATGCCTATGACAGCAAGAAAACCTATAGTCAGCAACTTTGTTAGTTTCAAGGGTATAGACTATGTACTCACGAAATGCTGCCAATGAAATCCCCTTTTTGTCGGTCCGAGATAAGCGATTCAACCCGGCTACATTCAACCATGATAGAAGAACCAAAGCCCAGAACCGAGCTTAGCTCAACTGAAGAGGTGAAAACACGAGTCTCAACCGTATTCCAACAAAAGCATCCAGCAAACCACTGCGAATTGGCGGCATTCCATAGCGGCACAAACAAGACTTGACTTGCGTTAGGGAAATAGAGATTCAGCATTGAATTCTCCATTGATTTCCACTTCTTGGACGTGCCTTTGACTAGCTCTGGGGTTCTTGAGGTCCGAGATCGACTTCTTCTGGGTTTCGTCTTTTCGTCGTCGTCGGAGCTAGAGAGCATGCCATCCCGATGAAAGGACCAAAGCTTCCCTTTGGTATACCGCCGTAAAAGCTGGTGCAGGAAGCCATTATCGAGATTAGCGGCCGGGCAGAGAACTTTTGACCCTGGGCTGGGAGCAAACGGTTCATCGGTAGTGGAGATAGCTAAGACGGGTGCCGGCTCGCTCGTATCTCCTGGGTTTTCACTTCCTGAGTCCATATCGATAACTGGACTGTTCCCTGCCTCTAGAAATACCACACCACCATCCCCTTCCAGTTCTAAGCTCTCCCTGATCAAGTTGGCCGCCCTGCGAAAAGCCCAGGTGTTCCCATGAGACTCATCTAGTCCCCTGAAGTCTTTATGTTGACTGCTAGACCACCAATCTGGTAGAGGGGTGACGGGCCCGGAGGAAACTCCCTGATCGGCCTTGAAGTCGGACAACGAGCTAGTTGATCGGGCATCAGTGCTGTGAGAGCGCCTAGAAGGAATCTCCGAACTGTTAAGTGAGCCTACTGAGAGGTGATTGGCCCTCTGGCTAGACGATGGAGGTGTGCTGGGTGCATGTGAAGAACTACCAGCATACGAAGGGTGAGTCGATTCGACAAAGCTTGAGCTACCCTCGACAAAGCAGCTGAGCCCTTGGGAAAGTCGAGCGGCACGCCGGCCTTCAGAAGCTTGCCGACTGACCTTCAAGAAGTTCATGATAAGAACTGCTAGTGAGCCCAGCGTGTCCTTCTCGCTCTCAGTCAGGCCATTGTGCGGTTTAGTGTCCAAAAGAAAAAGGCATCCAATGTTGATGTTATTATCAGTCGTTAGGGGGGTTCCGGCGTAGAATCTAAAATGAGGGTCACCCCGTACAAAAGGAAGGTACTTGTAACGTTCATCTTCGCTCATATCGTCTACCACCAAAAAGCTAAAGTGGCCACGCTCCTTGCCTGAAGGTGGAAGCGCTACAGTAGCCTACAAAACAGCGTTGTCTTGTCAATAGTGGCGGCGAATTAATCTTGGTCAAGTAAACCTACCTTACACATACTCCAGGTGGTAGAGGAGAGCGTGGGGCATCCATCCCAAACCCCGCCTACAATTGATTCATATTGCTTTTTAACCCCTAGGAGGGTTTGCGAGCTTTGGGCTATGATAAATTGCGATTCACGATCCGAAACACTGCGAAGGCATAGAGAAGTTAGCCTGGCAAAAAAAAAATTTCATGTCTTCCAATTGTAATGTACCTAATCAAAACGCGTTCCACATTGAGGCGCAGAGCTGCTAGTTGTGCGAATGAATTCAAAGTCGCATTATAATCACCCAGAACAAGGGCCTCGGGTAAAAGACCAGCTGTAGCTAATGGATGTTGAGCAGAAAGTGCGGGAGACGGAGGCAAGGGGACACCGGATTCCAAAGTTGCAGCGGTGACGGTCGGTAGCGCATCGTCGGACGAGCGAAGCCGGTTTCGGTTTAAAATCCGTTCTGGCTGGAAATAACGATAGAGCTCTCGAACTCTGCGACCATCGTTGTGATCCTCACCTCTCTGCTGTGTCAATGACGCCATAGCAAGGGCGCAAGAACAAAGACCAGCAAAAGAGAATTGGAATGAGGATACGGTAATGAATGTAGGTAGGGGTTTCTTGATTTAGCAAGCCTTGTTTGGTTTACTTGTGTTCCATGCTTGGAAGAGGTGGGTGGTGTAGTAAAAAAAAATACTATACGATAACTAGATGAATTTAAATATTCAAGGTGTGGCGGGAAGTAAGAAAAGAAAAGCGGGACAAGGGCCGAGAAGCTCAAGGTTGGGAAGTGGAAGAGGGGAAAGGAAGGGGAGAAGAGGGGTATAATGAGGGAAAGAGAAAATTTGTAGATTATTAAGTTAAGATCAAAAGTTTGAAACCGGGTTCGCACAGAATTAATTTAGAGGATCGTCTGCTGCAAGAGGAGCTTCATTAAGATCCAGGGTGTGCCGAGATACGGGTGGGATTGAGTATGCGTGGCCTTCATTCTTCGGGAAATGGAACCAATAACCAAATTGGGACATGTTGGATTTTGAAAGAAATTAGTGGGCGGGGGAGTGGCAATCCACAATAAGGCAGCGGAAATAATAATAATAATGGAAAACGAAATGGACGATGAAATCTTTTTGACAAGCAAGTAACAGAAGAAGGGTTAAAGCAGACGCGGTGAGGGAGGAAGTTCCTAGGCAGGAAGGAGCTTGGGGCTTCCAGCAGGCGCACGCATCATCTTGGAATCATTAGAACCCTTGCATGTGTTTTCCCAAACCAAGCGCATGGGAGAAAATCGTTCTATCGATCACATCATTATGATCATGGGTGGAATTCATATTCATCAGCCGATGGTGGTGGCTGTCAGTGGGGTTTCATGAGGGAGTTTCAAACGTTGGTTCAGGTCATACTCGGAATACCGGTTTTGAGACCTGCACTAGTCCCTTTCTGATCATTTCTAGGTCCTGTGCTGGCCTTCTATTGGCTCTGATCATGAGGTCGGGCCTCAAAGCCCACCAGTCAGGGCTCTCGAATGACCAGGCACCAGCAAGGCATCAATATCTCCTAGGCGTAATTCGGAAGAAATCTGCGCTGACTAAGAGATTTGACCCCTCCTAAAAGCCTAGTCTTCTTTCTTTTTGCTCTCTGAAAATATAGTACTTTTTTTTTCTCTCTATCCTCTGAGCAAATCATGAAATCATACCTCAGTTTGACTGGGCTTGCCCATCTCCTAGTCGAATGATCGGCGACAGGCTCGATTACCTTAATCCCCAAACAGCCTAGTTAGGTAAGTAGGGCAGTTGATTTTTTTTTTTTTTTGCCTGACTAAGCGGTCTAGAATCTCTGTTTCAGGTATGTGGATGTGCTCCGTATGTGGAATTGTGGATCTGTGGCTTGCCTGTGGCCTCCGAGTCCCGATGCATATCATACCATTCTGCCTAAATATCAATGTGTACCTATGTCCCAGAGAAAAGAAGATTTATTTTATGTAAATGATGGGGAACAGACCCCTGACACATATGTGTATCAAAAAAAAAAAAAATAAAAAATTCAAGAATGGAAATGCAAATGCAGAAATCATACAATCATAATCATCGTTAGTTCTCAGTAGCATGAGCACAGCAAAGACCTGTGAAAATCTCATCATGTCTCCAATCAAATTTTAAAACTTCTCCATTAACTGTTTCCGGACTGTCCACATTCGCGCCCGTTTGCCGAAAATATACATAGGGATCGTAAGAAGAAGTAATCCCAGTTGGATTACCCCCAGAGCGATAAACACCATTCGTGCGCCATCTGACTCCACCCAATCAACCACAAAGAGGGAGAAAACCAACCCGTGAAACACATCTGCAGCCCTCATTAGCCTTTGATACAGGAAGAAAGGGACAAACTTCGGGAGGCTGAGAGAAGGGACGACCTACTTTTACTCCAGTTTAGAGTAACCAACGCTTCACCCGCATATTGTCGGTAGCTGTCCACGCAAAAGGTGATAGAGGTAGTGCTTCCCAGGCAGCACCCAAACGATACCAAGCCAAAGAAAACTGTAGGCACAATCCAGTTGTCCCTCTCTTGGATGCTCCAGCCGAATCCCATGAGTCCAATAGTCGTCGTGATCCCGATAGGAATTCCCATCACCAGGCGAAACTCCGGCTCATAAATGCCGCCATTGCGTCGGGTCATGAATCGAACAATTATGTCCGAGATCTTCCCCGCAACAGCAGTACCCAACAATCCTCCAACAAAAGGGGAAATATAGACCAATCCAGTCTGAAGAGGGGTGAAATTGTAATGGTCCCTTCCTTGATAGAGGTGGGAAACAACTTCCGACAAGACGATAAGCCAACCAACGGAGAGCGCATACACCACAGCCGACCACAGGACGGCTGGGTATGCAAACAAAATGAACGGACGGACTGCCACTCGTAACCAATGATCTTGGGAAAGTCGGCCATTCCAAGGCCGAAGATAGTAGGTGAACGGGATCTCTGATCGCTCTCGGAGTCGGTTAGTATACTGCACAGGTAAACTCGGTGCAACGGCTGGGTCTAGGGACTCGCTTCGGGCAGGAGATCGCGAAGGATACCTCCCAGATTCGACATCTGGCGGGCTAGTTATAACCAAAGTAGGCTGTTGAGGGCTACTATGGGGCATTTCCCGATCTGAGCCAAGCGATTGGTGTTCACCATCTATTGGGTTAGGAAGGCTTGGACTAAGAAAGCCCGCAACTTTTTCTTGTTCATCTGGGCTAGTACCACTTTCTCCTTGGAGATTTTTCTCTTCCGACTGGGCATCCAAAAACCCGACGTGACCTTTTTTAGATTTTTTTAAAGCTGCGTCATCTAATTTATTCTCCGGTTGCGACTCTTTTGAATGTCGCACGTCCGGATGCCGACCCCTAAATCCATGTGTAACCATATCTGACACACTGCGATAGAAATGAGGGCGCCGATGGTGTTGACGGGGGCGAGGTGTACGGTCCCAAAATGTCTCTGGGAGGAAGAAGAAGATAGAAACCAAACACGCGCCAACAACTATGGCAACAATCCAGAATACCCAACGCCAGCCTAGGCTTTCTATGATCGCTGCACTGACTAGCGGGATGAGGTTCTTGCCGCCAAGCAGCAAGAGGGTGTAAATTCCAACCCGATATGCTCGCTCATGTAAAAAGTAGATTTCTGCAATAGTTGCTGATGGCAAGCACTCGACCGGGCTTACTGCAATTCCCTGGAAAATTCTAGCCACAACTAGGCTAGGATAATTAGGGGAGGCAGCACACCAGATCGCAGAAAGGATAAAAAGAGTGGCACCCAGGAGATACACAGGTCGTTTGCCCCATAGAATTGCAGTGGGAGACATGATGACTGACCCCACGCCGAGCCCTAGCATGTACAGTCCCGTTGTATATGCCACCTGCTGCGTAGTTACATTATAGTCATCGGCGACCTGGATGAATCCGGCAGCGAGAACTGGAGTCATACCACCACCCATCAAACAATAGAAGCCCAGCGAGATCAATGCGGCGTCACGCCGCCATACAGGCCAATTTAGAGGATCGTTGTTTGAGTCATCGGGCTGTGGGACGAGAACTATCTTTCCGTTGGCTGTTTTCTTTTTTGTCGGGTGTGCGGACGCACGCGACGAGGAACGGGAAGCGGGGTATGCGGTAGGTAGCGAAGACGCAGAGGTACGCTGTGGTTGATGTCTTAATCCCAAAGGCTCATTCCGGTTCGAAGAAAGTAGTAAGACGGTTCCTAGTACATGCATAAGCAACAAAAAAAAAAAAAAAAAAAACCCCTCTATGGCGGTGAATAAAGCGTGATTAAAAATTTATGCGCGAAAACCGCATACTCACCAGGCACCTCATCCGTTTCTCGATCACTCAGTATACCCAGGGTTGCTTTAGCGCGATAGCTCACATTTTCAGGGTCTGAGCGGTGTGGCTGGGAAGAAGAAAATAATCCTCTCCACCACCTTGTACCATGCTGTCTATTATCGCCACCATCCTCGTCACGCTTCGCCGAGGGAGACTCGGCCATGGCTCGATTAGAATTGTCGCAAAGGTTGACAGATGCGCCAAAAAAGGAGGAGGGCGATTTCGGAACTAATTGAATCGACTGTAAAGTCCGAATTCAATTATGACAAAACAAGCGCTTTCTTTTCAGTGAGTCTAAAAAAAAAAACAAACTTGGTAACCAATGTTAGTTAATTCGGAAGTCAAACCTTTCGGCAGTGTCTTGGGAGCTCACATCTAATTATTCAAATCACACAATGGTTTAAAAGTGGTGAAAATTGTCAAATCTAGACAAAAAGCAACTGCTGGAAAACACCTCTATTTGACCATGAGTTGGACGTTAGAACTTAGCAACGCTCACAAGACGCAGAGTAAGGAGGATGGACTTGCGACGACCAGCGTACATAATGAAGATAGGAGGGAAGAGAGAAGAGGGAAGGGGAGAGAGCAGAGGAAGGGAAGAAAAGGAGGTGAAGTTAATATATGATTGAGATTGGGAACCAACTGTTCAATCTCTCTCGAGTGGGTCTTCTGATAGCCATGCGGGGAGAGCACGAAAGAATGGAGTGTTTCAAGCAGAGGCGACAACGGTGGCGGCAAATGTGGGCTCGAGAAGTTAATGCTCGTCCAGTGCGATGCCAAAAGCAAGCGATAACAGCTAGGGTGATACGTCAGGGCAATCGCAAGCCCCTTAGCAACAGGATCAACAGGATATGTCTGAATAAAGTCCTCTACAGCTCCAGGTGCTAGCTCGATGCACTATCCATGCCGTTCACGTGGGCCGTCTGCACATTGACGTCAAAAGGGTCTGGGTTCATAAGCCACCAGGGTCGCGGACTGGCCAGTAGGGTTTCTAGACGAGACAACCTTTTTCTTTTGATGGGGGAAAGAGTTCAGAGGAAACAAGGAGGAGCTCAGTCCTGGGGAGGAGGAAATAAGCGCTAGGTGGCTTGCTGTGGGGTGCACGGGCTAGGCATCTTTGGTCTCCCGTCTGCCTTCCGCATGCAGAGTTAGCAAAGCGACCACCAGACCGACTGTCTGCATCTCGAGTAATTTCCCCTTCTATGCTATTATTAACTATTTACCGATGACAGTAAATATTCCTAATATCTAGTGAGAGGAAACATCCACACTTTTCAGTTAGCAAAATTATTTATATCATTACAGAGGTCATGCTCAGGGCTTAACCAAAAAAAAGAAAAAGAATTACCCCCGTCCCAAGCTGAGTCTCGGATGAATATTATGTGCTTTGGAGTTTCAACACTCATTGGATGCCAAGGCCGTAACTATCCGTACCATTTAGTGATCATCAGACGCCCATCCAGCCATCATCCATCTTAGCCGTATCCCAACTAGGGAGTCAGTTGATAGGTCCATTTGCTTGAGCTTTCAAGTCTAGCAAACGTGATAGTTCTTGGTTGATGCCGTCATTTTGCAGCATGTCTTTGCGTTTCGTGGGGGACACAACCATAGTGTTTAAGATACCTGCTGCTTCCACTGGTGAGTTGATCTGAGGGATTATTGAGATTTCCACGTTGGAAAGAGGCATGCAGAATAGATTTGGAAAGACTGGGTGCAGAGCATTGAATGGGTGGGCTACCGGGCGTCGTCATCTTCTCAGAGAATATCGAATAGTAACGACCCACTAATATTAGAATGTGGAACTGGGGTTTGTCTGTTGTTGATCGAAGAACCAGGCGGGCTTGAGGGGAACGGCTGATCTTAGATTTCTTTTTCAGTGATCACACCACCTCGTGAATTGGAGGGGTTTTATTTTCTTTTGTATCTCCTTTCCCTTCTGATATCAAATCATTGATGACATGCCTTTCTCTACCTTCATCCCCATCGCATCTTATTTTTTATTTTTTTTTCTTCTCTTTTTTTGATTCTTTTCTTTTCTTCTTTTTCCTTTATCTCTTTGTTGGAAATTTTCAATTCCTTGGCAGCCTCCCACCCCCAGACCTAGGAAGTTGGTCCAGAGTCCATAAATACGGGCGTGTACTAGGTTTACATAAGTGCAAATATATGAAGAGTGGTGATTGAAAATTGAGGGTTACACATGGCTCTTACAAAATTTCGACTTGACAGCCAGTGTGCAAGGCCACCAACTGATCAATTGCCGACAATCTAAGGCTGCCAAGGTAGTCAAGGCCTTGGCATCTCTATCCCTTACTCCCGTGATCCAGGGCACTAGGCTTTTCTAAGTCAAGTACAACCCACGTGCGTGAGTTGTGAGCTTCAATTCCTCTGATAACAGCTTCCTTAGAGCTTCCATATATTTTCTTTTCCAGTCATTAGTGCTTTCCTATCGTTCGATGGAAGGATCCAGGGGTTTGGTTCTGTATCCTTGTGATATCTGTCTCCAACGTGCCTCACCATCGTAGTTGGATTTGTTCATCATGCCCCGCCAAGATGCAAAGCAATCACATTAGCATTTATATGAACAAAAAGGGGGGATTGAAGGTAGGTGGGATGCCAATTGAGTGATAATCGTCGTAGGCTAGTAGGTAGGTTCATATATATCCTGGAAAGATTAATCTTGCCATCTCTCAGTAATCCTCTGTGTCTCAATTTTATTTTTATCATTTTTTATTCTTGATTATGAGGGAGCCATTGCCATGGCACCTTTCTTCAATGTCGTCCGAAAAGGCTGGAATACTTTCACCTCCACGGAGAGACAGAATATGGCCATCTACATCCTAGGGATAATGATATACAAATTTGGCCTCGAGGCTTTCAACGGATCCATTGTCAGTCTCGCTACCAACCGCTACGACTACGATGCCTATATTACAAACACCCCTCCAAAAACATTCCAGCGGGTCGGTCTCTTGGTGGGCCTCAATCAAGCATGTCAATGCGTTGGGTCTATTTTAATCGCCCCATTGATCCGCAGGTTCTCCCCTCGAATCGTTTTGGTGGGTGCAGTACTTGCGTTTGGCATCCTCAGTGCCCTACTCCTCGTCATTGACGCTGGGACAGGGGGTACTTTCGCTCCACCAGAATTTCGTGTCAACCATCCAGCACATGACTTTCCTTATTACGGCCGCTACAATACTGACGGCATTATCCCCGTGTACTGTGCTGCTGGCATTGCGTATGGGATGGTTGAACTGATTCGTCGCGTGATCCCCCGAAGCATTGTGGGTGGTAATGTTCAAAAACTCCGCCAACTCGATGCCCTTGTCCATATTTTCTATGAAGTATCCGGTACTAGCGGTGCTTTTTGCACAGCCTTGGCATTAATTCCCTATTTTGGGAATAACTACTCCTTCTTTATCACTCCTATCTGTTTTGTCTCAGCGGCTATCTGTTGGTTCTTCCTCGTCGATCATAGCTTCCAAAGTCGGCGCACCCAAGTTTCTGAAACACAATTCTCCTACGTCCAGGCTGTTGCTACTGGATTTTGGCTCTTTCTTGAATCTATTTGGACAGGAGCTCGTATCCTATTTTCGTCCCGGAAGTTCGTTTGGCTGGTCCCAGGATATGCTGTCGCTCTTTACGCCCATCGATACCTCGAAAATAGCATCGCTCCAGCGATTGCACGTCGATACCTTGGAAATGCCGCCTGGTCGCAGATCATCGTAGGTGGCTCAAACTTGGGGGAGCTTCTGGGAGCACTATTTGTTATCCTATTCACCAATCTAGTCACCACTCCAATCCCATGGCTCCGACTTGATTCCATCATGCTCCTCGTCACCTGGTATCTTCCATTTTGGCGACCTCAGTATCTAAACGTTTCCATGGCCTGGATCGCTGCCGCCACCTTCTTACCCATCTCCTTTGGCTGGGCGGCGGGCGACGTTTCACTAGCAGCCTACATTCAGGCCGCACTCGCACGGGTCGAATCCAGAACGGAAAACGTGTCCGCTCTAGGGGCAGTCATGGCTTTCCTCTATTCAACTTATATCGTCCTTTATGCCATCACGTCACCGCTGCTCGGAAGTTACATCGATCAAGTCTACATGAAAACCGGTGGCCCAGAAGGAGGTGGTAATATCTATGAGGCCATCCAAAACGTGGCGAGTGTCCAGTTTACCGTGGTATCAGTATTTGTTCTTGCAGCCACTTTTGTTCCTGAAGGTTCATGGTCGCTAAATCCCAAAATGCTTTTCAACGACGATTTAATACATGAACTACCTGGCTTAGCGCCGATAACATCAAAAGACGAGTTAGATTCATGAGGCTCACCACAATGCAAACAGATAAGGCGAGAGAAAAAAACATTGGGCAACCCCTCTTCTTTTTTTAGAGACAAATAAACACAATTAAACAATTGATTCCTCAAAACTACCGACCTACTCATCAATAATTTATTTATATATATATATATATATATACAAATTTTCCATAAAAAACAATAAGTCTCATGATCATTCATATCAAGCAGATGAATTGATTGTCACAGCTACTTTGCTTCAAAAGGGTCGAAATAACGCCACAACGCCGTCCTTATATCCTATCCCACATTATCCCAGCCAAATAGATAGTCACACTTAACTCACTCACAAAAGCCTCTCCCACTCGTTCTCCATATGGTAGAGCAATTGCACACGCGGCCAATTCTACTTCGGACGATGTGTCGTCGCATCCAACTCCAATGGAGTCGACTGCCATCCCACCGGCTGCTGCGGCTGTAATTCCTGCATCTGCTGCATCTGCATTTGATGCGACCCATCCCAACTCCAATGGCCATGTCCATGTTGTAGCGCCGGCGTCGGACTATACATACCAGGTGGTGGCGCTGGTGGCGGGGAATAAGTTTGTCGCCCATAATCAGCAAACGGCAACCCCGGACTCGGTTCTGGCGGTGGCACTCCTCCTCCCCCACCAGTTGCACTACTTCCCATTTCACTTTTCCCGGCACCACTACCGAACAAAGCCCAGCGGGCGGTACGCTCCGTCCGACCATCTTGGGATGTAAGCCATTGCTGATAAACACGATTCCGACCGAGGAGAAAGAACAGTGCAGCGAGGATGCCGAGGAACGCAACGCTGCCTATAACTATGCCGGCGATTGCGCCCCCGCTTAGCGTTGAGGAAGAGGAGGAGGAGGAGGAGGAGGAACTGTCGCTATCGCTGCTGCCGCCGCCGCCGCCTCCTTCGGCGGGGATGGAGCCACCGGGTACGACCATGTATGGATATTCAAGGGCATCGTTGAATTGGTTTTCCCAGGTCATGGTTGAGTTCTAGTTAGTTAGTTATAATTAGTGTGAGTTTTGTTGGTTTCTCTCGTTTGTGTGTGTGTGTGTGTGTGTGTGTGTGTGTGTGAGAGAGAGAGAGAGGGAGAGAGATGGGAGAGAGAGGGAGAGAGATGGGAGAGAGATGGGAGAGAGATGGGAGAGACGAAAAAACTAAGAAGGGTGAAATTACTGGGTTAATGGCTCCTACCATGCCATTCAATTGGCAGGATCCGATAGCAGTGCAGTAGAAGAACTGGGGCTAGACGAGAATGA
This sequence comes from Aspergillus haitiensis, assembly GCA_027569155.1. NCBI lineage: Eukaryota > Fungi > Ascomycota > Eurotiomycetes > Eurotiales > Aspergillaceae > Aspergillus > Aspergillus haitiensis. Next base: position 60,141 of record JAPDEO010000008.1, on the reverse strand, counting down.
ACATTAATGTTAACAATAATCAAGTTGGACTTCTGCATTTACGTAGCGAGAACGAGATACAAGATATCGGGTCATACCTCAGTGGTTTGAACCGTCATATTCCATGTGGGCAACTATATTTGTTGGGTCGAGTTTCAGTTATCACTGTAAATGTGGGCAAAAAAAAAAAAAAAATAAAATAAAAATTAAAATAAATAAAGGTGAAGGGAAGGGTGAGAAACGGAGGAGTATAGAGATAATTAAACACATACCTCTCCTATAACTTGACCATTTACTTCGTTGAAATCATTCTTAATTCCCGAGTAAAAGTAATCACCATTTGCAGGTACACAAGGCGCTCTATAATCGGCCTGAACGACAGAATGATTTCGAGGATAGAACTGGAAGACGATCAAGTCTCCCACATCCGCCATCACCGAGTGAGGCACATACTGATGAGGACTTTCTTTCGGGCCGACTTGGATAGTATATGTTGCTGGCCCAGAGGGGGTAGGTGCTAATGAACTGGTAGTGAAAGTGGTGGTTGACATGCTTGAAGTTGCACCAGGTGCTGCAAAGGACGACCAGGTCGGAGAGTAACCATTATAATATGACATTTCAAAGAGGGCTAACCAGTGTGATCTTAAAATTAGTCAGACGTGTCAACGAGTATGCAGCATGTGGATCAAAAAATGAAACCATAGCAGTTGCACAATAGCATCAAGAACTATAAACAAATATGTCATCCAAGAAAGATGAATGAGCGTTTGAGTTCAACCCATCTGTCGGCGAGAATAAAATGAAAAAAATGAAAAATGACTTGAGCCAACAAAAAAGCAATGAAAAGAAGGGGGTACAAACGGGGAAAAAAAAAAAAAAAAAAGGTAAAAAGAGGGGGTTGTGAAAAGAACAGCCCCAAAAGACAGCGAATCTAGCCCAGTCAGGTCAATTGGCGGTGATTTGTCTTTGTGGCTGAACAACAGAGCGAGTCGAAATAAGTAACCAGTGACTACCCACGCACTCTTGAAATAGACCATCATCATAATTATCTCTCTCATCTCCGTCTTACAGGTTGCAGGGTTAGCGCCAGCGGTCTGCCAATAGAAATAGAAAATGTCAGAGGTGTGAGGCTCCCTCTCAGCCTTTCAGGGAAGGTTAGGCCTCCATCTCTCAGCTCACTGCCACCCCGCGCAGGTTGAGGACGAATAAAAAACAGCCAAGAAGAATATAGAGTTGGGGGCCATCATAAGAACTTGAAAAAGACACTCCTAGTTAAATATTCTTCAACGATCCCGAAATACGATAAATGTTTATGTCGAGAGTCTGACCCCAGTCGCAATCCAACAACGGTTCGAGTCTTGTCATGGTAATGACAGAATAACCACGACTCGCTCGCTACCGATGATCTGTTTGTCTCTGTTCTAGCTCGCGAATGACCCTCTGCGCTACTCCCAGAACTTCTTGCACTTGCGCAGTCAACCCTCTTACTTCATCCGCTAGAGCTGGGAACTGTCCGGCTTCAGTAACCTCATCTTCAGTGGCAATGGCGGTTCCCAAATCTCGGAGGGTGTTCTGTATTTCTTCCCTCAAATTTTCCTTCAGCTGGTCAAAACTTTCATCTAGAATCCTCGTGTAATCAGCCTGGATTTTATTCGAGAATATCTGGAAAATATTTGACTGCCGAATATGTTGATTCATGATCCTCTTTCGCTGCGCGTCGCTCCCCCTCCCTACAAACGTTTGTTAATAGAAGGCCCTGTGTTTCACGGTGAAACCTTGAGTAAAAATTTACCTGATATTGCGCAACAAGCATTGTACGCAGGACGCATGGCGTCCGCTATATAAGAAGTGTCATGACCGTAGATAGTGTCTAGTTTCGTTTGTCTGAAGCCTTTTAGTAAACCGTCATCTTCTACAACGAGGGGTGGAGATCCTACTCGGTGCGTGTAGTAAGGTCGGAAAAGGTCGTCTCAACCACATCCATTATACACCTCTCTTGAGATTCCATATTATCTATTAAGCTTTCCAAAGCTTGTGGTGCAAGGTGAGAATGTTCTGCGACCTAGTTAAAAATCTGTAATCTTTTCATCATACAAAGTTAATACTTACCAAAGAGCAATGCACGCACTGACTCGAAGGTCTCGCTGATCTGAGTTTCAACGCTATCCTGTTGCCGGTTTAATACTTGTAGGATCGTAGCCCATCCCTGGGAAAGTTGGTTGAATGGCCCTTCGAGAATTTCCTCATTCCAGCAACGGGCCCTACCATCCCGTGGCTGGTGTACTCCACCCTTGCGACAAAACGCGGCGTAAGTCGAGTGATATAACTATAAATTGTTCTCAGTATAGGGCAATAAGATATTAGTATAGGTTGGGCCTACCGTTGCCCATCCCTCACAAGTTCTAACCGCCTGGGCAGTCCAACGCTCTCGAGAATCGCCTATTGCTAGCATTAACAAATTTAATCTCATCTGATTCATAAAGCCAGAGACTTACGAATGGTGTGAATAATTGACGTACGAAACTGAGTGTCCAGGTTCACCCGCGCAAGTCGTATACAGGAGTTCCGTGACACAATGCGCTATGGCCGGTCAGCATAGAACGCTTTTGTTGTCTCCCTCATTCAAAGTTATGGAACTCCATAATCTTTTTGGAGGGAATCGCTTAGCAATGTGACCCAATTTGGACAGCAAGGTAGGGAGAGCACTAGTTACCATACCAGCCTAATAGTATCTTGCGCCTCATTCAACGCCCGGCGGAGGGCTTCAGCTCTTTCCACAGTAACAGCATCAGAGCCTGCCAGGGTCCACAGGTTGATAGAACCCAGCAAAGCCGGGACCCTATTTTCGAGGAATGCCGACGTTGCCTGTAGTTGAGCTTCAGCTGGTACCGACTGGCAATATCGACGCAGCTCAGGGATTCCGCTAAGCCGAATATATTCACCAGCATGGGGTCCACTTTCCATACGGTGGTCAGCATACAGTTTATTACTGACGCAGAAGACTTTGATCTGTCTGTCAGCAAAGCGTGTGGAAATATCGTTCGTAACTGTTGCATTTCGCCTTTTCATTGAGAGCTCTTTGAGCCTAAGGAAGCTCAGTATGCGACCAACCATAAAAACGCTTCAAGAGATTTCAAGTTACCTATACTCTACACTATTTTTTTCATCACTGTGAGAGGGTTAGCCAACGTTCTTTCTTCTACTTGAAATATATGGGCCAAACGTACTTCAAATCGGCCTCCGCCACCGCAAGATTACTCCGTAAGGCTCCAGATGATCTTTGTCTTCGTGAGCTAACTCTCCGGGCCTCCCTTGCTAGTTCTCTGCGTCGCCTAAGGAGCTCCTCTATTTCTCTGAACATGGGGGAATTCTCAGGGGTTTCATCGGGATTCACATCCTTTCCAATGTAATTTAGACACCCATGCAATTTCAATGTTTCATTCAAAACACGTACCTCTGACCTCGTGCAAACTAATCGCACCTTTAGGTGGCGAACCCTATTCATAGTTTCGTTTACCGACATGTCTGTGCTACACCGGTCTATGGTATGAACAATAAACACCTCATCACAAGTGTGACGAAGGTATCTCTCGGTAGCTTGGACACGGGCAAAGTTCATATCTCGGAATCCTAAAGGAGGATTTCCATTAGTCTTGATCCTATTTTCATAGATCCACGCAAGAGTACCGAATCTTACCAGGCAAGTCTGCCAACACTAAGCCTGTTCGCAAAACGGGTGAATTGAGATATACTCTACTCACTTCATTAGATTGGTATTTTTATTCTGGAGATGCGTGCATGAGACGAACCTTATCAATTTTACAAACGGCCAAATTGCAGCCCTCTCTAGGTTGGGCGAGTCCATTGTGAATATCCCAATATTTCTCTTACACTCAGTGCTAGTACTGGCGGTCATAGAGTGGTGAGATGCGTCTGGCCCCCCCGGCCGATTGGCCCATACAACTATTGCCCAATCCCTAAGACGAGTGAGAATCGTGGTTTCGGCATCTGGCTCCGTACTAGAGAGGAATTCGGCATCTGCTTCAGATCTAAATCTGTCTGGAAACAGAGATCGGAAAGTCTCAAAAGCCGTCTCAGAAGACACTCTGATTTGTTCCTGCTCCGCAGCACTGATGATAATATCTGGGTTGTCATATACACGATATCTCCTATAGGATCGTAGTGCTTCTTCAAGTAGTGTTGTAATCTCCTCTCGTGTCATATAGTCGACTTCGATAGTATATGGTTGGTGTCTATCGTCCACGTTCCGAAATTCTGTAACAACAGAAGTACACGCACTTCCATCTCCATTCTAAATGGTAATAAATATCAATCCATCAATTAATTGTTGTAGGGCATACTTACGGATCGTGCTAGGCCATCCATGTCCAGCAAAGAGTTAATCACCGAGCTTTTCCCTAGATGTAATGGTCAGCTCTCGTCGAAGATTAGGGGGTTCTCAAAGAAGAAGAAAAAAAAATCTAATAATACTCACCGACACCGGAATTTCCAATAAACCCCACTGTACGAGTTTCCGGGCACTCAAAACGACTTTCCGTTTGAACGAGGTTCTTCAACTCATATAGGCGCGTGTTCTCATTTCGGGCCAACTCCGATCTTGTCATAGCATCAGAGAGCTTCATAAGCTCGCCCCGTACTTTTCTCAAAATATACTGCAAGCGAGCGTCGTAAAAGGGTGCACGTGGAAGCTCTTCCTGACGTACATTATATTCTGAATCCGTGGCACTATTATCATCGGCCTCCTCATCAGCCTCACTATAGCTACCATCTTCGTCGGCCCCGTCCGGCCCCTTGTCACTGTTACGAACAGTGAGAGCGCTGAGGTCGAGTGCCACAGATCGCACTCCCGGAGACAGCGGGGCCGCAGTATCCACAGCAGACCCACGCCTAATGCCGGCTGGGGAACTCGGGCCAGGACTAGGGGTGGCGTTATAGAGGCCCCCATAAGTTGACACGGTGCGATTAGGGGATAATCTATAGCCGCCCCGGTGAGCCTCTGTTGGTTCGCGGCTTCCCTGTCTGGGATCAATGCTGAGAGCAGCCAGGTTTCTAATCATCGAAGGAGTATTATCTCCAGACCGCGATAGTGAGAAGGGGCTTTCAATCACCTCGAATTCCGCAGTAGCACTTCCGGTTCTAGAAGATGCTGAGGCTGGTCTACTCCCTGGCGATGGAGTAAACGTAAAAGTAAATTCTGTAGAAGGGAGCACATATTCTGTCCTGGGGGTGCGAGGACCATGTGGGGTTCCACCGCGGGGTGACGTCCCCATGGTAGACATTTTAGCAACAGTAAGAGCCCTTGTGAGGATTTTAATGGTAGGACAAATGGTACCAATTGGAAAATTAGAGGGGAAATTGGGAATGTGAGAAACTGAAGAGGAAGGAGAGGGGCGGAGGGGTATATGTATCCCTGTGATTCATCATTTGCTTTCAAATGAGAATGCGCAGCCCATCAAAACTAGGTACCTAGACTAAATATGGTGTAGGTGTTACTACGTACCATGAATGGAACTTAGCGCTAGGGTCCAGAAGACGCACAATGTGTTAGTGTTAACGCAAGTGCTGCGCCGCAAATTATCTAAAAAAAAAAAAAACACCCCGCCTTCGTTATCCGAAGAAAACAATAAAATAAAAAAGTAATTATACATATTGGGCTTCTACACGTTTGAAAGGTTGTCACCCAATCCTCACACACCCCCATCGTCATATCTTTTGCTTTTAGGAATGAAGTGTGACATGATGATGCTAGTAAATGGATTTGACCAGCTGTGAGTTGGAGTTGTTAGCTTCCCGGCGCTTACTAAAACACCTCCCTCCCAACTAGATTCGTATACTTTATACGATTCTTTAAATTTAGCAATAGCTAGAGCATCAGAAGAGGCTATCAAAAACATTTGAGAAGCTAAATCTCACAGACTCAATGAATGTGATTGAAACCTTTGTTTTATTCGCAATTGCAGAAGTCGCTAAACCTGCATTTTCTGCGTCTTCGGCTACCTATTATACTTCCTATCTCAACGTGTCTATCTCCCTCGATTCACAACAACCTGTCTAGTAAGTATAATGAAAAAGCACAAACACCAGTTTTGGCTACTATGCGGCATACATCTTTTACGCCAGTTCCTAGGCGCGTTGTAGGTGTTTCACAAGTTGTCCAGGTTCGCTTAGTGATTCTTTTATAGGCTCTTAGGTATCTTGGTGGTCGCGCCTTGATAGCCTATTTCTAGGGGAAGAATTTTGAGGTCTGGGTGATTTTAAAGGAAGAGTCGACAGTGAAGCTACTAAGTTACTACGGGCTGAATCCATCAACAGAATGCTGGGAAAACAGTTTGTATAGAGATCATTGATTGTAATTTGGAATATCTAGGCTAAGTTTGTGGCACTCGGCTTCCCAAAAAGTAATCGCTAGCCAGGTACCAATTAAGTTTAGTCGAATTGACAAGACTTTCAATTAGATTGCTTGTAATTTAGTCATATCAAGAGAGAGTGACGTACTCGAGGTTAAAGCCCCTAACTCAAATCCTCTCTTAAGAAATTACTCAGCTTCATCGTCCTCCCCTAAAGATGGAGCATTGTCATCATATCCTAGCCTGCTAAGACATTCTGATAAAAGCCAGAAGTCAAAAGTGAGTAGAGGTTCAAAGAGATGAAGGTGCTCCGATTCTCTGGCTAGGACAGCCTGTCTGCAGAGATCTTGTTCCGAGTCCCCCACTTCATTGTATTCTGTGTCCGGTCTTTGCTGGTCTTCTTGAGTGTACACCCAAATTGCCGAGATTTCATCTTCGCTCTCTTCGGTGTCCGTTCCGCTCCAATCACCAGCTCTCTTGTATCCCATGTTTTTTAAACATTCACGTTTGATTTCTTCCTCGGAATAACACAGTTCATACCAGCGGCGTAGCTTTGCAATCGTTAAACTACAGTCCATTGGATCCTCATCGCGTTCATCTGCTCCAAATGTGAGACATTCGTGCCCAAGCTTCTCCACCATGAGTTCGGTATTTTCCGGTTCCCAGAGCAGTCCACCTCCCTCGGCAGTGAAGAGTTCGAAATCAGAGTCTAAACCGGGAATAGCGAGTCCTTGGCCAGGAGGAAGCAAGAGTTTGGCAAATTCCCGCGCAGATGTTCTAGCAACTTCTTCACACACCGTTTTACCTTCGCAAATAGGAACAGCCAGCTCGAATATGTGTGCTTCACTATCTCCCCCCAGCATAGCGTTCATCTCCGGAAATAACCATCGACCAGGAACAAAGCGGCAGAGTCTCATGATCATCCCACGCATATCGTTGTCCTCTAATCCAATTTCATTCATCCAATCAAAGAGTAGAGGGCGATGTATAAGGCTTTTCGCACGGACTGGTTCAGCACAGACAGCGCATCGAGAATCCGCAATTTCAAGGACATACTGTTCATAGTATCCGACGATTCGGCAGTAATCCATTGCTTGAGCCGTTTCAGTTTTGGAAACATCAGGGAGAAATGACCGGGGCCACAGAGATGAGAAAACTAGGCAACTCAATTGGTTTTCATGATGAGGAAGGTTTCCAATTTTCAGGCTTGGTCTTCCCACGAACATAGTAATTCCAATAGAATACAGCTTATCCCTATTGGAGTCTGCCCCTTCAATAGACGTTTCAGGGAAATTAATTGTAAAAGCATCTTCTTCACTTTTTGAGCCATCATCCCCAGTACTACCTGGAGCTCTTGAGCTTGGTGGAGACTGTGTTTGTCTATATGAAATTACGAAATCATCACCAAGTTCCTTCGGCTTCACAAGCCCAGTCAGAATCCCTTCGATATACTCCTGTGTCATCTGGCTTGCAATGTAGTGGCATTCTCCAGACTCAGAGCAAACAGGAACAGCCAATGAACAGATATATGGCCGATCAAGCAAAAAATGCCCTATAGTCCAGTCTACCTCAACTTGCTGATTAATGTGCGATACATGAGAAGCAATAGTCGACATAAGTTTATACATACCCCCACCTTCCAATATACCTGCATACCCTTGCTCTGCGATGCATAGAGGGCGATAGATCAATGAAAGCGCAGGGAGCTTCTGACAAATTACGCATTCTTGGGTTGTGCAACTGAGGAGAAGGTCCGTGAAAGCATAAGAAAGTGTTGCCAAGGCGCGAAAAATAGTAAAGCTCTGGCCAAAAGTTTCCTCGGTAACAGAAACACCGTTGATGCTTTGGGCGTTAAATAACCCTACAGAGCCATAATGCTTGAACATAGATTGATTTAGCTCAATCACCTGCTCCGAGATCTCAGCGTCAAAGCGAGCATGGTCGAAATTAGGGGCCGAGGGATTCGGATCGCCAAAAAAAACGCTGAACCAGATGGGGATATCCTTAGAGCTGGGGTCACTTTCATTTGTGTCAACTGCTGAAACACGCTCAGAAGAGATGCATAGGGCCTTGCAACTAGCACCTTCTTGGCCACAAGAAGCAGGAACTACGGCAGTTGAGGTCATGATTTGCGTTTTTGTCGAGTATTGGCATATCTTATAAACATAGTGGAGGGAAGAAAGACAAATACTCTAATGTACCTCTTTATTTCTAGGTTCTACATTTTGTCAAGTGAACCCCTCGACCCGTCAGTGAAGGCACAATACCAAGGTACCTATCAAAGGTAGGAGATATATAATTCCGGTGACTCAGGACACCCTCACCCTATGTACTCTTCTCCCTTTTTTTTTTTTTTTTTTTTTTTTCAGAGCTCCTAATACCCTAAGCAGTTATTCACAGTAAAAAATTTGAGAACCCAAAAGAGAAATTCCAACATAAAATAACAAACAAAGTCTTATTGAAGGCCTATTAGGGCGCATTCTCAAGAAGGGAATCAGCCCTAGTTAAGATTTGCCTCCGTGCCTTGGCGGGAGATCTTCAAATGGTCGATTGTGTTCGAGACTGTGCCTGGTTCTTCAGGGGTTAATATTAACATTTGACAAGGATGAATTTAAAAAAGGAAAATTTAGGGTTTAAGATATATTATGGAACCACTGGGACACTAGGAATAACTACCCGATAGTCTCAAGGAATATCTAATTTCATAATAAAAAGAAGACTGTCTAAAAATTGGCTGCAAGCGGTCCGGGACACGTGACGGGACACGGAATCTGCCCCTTTGCGGCCAAAAAAAGGTGTTGGATTTGGCTCCAGTCATCGTCACCCTTTGCTTCGCTCCCTCATCTATCTGTTTCTTAATTAAATTTCAAGACTCTTTATTTGATTTTATCAATTTGTTAATTAATTAGCCCTGCTTTTATTTTTCCATTACCTTTGTTGTCCTTCAAAATTACACTCCTTTCCTTTGCCCTTTCTATCATTGTGGCTTGATTGTCAAAAGGACCGTACGTCCTAAGATACTCATAACACCTTCCCAAGTCTTGCCTAGATCGCCTTTGATTCTTTCATGGAGGTTGAATCATTATATCTTTGTTAACCGATTATTTCATTTTTCGTCGATCGATATATTTGTTTACGGTCTCTATTCGAAATCTTTAGCACCCGGTTACGGCCACGATGAAGATCCAGTCGCGCGTTGTCCTTCTGCTTCTCCCTGCGATCTCCGCGGCGCTTGCGAACTCAGCACAAAGCAGTGAAAGCTCAAAGGATTCTATCACTACAGAGCGTGATATTGTAGGGGCAAAGGCGACTGTTTCTAATCTCGATGAATTTGCCCCGAAAGCCGCTCCCAAAGGAACTTTGGATGCACCCGTTGATGGAAAGGATGGCCGACCACACGCTGGTCCGTGGGTTGAAACAAATGCCGAAAGAGATCGAAAAAAGGCGGGCGCAGTGAAACCTAGCGAAAGTCAGGTCAAGTCTGACCTTAAAGCCTCGGATCATTTAGGTCCCGATGGCAAGCCAATTCCATACTCGAATGACGGGGTCATGGACGATCGAAATAGGGAAGGGCCCAAAGAAGGAACTCGTGGGACGGAAGGTGGCGTATCAGAGAAGCTTAAAGGGAATACTAATTTGGGAGAAAAGGCCCCGGATAGCCCGAAGGAAGCGCCTCCCCTACCTCATAGCGAGCAGCAGAAACTGCCAACGGTTGGAGATGATACGGAGCTCAAGGATACCAAGGGCTCTAATACAGAATCTAATTTAGGCGTACTTGAGGTATTGCCCCACGACTTGGCAGCTATTTATCTTTAATTTGTGATCGCAGCTAACATGGAATCGAAGAAACCCGCAGATTTGCCCGAGAAACCGCACGATATACCACTTCCCAAGTCCCCCGCAGCCGTGGATCACGACCCGCTGGGCCTGAAAACCGATGGCACCACTGTAGTCGACGGTGATATAACTCAAGGAGATAGCGGTGCTTTCCACTCGCTCCTTTTCTCCTTTACTATGATTGTGGTTTCAGAAATTGGTGATAAAACTTTTCTCGTGGCCGCTCTCATGGCGATGCGGCACCCACGGCTGCTCGTTTTCTCTGCTGCATTCTCTGCCTTGATTGGCATGACTGTGCTTTCCGCCATCCTGGGCCATGCTGTGCCCTCGCTGATTCCAAAGTCCTTCACTAAGGTGCTGGCGGCCGTATTGTTTTTCGTGTTTGGTTTAAAAATGCTGAAAGAGGGCCGCGAAATGTCACCCGATGAGGGTGTTGGTGAAGAAATGAAGGAAGTGGAAATGGAACTTGAGGAAAAGGAACATCAACAGCTGCGGATGAGCCGCCGCCGTTCTTCAATCACTCCTCATTCTTTGGAATCAGGCCGCCTTGGACGCAAACCTCGATCCTCTACTAATCGCCTCCCATCTCCTCCAGAGAGTCTTTCTTCCTCATCCTCCCGAGCGCCATCTCCTCAGCCTACCCGGCGGTGGAGCGACCTTCTTGTGGGTCTGGACAATCTATTTTCACTTCTTCTCAGCCCTGCTTGGGTTCAAACATTCGTCATGACCTTCCTTGGGGAGTGGGGAGACCGTAGCCAAATTGCCACAATTGCTATGGCAGCTGGCCAGGATTACTGGTGGGTTACCATTGGTGCTATTACTGGCCATGGTATTTGCACCGCTGCAGCCGTAATCGGAGGCGCTGCTATTGCCGGCAAAGTGAGCATGCGAGTTGGTATGTACTTCTTATGCCGCTTCTCCTTTTGAGTGATATATAACTGACTTGGTTGATGTAGTCACCCTCGGAGGTGCTGTCGCTTTTTTGGTCTTCGGCACCATATATTTGATAGAAGCTTTGTTTTAGGCTAGATTTATTTCCTAATTTCTCATTACATTTCTGGGCACCTTTGCTGTAAAATATTTGATTCTTGGGGGTATCGACCCCTTTTTTCGTGGAGTTTTTCTTTTTTCTGTTTCCGACGAAAAAAGCACCTCTTGCTTTTTCTACCAATATCTTGTAATTCATCTCAGTTGTTTGCTTCGAAATTCTTGCAAATATTAAATGCGATCATGAACTTTATAGAAGCTTGGGACTGTAGGCTTTTTTATGAACTAAACTTGCTTCGAGCAATGTTCTGCCTGTAGCTATTCATATGATGGGTCGCATATGTCTACTGTCAACCTCAGAATAACAGTGCTACAAAACGGAGCTGTATTTTGGTTTCAGCAAAGCTTTCTACGTTGAAATAAGCCACACAAAGGCATTATTTGAATTAATTTATTTTTTTTGCAATAAAAAATAATTTTATTGATTTATTGATCTAAAAACTATTTAGTGTTTGGGCTAAATATGGTATATTATGTGTACTCTCATCTTTAGGGTTTTGGGTCGCGATTTGACGATATTCAGGCCGTTAAGAGCCCTTAAAGTATTTTTAAATTTTTTTTTAACAATTTTTCTTGGTAGAAAATATTATAAATATTCTAATGATATCTTTTTTTTAAGAATACAATAAAATAATCAATGTTCTCTCTTCGATATAAATATTGAGGGTTAGGCTTAGGGTTAGGGTTGTTGATGATACAGAATCCGTGTAAATTACGGATTACATAAGAAATACCCTATCTCAAAGTTGCGCCACCCTAATTCAATCAGTTGTTTTCCTTCCTCCTTTCAACCGCTCGTGTTTACCTAAAATCCATCTCTCTCCTCCGCTCCAATCATCAAGAATGCGAATTTTCCCTCGATTATAGCCCTTTTTCTGCAATTATATCGTGCTACAAACTCTTTGCGAGTAAACATAAAGCCTTCTCCGCCCCACTTACCGCCTACTACATCATGGCTCGCCCACGGTCGCAAACAGCGCAGCGTGGTGACGCCGCCTCAGGCAAAGGGAGAATTGCCAGCCCCCATCGGCGAGTGACAAGAAGTCAAAGTCGGGAGCTCGAGGGTCTTCCCGTTTTACAGGGAAATCATAGTGCTAGAAACCAGTCAAATTCACATGGTGGCCACTCAAAGTGGGGACGAAGTGCTGGTAAGTAGAATAATAAATACACCTACTTAGCTAGGTAGTACCTACACACTAGGCTCCCCTATTTGTTGGTGCCCGTCATAGCGAGACCTGGATTCCTGCCGCTGAGCCTATTCCCACGCGAGCCCACTTCCCGCTCCTTGTTTTCTATGAGAATAGCCGGATATTGTTTTTTTCATGCTCCCTCTATCTTTATGGTTCCATCTGTTCAATCAATTATTTTCTCCCCTACTTACTGTCATTGAATAGACCTTGACCCTGTCGTCGAAGAGTCTCCTGTTAGATCACCACAGAAACCTAGTTTTTGCTATGGAAACTCGATCCCTGAGTCTCCAGAAGATGTAGCGAATATTTCGGGCACTACGATTTTGCCCTCGGAGCCTGAAACTGATCTTGAACCGGAGATGATGCTTGAAGCCCTTCCGGATCTCGAGCGAGCTGGCAAGGGTGTGTTGGATTTCCTTGTTCCTAACTCAAGCGACCCAGTCAGCATCGTCAATTCAGCGAAACGCCTAAGCGACCCCAGAAATACCCAGAATAGACGCCTTGGCCGCCTTATGTCAAATCTGGGTGGCGAAGCAAAGTACTTTGGCCATCAAACCTACATCAATGCTGAACACATTTGTCGTGTATTTTCTTCGGCTTTGGCCAATCGGCGTAGGGGCGCACAGAAAGACTGGACTCCCTCGCCGATTTTACACTTAGCAAACTGTGCGCGTTTCGCATTTGAAACTCTCTTGGCTAATGTTGGCACAAGCTCTCAGCGCCAGGCAATTCGAAATGTTGATAACTTGTTCCCCCAGCCGTTTATGGATGACCTCGTTAGCGAGAGTCCGCAGAAAAACGCCGGAGAAAGTTCGCTCGACAAGGATACTTTCGAGCTTGCTCTGGAAATCCGAACCCAATCATTGATAATGCTTTTGGAAGAGCACCAAAAGGAACATGATTTTAATCCTATGACTGCTGTGAGACATAGTTTCTTTCTTGCCTTGTCGGTCGACGCCCCCCTCCGAGGGTTTAACCTGAGAAGCTTAGGCGGTGTTGATGGAGAGCTTCCAGTAAAGTATAGAGACACTGTTCAAGATCGTTTCAATGAGATCTTGTTATCACAGATGGAGGATGGATCGATGGACATCGATGAACTTAAGGGGGCTTATCGTTGGCAAAGATTTGTCCTTCGAGCAGCCCAGTGGGCTCGCAAAAGGAATGAGGAGATTCGTAGAGCACTCAGAGGGCAGCTTAGTGCACAAGATGTGCATGATGCCTTTTTTAGCTCAAAACCGCCCAGCTTCGATAGCACAGTGGCTGCCTCGGACATGGATCAAAGTCAGAAGGTTGGGGAAGAAGAAACGGAGACAACTCCTTCTCCAATTCAAGAGGATGATATGCGTCCTACCCTGGACAGTGCGGACCAAAGAAGTTCCTCTCGACGGTAAGTTTTGTCTTATAATTTGCTATTTTATCTGCATTTATCTAACTACTCAACTTGGCAGCTCATTTCTGAACTCTTCGTCCATCCAACGTATAATGAAAAGGCAAGAGCGCCTGCGCTCTGTTGCTGAGGATCCAAACAAACGTCGACAGTCGGATACCATGGGGTCGTTTTCACAAGGAGAGCGCGACCAATCCCCGCCTACTCCTCGCCGTCAAACCATGCCCGCATTCCTGACGGGTGGTTCAACGCAACTTGAGGAACCTCGTGAGATGCCCCATTCTCCCGAAGGTTCTCCCACACTTTTGCACGATGAGCCAGACATATTTGTCGGAGAGGAATCAAATTTTGATATTGGTGAGAAGGAACACACCCAACTAGAGAAATCATACAGCCCTCCTGTGAGAAATACGGGAGCTCGTCACCTTCAGCAGGATGATTCTCATGCAGACCCGGCTCTTGCCTTAAGCAAAGAAGTATGGAACGCGATCAAAACAGGAAGTTTACCGGAGTCATCCGGCTCAGTAGCCAGCAGAGGCATGCGATCGGCATTTATTGACCGTCAGCCGAATGCTCAGCGCGTTTCACCAATAAGCCAGGACGTCAGGTCGCAGACCGCTGTTCAGCGCGTCGAAAGTCGCGTGTCAAAGAAGCGGACTAGAGATGCCCTGGAGGAGGAATCCGAAAATGAGGATAGCTTCTTTACCTACGATAGTCCGGTTGATCTTAATCGCAGGCGCTCAGAGAAGCCGCAGCAAAATGGAAGTAAACGATTGAGATTAATCAACGATGAGGAGGCGGCGGAGGAAGAGGAGGAGGAAGGGCACCCGGAAGATGATCTCAACCGATCCTCGCATTTCAGTTCTGTACATCCCATTTCCACTCAGCAAAGTACCGCTCGCCGACACGTCTCTTGGGTCAGAACTAACGCCGGTCGAGATTCGGTCGCATCTGTGAGGAGCTCGCAGATGCACCAGCGTTGGACTCCTGCCGAGGATCAGCGGCTTGTCCGGTTAATTACGGAGTTCGGCTGCGGTTGGGCGCAGATCGCGAGGCAAAACGAAGCACAACCCGTGAGAAGAAATGAAGCACGGATCGAGGGTCGGAATCAGGTCCAGCTCAAGGATCGCGCGCGGAATTTGAAGATTAAATATCTTCGGTATGTTTCTACTCCTGAATTTCCTAGTAATTTGTCTCGTTTGGTAGGTTGCTGACATGTGTTGTAGAGAACAAACGGAACTCCCCAAAAATTTCGAAATGGTCACTATGAAAGCAAAAGATTATGAAATGCTTGAAAAGCGAGGGATAACTGTTCCTCGGCCTTAAGACTCGTTTTTGATTACTTTTTCCCCGTTTAGGTTTAGCGCATCCATGATACCCTATCGACATTAGTTCCATGTGATAGCTACTAGGTAGCTTCAATTTTGTTTTTTCTAGGCCTATGTATGAACATATATTTCAACTATTAGTTTAATTAATTATTTTTTTAGCAACGTAGAATACAAGCGTCATATCATCTTTAACATATTTCTATTACTCCTTAGGGGGCGGGGGGAGATGGGATATATACGGGTATCCTTTCAGAAAATTGCACTGAGTTATCAGCTCGTACTTCCTATCAAATAAATATTTTCCTGTCTCGCTTGGGTATCAGATCGGCCAGCGATCCGACACGGAGCGAACCCTGGTATAAATTCCCCAATTAAATTGTGCAAAAATCCTTCTCCCATGAACCATCTATATATATGTATATATACCGATATTTTTCCCGGGTCAATTATCCGAGACTTGATCCTTTTCCTTTCCCCCCTCTTTTTTCTCTTCTATCTTTTTGCCATATGAATGTACCCTATCCATGGATGGATTTATGATTTCTCCTGTCGTGGCCGGACATCCCTTCTCTTTACACATAATATTATACATTATACACAGATACAGGTCAACACACCCATTAGAGAATAAAGGTCAAGAGAAATGAGAGCAGAAGCGTTGAGAAGACGAGCATTGCAGGGCGAACTATAGCCGCACGAGCACCAGCGGTCGTGGGAGTAGCAGCAGCACCACTAGCACCTGGAGCAGTAGTAGTAGAGGACGCAGCCGCTGTTGTCGTAGCAAGAGTGATCATGTTTGTCTGCTGACCACCGGAATCGGAGCCGGTTGAAGGAGCAGTCAAGATACTGCTGGGGACCACGATGATGCTGGATACTGCCTGCTGATCGGAATTCGTAGCGATTTGAATACCGGTTTCGACGACGGTCGGGTTTACACTGAAGGTGGCAGTGGGATTGGATCCGGAGGCGGTATCATCTGAAGCGGTGATGATTTCTGTTGCGATGGAGTTGGATAAATCGTTGAGGTTGGTAGAGGGTTCAAGGAACACGGACCAGGTGGTTGCGCCGCCGCCTGTGGTTGAAATAATAGGTTTGTTAGTTTTGTTTGAAAGAGGTTTTTGGTGGGGGAGGAAAAATGTGTGTGAGTAGGATCGAATTGTACGTACAATTTTGGGCTACGAATCCGACACAAGGTAAGTCGCATTTTGATGTCTCAACGAGGCTATCTGCGGGGGGCACTTTATTTCCACAGAAACATTGGTCGCCATTATGTAGAGCGTAAACTGGGTATCCTTGCTCGGAACAGGCATTGGAGCAGTACCCAGTACTCTGGAAGGAGTAGGAGCCTAATGAAGTTAATCCTCCAGGATTGTTGTAGCAGCCCAAATAATTAGAACTACTAGCAGTGGAGCGAGCAACGAGGAGAGAGAGCGCGGCGAGACACAAGATAGATTGGATCATTCTGGCAGATATGTCAAGAGGGAAGATTAAGAATAGTATTATGTTAAGATGATTACTATAAATGAATCACAACGAATTTGTTTAAGGGAAAAAAGAAAGAAAAATGAAGGTCGAAGGAAATTAGTTTATGAAAACAGGCAAAAGAAGAGGGAGAAAGGGGGGAAGGCAAAAATGAGTGTTAAGAGAGCGAGAGGGGGGATTGATGGCTTGATACAAAGTTTAAAGCTTTAAGGATCTCGTCTCTCCCATTATTTGGGAGTGGGTGGTTGGAAGGGGAATAAATGGTGCTTCCCTTCCCCTTCAGAGAGAATGCGAGAGAGAGGGAGATGGAGAGGGACAATCATCATTCGACACAAAAATTAGAAAGTGAAACGCCAGCCCAAATGTCGATCTGAAAATCATGTCGAGAGGGGAAATTTTTCAGCACTCTCCTCCAGATTTTGAACTAGTTTTGGCCAGGGATCAGACGGAGATCCACAACCCAAGACGTTTCGAGGTGATCCCTTGCTGGATTAAGTTGCTGTTTCATCATCGTTCATGTCGCTTATACCCTCGGACGAGCGCTAGTTTGGGGTCCCCCTTTGTGACTGGTACTTAAAACCCTGATGATATCAGTGATCGACACACTATTGGCCTCCCTTCGGAGACAAAAGGGACCTTCCCGCAATTCCTACTTGGGGTTATTTGTGCACTACAACTTTCTTAAGTTGGGTTTGTTTTCTCCATCCATGTCCAAACAACTTCTCTGACAGGAATTAGATGCACGTGGCGCTAGCAATATTTGCTATTCCTAGCGCGATGGAAAAAAAATTTTGAATTTGGATACATCCATCACCCATCAATCCATCCATTGGGAACTGGCGGGTCTTTCGGCTATTTTAGAGGGAACCATGTGGCTTCAGGCACTCAGCCATAGAAAAGAAGAGGAAGTAATATTAATAATAAATCTGATCACAGGTAGTCAAGCAAACCTCCCTTCTCTATACCATTCTTTTTCCCTCCTGATCAGCAATATCAACTTTCCAGTTTCCCTACCTGAAGGAAATTTATCTCACTACGGACCTTAAATCCCTGTCGCGGAGGCGCTACTAGTGTGAAGGCGGAGGGCTGATACACTATTTATTGCGCTTGGATCTTGAGGATCTTGAGCTTAATGTTTTTATGTATTTTGCAGGGAGAAAACCTATCTATAGTGTCAATCCTATAATTATACCCTCTCATAATTCCAAAACAGACTGTTCTGCATTCTAGATGGGATCCTAGCTCGGGTTGCAGGAAAGGTGGGTACAAACCAGGTATTGTGGTTGCTCATAAGCAGCCCCCTAAATAGGTAGGACTACACTCTTCTTATAACCATCTTTCTTTACTGCGCCACAATAATCACCCTTCAGCAACCAGACTGCACAGCGCAATTTTAGATCAGTTAAAACATTTCTGTTGAACCATCGATGGGACGCGAACTTAAACTGAAAGCACTGATGTGTTATGCCACAGACAAATAACTGGTGGTGCTCTTTTACTAGTAGGTAAAAGAATAAGGAAAAAAAAGCGAAAACAGGTAAATTCAAATCCAACTCTATCATAATACTTACACATTCATCTTCTAAACTACGATTCCATCTAAATCATTCTGTCTAGGCGCCTGATCTCAAAGACTGGCCCGGCTAGTGTAGAGACCATTAGCCTTGGACAAGGCCTCACTTGCCTCACGCTCGATAGTACGGGCCAGCTCCTCGCAGGTGGGGATGGATTTAATCAAGCCAGCACATTGTCCCACCGACCAGACACCAGCATTGATATCTCCCTTCTCATAGACACCCCTCCCGCGAGCACCGGACATAAGATGGGCCACTTCCTGGAATGTTGGGTCTAATTTTCCATTCTCGATTCGTGAGACTTCCAAAGTAACCTCGTTCTATTTCGAAACATCATTATTAGCTACTTTCACATATCATAATAATGAGAGAAAAAAATAAAAAAAAAAAAAAAAAGGAAGAAAAAGGAAAAAAGGATGTTTTCTCTCTTACCCTAGCTAGGCGTGTTGTGTTTCGGAACTTTCGAAGAACAAGAATAGTGGAGTTCTCATCCATTCTCACGATTTCTTCTTTGACATTTTGATGGATAGGGGACTCAACAGTACACATCCAGCGAGTTCCCATATTAATACTATTTTCGAGTGGTTAGTTTTTGCGACATTCTTCTTTTGCTTTTTGCGAGCGTACCCTTGAGCTCCAAGAACAAGAGCCATAGCCAGTCCCTTACCGTCGCAGAAGCCTCCCGACGCGATAAAGGGGATTTTCAACTCCTGGGCGCATCTCCCCAGGAGGATCATAGATGTGATATCATCTGCGATTCTGATTAGTATTGATTCAATTTGGGCCGGAGTGTTTATAACATGTACATTCACCACCATGTCCCGCACTGAGCGAATCCAAAAACGAGAGAGAATAATATTAGTCCTAATCTAAGCATATCCAGTTTAAGTAGTATAGGATATTTTACCATTCAATACTAAATTAACGGTTAGTAAAACTAAAAAGGTGGCATTAGTCCTTGGCGAAAATTACTTACCCATCAATAGAAATGCAATCCACGCCCTTAGCCTGGGCCTTAAGAGCATGACCTAGCGACACACACTTGTGGATCACGGTAACTCCATTGCTTTTGAGATATGCGAGGACAGGATCGGGATTGCCAGCAGTCTCGACGATCTTAATTCCTTCCTCAACAGCAGCCTTGGCATAACCTAGGTAATCAGGTGCATTCATCGCTGGCAACATAGTGATATTCACGCCAAACTAGAGGTGGACAGTATTAGCGAATGTATAAAGCATTCCTTATCGCAAATCTTACCGGCTTGTCAGTCATGGTTCGGCAGCGACGAATCCTATCCACACCCAATTATTAAAATCGCCTTGAGAAGGCAAGGAGGTGCGGGGATACAGTGAAAGTAACATACTCCGCTCGTAGGTCATCTGGCGTTGGCTGGGTTAAGGCAGTCTGGGCTACTAGTTAGAGGAGGCCCAGGCGAAAGCATAGTCGGCTGCTTTCTCAAAGGGAATCAAATATCCAACTCACCAGAAACCCTAGCCCTCCAGAATTTGCGACCGCAGATGTCATCTCTTTTCCATCCTCGTTAGCGAGTTTCCTGTAAGCCGCTCCACGACGCGAAACTAACCAGCACGTCCAACCCACATCATTCCTACAATAGCAGCATATTAGAGTCATAGCTATATTTCACTAAAGGTCGCATTTCTATCGCTCACCTCCTTGGACAATGGGAACTTTTATCCCCAAGGTCTCCGTCAGCCATGTTTTGAAAGGCATTTTGGCTCCAAAATGAAAATTCAGTTATGCAAGCTTTTTGAACTTGCCGGAGAAAAAAAAAAAAAAAAAGATTACAGATAGCTTCCAGGTCAGAGGGAAACGGGGCTCCTTTTGAAGATCGAGGAGGCTAGAAGACCATCTTGATTGGAGAGCGGGCGCGCCGCTGTACCGACAAGCCGCGGCCCAGGAGTTCTCCGCAATGTGAATCTTCCAGCTTTCCAAGACAGACATTTTAAGGCATGATCCCATGGCAAGATTTCTATTAATTGACAATTTCAACTTTCGGCTCCTTGCCGCCATGCTTTGTTGTTAATACAGAATTCACGTTTGGCTCAATGCAACATCAATAGTTAATATGCTGTTAAGTTACCTATTAGAGAGTTAGTTAGTCACCAACTAACTACTGATCACTAACAATAAGCCTCACAAGCTAAGTTACTAGCTAGTGATGCTTTCATTGCTTATTTATCATGGCTGGATCTCAGTTGGCCCGGCACGTCCAAGGATTGATTTCTCCTCCCATCACACCTGCAAATCAACCTAAACAATGCGCAAGATGATGCTCCCCTGGTCTCCACTTGTGATTGGTATGGTCGTGCCCTCCGTGGCGTCTCTTACCATTCCCTCCTCCCAGCATATTCTTGGCGATTATCACGATGATGATATCTGCCCATTACCCCAAAAAGTCCCCGAACCCAGTGATGGGCTTTTCTCGTCGCTCAAATATGTTCAGGACAAAGCGATTCAACAGCGACAAGTCGATCGTCTCTCTCGAGCTGTCCAGGTCCCAACCACCATTACGGACTTCATGCTCGACCCCTTCGACGACGCTTTCACGCCGTTTGTAGAATTCCAGGGCCTTCTTGAATCCCTCTTTCCCCTCACGTAAGCCCCCCACCCCCTCCTTTTCCCTTTTCCCCGCTCCGGGTAAACATGTCACACAAATCACTAAATTGGTTAACAATCAATAGCCACTCCCGAGCTCGGATTGATCACTTAAATCGCCTTGGTCTAGTCATCACCCTGAACGGAACTTCCTCCTCCTTGAAACCAGTCCTATTTACCGCCCACCAGGATGTCGTCCCCATCAACGACCCCAAAGACTGGACTTATCCGCCATTCGCTGGCCATTTTGACGGTGAATGGCTCTGGGGTCGAGGTGCGAGCGACTGCAAAAATGTCCTGATCGGGCTCCTCTCGGTGATCGAGGATCTCCTAACGCAAGACTGGGTACCAGCCCGCACCACCATACTTGCTTTCGGCTTTGATGAGGAGTCCCACGGCTTCCTCGGCGCAGGATCCATCGCTTCCTTTCTTGAAGCAAAATACGGCCCCGATAGCTTTGAATTCATCCTCGACGAGGGTGGAATGGGCCTCGTAACCTTGGGTTCCTCGACCACCCTGGATTTTCATGGAAACCCCCGCAAAGATACGGATGATGACGGAGTCGTTTATGCACTTCCGGGCGTAGGCGAAAAGGGATCGATTGATATCATTCTCTCTCTCTCCATTCAAGGTGGTCACAGTTCTGTTCCCCCGGCTCACACTGGTATCGGAATAATGTCGGAAATAATCTATACGCTCGAACGAGAGGATCTCTTCCTGCCATTCCTCGGACAAGATCACCCTTCTCGGAAAATGTTGGAATGCCAAGCTCGACATTCACCGGATTACGTTGAGCCCTGGCTAGCCTCCGCTCTCAAATCTGACGACTATGCAGCGGTCGCAGAGAAGGTCGCGGCCTCCCGCGGAGATAAAGTCCGGTTCACTTTGCAAACTTCCCAAGCGGCAGATATCTTCAATGGGGGCGTAAAATCGAATGCCCTTCCAGAGAAGATTAGTGCCTTGGTCAATTACCGTGTTGCACTTCACCAGTCACCAGAATTGGTGCAAGTGCGCGTGGAGAAAATCATCGCTCCCATCCTGGAGAAGTACAATATCACCTGGTCACCATTTTCGGATACTAAGGACTTGGTCAGAGAGAGTGGCGATGCTGGGCTTGGGCATCTTACTCTATCTACCCTTAGTGAACCGCTTAGTCCTGCGCCAGTCAGCCCAACAGATATCAAGACAAATCCTGTTTGGGCGCGGTTCGCTGGCGTAACACGCTCGGTATTCGAGTCCGTACCCAGTCTAGGTGGTAAAACAGTTGTTGTTAGCGGTGATATTATGACTGGGAATACTGATACTAGGTTCTATTGGAGACTCTCGCGGAATATCTACCGCTGGAGTCCATCACGTGCTGGCCGTACCCTGAATATCCATACTGTCGATGAAAGGATTGCGATTGATGCTCACCTGGAAGCGATGATGTTGTACTACGGTATAGTTTGTCCCGCCATGTTGGATTGTTTGAGTGCCCAAGTCTAAGTTTTTTTCACAGATCTTATCCGTTCTTTCGATAGCTTGGAAGACTCAGCCTCTCCTAATTTAGATCTTTAAGACGGCTTAAGGTAATGTCAATCGTATATATACCTATTCGCACTATGGCACCGATAGAATACGACAAGGGTTTCTACAAATGGAAAAGATATTGGCGGATTTGATTTGCATTTAATCAAAAGTTTCACAGTTCCCTATTTCTAGTTCTCCCGTGGTGCTATACGTTAGGTAGCTAGTATTTGCAGTCCTGCAGAGGGTCATCAAAGGATAGTTTATATGCACAATGTGAAGCAAATGCACTGTTGAGCAGCGGTAAACGTCATAAACCTGGTATAATCATGACCGTCATAAAAATAGACAATTCCAAGAGTAATATGTAGCGAGTAGTCTGCGTGCAGCGGAAAGGTCTCTTAGACCTACGCAAGACATTATGTATATTCAATAGTAAAAATGATTAGGGGCCTAATTAGTCCATGATCAATAAAGCAAAAGCGCTACCCATCACTGGACGGGCGATAAAGGTGATTTGAGGGTAGCTATCCTAATTAGCATAGCATCATTGTGGTAAGAGACGCCCTAGGAGTACTTACTTTCCAGTGACAGTGTCGTACAGGTCGGTTAGCGCATGATTAGTGGGTGTGACGCTGATCCAGTAAGCAATGCGGCTAATAAACATATCCCTTGTATCTGGGGATGCAATCGCTGCTGCAAAGAGCTCCCAGTCGCCTACAAATAAAAGCATCAATCAATCAAGTTGTCACTCAAGAATCGAACCAAGCTAATAACCTACCTTTCGTGTATTGATGCCTCGTATCCAGTGGGACCCCAAATGATTCTTGGATTGTCATATAGAAATTACTCTGCATATCATACACGGATTGAGGGACTAAGCCGAGTCCCAACTGCCGATCAACATAAAGATTATAGAGAAGCCCTGTAGACATCGGTCATTATTTCAAACTTATCCAGTTTGGTAAGGGGAAAATACCATGAGTATCGTTGGATCCGTATGACAATGTTGTATGAGGCAGGTCTGTATCTGAGAATATTCCTAATGTCTGCCACTTCTGGATATAGTCATGAGCAATATTCGTGTAATTTATCGCGTCATCGTCGTTATTAACCAGCTGGCTTATAGCGGACATAGCCTCAATACCAATAATTCCCTTCAATGCCAGATTTGTTTGGTTCCTTGTGGTATTCTGTCAGAAGAAAAAAAAAACAAACCAAAAATTTATTAAAAAAAAATACATACGCAAGCGGACCAGCAAAATCATCAGTTGAAATTTGATTTGCGGGATACAGTGCATCCTCCACAAGATATCCAGTCCATTCCTTCAACATTGTGTAATGCTGCTCAAGGTAAGCTATATCATTCCCTCTCAAGGCATACGCCAGGGCCATTATGACCATGTTACCACACTCTTCCAGCGGCATTGGCTCGTCATTGCCGTCGGGGTGGCCAGTAGCATTCGGATAGTGGGTGCCAATATCGTGCATGGCATAGGTGTTTGGGTATTTCCCCGACTCCTGGATCTCAAACAGAGGTTTCATGAGGAGGCGCAAAATATTTGGGTTTGTATACAGAAACACTGGGTAGGCAGGGAAGATAACATCCACCGTATTCATATTACCGTTGGAGGATATTTCTTTCATGAAGAGATACGGATTCTCTGGGCTTCCACAAAGCTGGGTTGCAGCAAAGGCTTGCCGAATGCTTAGTGACGTAATAGTCAAGTAGTTAGGCCCAGCTATATCAATAGAATCTTGAGCAATCTTGACATCTAGGGCAGTGCATAGCCTGTTGGCCTCGAGATAGTCGTAGTGGAAAAATTCGAGCTAAATAGTTGAAACTATTAGCCTATTTAAGCAGACAGGAGCAACACAATACTCACAGCCTCTAAGCCATTATCAAAATAGCTTTTCCACAAGGAAGGTTCTGGTCTGAGACCTTTAGAAGTTCCGTTGTACTGTATCGCCTCGTCTTGGGCCAGCCCAATGGAAAAGAGAACCTCCGCAGTAGTATTTACCCACCCAAGATTATGGGCGAATCCAAACACTGGCCAGTTATTGGAAATAGCCCGATAATTAGCGTCGTTAAAATTATTTAGTACACCCTTAGTGGCGAAGGTACCCCGAACATCAACATCTGGTCCAGCCTGATAGGTTAGATCTGGGCTATTGTTTGTTGCCCAATACCAATCACCCCACTCCGCTTGATCTCTATTTTCAGAGAAAAGAAGCGGAGTCTGGCGATGGATTTTGTGGTAGACGATTCCGCTGTTTGTAGCACCAAAATCCCATTGTGCAATGGCGGAGCGGTCCCCTGACACCCATTCTAAGATATTGTCAGATCAGTTGTGTCACAGTATAAGATGCACTTTACACCAATTACTTCTCCAGGTTGAGACCTGAGATAAAGGGTAAAATCTTACCTGCCGAAATATCGGCGTACAACTGTACATCGTGGGGATGCCCATCCAGAGATGTGATACTCACATCAAGGTAAGAGAACACAAGGGATTGTCTCCGAAAATCGTCCGGGGTGATGGGGGAAAGAAATGTAATAGTCATTTGTACCATGCCCCGTATATCCATGGTAAAAATGCTTTTTGTTGACGTGTACTCATAGGAAGTCTGGTTCACTGTGGTAGAACCTGGCAACCCCATCCATGTGTAGACAATGCCGTCAACACGAATCATGCCTGCCCAACCATTGACTTGCCCTCTATTCCACAGCCACCATTGCTTTTAGTTTTATTCTCAAAAGTTAAATATATAAGAAGAAAGAAAATTGAGAGTAGAGGGTCTTGAGAACTTGTGTATAGAAAGCGACTCACTGCCAAAATGTTGGCCACTCCCCAGCCAAATAGCCCCCGTTACCCCCATCAGTCCCTGCCGTTAACCACGTACTCAAGTATGGGGATTTAACGGCCAAGGGCAGAGCTGGGGGGCGTGCAGGATGGAACACAGATGTAGCTCCGGTCAAGCTCGCTATAGATACAAAAAAGGCAGTTAAAGAGAGAAGATTCATTGTGAAATTTGGCAGTTGGTACTCAACCGCAGAGCATCATCAGTCTCTCAAGGGCTGCGAGTTGTACGTTAAAGAGAAAACAATAGCAACAAACAAAAAAAAGAAATATAATCAAATACACCCCAATGGAATGGGAATGGGAATGTCTAAGCAATAATCAGGGCTCAAGGAATGCTTACCGGAATGTCAGGGACAGTTGAAAGATCCGTAGACCTCACATTCCAAAGGACGAGGGAACTTTATAACAGAACAATGCCATCTAAACGTCCAGGCTTAGTAGGGAGAAAACATCGAGAACGTATGGAAGAACGGTCAAACGCAGATGATATAATACCATTCGGAGTCGTCTGACCTCCTCTTTCAAGTGAACTGTCTCAAGTCCTTAACTTAATTGGATCAAGAGACGAAATTGGGAGAAGCGAGTGACTGTGGGATCGTTATGGTTAGGCTTGCCATGCAAGGTGTAAACAGGCATACACCCGGCTCTTCCATTTTACTATCGCTCTGCAGGATAGCCAGAACTAGTACTCGCAGCTAGCATAACGTGAGCCCACATATCAAGGGAGTGTTCTGGGTAGAATGGTTCACATGAACGTCGGATTAGGTCTAAAGGAAGCAAAAGTAACTCTCACCATACTATAACATTCTGTGATGAGTGATTGCAATTAACTTGGGTAAGTGAGTTAGAACTTGCCTGTGAGAGGTGGTAAGTGATATTGATGTATATACTACCATATGGATAGAAGGGGGTAGAAATGGATGATACAAGGTGATTATGGTGATGAGTCTTTTGACGCATTGCCAAATGACCAGAGAAGACAAAAGACAAATAGGAGGCAATGATATAACTATAAGAGTAGGAGGATGGAGAAGAAGACTCAATTCTAGAAAAAGCAAACCGATCCCTAAATGGAAGGAGCACGGGGCCTCCATTGGCTTTCCCCCATTGCTACTTTGGGGACGAACTCGCGCATTATTTCGTCTGTAATTGGATATTCCATCCATGAATCTGAACTTGCTCCAGTGATATCGGTCCACCATTAAGTGTGACCAGAGCTAACCATAGTTTTGATTTCAAGGCGGCTGGAAGATGGGGGAGAAAGATATCACAAGTAGCTATAGTTTGGAAGGTAAAATCAAGTGTCACTGCAGGCAGGCATGAAATTGTGATTATATCATGTGAAAACAGATCAGCCGGTCCTACCCGTTATATATCCTTGTTGGTCTATTGCTGCAATGTGACCTTTTTTTTTTTTCCCTTTTAAACTCGAGTCCGGGTCATCGGATGGCGTAACACAAAAAAAAAAAAAAAAAATCCTAAGCCTGATTGATCTTAACAAAATAAAATTTGAGTAGAAGTGCCTAACTGAGCCACCAAGCCTTCCGATGCTAAATAATATTGCCCGTTCTATATATTATTCATCCACATCTATAACACAAAAAATTTGGTTCAATAGTATAATAGAAAAGAGGGTGTAAAAATGAGCTAAGCCTATTATTCTCTAATTTACACTCGAAAGCTAAAAGAATGACAAAAGTTAAGAAAGGTCATTGAACAATGATAGGTTGATTGATACTTAGGTATTATCCGTTCCACCACTTGTGCCAAATCACCACCCACCTACCAGCAGGTATCAGGAGTAGTGATTCCTTCCTAGATATTAGGTCCAAAAACCAGAAAGTTTATAAACAACGGAGTCTTAAATTTTACAAATCAGTGAGTACAATCTCTTAAATGGATCAGTACACGCAAGGGGCCTTACTCTAGGTACCCTTGGCTATGGTTTAAACATCCCTTGCATTCTCCCGTCCACTAAAATAGTAAGTGAGAAATTGTTTGCTCTAGCCAATCGTATGGAGCAAAGACCTCTATGGAAAAACCACGTTACTCCAACACACTGCTATTCATAGTAGATTAAATAGTTGTCGGCCCTATCCTCACGTATTTGTATTCCTTTGCATAAACATCGAGTTCTCGTAAAGCTGCATAACACGTTCTCCCTTGACTCATAAATCATAACCTTAGCGATTTCATTGTTTTAAATGCTCAAGCTTTTAGCCCTGGGCAAGCATTTTCTTTGGGCTTTGCGCCAATTGAATGCAGAACTCGCCCCACTCCATGCCGCCGGTGGTAGGCAGGATTTCTTCTGCGATGGCTTCCTCCAGGCGCTCTCCATAGCGCCGGCGGTACTCGTTCTTCACATTCTCAAGATGTCGGGGCTCCCAGTGAAGACGCACCAGGCGAGAGATTAATAGCTCAGATCTTTCTCTACCCGTTCGGGATTCTCGAAGTGCTTGATGGAGTAGTAAAGCATCACGCATAGGTCGGTTGATTGCCCCGTTGAGAATATGCGCAAGGGTCTCGCCCTGTTGAAGAGATTAGTCTGGAAATGAATTTGCTGGGAGCGCGGGCAAAGGTAGGGGTTTGGGTGTGGGTGTGAGTGAATCATTGGCTGAACTAAAACATACCACAAGATTTTGTGATTTTTTGATCATTTCCCGTGCAAAGTTCCTTCCATAGGCCTTTTCATAAGCACGCATTACTTCCCGTAGATGGGGGTCGCTCCGGCGCACAATGATATAAATCATCGCCGTTTCGCCGCCGTGGCGCGAGATTAGCGCCTGATGAAGGGCTTGCATGTCACGTTGAACCATTTCCATATCAAGTTGGTCTCGTTCACTCTGGCGATTCTCCTCCAAAGCTAGTAAAACAGCCGTGCGGAATTTATCAGCCTTCAGTTCAGCTTTCATGCACTTCTCTAGGCTATCAAGGTATCGTGAATCCTTGAAGCACTCTTTAATCTCACGAATTTCTTCATTACTGCGACCGAACAAAGACTCTATGATCAGCTCACGTCGAGAGGTGCCCGATTGGTAGTAGCAATTTGCCCAGAACGCTTCAGACTCCCATGGTCCGAGCGCTGTTGCATAGCAAACTTTCCCAAATGAGCCACTGGGTATTTTGGATTTGATATGCTTCGCCAAATTCACGCCTTTTCCATGGACCTTGACATGGTTTTTGTATTCTTTGCGCAAGTCCACGATTTCATCCCCGGTCAGATTCGGCAACACTTGGATAAGAGCTTTAGCATCGACATTGCGAGAAGCCAAGGCCGCTCCGAGTGCGATAGCATCTTGAGTAGCATCGTAGAACGTTACCTTTCGTCGGCTACTACTAGGGGATATTAAAACGACGTTTGAACCGTGTCGCTCATGTCGCACTCGGCTGCTGTCACGCTTTGGACGGTCTGACTTTGGTTCTTTTAGTCCCCTTTCATCCTGGGAGAATTTGGCCTTTCTTCTGCTTCTTTTTTCGGAATCAGAGCTACTATCCAATGGCTCCATATCTGAGACATCTTCATTAAACTTTGAGGATGCAAGGATTGGCGATGGCATAGGAGAGATACTCTGGTAGGTTCCTTTGTACGGTTCAAGCATTGGACTAGCAGCGCGGAAATCCGGATCTAGGCCAGCAACCGCAAGATTGCTCGTAGAGACAGAGGGACGACTGGTCGCTAGGTTACCGGGTGAGATCTCCACGTATTGAGGGTTACTTTCCTGGCGGGTCGTTGGCGGAGCAAAATATTGAGGATCTGCAGAGTACCTTACGCCAGTCTGTGGCTGGGGATGCGCTTGTCCGCTACTTGGTTTGGCAAATTGAGGCACGGCGCTATATGTCGGCGGCTTAGCCGAGGTCGCAGACTTAGATGTGTACTTGACATTCGGATCAACCTGCTGGTACTGAAAAGCAGCTGGGTTGGCATAGTGTGGCTGAGCCTTGGCATCACTGGACGGGTTGCGTTGGTGGGCTGAAGTACTGGCTGGGTAGGTAAAGGGGACACCACCAGATGCTGGGTGGCCACTCCACGATGGATACGGATTCTGATGATTATCCGAATTCACATACTTGGGTGCTGGAAAACTTGGTTGACTAGTCGTGGTAGCAGGAAATGCGCCAGGTATGGATTGTGCTTCAGCTTGGGACACTGGCACAAAGCCTGGCTTTTCACAATCTGGAACAGGTGCCCAAGTTGAAGGAGGCGCGGGATTAGGCTGTCCAGGAATGTTCTGAGACGGAACGGCATATCTAAATGCCTCTGGTCTTGCGTAGCTAGGATGGCTGCCTAGCACTTCCGCACTACTCTTAGGATCTGGGTTGAGTGCACCGGTCATTAGTGGCTGTGATGGGGGTGCTGAACTGTGAGAGGGACCTGTATATCCGTAGAACCCGCGTTCCAGTGCATGGTCATCCCCATAGGCGAGCGCATCATCATCCGATTCTGTGTCGGAGTATGAATCGTCTGAGTACGTATCATATTGAACTCGATGAGGCGGCCGGCCATGTTTATGACTCTCCCGTTTCGCGCCTTTGCTTTCTCCCGAGTCTGAATGGTAAAAGCGATCGCGAGAACGCTGGGGGGGTCGATGGTCACCTCGAGCATCCCGGTCTGGCTCAGAGTCGGAGTATTCAAAGCGAGAGCTACTCCGACGGTCACGACTAGCGCCCCGACTCCTTGACCTCGAGCGGAGCTTGTCGCTAGGGAGGTCAGCGGCTAGGTATTGTCTTGTGCTTTGACTCGTAGGCTCTGGGATGGCACGGGTATCACGAGATTTGGAACGGTCACGGATGCGACCGCTTGGAGACTTGGAACGACCGCGCGACCGTGGGTCGTCGACTCGAAGAGACATGGTAGCGAGGGAAAGGAACCACTTCGATCGCGGGAAAGAAGCAAAATGCGACCGCGACTGCCCCGCACAGTGGGAGCAGCAGAGAAAGTATGGGGAAGAAGGATCCTAGAACACACAGAGCGTGGGGATAATATGCGAAATCAGCACAGGTCCCAAGTAATTAGGATATATAGGCAAGCAAGACGAAAATACGTAACGATTATAAAGATTGGGAAATGGGAAGAAAATGGAGGAGGCAGGAAAAAGAGTAGGATCACACACAACCCGCCGAGGCTAGCTAGGTACGAGGAAGAGGGGCACCCGGTTTCACTGGTTCGTCTTGAAATTAACTCTTGTGATTGATCTTCACGGCCTCTCCAAATCGAGATTCAGCTGAAGACTGTTGGGGGCGCTTTTCTGGCGCTGAAATGTATTGAACCTCCCTAGGCATGTTGCAAAATCAATGGGGCTGTGGTGGGATAAAAAACGCCTTTTCCTTTCAGCCAGGGCGTATTCGGAATCTATTCAACCCATTCACCGCAACATCTCAAGCAAATTGACAGTCTACGTGCTCATTTTGTAGTATTTACAGGCCCATTCTGTCGGTCTCTCAAATCGCCACCTCCCACAGACCCTCCGTTGGAGCCGCACCTGAAGCTTCCACAGCGCACTTGTCCGCAGTAGCACCGCAAGGGAGGAAGAGTTCCACCAGTGGTGCTTCGTGCAATGCAACTTCCCGTATCCACTTTGCTTACGAATGGCTCTGGAGCAAATTAGTTACGTCGCACACTGATCCTTCGAGTCCAGGCTCCAGCCACTCCGATAGTGCCCCGGAAGGACATCGACTCCTCGTATATCATAATTCGTTTGTTTCACGAATCACTCATGCATGAATCCAGCTTCGCAATTTTAGGCCGTTTTCATTAGCGCTACTTAGCTCAAGATTAGGTACCTCGTATCGTATACCTCCCAACCAAGATATCCTCAATTATTTAGGTGATTTTGCCGATTATTCATGATATTCTTGGTTGTCTATCCTCTAATAGACTAAGATGCCATCCTCATATCGAATAAAGGCAAGGTATCCAAGGAAGATTTACAACTCAAATTCAACGAACCAGGTCTTCTCTCTATGGAGATATCCATAACTTTAGGTATGCACATAATTAAACAACACTTTGTTCTAAAAGGATGTAGCTTGGATGTAGCATCATCACCCAAGGGATAGAGAATATCCGAAGTGATATATTGATAGGAGAACACGAAACAAGTGTTACTCTCCTTTAGACACGCGACTAAATAGATCAAGAATACAGGGTACTGGAACGACACAAGAGGTAAATAAAGGGCTCTGGGAATGGTGCAATGTAGGAGAGGTTTGGGTCAAAAAAGAGTAAAATAAGTACAATAGTTAAGCTTATGTAGAATAAGACACTGGTGTATCAATTTGAAATTCCAAGAAGAATACAGGGTGGTATAATGAAAGCCAATCAAGGGGGAGACATAAGCTTGTGCAAAAAGTGAACAAGATACGGCCTTTGTCATTGTTCCGCAAGGCTGGACAAAGTCCAGTCCAAAACGACCTTCAGAGTCCGACCGGTTTGGTAGCTGTAAAAGAAACTGGAATAAAGGATAGAAGAAAAATGAAAAAAAAAAAAAAAAAAATCGCCTTGGTTATTCATTACCGTAAAAAAACTCGAGAAAGAATTTTGGATTTTCCGGTAGGGAAGGCAAACAAGTTCGTGCGAATCGTGCTGACGGCGAATTCGGTCCAAAGGCTTCAAAGGAAGTAATTGCATTGTCAGCAAAAGCAGCAGATGCTAGAATTAGCACAAACTATCTCTCTTGCCCGATATGCCAATTTCACAAAGCAAAGCCAATCGTCTGTGGGGGCTAGAAGCAAAAGAGAAGGAAACAAGGTCTTCGCATGAAGGGGCCGGCGCCATGGGCTTCGAAAACGATTAACGGGTTCGACGACCAATTTCAGGGCCCGATCTGCCACTATACGCCGTTTGTTTTGGTTGGGAGATAAGATCATGGCGATTCAACCGGCTAGTCCTCCATCGCTCATACCAGACCACACGGCTAGCCTCGCGCAATTCAGATCGCCAATCGCTAAAGACAGAATCTTTGAGTTTAAGGAAGTCACAGTGCGCCGGATCATACGGGTCAGCAAAGCCCCACGGAAACTTGCGCCCAACAGGCTCATCATCGCTCTCCAACGAATGTGGATCGGGTGAAAGTATGGAGAATGGAAGGTGAGGGACGGCCATTTGAGATCCAGTGGATTTCCGTGTGCTTTCACTGAGCTCCGAAGGGGACCCGGGGGTTTTGATTTGAGCATTTCCATCAGTTGATGGGGACTCGGAGCCTTCCCCTCCTTCATCAGCTTTCTGCGCCTCATCTTCAACATCACTCTCTGAGGAAGTGTATTCTTCCTGGTCTTCCAATGTCAAGATCTCAAGCGGATCAATATTAGCTTTCTTGAGGCTTGCCCAGACAGCCTTCTTCAGATATGCCATATGCGCTGTAGTAATGGTGTCGGCTTTGCTGATGACGGGAACTACTGTCGTCTTACCCAAAACTGTTCGCAGAACTTGAATGTCGAGGTTCTCATCGAGGATTCCCAAAATCCGAGAGTCAGAGGGCCGGGGGGTTCCCTGGGCAGCTCGCTCGGCGGCTGCAATATTTTCATCCAAGCGGGACGGGTCAAGGATGAGAAAGGTACAGTGAATATGGGTGTCTCGCACTCCAGGGGAACGGATAACTTTCATTTCCTCATTCAAAGTGTCTTCAAACTTGCTCTCAAGGAAACCCGTCACACCGCGCAACTGAATGTCAACAATGCTTCTCTCCAGCCCTTGAGAGTCCCACAAGGTTAGTCCCACGCGCTCGCCGTCGATTTCTGTTTCCAGGTAATGGGACGTATATCCTTCATTAGCAGGCGACGGACGATCATATTCCACTTCGTCAGGTGAGCGCGAAGGGTGTTTATGTGGAGGGAGGGCCAAGGAGTTCCGGAGAAAGTTTAGGAACGAAGTTTTGCCAGAGTTGCGAGCGCCAAGAACAAGGATGCTGAATCAAACGTTAGTATCTTTACCATAAAGCCAGAACATAACTTTACTTACTTGTACGAAGTTGGATCTTTGCGTCGACGAAGCCTACGAGGGTTGTTGACAGTGCTGACCGCGCTGCTTGCATAGCTATAGCGTCCGCGGTGTGTCATGCTCTCTGTCCGAGCATAGGGGTCATTGTATTCAGGAGGCACGGGGGTGCTCATAGCACTGCGAGGCATGTGCTGCAGACTGGGTGAAAGGGGCTGGTCGGAAGCAGCAGCAACGCTATTCTGATTTTCATCGCCTCCAAAAGTCTCGAGAATGGGGGTTGGGGAGAGGTCGGGTAGACGTGGAGGATGCTTTGGGCGGGATTCGCGCTGACGACGGAGCTCCTCCTCCATCGCTTGCGCTTTCGACATCTTCTTCTTCTTGTCCCCAATTGGCTCTGTTGATTTAGAACGGCGAAGAAAGCCCAAGGATGAAGACGTTCTTTTTGAATCCTTTAGATGACCATTGCCGTTCTCTATGACGATGGGAGGGCCATCGAGATGAGATTTGTTTCGGTTCGGGGTCCGGGGTCGTGCTGCTGCGGTTGCCATAATTTCTCGGGTCTTCCCTGTTACTCGTCTGTCACACGATGGGGTGATGTGCGAAATAAAAGTGGGGTCACTGTGAATAATTGTCTCAGATATAGATTTCCTCGCGCCAACAATGCAAGATATTTAGTCTACCAACCCTAATTTGTTGATACAGGGTCGACAAGTGGCCTCTGATGATTCGATAAAACGAACGAACAACCAGCCAGGTTAAATCAGCCAAAATGATCTCTCCGAAAGGAGGCTCGGAACCAGAAATAGATAAGAAAACTTGAAGATCTGGAAGCTTGCACGAAAGAAAGATTACTATAAAGCTTACCGGCCTTCTTAAGCAATTTTCAAAAAAATGACCAGGAGAAATGAATGTAATGTGTGGATTCCACGAGTTGATACTGACCCCGTTCTCTTCTTTAGTTCTTTTTATGATCAAGGAAAGCGAATGGGTTAGGGACAGTAGGCGATGGCCAGTTGATTAATGGGGCAGTTCGATTAGAGCCACAGAATCAAACCAATTCACGTCGAAAGTCCTGAGGGAGGGCGAAGGCTAGCTAAATCGACAATTCACAAGCCCAGCAAGCGTATGTCGAATGAATCCCGCGTCGCTTCTTGAGGACGATATGTATAAGTGAGTATTGAAATAAACGAAGTTCGCAGACCTTGTGGTCCTTGTTTGGTTTCTCCTTTTTAATTTTTTTTTGTCTTGATTGTGTGCCCGTTGTTTTAGGGGAAAAAATAAAATTGCCTGCTCACAGCATCCGGCCAATGCGGCGCATATAAGTGAGATAAATTCAAATGGGAAAGGAAAGAATGGATGGCAAGAAGAAAGGAGGGGGAAGAAGAATAAGAAGTGAAACGAGATGATGACGGGCGCTGGAAGAATGAATGAAGATCAGCCAGTGAGAACGGAGAAAGATGGTGATGGTTTCTATCCGACCTGTGCTTTTTGCCTCATACAGGAAAGGCACGAGTAACAAAAGGCCCGATTGACAGTTGATGTCTACAGACGTGGAACCGGATTGCCACCTTTCATTCAAGTATCAGGTATAGTCGATTGCTTCCAATCTTTTACTTTTTTATTTTTAATTATTATTAATTTCCTTTTTTTTTATTGTTATATCATTTCTTTTTTTTTCCCCTTCTGCCACTTAAGGTCGTTCTTGTTGGTCACAAAACACAAGTTCATGAGCTGACCGAGATTCAGGGGCAATGCGACAACAGGGGGGGAACTGGACCTCTCCAAAACTCCCCCACTCAGCATGTCCTCTAAGAGTTTTTAGCTTGGTTTGACTTTAGCTGTGGACTTGGCTTAAAAGCGGGTGGGCTCTTGAAGGTTTTAGTCTGTTTGCTGGAGGGGCAGGCCGCAGAACGTTAAGTAATTACAGACAAAGGGGGAGACTGACCTGACATTGTTCTTCAAATTTTTGTCTTAAATTAGAATAATCCTAATTACCTGAAATATTAATAAAATTGATGGGAATTCTAAACTAGAAATAGCAAACAAGAAATTAAGAGCAATGATGATCCCTTTTAATCCACCTCATGTCTGTGCAGTAAATTCATAATGTCATCAATGAACCGAAGAATCGGTACCAATACTTAGGCTACCATTGGAAAAGATAGTGTAGTATGAAGTACTTAGGTACGTAGTAGATATATAGGAATACATTAATATTTCCCATAACCCAGAATTTTTGATTATTAGAAATAAAGAGGAAACCCACACCCCTGAGATAATACTTGGGCAGGTTTAAAACAGTGGTAGCGGAAAAAAATTTTACTATTACAGCTAAACAGTGTTCAGTATTAAAGCTAACTAGCAATGGAAAACAAATAAATCCAGTCCCACTGTTCCAGGGTTCTAACTGGAAGTAAGTAATTTCGGTGTGATCCTTAGATTAAACAGTGATCTAACCTTTGTTCACACGTGGGGACTAAATTCAAGTAGTCATGAATTTCATATTGCATAAGGCCTGCATTCCCGGCCACCTGCATCTGCATTAATTATTAATACTATTTAAGATAAAAATATTCTTAACAAATATCTATATGTATTTAATGTTCTAGGATGCTTTTACAATAATAATACATTGCTATATATATTGGAGGAAGAATTTTGTACAGTCCATTATGAAATACATACTAAAATATGAGGTAGGTGTAGATCTAGGTCTGTATTCAAGTACCACTTACCTACCCTTTATTCCAGATAAGTAAATTACTGAGTCAATAAAATAGGTACTTCATAGTACAATCCTACCAAGCACAGTGAAAAATAGATAGACCTTATCCAATTCAATTATTTTAGCTATATTTTGCTAGCTGAAGCTCTTCTGAAGTTTATAACTCGATGTATTAGTTATATACATAAGATAACATTTATATTCACAATGCTTGATTTGATTAATTTAAATATAAGTGAAAAGGAATAATATAAATAAACTCACTTCCTCCACTAAAATTTCTTCTCCTTTCCTTCGTCCCCTCTTCAGAACTGCCAGAAATTCAATATCTCCGTTCCTTTATATTTCATAATCTTAAGAGGCAATAATCAGGTACCTACCTGGGTTCCCCCCACAAGGCAGCTTTCCCTTTCATCTCATTCCTCTTAATCTAGAAAATATTACATTCTTAATATTCGCGTTACTCTATGTATTACCTGCTTGCTCAGAATATGGTGTTGGAGGAGTCAATACTGGCCTTAAGCAACCGCCGATTACACTGGATCGAACACTAACGACGAAAATCACCAGGTCCAAAGACCCTGTCGAAAAAAATCAGTCAGAGGCGATAAGTATTCAAAGTGAAACCTCTAAAGCCCATAATGCTTGTAAGCTGAACCTACCTAGTACTATCAGTTGAAGATCGAGTCAGTTAAAGGGAAGCCCCCAGAAATTTTCACATAGTGAAGTTCCCATATGCATCCTACCTACAACTTATAACAGGGACATTGTTTCCTTCGCCTAAGTCTCATACGGAACAGAATTGTCTTTCTTATATGGCGTCATTTCAAGAGATGAATCCAATCTCACTGAGCCTATAAATGCCTCTGAGTTTCATCACTACAATTCCCTTTGTAACATGATCGAACCGGTATACATAGAAACATCAATACATCAAGTTGTGTATAAAGACCCTGGGTAGTTGATTTTATCATTTAGGTTGAAAATGTGACCGAATTCCTTGCTCCATAGTGAGATTTTTTAGAAGCAAGCTTTCGACAAGATGTATAATTGACTTGGTTGAATGAGCGAGATGCTAATAGATAGCTTCTCTCAAATTCAGTTTCCCAGATAGGCAGATACCTTCCGCATTAGTACTCAATAGGTATGTATCTGGACTCTTATTCCAAATTTGGAACAGAGTGCGACCAGGCGTGGTTACCACAATACAGTAACATCTTTTGCTAGTAACTACGGTACCTACCACCTTGTCTCCGAAGGTCTGCGAAAGCTACTTCAGCGGCCAATCCCCCCTTTTTGTATATATTGCCCAAATTCGAGAGAAGTTTTACTTGTTCCATCAAGTTTTCCTACCTAATTCGCAACCTTTCCACCTGTTATTATCTTCCTTACTTGAGTAAATGGGCCAAACTTTTTCCCCGTTAGATTTCCCATATATTATTACTTAGGTACCTACCTATGTAGGTAACAGCCTCTATCAGTTTCCTCGAGCAATAATATTTTTTTTCGTTGCTTGTCGTCGTAGGTTGGTAAGGAAACAATATCACGTTAGATACCGTTGGTATTGGTGTGGTAACAATAATGATACGAAACCCACATCCTCAAATTACACTTAAGACTTATTATCATCTCATCATCTCACTGGTCAATTAACTATGCCACCAAGTTAGACAGCTGCCTAGGAACACTGGGGCTAGGTCCAATGGGCACTATTCCTTGCTTGTCTGCGCTAAACAAGTAAATAGATAATCGGGTATAGCGGACGGTAAAGTTTGCGCTGTCCCGTGCCAACCCGAGAGGGCTCGCTTGTTCCACATTTCATTGTCAGCCCCTGAATTTGTGGTCAAGCCGCAAGAACTGTCAAACAACACTGCCAAGAAGAATGGAACTCTAATGAGATTCCCACAGTGTATCCATATCAAACACTCTGTATATTTATTACAAGATATCGGATTTACTCTCTCATGATTCATCGCCTCAATTGGTAGTTTTCTTAAACCGACCGGGCTTCTATCAGCAATGTTCAGTAGCAGAGACAGGATAATAGGATCACAATGCGGCCGACACAATTCCCCGGAAATTACTTGTAATTTCCCCTTTTCCCCACCTAAGTACCTCGTATTGTGGGGCCAAAGTTAAATCTAGTGCTGAGCAGTTGTTCCTTACTTTCTGACTCAAAAAACAGGTGCCAAATAAGAAAATTTGGCCCAAGTGTCAAGCTGCCGACGAGCTCAATTCCTTCTTGATAACTGTTCAGTCATCCAAATACGGAATGGGAGAATAATGCATGGGTTGTCTGGACACACGTTCTCCCGATCAAGATGCTTGAATTTTGG
This sequence comes from Aspergillus haitiensis, assembly GCA_027569155.1. Taxonomy (NCBI): domain Eukaryota; kingdom Fungi; phylum Ascomycota; class Eurotiomycetes; order Eurotiales; family Aspergillaceae; genus Aspergillus; species Aspergillus haitiensis. Next base: position 21,962 of record JAPDEO010000008.1, on the reverse strand, counting down.
GCCGTTCGGCCCTGCCACGTATTTTGCTTCACCAAACAAAGACGGCCCTCCCTCTAGTTCATCGTCCCCCCACTGACCGTTGAAGTTTAGCCAACGAACCGGGTAGCTTGGGTCATAGGGCTGGAACAATTGCGTGGCAGGGTCGTAGCTATATGCATAACTGCTCAGAATTGGATCCCACAGGATTCCTTGGTCTGTATGGTCAACGAGAAATCCAGCTGGCAGATTAAGATGTGGAATAGTGTGGTCGTGGTCACTAAAAAGACATCAACTTAGCCACACTAGTGCCTTTGAAAGAAAGGGAAACGCCTCCAGAATACCATACCCAGAAATAGAATAGACAGCATGGGTGCCATTAGCAGAGTAGGCAAGTGGCCGCTTGCCCTGCTTCTCTGTTGCCTCATACGTGAAGGCTTGTCCCCCAGCATGCTGGCTATACCAGATGGCTTGTGGCGTTCCATTCTGAAACCGGATCATATTGTGTTCCCTAAAGGCCATCAACGAAGTTAAAAAGAAAGATTGAGAAGCTACATATGAATTGACCCACCAGTCTCCAATGTGATCGCCGAACTCCATTCCTAAAACTGTGTTTCCCTCGTTATACCTATTTTTCAAAAAAATTTAAAAATTCCCATTGTTAGTATAAACGCTCACAAAGGATTGCATTCTTGGAGAAACTGGAACGTACGAATAGAAATAAAAGTAAAAGGCATCCAATTCCCCATTTCCTCGATCATGAACAATCAAGACAGATGATATAGCATCTCTCGTCTGTCCACTCTCATCAACAGCCGCCCCTGCAAACCAAGACGGTTGTGGGTTAGCATCAATGCCTTCTTGAGAAGTTAAATAGACGCTTGTGTTGCCTAAAAGATTAAGCTGATCTAAATTATCCAGGGTCAACGGCAGTTGAACGTTCTCGATCCGCTGTCTATCTAACATCGGGGTTATGTGTTCAAGATGCTGCGCGAGGCCGGAGGGCTTGTATGGATCTTCACTATGAAGCCAAACAAGTGGTGCTAGTAATCTTTTCAGTTCGTGTCTCATTACAATAACTTGTGTATCCTTCAGGGAGGGGACAGAGCCAGCCCACCATATTCTAGAACATAGTTTGGTATGGCGCTTGCAAATAAGCCACTTAATTTGCCATTTAAGGCAGTATAGCCATGGTCAAAGGCATTTGCAGACAAAATAATGAGGATCTGCATTAGACAGGCAGCACCAGCACTTGTAAATGACCACATTTTTAGGGGTCTTAGTCAAGGAGAAATTTGAAACAACAGTTTGAGTTTGCTGGCTATCTTCTTCCTCAAGTGCTGCAACGCGAATCTTGTGTTCTTTTGCAAGATAGGTCGGGATATTAAAGTAGACATAAAGAGAAGTGTGTAGATAGACTATACTGCAATCTTATTGTACCTACCGAAAAATCTGTACATATTATATTTTTCTTTTCTTATTTTATTTTATTTTATTTTTATGAAACTCTCCAGCTGATCATCTCCCTACACTTTCAATATTCAGGTTGTGCCCATTTGTGCCACCCTGTGAATTGAAACCTGATCCTGAGGAGCAGCTGACGGCGCATATCTACCTTCCTAGGTGGTAGGTAGGCCGGCAGGTATTTTCTCACGCGTACACGGGTGAGAGTTTTCAGCTCATCCAGGGACTCGGCAGGGTCCAATAGCTTGTCTACATCCTCCATGTGCCTGGCTGCCCGATGTCGAGTTCGATAAGCATGATTTACGAATGGCCAATAGATAGCAAAAATGCGTGCTGATGTGGTCCTTCGATGTCACATTTTTGGGTGGCTGACCCCGTGATCCCCGGTCTTTTATTCCCATCTACGCATTTCAAGCCTTGCGACTACAGTCATCTGTGCAGATCATTTTTTGCCATCTGTCGCCTTGGATATGGCTTGAATCCTACAAAGCAGGTTTTTTTTTACCCTCCCTTCTTTTTTTTGCTTGCTATTTTCTTTCTTCCTTTTTTTCTCCCTTCCCCATCTTCAAGCTCAACTCACCTCTCGCTGCAGGGTCTCCCTGCATCCTTCCTAACTTTAACTATACAAATTTATCAGTAGGTAACTGTAATATACAATAGAAATGACCAGATAAGGTGCTAGACTCTAGCAGCTAGGTTCCACGCAGCAGGTTGTACAAAAAACATAATTCATTGAGGTTTAGTCTTTAGATATATAGTCCTAGACTAAGTCTATAATTTCTGCAGCGCACTCTGCTCAGCAGCCAGTTCTTCTTGCTTTTGCTTCTCCTTCATGAGTTTAAACACCCGCAAGTCTAGTGGGATTCTATCACCAAGCCAGGTAGCCCGCTGTGTATGGTTTCGTTCCTCCTCAATATCTAGTGTATTAGGGTGGATCAAAACGCTCAGCGGCCCTCGATGAATAACAAGCCAAGGGATAAAAGCGCCGAATTGAGCGGGGGTAAAGATGTTTACTTCGAACATAGCCACTGGATGCGGCCCTACTGGGCGATCAAAAAATGTATAAATTCGAAGTTCGGGAACTGTGCATTATTAGTTATTTTGAGAAAGAGAGAAAGACAATGGCGGCAAATAGTTTGACTTCAACTCACATTCCCGTCGTATCCTTTCCCAGAGAGCCCGGGCATAAGCTACCTGATCTGGGTTATTCTACCGAATGGAAAAGAAAATATATCACGCGTTAGATTCAAGGTTATAACGAGATATTAATCAGTATCTCGGAAATTTCCCTCCGAAGCATAAGTCTATTTCAGTGGGGGGAACAACCTGGAAGTGATAAATATGAATATCAAATCCGCCCCGTCGACCTTTTGTCAAGGGGTCCGGAAATTCATCATATGCTGGACTTAATATCCCGTGCTGAGGATTCTTGAGCGACTTGCCGTCATCATTCTTCTCCCTATTCAACAAACGTTAACGGGTAAAGGAAGACCACTAAAGCCATCTTCCATCCTAAGAGAGATGTGTGATATATAATGTTGCATATCTGGGGGAAAACTCACTCCGAAAGTGGCTCTAAGGCCTCGTAACCCTCTAAAGGAGAGGGGTAGGAATATGCAAATTGGTCAGTCATTGTCAATTATGAAATAGTTTTGATGAATCAGTCTCAGGAAATGCTAAAGTCTCAAATCAAGATTCAAAAGTGTTTATCCACTCAATATATACAATCCGGAAAGTGGGTCACGAAACGGCAAAAGATTTCCGCCCCTGACAAAGATGCGGAATTAAATAACCTACTATTTTAATCTGATAAGCTCCAACGATTTCGATTTATCAGCCACAAGTAATAATAAACTGCGTACCTATTATCTATCTTTCTAATCATTGCGTGCTTTCGGTAATACTGCCTACTAACCCTTTTCTCCGTCTATCAAGTACCAAAACGACTTAATATACCACTATATTGGAAGTAACATCTAACTACTTAGACATATATATATTGCCTCATGTCTTATGTTACCCGGGCATATTTCCTTCAAGAAATTGAAACACTGCTAAAATAAAAGTGCACATGTAAAGGACGGCTAGAGAAGTTCGTGTGATTAATGTATATGTATATATATATTCTTTATCCCCCGCCCCTTTAAGAGATAAATGATATTAAAATGCCCGAAATATTCTGCAGGTTCTACTCTACCAGGTAGCCTTAACATCAATATGTCCGTCAGCGTCGACAAATTTTCCCCGGTCCCATTCTCGACCTTCACTTTTCGTTGACCACTTGACATCACTTAATCTACCATCATCTTCATCAGTTACTGCTGATGAATTATTATTCTTCCATCGTTGTACCACATCGTTATTAAACCCCGCCTCTCGTAGCCTCTCCTCCCCTCTTTGTTTCCAGCGGGCTCGGTCACGCAGAGCTTCCAAAGCTAGTTCCCAATCATCATCGCCGGACATTAAACCTGGGACTGGCCGGCGAGAAGACGTTCTTGTCTGTAGATCGTCATCTTCTGGCTGAACATCTAGAGTGGGATCATAATCGGCGGCGAAATGAGAATCGATGTTGCTGAAACTAGGTTTATATGCGCCTCGACCGCGACAGCGGATTGGCATGCTTTCCTTAGGAGGTAGAGGTCCGACTAGGTCTTCTAAGGGGTCTGATTCGTACTCAGGTAGTTGGCTTCTATTGTTTTGTGACCTTGAAGAGGGCGGGTTGTGAGAAACGGTGCTGTCTTTCTCTTCGTGCCTCGGATTTAATCCAGAAGATCTAGATCGTGATGGAGAGCTGGAGCGCCTTCGAACTCTCCGCCGATGATTTCGAGAATCTGGACTCCGACCATTCCGCGGAGAACGACTTCGTGATCTAGAGTAATATCGACGATGGCGGCTATGCCTTGATTTCCTAGATCGGTCATCTTCCGAATCACGAGACTCATACTCCCGTCGAGTCTTGCGCGAGCGGTCTCTATCTGTAGACAATGAACGACTCCGGTGGACTCTTCGGTGGGAGCGGTATCTGTCCTCGCGACCGTCTCTTCTTTCCCGCCCTGACTGTTGACTATCCAATCCGTGGTGTCGGTGGTGACGAGAGTCTTTGTCGCTAGTTCGAGTGGAGGATGAAGTCTCGGTTCTTAACTGTCGCATTCGCTCCCGAGCCTCCCGTTCTTCTTTACGCCGTAAGGCAGCATTATGGCTATCAGTTTCCTTAATAATATGACGAAGAAAACGAGTATTTGGTTTGGGAGCGGCGCCTGTAGGTCTGTTGCAACCTCCATTAGTCTCAATTGTCAGTCCATATGGTATTGTAAAAATCAGAATTGTCTCACCTCCTCGGCACATATGCCTCCATACCAAGAGCCGAGTACTTCAAGGAGCTGTCCTGAGCTTCCTTTGTGAGTATTTGGGCAACGTAGTCATCACTATTGAGATCACTCATCGCATTCCTAGACCCAACAGGCATGACGGCAAATGAATATTGAAGCCGAAAAATCAGGTGGCGAGGGAGAATGCGGCTCGAGATAGAATATCTGACTACATCACAGCAAAGTGGCGAAGGGATAGGGGAAGAGTTTATCTATGCGACCGACGCAACAAGTATAGCGAAATGATAGATAGGTCATGTCGTTAGCGTAGATTTCAACATGAAGTTTGCCTCTCACCGCCTCACTGTCGATCAAGTGGCGTTTGTTTATCTCCGCATGTTCTGCCGTTGCACAATCCAAGAGACTTACAGGTGCAGTCCTTTGGTAGACAAATCACTAGCTATTCATTCATTTCTCGCTACCTCTTCTGATAATTTTTATTAGGGAAAAGTTGATCTTTTATCCTGAAATACAGACTTCGACATAGACCCTAAGTTGTCTGCGAAGAATGGCAGCGACAAACTCCACCCAAGCACACGAAGAGCTGCAGCGACTTCGGGAGGAGAATGGCGAGTTGAAGACACAACTTTCCATTGTCCGCATCAGCGAACCAATTTTTTCTCCGGATGAGGAAACTTCAGGTCCATCCCCTTCTAAACGTCGCTCTGATGTTTCTGCTTTCGATAATCCCACACCTGCGTCTCTCGAGGCAGACCTGACCCACTATAAGGTGTGAAGCAGCAATTTCCCCCCGTCCTGTTGCTTTTGAATAATGCAGCCCTCATGACTCTCAAGTTGACCGTTTCACTAAAGGAACTCTTTTCTAAATTGCGTTTCTCATACGTCGAGCAAGTAACAAAAGAAAAATTTTTGCGCGCGATTGTTGGCGATCCTCCCCTTGTCGTTGGCCACAATGAAAATATAGAGTTGGAGTCACAATTGGCGGAAGTCAAGGCAGAGCTTAAGGCGCGCAAAGAAGATGTACGAGTAATGATAGAAGAAATGGAAAAAGCCTCAAGGGACCTCGCAAATCGTAAGTATTTCCTAACCCCTCAGGTGTCTGTCACGTTTAATGTTGATTTGGTGCGCGGAATAAAATGAGACTGGAGGTGTTGATAGGGAATATCTAACGGGTTCATTGTGATAGGATATAAGAATGTTCAGCTACAGATGGCCCAGCTTGATTCTCTTCCAGATTCAATCGAAAATCTCGAGTCAACGGTTGCTGCTTTACGCGCTAAGCAGATTTCTGATACGAATGCTTCTTCTTCACAAAATCTCCCCCTCCCCGCAACGTTGTCTCTTTTAGCAGAACGAGAGGCAGAGCTCGGGGCTTTGAACCGGCAGCTTGCAGCCTTGCAAAACACACTACCTCGAAAGATAAGGGAGGCTGAAGCCGTAGAACGAGAACTCAGTGTTTTGGAACGGAGGAAAACCGAGGCTATATCCCAAGCGCGGGAAGCCCAGAGGAAGAAGCAGGAGGGGGAAAGTGATGGACTTGAAGAGACAGGAAGGTGGTATCGAAGCGCTGAAGAAGCGCTGAAGAATCTGGTTGGTGTGGAAACCTGATAGGCCCCAAGTGTCTTTGCATGACTTACAAAATTGCTGGGAGAAGGCGTTATATAATTCCAATTCTTGGTTGCGGTGCATGGGTAAGGAGGTATGTCTACGATTAGAATGACAACAAGGGTTCAAATCTATAAAGAATATTCGGGTTTCGAAATTGAGCCGTAGGCTATGATTTTTAAATTGATCGAATAGTATGGTCGTACAACATTATACGCTATGCTGCAATGTCATCGAAGCCCCGTACTTTTTATTTGCCATAACGAAACCCATCCGTACTCCTATTTTGATAATTTACTCCTCTTCCTCCTCGCCCTCGTCATCACCACCAGCGGCGGCAGCAGCCTTCTTACGCTGGACACGGCCAGGGCGACCACCACCGTAGGGGGAGCTGAGAGCAAAGTCAATGTGCTTCTGGGAGTCGAGGCGGACCATGTAGGAAGGCACGTTGACGATCTGCTTGCCGACACTGTTTTGAAATGTTAGCATGCCTGTTGTTACTTTTGATGTTTTCAGACTTGATTGTGATGCATACCGGATGTGACGCTGCTTGATCAGGACACGAGCGTGGTGGATGGACTTGGCAAGGCCAAGCTTGTACACGCAGGTCTGGAGACGGCGCTCCAAGAAATCCTCGACACGAAGAGCCAGGACATAATCGAGCTTCATGCGAGACTCATCGAGCACACCAATACGGACCAGACGACGGATCAAAGCGTTACCTTCGAACAGACGCTTGGGGTCCTTCTCGTCGAGGGTGAGGAGCTCACTAATACCCCTTCTAGTCAGTCCTTGTCCTTTGCCATACCATTTATTGCCTCCATCATTCGAGCATATCGCAAAGTCTAAGGGTGCTTACCGAGCAGCACGACGGATCTTGGACAGGGTAAGCTGGACACGCCACACCTCACGCTTGTTGCGCAGGCCGTACTCGCCGACAATCTTAAGTTCCGAGTCACTAGGAAGACCAAGTTAGGCACACAGGAACACACGACATAAACAGAAGCACGCTTCTGATCAGTGGCCGGAGAGTACTAACAGACGAGCCGACTCAAAAGCTGCAAAATTGTTAGTATGTGTAAATGTGATGCGCGAGATACCTCTTCATCTTTTTCTTTTTTTTTTTTTTTCTTCACATCCTGGGATGGGGTTACTCACGACGACGAGGGACCTTGTAGGTCTTGGAGTAAACACGTCTGCATTGGAAATATGGTAATTAGATAGATGCAACCTAATTTCACAACTCTCCAGGTTCTGTATACTCACGGGACGGGGGCCATGGCTGCTGATTGCGAGCTGTCGTGATGTTGTCGAACGAACTAGGGCTGATCGAAAATCATTAAGTCTTGAAGATCCAGAATGACTTTTTGGATATCCAAGCGAGGTGGAGAGAGAACTGCACTATACCTTATCCGGGTTAGCGGATAGGGTTAGGGCTGTGAGCGGAGGCGCGCACACGGATCCGAGAAAGTACACCGTCGCTGGGGCGGAAGAAGAGGCACCTTTTCGCTGTCGACAATTTCTCAACACCAGCAACAACCAACACCGCCGAAATGGGTCACTCTCACGGTTTGCGATCCGGCACTCGGGTATGTCTCAATAATCGATAGTTTTGGAGCGAAATGCATCAAGTGGGAGGGTTTGCGCTGATGATGATTTTCAGTATGCCTTCAGCCGTAACTTCAAGGAGAAGGGCGCTATCCGCCTGTCGACCTACCTGAAGACCTACCGGTACGCCGCATTTTCCTCGCGATAATTAATTTTACAAAAGGGTTTCTAGGGTCTGATAATTTTATAGGGTTGGCGATATTGTGGATATCAAGGTCAACGGTGCCGTTCAAAAGGGGTCAGTGACTTCTCCCCTTCCCTATCCCGGAAAAATAGTGCAAGTATGGAGGAACAATTTTTTGCTGAGATAATGGAATAGTATGCCCTATAAGGTTTACAACGGAAAGACCGGCGTCGTCTACAATGTCACCAAGACCTCTGTTGGAGTTCTCCTCTACAAGGTCGTCCGCAACCGTTACCTCGAGAAGCGCATCAACGTCCGCATTGAGCACGTCAAGCACTCCCGCTCCCGTGAGGACTTCATCAAGCGTGTGAAGGAGAACGCTGAGAAGAAGCGTCAGGCTAAGGAGCAGGGCGTCCACCTCCACCTCAAGAGACAGCCCGTTGGACCCCGTGAGGCCCACGTTGTTGAGGGTGCTGCCCCCGAGACCATCACCCCCATCCCTTACGACACCAACATCTAAACGAAATGGAATGGTCGAATCGGTTGTTTGGTGTTTGGTATTTGCATTTGAGACGAAGCGAAAAAAAATCGGAGGGTTTCCCGGATGTTCTGGCACATCTTGATCCTGTGCATAGATTCCCCTAAATGACAAAATCAAAACAATTTCAATTTCCTTGTTCACTATCTTTTGCGGCCTGGGCTTGGATTGAGGTTGAACTCGGTTGGAGAAAACTCACAGGGCCTATGCTTCACCGCTCGCCCGGTGTAAACGGGGATTTTCATTTCGTCTTTGACAAATTAGCAGCACAACGATACAATAATGACATATCGTCTACAATTATGGCGGCGTTTTTTTTCCTTCCTTACTGGATCCATAAATCAGTCCTTTCCAAGCCTTTCGAGGTATTAAACTCTCCCATTCAGCCCCGTGGCGCAGTTTGTAGTCAGAAACTGCCTTGCCTGTGTTGGCAAGCGGGGAATGTTGCTTAGTAGTTAGGGAAGTTCTCTGTAAAGCTTTTCCCAAGAACTGAAATGTCACCCCTACCAAGTAATATTATATTGAATACCACCAGATATAGAGGTATTTCCAGGTGTATCGCTTTGAAAACGCCTAAAAGGTGCGTTGGAGTAAGTCTCTAGGTGTTGGTAGAATCTTTTTAGCTATTGAAAGTCCTCAATCCCTTGTCAAGGCTCGCCTCACTCCATAATTCATCGAGACCGCAACCCAGGTTAGAAGCTATGTATTTATGAAGCAGGTGATTGGACATCAATCAAGGCATCACTACCTACCTAGTACTAGGTAGTATCTGCCTAAGTAGGTACCTTCTAGGGACAGCCCGAAAGCTCACCCCATTGATGTGGCTGTGTAACTTAGGTACCTAGGGTAATAGTAAGTACCTATACCTACCTAGTAATCTACAAGCGTCAAAACAGATACTTAAGATGTTTTTGCCACTAAACAAATGTCTACGTACAAGGCAAAAGAAGAAAGAAAAAAGAAAAGAAAACAGGAGGGGGAAGAAAGGAAGGACAATGTCACTCGTATATGCAGGCGTTGGTTCAGCCCAGCCTGCTCCGGCTAGGTGTTCTCTCTATCTCTCGCTCTCTTTTTTTTTCCCCTTGCATTTCTTTGATTTTCTTTTTTGATAAAATTATTTAATATATGCCCTATATATGTTCACCATTATTAGGTGGCCAGCCTGGCCGAGGACATATTATGCATACATCATTTGTGGTATATAGGTACATTAACTCATAAAATAGGTGGATCCAGGTCGTCTGTCAAATTGGGCATTGCTTGATTGTCACCTCCTTGTAGGTAGTCTTAGTTGAACTTAGATTTCAGGTGGTATGGTTGCTATTCTAATTGTCGGCCCTATCTGTCCCTTCCTGGTTATTAGTACCAGACTTTGACACTAACGGAAAATGGAATGTAAAGCGGCAGAACGCTAAGCTAAGATTAGAAGCCAGTTAACCATTGGTATAGAGAGGGAAAATGATTTGAAAAGCCAGCAAAGGTGAATGGAATTAGTGACTAATGTAAGGAGATGGGTGGAGCAGAGTGTAGGAGCGTATAAGGTTAATAAAATTGATATCAAGTCAGAACCGAAGTTCAGTATCTAGTGACTTCAGGCTGCTTGATCCCGCACTAAAATTTAGGCAATTACCTTGGAAACGAGAAATATAAATACGGTGAGATAAGTAGGATAGAACTTTGAAATAAGAACCAAGAAGCAGACTTGGACTCCTCTAAGCATTACACTAGTTTCCAATATCTCCCTATAATCTTACACAGTCCTTGTGTTGACTGCCAGGCTTTCACGGGCCGTCTATAAAGGCTTGTAATATATGACCAACCACTCCAACGCAACGACAATAGATCTAACAGGGGCTTGAGGCTTGCGCCAGTGAGGTACTATTTAGGTATATTCTATGTAGGTGCTTTTAGAGAGAGAAATTTTATGTGATATAGTAGATGGATAAATAAATTGGGGGAAAAGGAGAAAAGTCCTGTCAAACCATATAGCGAGCTTAATATGACGCAGGGACCCTAAACCTAGGTACTTACCTAGGTGTGTACATGAACCTACTGACCACTAACGTGGGAATGGTGCATCTGTCTAACTTGTCATTCCCTCCTTCCTCCGTCTTTTTTTTTTTTCTTTTTCTTTCTTTTTTTACCTCTCCTTCAAACACTAGGCAGGCAGTGCATTGCTGTTTTACCCTCTTAACCTTTCTACTCCTGCCTTGTTTTACTTCCTTTTATTTATTGTCTACTACCGAGCCCGGGTCATGGGCTATGGTTATGACTTATGACGTGGCTTCCAGTTGGCTTGGATAGTAGGAGTAGATGTTATGGCGGTCGAGGGGTGGGACTTGGAATGACGTACGTAGAAACAACAACAGTTTCAAGGCACAGAACAAATGGTATTACTGTCAGATCGGACATTGAAACTTTAATAGTATTATCATTGTCCAAGATTTAATGAGAAAAAAAAGAAAATTGAATAAAAGTCAATGGTGCTTAGCAGAGTGGAACTTTTTTATTACCTCTCCGCTTTCCCCGCTGTAATTCAGAAACAATAAAAGTCCCATTACCCCCGCACACATGAAGTCCATATGTACATCATAACTAATACAACCTAATAACAAATTGACTTTCTTCCCAATGGAAATGCCATTTTACGACCCTGAGCTAGTCATCAGGTGTAGAGCCCTAAGGTATTAACTAGGTACCTAGGCTTCCAAAGGATACATTCTTTGCCAAGACAAGGCATTCGGTGGGTATTTTGGGTGAAGGCGAAGGGCAAAAATCACTTGGATTTATTACCTGAAGTTCTGTGCGCCTTGCTCTTATAGGCCTCGAGAATGAGGACTTTGAGATGTGTTCAGGAAGAAGTGGGGCAGTGCGAGGTAGTATTAGGCTTTCTTCTAACTTTTGAAATTGAAGTACTTACACCTTGGACAACGCATTTGAATTCTAGAAGAAATTACAAACTCTAACTGCAGAAACTATTATAGTTCCTTTATGTAGGACATACATATCAGATAGCCTGGGTGAAAAGGGCTGAATCAGGCTGCTGGGCTTTCTTTGTTTTTTACCCTTGTTTTGTAGCTTAGTTGGGTGGGCGGTTGTGTTCAGTGTATTATTATGTATTGTATATTTTTTTTCTTAAAAATAATTAACAAGCCCTATCTTGGATACATATATTGGACATCACACCTAGTCACAGCCTACTACCACTCCCAGTTTAGTTTACCAGAACAGTTACTTTTAATGAGGAATATATTATATACTATTATGCGGTTCTTTAACTCTTAACCCGAACCACCTCACTCACCCGGCCCCTTCTTTTTTTTTTTTTTTTTTTTTTTCCTTTATAAAGCTCTCCACAGCCTCGACTAGACTTCCTTTATATATACTTCTAGGCTTCCTTTACTTTACCAAAACGCACACGCACACAATAATTCAAAGAAAACAAGAAAATTATATATCATTCCACCCAGTCTTTGTTTTAGTGGGCTTGAAACCTTACTATTTTTGATACTCCTCACCATCTCCTTGCTGTTTATTCTTTTACCACCTATCTTATCCGGAGCTACACAAACTATGGACGATTTTATAAATATGCCGAATGGATATCGTGTGTACCCGGATATTATAGGAGAGAACGGTTTCATTTTACAAACACCACAAAGTGATGAAAACTCGTTTGTAAGTTACACCCCAGAGGGACGAATCCTTAAAAAGCGCTCTAACACTTCCTTAAGAACTTGGAAAATGAACAGTATATAGTTCAACTGGGAAGCGTTATCCAAAGGCTGTCTCGGGAATTTCATTCATCGGACTTTCTAGCTATGCAGCACTCCACACGGGCTATAATGGAATTAATTGGATACCTCATCCCTTCCCAGTCTACGCTTCTAGCGCATCAGGAAACACCGAATAGGGATCAGGGGGCGCGATATGGGTGCCCCACCTGTCGTTCAATATATCGATATTCCCGCGGAACCCTGAAAAGACACCTGCAAGCGGAGCACTTCCAGTTCCTCCAATATTTCTGCCCATTAGAGAATGCCGGATGTTCATTTTCAACATATCGAAAAGACAAAATTCGTGAGCATTGGAAGAATGCCCATAGAGATGGAGACCAAATCTCTAAGGATGATATCCAAGCTCACGCAAGGGAGAGAATGACGCCACCCCAACAATGCTCTATCTGTGGAAATCCTGTCAACAGTTGGAATCAGTATCTGGAATGCTATCTGGACCACATCACACAGAACGAAAGCCCTCCTGCAAAGGGCCCGAGAAGACGGGAGGAGGGGGATAGAGATGGCTCTAATGGAGGCCCTTCTCTGGGCCATGGGTATAATGCAGGGACTTCTAACTACCATAGCCATGGTCAAGGAAATTTCATGAGCTCAGGCATGGGGGCCGGAACCGACTTTAACGGCAGCTATTATGCTGGTGGGACACACTATACAGCTGGCTGCGATTTGACAGGCTGTCCTACCCCTGGATCCAAGAATGATATCAGTATATCGGAATCGGCCAAGTCACCCCGGCAGCAAGAACTATTCTCAGAAAAGACCACTCGAAAGGACCACACATCATTTCTACCTGAAGCTTCTCGTAAAGGGGGCATGACAAAAGACTCACCTTGCCTGGACAAGATTGAAACACCCGCAAAGAAATGCCATTGTGGGCATATCATGGATCTTTGCGAGACCTGCCAAAGCATAGTAAGAGTTGGTCTTGATAAGTGTCACTTGTGTATTGGTGGGATGCATCTTATAATACCTTCTACCAAATATTCGATCGAGGAAAATGCGGCACAGGCAAAAGCGAAATCAATGAAGGACAACTATCTTCAGCTTACACAGTATTTTGAAACTTACTTGTACGCAACGCAAAAGCAAGGTTCTTTTCTTAGCCGTGTTAGCATGCATGAAACAGTTATCATATCCGAGAAAACGCGGCTTTTAGTTTCATCAGGTGAGTAGTTATACTGATTCCTTACTTTCGTCCTTCTCTTCTAACCTTTGTTCAGAGATCATGTTTCAGACGATGACACTAGCTTCTAAGCAACATCTCGATATTCCCCCGGAGCATTTAGTGTGTCTTACCCGGGAGAAGAGCTGCAAATCCTCTGATGCGGATCTTGAAATTGTGCGCAAACCGTCACAAAAAAGAAGAGCTCACCTGCGAGTGAGGATCAGGGCTATCGCAGGTGTTTTAGCATTACGCGCAGCTGTTTCAAAGACACCCCCAATGGCCAATAGCACTGACACAGACGGTTTTGAGCTCAGCATCCCACGGCCTTTCATTAATTCACAAGATGAATCGCTTCAGGCCATCACTTGGTTGCTGCACTTGCTGATATTATTTTTGAGAATACCCAACCCCATAATCCACTTGGTGCTGCCGGATAGTTGTTCGAAAGGCACTGACTTTGATATTGACCCTTTGCACGATCCTTTGCACGCAGTATTGGGCAATATTTGACGTTGTATGGAGTGCTTTTTACATTTGTTGTTGCTTTTGTTTTTGCTTTCATGCCCACGGATCTCATCCCACACCTTTAGTTTTCTCTGATTGAATCTACTCCTGTTTTTCGATACTCGTCGTTTTCAATTCGGAGGCGGCGTATTTTTGGAACTTTGGGGGAATATTGTGTTTTAATTTTGCATTGCATGGTTTAATTTTGCGATACGTGAAGAGATACCCAAGAGATAGATGTCCTGAAAGAATTTAGGGGGGTTTTTTGACAATAAAGGGAAGAATTATTACGACCGGAAATAGGAGTTAATAATGGGTAACGGCCGAGCGGGGATGACATAACTTTGACTGGCCAACCTACCTAGATAACTAACTAATCGATAAGCACTGCATCCACTTATTAATATTACCTATTGTCACTGCCTACCTATCTGAGCACCTGCAAGAATTTTGGAATCGAGTGGCTGACCAATTGCGAGAAAGGTCCATTGCATTCAACTATCGTTCCTTTGCATTATTGGCAGACAAGGGAGCCTGATATGATCCCGGTGATTCCTCCTCCGAATGCCCATACCCCTCTTATTTCCCGCTGATCATGAGTTCGCCAACCACCTCATCCGCTAGCGGTGGCCGACCTAATTCTTCGCACCCTAGTGGCTCTGCGAGTGTATGGAACCCGACAAGGGAGTGGCTGGAGGAGGGAGACGATGATGAGGATGACATAGACTATGACCCAGATTCTGAAATCTCAGACGAAAGAGCTGATCTGCATGACGAAGTCCTCGACGAGGAGGATTTCGATGCTGGAGAGGGCCACTTTGGTATTCCCACCATTCTTTTGTGATCGCTCAGCCTTTTACTTTCCTAAAACCTTTTGATTATCGACTAATTTAATTATTTTGAAAGATCCGGAATTGCACCTTGGAAATATTCACATTGAATTTGCGATGGATGAACCTGACCAGGACCCTGGCCAAACCCATGAACCTGGATCTGGAAGACACACTCGAGGTACGTAGCATTTATGTATTCGGGGTTTCAATGGAAAGTGAACCCATACCTGGCTCTAACAAATGGTAGTGTCTGCGGCCCGGTTGCTAAATATTCTGGCCTCAAGTGGCATACGGAATATCCTTCATTATAATGGATTACCACCGGATATTGCCGGAGATACGGATGATGACGATGGAGAAGATGGCTTTGCATTTTTTGGATACGGTGGACGCCGGCGAAGGACCGGACCAGTTGAATATCCCAAAGTGCCTAGCGATGAAGGCACAGAATTGATGAGATCGGGCAACTTTGGATCCGATATTAACCACATCAGCAAGCGACTGAAGCGAAGAAACACATTAGCAGCAAAAGTAATGTGGCGAGAGCTAGGAATTGATGTGCCCAAAGAACCCAGACGAAACGTGCAATCAATGGCCCAAGTGAGTAACACAGCTCTTGAAAATTACTATGACTCTCTGTTCATGCTGAGATCCATGCAGGACATGATCCCCGGATCTGTTGCGGATAAAATCATCCACTACGACGCGAATTGCTATTCTGGACAGTTTTCCGACGATGGGAACTTCTTTTTTTCGTGCGCCCAAGACTTCAAAGTTCGCATGTATGATACCTCCAATCCTTATGAGTGGAAGTATTATAAGACCGTAGACTACCCATTCGGTGAATGGACCATTACCGATGCCACATTGAGTCCAGACAATAGATTTTTGGCCTATAGCTCACTCCGAAACCTCGTTTGCTTTGCACCGACAGACCCTGCGGACTCGTCTGATCCCTCCATACTCGACCTCTCCTCTCCTGGAGCTGCTCGTGGGGTATTTAGACGATCGGGATTTGCGGTACGTCTACAATTACAATCTATTTGTATTGATTGTTTCATATATTAATCATCTTTCCGTAATAGATTTGGTCTGTTAGATATTCGGGGGACGGCCGAGAAATTGTGGCTGGCACCAGCGACCATTCTGTTATTGTTTACGACCTTGAAACTCGGCAGCCGGTTCTTCGCATTCAAAACCACGAAGATGATGTGAATGCGGTCTGTTTTGGAGACAAGTCGTCCCCTCATATCCTTTACTCTGGATCCGACGACACGACTGTACGAGTCTGGGACAGACGGTCGATGGGCGATAGACGGGAGGCTGGTGTATTTATTGGACACACTGAAGGTATAACCTATGTTGATAGCAAGGGAGATGGCCGATATGTTCTCTCAAACGGCAAAGATCAAACTATGAAGCTTTGGGACCTCCGAAAAATGATGTCCACAGCCAAGTTTGATACTCTAGAAGCCATGAGCTTTTCGACGGGCTTTGACTATCGATTTGACCCTTACCCTCCGGACTACTACCAACGGCATCCGGAAGATTGCTCTATAGTCACGTTCAGAGGCCACCGGATTCTTAAAACCTTGATTAGGTGTCACTTCTCACCCCCGGGTAGCACGGACTCTCGATATGTGTACACTGGCAGTGAAGATGGGAAAGTATACGTTTATAATCTGGACGCATCTATTGCAGGAACGATAGATGTGAGAGAGGCCACCCTTCAATCACGTCCCCATAATCCTCAGTTGCGAGCCAGAGGCAATGATGGTAGATGGAAAACTTGCGTTCGAGATGCTAGTTGGCATCCGAATGCCCCTGTCTTAGCTGGTGAGTGTCGCTTTTCCCATGTTTGAGATTATTTATCATGTGTCTGATAACATGTATAGCAACGTCCTGGAATGGTTTTGGACTATCAACAGGCACTTGTACCTTGCACACCTGGAACGCCAACTTCCCCGAGGACGAAGGCAAACCCTCTGTTGGAGAGAGCTACGACTCTCAGTTAAATTATGTACAAGAATTCAATAACTATAGGAGGAAAATGCGGCCCTCAAGAGAGATGCTAGAAAGGAACTTTTCGGAGCCTGAATGGGATTGGTATTAATGATACTAAGAGAAATTCGATATTCAAATATAATAGAGTATATCTTAAGCTTTCTTTTTGCTTGTTCTAGTTTTGTTTTTATGGGAGAGGGGTTGTTGGACGCTTATTGAACACGCTATGATTTGCCTTCACTGATATACACCATAAATGCAGCCAGAATTATATTATCTACCTTGATTTTTGTTTATTTTCAGTGGATACTAAGGTCAAATAGACATTCAAGGTCCGAGTTTCACACACTCAGGAAGCTCCTACGAAATGTAGATTGATACAAGAAAAGTCATGTGTTGAGGTGTGTTGAGAGGGGAAATATGCATAGCTTTAATTACTGAAATCAGAATTCATTGTACCAGACGGTAGATAAGTGGCAATTTTTTAGCATAATATTTTGTATAGGCGAAGTAAAAGAGGAATGGTTCGAAAGGCAGGTAAAAATTGAAATTGACATCACATTGCCTTTCTACTGTGGATCAACCCAAGAAAGGGCCCCGGAGTCATAGTTATGCCGTTCCGACACTCCTCAGCTCCACAAAGCTTCCGTAGGATGGGAGCTCGTCTTCATTCTCATTTCTATCGCGCCGCGCTCCACCTTCCGACAGCCCTTCTCTGGACACGTCTTTTTAGGGACTTCCCCGGTAGTTCTCGATCACCTCCAACACCTCTTACTCTCCTTCTATCTTGCCTCTATCATTTGTCGCCTTAACAATCTCTTCGATTCCAGCGCTGGTAGTTTGCTATTCAGGGGATACCATTTGGGCGGAGATCCTGTGGACTTCCTGGATTACATCAGTGTTCGGGGGATTTTTACTGACCTTGCTGACGACCTTGTCTATTGTGTTATAACTTTTCTTTCATCTCATGTGCTCTCACTGAAGAGTTATCTTATCAGGCCTGTTCTCTAGCATCTGGTTGTGGTCCCGGAGAGACACCTGGCGCCACACCTGGAATTGTCTTCCGTATCCGTCTTTCCTATTTGACCAAACTTCACATCCTATTTTACCTGTATTTGATTCAAAAATCAAGAAGAGAAAGGATATACTTGATTCTGCATCTTCGTTGCAGATACGGACTGGAGACGAGTTTGTTCCCCTTTGAAGCTGTGTTTGCTTCGGATTGTACGTATTTTTTCGTGCCTCTTTTTATTGTTGGTGTGCTCGTGTCTTCTTCAAGCCTGCAATTCCTTTGGTCGACGTGAATACTTCTTCCCCTAGGTTCAACTTTGCGAGTGGATTCTAGCCTCTTGGACTGGTGTTATTTCTCAAGATTTTGGGCCGTCTCTAAAATTCTCATTCCCCCCTCTGTTGTGTTAGTTAAGTGAATGATTTTCGCCCTGCTAATTGATGGCTTGTGCCTGCAGACATGTACTTGCATTGATTCATCGAGATTGAAGACTGAAAAGAAAAGAGTGAAACAAAAGAAAAGACTGTATTTCAAGCAATCAAGCAATCAAGCAATCAATATTTGCCTGACACCTCGATCTATATCTAAAAACGATGGCTACTGAAGATGATAACTTTGATATTGACATCTATGGAGATGGCGGTGGTTACAACACCAACGAGCAAGGAGATTACAAACAGGATGATGACATGAAGCAAGAAGACTCAGACCTCATCCTAGACGCAGCAGATAGTACACAAAATGGCGGTGCTACGCATGCTAATGACTCTATGGGAGCCAATGTGAAGCCAGAACAGGAAGCCACGGCAACCAATGGTGAACATGTAACACATACAGATGCAGCTAATCAGCAGCAAACACAGAAAGATACACAGGCTCTCCCACAAGGGGTGAAGCGCAAGGAGCTGGACGACCGTCCATCTGATCCTGATGCTACACCTGCTTTGCTCATCTCGGATCTTTTTTGGTGGACCACTGATGATGATATTCGAGGCTGGGTGAACGAAGCAGGATGTGAGGATGAGCTGAAGGATGTAACATTCAGCGAACACAAGGTGAACGGTAAAAGTAAAGGGTAAGCGTGGAGTCATTCTCCCATTTACTGTAACTGTGATGCTAAATAGACCACCTCTATAGACAAGCATTCATCGAATTCACATCACTCCAGGCTGCAACTGCAGCAAAACACAAGATCGAGTCATTTAGTACATCGGGACAAGCGGGACGGAAGTACATGGTCAACTATACCAATCCGCAACCTAATCCATTCCGCACGCTTCCAAAGGATGCTCCTATGCGCAAGGATAACCAGCAGCGAACGATGAGTGGTAATTTCAATGCACCCAACCAAAATATGAATTTCGGAATGAACAATATGAGTGGAGGTTTCCGTGGTGGCCGTGGAGGAGGATTCAATAACCGGGGTAGTATGGGAAGTAACATGGGTGGCTTTAGCGGCAACCGCAATTTCCAGAATCCTATGGGGGGTGGAGGGTTCCAAAACCCGATGGTTGGCAGCGGATTTCAAGGAAATCCTATGGGAATGCAAAACTATGGCTTCAATAATCGTGGAAACATGATGGGTGGTAATATGCGAGGCGGGCCTACGGGAATGCGTGGCCGCGGTGGCGGCATGACCGGTGGACCGAACATGATGGGCATGCCGGCCATGAACCCCATGGGCGGAATGGGCATGAATCCTATGTCCGGGGGGATGAACCCAATGATGGGAGGAATGGGTGGAAACATGGGCATGCAAGGTACGTCGTGTTGTGCTCAATTCTCAAAGTTATTCATACATACGCGCCGTGCTATAGTTGATTGATATCACTAACCATCATGGCCTTTTCTTCACTAGGTAAAGGCGGCTTTCAAGGCCCTAATCCAGGATTCAACCAAGGCTTCTTCCCTCAAAACCAGGGCGTTGGTGATGGGTCATGGAACCCTCATGGCACGAAACGGAGTCGACAGGAGTAAACCATAAATCATTTACTTCTCTATTCCTTATTCATTCATCCCTCTCTCTTTTCTTACACGCCGAGGCTTTGTATTTTCTCTCTATATGCTTAATTCACGGCAGGCCCTGGGCGGCATCGGGACATTCCGGACTGGTTTATGTTGTATCTCAATTTTCTTTTTGTTTGATGTAATTTCCTTCTCTAGTTTGGGCTTGCTTGATTCTTGATTCCTTTCTATCAATGTTATTTATAACGGTTACCGGGGAAATTGGCCTTAACACTTGTTTTTTTTTTTTTTTTTTTTTTTTTATATTTAAATCTGGGTGCTGCTTTGATTTTGATCTTTCTCCACTTTTTCGAGCTCCGCTCACAATGTATTAAACAAATCAAACGTTTCCCTTCAACTTGCTCATGTCCCTCCCACCTTGGTGCTTTTTATATATACAGTTTTTTTTCCATATCGTTTATTTCTCAGGGTCTATATTGCAATGTCTGGATAAAAACACCCTTTTGTAAGGCTATTAGCAAGGTGCGGGATGAACTTGGGTGAATTAATAATTATCATATGATAAGTTTTCCTTGCTTCAGGTGCATGGCTCAAGTATCATTCAAATTCATCATAATGACTGATATAGTTGTGAAATGGAGAAAAAATTGGTGAGTCGGCACTTAGCATAGTTCCATACATATCAGCAGTTGTTCTTCCTAAACTAGATTTCTACCGATAAGCATTCATCTATCCTACCCTAAAATGAGTGCAAGACCTACCTCTCGACATGGATTCGATTATAGCGATGATAGTTTTTTGCTGTGACATCAGCATTCCAACGTTGTCGTCCTTATGTGGACATCTGGAAGGTACATTCTATGCTGTCGCTCCTGATTACTCACAGCACCTCTCTAACTGCGACTTTTGGGTCGTAGGAAAACAAAACCCGGGTACCAGGGGATGCATGGAGTATGAAGAGAGAATTTCATCAACTTAAATAAGGGGGACTTGAGCATATCCATAGTCATGAGAGTTGGATGGCTTCAAAGTTAGAGCAACTGTCATGCAAGTCAGAAACTACCTAATTTGAAAAACAAGTATCATAAGCAAATATTCAGATTTAAGAATTCTGCTGATAATAAGGAGCAGCACATGGTTTGATAAGTTGGTAAGACGTAGATGGATCAACTGCTCAAATATGTTTAGATTGAAGCTCTCCACTATATATACCTATGCCCAAAAGGGTAGTATGGGGAGGCAGAGCCAATCAGACAACAGCGGGCCGATTCATTCAACGGGCCAATCAAAGATATCGTACAGAGTGGCCGTCTAATCTTTATCAACCATCGTCATTTAAACCGAGAGCGAATTTCGGAGTTGATAAGGTATTGTTCACTTCCTACTCCACACACCTTCAACATCCTCCAGGCCCTGCTGGATCCAGCCTCTGCCCTTAGCTATATCCTGTCATATTTGATAGATTCTAAGTAGTACTTGACCTACTACCGACTGCGCGACAGCTCCACCCCTTCCTTTTACCCCCTTTCGCACCGCAGACAGCGCAGCCTCCCCCGCGACCTTTCCCACCTCCCCACCTGTTCTCATCCGGATTTGCCAATTTGTGACAATTTCCTCGAGTCGCCTCCTCCTGCTGGTATAGGGGAGAATCTTCTTTGGACAAAATGCAGGCCGTACCCGAGTCACGACAACAAACCTTTGAGGAGATTTATGGGCCTCCTGAAAACTTTCTGGAGATCGAGGTGAGTCGTGTGCCCTTCAACCCCGCTTTTCAACAACCACTTTCGACCCTTCTCAGGGAGGAGGGGAAGAAGAAAAAGTAAAAATGAGAAAAAAAAAAAAAAAAAAAAAAAAAAAAAAATAATAAGAAGAAGAAGAAGAAAAAAAAAAAAAGAAAAATTAAAAAAACAAAAAAATTAATCGTAATAATTGATTAAAAAAAATAAAAAAAAAAAAAAAAAACACCAAAAAATTAAACGTACCCCCCCCCCCCCCCCCACGCAACCACACAAAAGGTGTGACTTATACACAAAGGACGCGG